>CM017896.1:9190282-9850397 GCA_008369825.1 Triplophysa tibetana | reverse complement strand
CATTCAGTAAACACTCATACTTGAAGGCGAACATTCCCACACACAAACACATAAACACATAAACACACAAACACAGAAAGAGCCACTCTTTCACAAGCATACTCCAATATAGTATGAAACGAGTAAGAATCAGGTATGTGTCCCTAATTAATCTGATGTAGTATCACTTTTCAGTTAATTATGCCCCTCAGGGATTGAAATAATTTTCCACAACGAGATGGCTGCTATTATACTGAACTATATTGTCACCATGAGAATGGGCAGGACAACACAGCATGAAGCTACAGAGCAGGAAATGGGATTTATATGCCAAAGTCTCAGTTGAACCCTCCAGTGCCAGTTTTCAACTTAAATCATGTGTGTTCATTGGTGGTTAAAGTGGATTTGAAATGTTTGATTGTTTTAATGAATGCAAGGTTGTTTTCCTAAAATATAAATATCTGTTAAACATATGTTGGTTTGGTTTGGTAATACTTGAAGGTATGATTGCCAATATTTGTTTCAAAGTTTGTTCTCAAGTAAGATACTATTTGCTTTTAATGCAATAAATTTGCTCTCCCATGGACACTACAGGTGAACCCTGGTTGTTTATTTTATATGTTGCTTCTTTTAATATGACATTTAAAGAATATGAAAGAAGAATTATAGGAAAAGAATTATGAGATTTATATTAATGCACATATCTTAATGTCAACAATCGGTGCATTAAATTTTGAATCAATTTAATAAAGACAAGAAAATAAAAGGTTGATTAGTACTGCCATGTTTTTTTGAATGGTATGTTAATAAGATCTTGCTATTCTATGCTGTTGCCAGCTTTAACGAAGTTGCCAACCGGTCCGGTGAGTGCATACAATTTAGCGGCATCTAGTGGTGAGGCTGCGAATTGCAATCAACTGCTCACCTGACCTGCTCCTTTTCGAAGCACTACACAGAATTACACATGGCTGAACATAACTATGTCGTCACGTTTTCGCTTCTTTGCCGAAGAAGAACTTAACGTGATCTGTAGAGTAGTTTGTCCGTTTAGGGGAACAAAAATAAAATGGCGAATTCCATCTAAGGAGATTGTGTATGTACATAGAAATAGCTCATCTAAGAAAATAAAAACATAACACTTCATTATGTAAGGTCTTTATACGCCTCTGAAGAGTTATGTCTATTATAGTGCATTTCTGTCAATAGATCATCCCAAAAAAATTTGACCCAACTAAAGGCCTCTTTCATTGCAAACAAACAATATGACAGACATATGACAATATGACGATGTAAATTGAAGAAAAAATGTGCTGTTAGTGAGTCTGTTGTTGTTTTTTAATTTTAGATTTCAAATTGTGGTTGTTGTTTATTGCTGAATACGTTGACTTAAAACAAAAGTTACATTATTTGTCCGTCCTTATACACTTGTACACTATTTTCCCACAAAAGATGGTTTGACCTATCAAGTTCTCCCCACCAGACTTGTAAATAAGACTATTATAAGAATATGTGCAGTCTCTTTTTTTAACATCTGAACAATTTATTAAAAAATACCCACCCCTTACACATTCATTATAACACATTAGATATTTTAAGCTTAAATAAATGACACATTAGTATGTATAAAAAAATCACTGTTTAATGCCAAGTGCATATGTTTTTAAAGAAGTCTGTTTACAGTACAGTTTTTCTATTCAAACAGCAAAGCCACAGAGTTCCAAGTCTTAGAATGATGCTATACTGCCCCCTAGGGAAAGGTTGTGTACAATTTAAACTCAGGGTTGGAAAGATGTAAGGATTATTAATATTGATCAGAACATTACATTATATTTTTAACGTTTCAATCTTATTATATTATTGTTATATTTCTATAACGATACAACTAATAAAGCTGTATTTAAAAAATATATCAGTTGCACTTATTAGTGTACATGTTACTCTATTTTATATGGATATTGAAATAAAAAAGTGCAAGAATATACCAAACTCTAAGCATTCAGTGCTGATTACTGACATTTTTCCTGTCATTTTTTTACACTATTTTCATTTTAAGATTATTTATTATTATATACATATATAATGTATATTATTTCGTTTGCACTTTATTTTACAGTACGTGTACCTATAGTGTAACAGCGTACTTACCTAAGAAAGTTCTGGGTAATTTAAAGTATCTACTTGGGATACGGTTAGGTTTAGGGGTAGGTATGTGTTTAGTACCTAGTTATTACCCTGTTATAATATTTACTATAATAAGTACACAGTATCAGAAAGTGAAACAGGACTGTAAAATAAAGTGCTATCATTATTTCTATAAAAGGTTTTCTAGATTTGTTCAAACTCTTTACTGGAAGTGTATATAAATATGTTTTTTTAGGGAAGATAAAGTTGAAAAAAATATCAAGTTTTGTGTCACAATCTTTCTTACTGACTGATCCCTTGACCTCTGACCCAACATTTACCCATTGAGTTTGATCATTGGAATGTGATCATTTTTAATCTGTCACCATCAGCTCTCTCTCAAAATCATCTGATATTGCCAACACCTCAAGTGACGGAAGAGTTAGTAAAGATACACTAGATTCGGCTTTTGCATTTGGTGTCATAACCTGAGAGGAGAAAATGTCGGCCACAGAGCAGTTGTTGGGACCTGAAGTGTGGAGGTGAGGCTTCCCTTGGTCCAGAGCAAGAAGACTTTGTCGGTCTGTTGTGGGCGGCTGATGCTGTCTTTGCTTGTTCCTGCCTGTTGACGTCTGCAATGTAGGTGGTGGTATTTTTGGCACAAGTGATTCTTTCTCCGAAATAATTGCACCTTTGTTCTCTTCTTCATTATTCTTAAAGCAGCTCCACTCGCTGTCTTCTTCCTCTTCTTGTTTGTTGAACTCCACATCCAACAGTGCCGGGTGGGAGTTAATAAGTACTCCACAGCTGCAGATGGTGCTCTGGGTGGTGTCTAATCCGAGTATGGAAGGCGTCGAACCAACTGTTCCTACACTTCTGGTCATGCTCTCCTCTCTCTCCGCCTCTTCATCAGAGACTGAAGGATCCGGACTGACAGGACGTGTCAATCTTTGGAGCTGGGCGGAGGTGCGCCGCAAAGCTCCGCCCATGAAGCCTGTGGGAGAGGGGGCGGAGCTGAGCAACCGGTTGAAGAGAGCAAGGTTGTGATTTCGTTTCACAGATTTCTCCAGGTTCTCTGCGATCTCCTCCAGAGGCTGAAAATGCATCTCTTCCTTAGGAATTCTAAAGGGTTTGAAATTTTGGAGAATTTAATCTTTTTTTACTATAATATTTATATAATTTTTGCATAGTGCTGCATCCCAATTCGCATACTATCCATCCTAAATAGTTTAGAAAATAGAATTAGTATGTCCCAAATCATAGTACGCTGAAATTAGTTTTTCCAAATTACCCTGATGGTGGCTTCCCGGAGTGTGAATCCATGGAAGTTATACTTCAACCAAAATGAATATTCTGTCATCATTTACTCACCTTCGAATTGTTCTATATCTGTATAAAATTCTTTGTTCTGAAGAACACAGAGAAAGATATTTGGAAGAATGGTCATAACCGACAGATTTTGCTTCTCATTGACAACCAAAGTGGGAAAAATTACAACGTCTTCTTTTGTTTTCAACAGAACAAAAATTGATCAAGTGTTTATTCCTAAAATGGTAGTTATGGGGGGGGCAAAATCTGTTTGGATATGAGCATTCTTCCAAATATCTTTCTCTGTGCTCTTAACGAATATTTATATCGGAAAAGATACAAAATGTTAATCGGGCCTTGAACGCCAGCCATGGCTGCTTTTTCTGCAGCTCAGAGTGTCTTTCAAGGTTGAAAAAAGTGCAACTTTTATGGAAAAACGCCCTACGTCAAGCTCCTTTTCAATACTTACCAATGACAGAGACCTGGCATTTCCATGACAGAAGTCTTAAGCTCGAAAAAATTAAATGGCAGCCGAAACACCCGTTGCAGCATAGTTTTGTATAGATGTACTTTTAATTTTCACTTTCGACAACTTCTGATTGCATTTCTAGTGAGAAATAAGTATTGTATTGTAATATTGTTTATTATTCAACTAGATTTCCGTTATGCTGCCTCTCTGCTTCTCTGGGCTGCTTTCTTGAAAAGATGCTGCCTCCGAAGTCATGGCGTTCGGCTTGCTATTTGTGACCGAAAAGCGCTTTTGTAACTTTTTCGTGTCAAAAAAGAAATCGAGTCTGAACACGTCCTAAGTATGTCCCAATGCATGCGTGTTTTGCTAAGCACTAAAACTTACACTATTTATATACTTTTCCATAGCAAAAAACTGTACATACTTTAAGGGTATAGTATAAGTATGGCCTCACGAATTGGGACGCAGCAATGGTTTACTTTTACATTTACTAGATATTTAATTGATTTTTAAATGTATTTTTTTACGTTTTAAAGAAATAGTTCACCCCAAAAAGTACCCAAATTTTGTCATTATATCTGTATCATTCCCTCCCAATAGTGGTTTTTCTACTCATACATTTGAGGTTTTCTTGCTATGACATTCTTTTGTGAGGAAAACCTTATTTAATATTATTTCAATCTACTTTTCACAAAATTACAATACATTACTTTGGGTGTGAGCTATTAGTTTAAGGAAATTAAGAATTTCTTTATCTTGTATAAAAAAAACAAAAATCAAATTGTTAAAGATGGTAAGCACTGACGCCATATCAAAAGTGGAGCCCTGGAAAGAGGGTTTGCGCAGCACAAACAGTGTAGCAGCTGTGTAGGGCGGACGAGGGTTCGAGTCATTCCAGTATCGATCCCTCTCCATCTTTGGCAGATCTCCATACATCTCATCTACTGCCATCATAGACACCTTCAAACCCACACAAACAAAAACATCTCCATTCCTGTTTATGGTCTCAGTGTAGTGGATAAATTGATTAAGTAATGAATACATTTTGACTAAATAAAAATGAACGAAGGAAGGACAAACAGCACCTGGAAGTTTCGATCAATCAGCCAGTTGGTCTCAAAATCATCATCATCCTCTCCAAATGGATTTATGAGCTGCTCTGCAACCTGATGTAATAAAATAAACGGTATGTGTGGGGGGGGATATGTGAATGGAGGAAGGAACTTCTAATGAATACTAGAACTTAGGTGGGTCCTGACCTTCAACCAGCCAGCATAGAAGAAGAACTGCAGAAGGGTAAAGACTGGAACATAAAGGTCAAGGTCATGACCTGGATAACCCTGGCTAGGGTCTAGAAACTGACGACCAATCAAACACACCAGGAAGAAACTGTACACCGCCAGAGTTACAACCTGTGGTGGGAAAAGAAGAGTTTAAGAATATGAGTTCATGTTTCTATCAAATATATTTTTATCAAACTGATGAACAGTATCAGACCTGTGTGTAGACCAATGGTACACTGATCATGTCATAGTGAAAAAGCATGCTGCACTTCCCTCGGAACTTGTTCAGCTCCTGATAGAGCAACATGGTGTCATTTCTGTCAATGATATCCTGATAAACACTTTTCACACTATAACAGACTATATTTTGTATATTGGAGTGTGAATTACCTCAATGAGGAGTTTGTACGTATGATCATCTTTAACTCTGCCCTCACAGCGAGCGACTGCTGCCAGGTTAATGAACCATACACAAGGGACCCAATACTTATTATAGCGCGAGTGCAAACTCTCAAACTTCTTACGCTCCTCTCTTGTCATAAAACCTAGAAATAGAAAGAAAACACTGAATATTGTGCTATATTATGCCATGCTATAACTCTTTTAAATTTTAAATTCTTCTAAATAATCTACGCAGTAAAATACCTTTGAATTTTTCTGTCATTTTTTAAAAAAAAATTATCCATATATAATGTCAAAAAACTATAATTTTACAAAATTTAAAACATTGTCAAAACATTATTCAGCGAAACTGTTATTTTCTGTTTTATTTCTGCCCCAACTGGCAGTATTTTTTTTATATTTGAAAAAAAAAATGTTTATGTTTTTTACAGTTCATATTTTACATTTTTCAGTGAAAAAACCTAAAATTACACAAAAATAAATGTACATGAAAAAGGGGGAAATATGCAATATCGTTTACGCTTCAGTTCACATCAGTTATTTAAAAAGGTAAATAATTACAAATGATTACCATAGGCCTAATACTCAATGTTTTTTTGAAGTCCCAGTGAAATAAAAAAACACAATGCCTATTTTTCATGAAATATTGCAGCGTGTATTGTAAAAAGCTTACCAATGTTGGTCATTCTCTTTTGGGTGTATTACGTAGTATTTCACTGCTCGATACATTCCCCCAGTGATCGTACAGGTTTCAGAAAATTTTTCTCG
Source organism: Triplophysa tibetana (assembly GCA_008369825.1). NCBI lineage: Eukaryota > Metazoa > Chordata > Actinopteri > Cypriniformes > Nemacheilidae > Triplophysa > Triplophysa tibetana. The sequence goes on along the minus strand of CM017896.1, from coordinate 9,844,067 downwards.
AACATATTTAACTGTTTCGCAACAACTTTTCTTAGTCCCTTATTGGACAATTCTCCCGGAAAAGCATGCGGCACGGCCAAAGGAGAGCAGGAGAATGAGCGTGTGCAGACGTCTCTTTCACTTGTGTTTGTTTGTTTACTGCATTTGGGTGATGAATGTTATATAAACCGCAGAAATAATGCTGGATTTGGAGATTTTTGAAACTGATATTTGGAGCCGTCTCAGCGCTAAAAGATGCCAGACGTGAACCACTGGTGGGTGAGTTCAAAATGATGTTCAAAAGTGTTTTGTTGTCAATGGGTGCGGAAATGCTTTGATTTAGCCTACCCCTCCCCCCGCACGCGCCGTATGTTTACGGAAACAATCGTAAAGCTGTATGTATCTTTAATAAATGTGATGAAGCTAAATACTCTTCCAAGATAAGAAGTATGCAATACTACTCTATAGGTACTCAAGATTAATATGAGATTGACAGAAACCTTTAAATTACACTGTCCAATAAGTAATTGCATTAGTAACTATTTCTTAAAGGGGTCATATGGCGGAAATACATGTTTTTCTGGGTCTTTGGTATGTTATAAATTGCCCATGCCTCTATTAGACACGTACAATTTCAAAAATGTAATTGTCGGAACTATGGAATGATATTCCGGACATTATTAAAATGGAATTGCAAATTGTATTTGCAATTGCGTTTTCAATTTGTGGACGCATTAAATGTGACATAATCCAAACGCAATTGCAAATCGCGCATTACCGTTTGCATTTCCGTTTAAGCAAACGCACACTGACTGCCAAATTTCAAATGGAAAAGCAAAGTCCGTTTGCAACTGTGTTTCAAATATCTTACGAGTTTTGACCCTGTATTTTTAAATGGTAATTTCAATTACCACGTCTGTTTTTTCACTTTCTCAGCGTCGCGTGTGTAGCCAGCCAAAACTCAAATGGAATCGCAATTCCCTTAGTATTTCCATTTCCGATGCCTTACACGGAAACCTGTCAATCAGTGTCAAGGGTGGGATTATGCTATGCGGCGTGTTTGTGTTGGGAAGTGACGTCACTCACAGTCGACCGCATTTGGCGGGCCATGCGTTCAATGGTTTTACGTAAAACGTGTTGATCAGAAGATCGGGCCTTATTATGTACTGTAAGAATATTACTTTTTGTCCCCTTGTCTAGGTGATTATTATTTAAGGTTGAAGAGTCTAATCTAGTCGATTGAACCTTCAGAGCTGCAGGATCCTGGAGACCATGATTGACACAGACACAGCGTGCAGTTCAATCAGAGTCCAAAGTTTATTAAAAATAGTTCCAATATTTATATTCATAAAAGAGGAAGTAACTATGTCATTAAAACTATTAATATTGTTCATGTTGGTTAGTTTTTTGTTCTCCTTATAAGTACATTTGTATTGAGAACTCCTCATTAGTATTTTTAGAAAAAGGCAGCACGATGTTCTGAACATTCTGTTAACTTGGTCAGCGCTTGAACTAAAGTAAGGTTAGACATAATTCAAGTACAATAACTATTGAAATACATTTCTCATAATATGTGTGGACACAGGCAAAACCCCAAATTCTCACATGTACAATTTTCATTTAATCTCGTAATGGAGAAGTCAATTTCTCAACTTGCTGCGCGAGCATCATAATTTCACCAACTACCTCCATTATTGTTTAAACGAATTCGGCGTCTCTGTACTTCAGGGCATCACCTCTTGACCGTCGACTGTGAGTGACGTCACTTCCCAACACAAACACGCCGCATAGCATAATCCCACCCTTGACACTGATTGACAGGTTTCCGTGTAAGGCATCGGAAATGCTAGGGGAATTGCGATTCCATTTGAGTTTTGGCTGGCTACACACGCGACGCTGAGAAAGTGAAGAGACGTGGTAATTGAAATTACCATTTAAATATGACAGGGTCAAAACTCGTAAGATATTTGAAACACAGTTGCAAACGGACTTTGCTTTTCCATTTGAAATTTGGCAGTCAGTGTGCGTTTGCTTAAACGAAAATGCAAACGGTAATGCGCGATTTGCAATTGCGTTTGGATTATGTCACATTTTATGCGTCCACAAATTGAAAACGCAATTGCAAATACAATTTGCAATTCCATTTTAATAATGTCCGGAATATCATTCCATACGGAACAAAAGATGCATTCTATCTAAAAGCGAATGCGAACCCAGACCTAACGGAAACGCCACGTGTAACCACACCCCCACGCATGTACGTCACTTTGTGGTATGATTTGACTAAGACCTCCCAAATGTATATGAAAGTAAGGTAGGCGGTCTTGTAAATCTCATTGTACCGTCGCTGGCGCAGCCTGATGTTCCGAATATAGTAACCCAGCAAGCAAAAGCCGTCATTTCAACGTTTAGGTTAAATATAGACCCGATATAGTCCGGCTATGCGTAACCCACTTTTAGCTAAAACAACATTTAATCTGGTTAAATGCAATTTCATCCAAAATAACTTGTGAGATGTATGATTTTCCATCATTTAAGCAAAGTCAACTGTGATGACGAGGTGTTTGGTTTGCTTTCTTTTACATGTTATATGTGCAGGCTGTGCGTAGACACGATGTAGACCGTAGTAAGACGGGTTATTTCCGCGCAAGCAATAGCCGTCATTTCACCGTCTCGGTTATACCCGATATAGCCTGCAGCCCACTAGCCAAAATAACTTCGAATTTGGATACATGTCGTTTTGACCAAAATAACTTATAAAATAACTTACGAGATGTATGATATTCCATGTAAGCAAAGTCAACCGTGATTGCAAGCTTTAGTTTAATTTCTTTCACGTTCTAGGCTGTGCGTAGTCACGATTTAGCTCCCAGTCAGACCGACTAAATTAGCCCATTTTGAGAAAAAAAAGTTTTACTTTTAGGTAGGGCATTAGATAGTTGTTATACCATCATGTCAATATGCCATTTCATGACATGGTCTTTAGCAACGATAATTAAACGGCCTGTGGACTGCTTTTAGCCCACACTTTTTTAAACATTTGAACTAGCATTATCTTTGCTGTCACATAACATTCATAGTCATATACATTCTACAATATTATGCACTGTCATTCATTTGAAGTTAAGTATAAATCAAATTTCAAATTTCCAACCGCTAGATGGCACAAGCGAAGCCCTACTGAGACATGACTACTGCTACTGGGACTACTGGCATCGCGCGACTAGATCACTTTAGCCAGATCTCGCGATAAACATTTCCGCCATTTTCAATTTTATTTTACACGAGACAGCAGTTATACCTGTCGGAGAGCAACGGGCGGTCGACACTCACAAAACCTTACTATTTCTACTTCAAACTTGTAAGTATGCGTGTTCTTTTTGACATGTTCATTATTTAAATTCATTATTTGTTATAATGTGTAGGAACCGTGACATTATAGTGTTAGCACTGCAGAGTATTTTTTCCTCCAACAAGTTAACGTTACCTGCACGTGTAACGTTACTGCAACTGTGTGCCCTTAAACTAAAATTGATCTAAATTCAAGCTGGTAAGGATGAAACTATTAAACTTACCATTACTGTTTTTCTATTACTATTTTGGCAGACGCAGTGATGACCAATTTTCGATCGGCAACAGAATTGGAAATAAAAAATGACATTTCTGGCCATTTTAAACAGGCACCAGGAACAGCAGGGGGTAGTGGGTATGGGAGTAAAGGCAACAATTGATTTGTTTTAAATTAAATTAAATTCTTTTTATTTTTATTATCTTGAGTTGTTTTCCCATATTGTCTAATATTTTATTTGCTCATTTTTATGTTTGTATGTTGTCTAAGTTGTTAATATTATTTTTCTAAATAAATCCTTTATTTTTAATTTGTTTGGATGATTGTCATTTATGAGAACCTGTTATATTTGAGTGAAAAGAATCCTTTAGCCTCATTTTGTTGTCTATTACATGTATATGTAGTCCTTCAAACGCTGTGTAGTTGATGATCAGTATATTCTTAGGCTATGGTTAGACGTCTATTAGATTTTCACTGACAGCCCAAATTCAGCTTTGTTTTAGCCTAGACCCATATTGACTGTCTATTAGACGTATATATGTAGTCGTTTAATAGCGGTCTAACTGATGACTAGTCTAGTCTTGGGCTGTGGTTAGACGTCTATTAGATGTAAATATGTAGTTGTCCACTAGCTGTGTAACTGTCTATTCTTGGGCTATGGTTAGACGTCTATTAGATTTTCACTGACAGCCCAAATTCAGCCTTGTTTTAGCCTAGACGTCTGGGCTGGGTTAAGACGGCTAATAGACGTCTTTTAAACCGAAAATTGCTTGCTGGGAAGAGGCGTTACAATTCCGTGCAGTATTCGACCAATCAGAGCGATGAGCTTTGTAAAATATCAGCGCGTTTCAGAGAGGCGGAGCAAAGGGGGGATACAAACATGCACGGTATGTGGAAAATAAAGAATTTTTAACCTTAAAACGTGTGTACATTTTGTATGACATCTAAAGCAAAGAACAATATTCGTTTGATCCGAGTCAAATGACCCCTTTAACATTTGTATCAACCTTCACATGGATAATATATCTGAAAATTATTTTAAAGAGCCATTAATTACTAATACAATTACGTAATGAAATAATTCAGACTAGCCTACTTTCCCTTTAGCAGGTGAAATGTAACTTAATTTAAATAATTAGTTACATAGTAGCCTAGTTTGTCATACACCAAGCACCTTGTAATCGCGCGTTACCTGCTTCAACTACATGATCCATTGTGGGGAATCTCTTGAACACGGCTGTGCTGACGGAGCGCAGGATCAGGATCGCAGATAGACTCGTGTAGCGCATCAGTGTGCGTCGCAGCAATCTGCCGCGCTCGTCGCCACCCTGCACTCCCCCCGAGAGCGTACACATGATCCTGTCCGGCAGCGGGATGGAGGTGTACTGATTCCACCATCGGTTGACTATTAACGTCACGTAAAAACCTGCAAGAACAACAATCTGATTTGTATTGAGCCCGTCTGGTCACCCGTCACCCGTCGAAAAAAAAAACAAGACCCGCAAATCCATGGCCGCAGTGTAAAGTGTGTAAAGTAAATACATTAAGACAATTTATAATAAAGCCTAATGTAAAATAAAACACAGTTTGCAAAACTGTGCGAACGGATTGCGAAACCGTGGGCACAGATTATGATTTTGAGGGTACCGATTTAAAAAACTGAGGGGACGGTTTACAAAACCGAGAGCACGGATTGGAAACTCGTGGGTACAGTCTATTAATCCGAGAGCATGGTTGTGTAAACTGTAGGAAGTGGGCAGTTTTATAATGAGTAAGCCTACGGTTTTTTTAATTGAGGGAACGAATTAAAAAACTGTGGCCACGGATTTGTGGATCTAGTTTTTTTCTCCTACGGGTTCATTTGATACGTGTATTGCGTAATATTAGTTTTTGTTGGAAACTGAGCAAACAACATTTAACAAACATACAATCGAAAATGGTTTTTGCTGTTAATAGTCTCAGAGTGTTCGTACCTAATACAAAAGACATTGGGATAAGACTGGCATAGTTGTTGCAGTATATGGAAAGCCTTTCAAAATATCTCTTCTGAACATCCACAAGAAGAAATCTGAGGAGAAAATTACCCATTAAAAAAGGAAGAAAAAAGTCGAAACATTTCACGGTCAGGATGACAGTAAAAGTCACGCACCGGTAAGTGATGCTGATTGCTGTGTATATGGCGAAGAAGGCCAGAAACTCCTTGTAAAGTACTTTATAGATGCTTCCCTTCCACGCCAGGAGGAGTTTGGAGAAGCCGCAGAAACGCGCATTGGCAACTTTGGCGGTGTAAGTGACCGTCATTGCGCACCATTAATGCCCTTACAAATGAAATCTGTCACAGTGTATGAAAGCAACCAAAAAGACGTAGCTACATTACAATCATCATATTTACAAGATGCGTAAACCATCAGAAATTCATACACACTGTTAATGTAAATATATATTTAATTGTTTGATCAGAAATGCACATCTCTAACTTGCATTTAGAAACTAACTTTTACTCAGTGGTAAGAGCATGGCGCTAACAAGGCCACGGTCGTGGGTTCGATCCCAGGGATTCCAAACATTTAGAAAATAACCTATAGGATTATGCTATGTAAGTGACTTTGGATAAAAGCGTCTGCCAAATGCGTAAATGTATTTGTTCAGATTTTAGTGAAAAAATTATTAACATTTAAAGACCAAGTGAAATTAAAAATTCTTATTTTTTCATGAAATATTGCAGCGTTTATATTAAATAGCTTATCAGTGTGATTAAAGCTATTTAAAATTCATGTAGCCTGCCCTCATAATCTTCAGTCAAAATCTGAAAATGCACTTCCCTCTGAAATGACAAGTGATCTCAAAATGAATATCCATAGCTTCCGGTTGAAGGGGATTTTAACTCTATGAGTTTGTTATTTCAGCATTTTCACAACATCAACAACACAATTTCAAGATGTGGATCTCCAGTTGTACGACGCATGTATGTTATTTGATATTCTATTAGAGCCTTTATGCTTTTGACCAAAGACAGCATAAAACGAGACGTAACCGTATAGTTTATAGGAGACACAAAATGTGCCTGATATGCTGCTTTTGATCCCACGAGACAACGCTTAGTCAACTAAAATATCATGAATGTGGGTACCTAATTCCTGGGAAACTATATGCTGGAGTACCGCAGCAGGTGTTTAGTTTTCCAGAAACAATGAACTCCAGTTTTTCTTTAACAATCCAATTCAATTTCTTTGTTCTGATGAATACAGAGGAAGATATTTGGAAGAATGCTTCTAACTAAACACATCTTGTCCCTTTTACTCCCATAGGAAAATTCTTATGTATTTTTTTGTTCTGTTGACATTTTGAAGTATGTAAGACAGCAAAAAGTTCTGGGGGACTTTTGACCATTGTACATTTTCGTACTATGGTAGTCAATGGTGCGCAAAATCTGTTTTGTTATAAGCATTTCCCCAAATATCTTTCTCTGTGTTCATCAGAATAAAGAAATGCATACAGCTTTGGCACGAAGGTGAGTAAATGATGACAGAATTTACATTTTTGCGGTCAAGTATCCGTTAAAGTGAAAAAATAATATATCCAGCCCTCCCATACTCATTCATTATATATCCAAGTATTCTGGTTTGTAAATGTCTTCTGTACAAAATAAATTGTTAAAAATGTTTAGATATTAGGTTATATCTTCTATATTATCAAGTCAAGGTCGCCTAAATTACTCTCAAATCTGTTGCATAGGCAAAATCCATTAAATAGCGGCTGTGACGTATGTGACAACTTTTCACAATAAACTCTTAGTGAATCATTTCCTGGACAACAACGTTAGACAGTACATGTTAAATAAGGCAATTACTTAAGGGTCTATGCAAAGAATTATTAAAAAACACCTACCCTGGGAAACACGAACTGAAGAAAACGTGCCTCTGTATTCTTTTGTTTTTATTACATAAAGACGGTAATTGCTCAGTCCTCTTTCATCTGTTAAAGGTCCATTGCGCACCGCCGGTGATGCGTGGAGTGGTCGGGGCGCCCCGGGACAAATCCGCGTAGCGAGGACATCAGAGCTCGTTAGAGAAGAATCCCACTGAGATTCACGCCACTGATGAATAGAGAACGACAGGCAGGAATTTCAGACCGACTCCTAGAGAGTGTCAATGGCAATACATTCATAAACAATATGTATTAATCTCGCTATACTGCAGGTATGTGAGACGTTTGCAGTTATTTTGCGCATGAGCAGACAGCTGGTCGGTTCTCACGTGGAACCTTTCGGACAAAAGCGAAATAAACTATTCATCAGGTTCTAAAGGGGTCCTAGTTTGAAACAGTTTAAGTAAACCATGAAAGGTCCCCAATTGAGGCTCTGGTCACTTCAGATTTCAGCGAAATAAGAAAAAGTGTCACAAAATGGAATGACATAAATCGTGAGAAATTCCCTCGCCCCGTCACTACAGATGTGTCGTTGAAATAAATATAGATTGTTTTATTGTCCATAATATTGGGTTCAATAAATATCTTATGTGTGTAAGAAAACAATGTTATAAGCTTCTTTAGCAAAATCAGGCAATCACAATTTCCAAGCATGGTTCTTTATACAAATTGCAAAAGTATTTTGGATTAACGTTAAAATATGCACATCATATATTTGTATTATACTTTAGGACAACTGACTGCAAACACAACTGGCTTTGCTGCAGTAGAGGGGAAGATGTTTATTTGATAAAGTTTTGCTTCGAAACATAATGTGCTTCCACAAAAAGAAGCCAAATTTTAAAAAGGCATTAACAAGTTACAAGAGAAATAAGGAAGCTTGTTTTCACTGATTAAGACAACTTTTTAAGAAAAATATTCAAATGCCTCAGTCCGATATTTGACTTGTTTTTGAATTTCTTTTGATCCTAGTTTTTAGTTATTAAGAAGAAAGCACAGGATAATAAAAGCAGGAAAACATATGAGTAGTGTGGTAGTGTTGCGAATTGTCCTCTTTGCCGACAAGCTGCAGTTTTTTGCAAGTAGATTTGCTTATGACTCATGCGGACAAAACTATCAAAAGACAGCATGAGCAGTGAAAAGGTAAGAAGAGAGAGACTGAAAAAGGTTTTCATATTGTATGTGCTGTGCTGATAGACAAGATACTTCTTTAAAATAAAATGTAATTCAAGATCTGAAGATAATTTCTTAATCATTGCAAGTCTATATAAATACAATCACTTTAACAAACTGAAGAAATTAAATTAGATAAACTGAATCACAATCTTTGTACAGAGTACATACAGTTTTGTTCACTGCAAACAGAGCTTGACCAATAGTCATATTTTTTCATAACATCTCTTAAAGACAATGTATCTCCCTAGGGGTTTGGACCAAGACTACACCACTAACAGCAATTCTGAACAATAAAGACTAGACCCTGAAATATCAGTGTCCGAACATGTCAGGTTAAGCTGAACCAGTCACTGGTCCAAAATCTGTTTAACGGAGGGCACAACCGGATAAATCAGAGTCTAGGAGTATATTCCGGTGCCGATATCAATTTGGACCATGCAGGAATGGTTTTCTTATGCGCCTGCACCACAAACACCATCATCACAGAGCAACATACCATCAGGACTTATGTTTCTAATCGAGCCCTGCTGGGCCGACATTCTCTACAGATCAAATAATGATAAATAATATGACCAAATAAAAAACTGAGCTAGAGAGCACAGAGACGGTGTGATGAGGAAATGAAGGTAGACCGTCACCAGTCAGAAATTAAACATTCATAGGGTGTTTCTATATGTGAAGATGACCGGAACCATGAAGAAAATCAATATGCATCAGAGAACAGCAGGAGAAATGTGATGGTGAGTTGGATCATGTTGTGGTTGTCATTTAAGTCACTTCTTGGGGGGGCTGTAGGGTTCAAGCAACTGCTTAGAGAAGGTGTTGACCTTCTCCGCTCCTCGAACCTCGTGGGGCAGCAGGGGTAACTTTATAATGTGGAAATCTTCGTATAAATCCTCCATCTGGAAAAAGAGACACGAAATGAAAACAGGAATAGAGGTTAAAGAAACAAGATTTTCTTATTAAACTGAACTTATGGTAAATCTGAAAGTCTAAACTAAATTAGAAGACATCACATAAGAGTACTGAAATGTTACAGACCTGGTCCAGGTACTTGGACTGAATCTTGTGTCGGGCTTCGCACATTTTGCAGGGCCGCTCTGCCTCAGGAAAAACCAACTGGTTGACGATAATATTGTGCGTGTCGATGCGACACTTGGCCAGCTCTTGAATCAAACGCTCCGTCTCGTACAGAGACAGAAACTCTGCAATGCACACACAGATGAACGTCGTCTGCTCCTGTATGCAACAGAAAGTGGGTCCTGCTGGTTAGTTTAAGTATCCAAGAATAAAAGCGAGCACCGAGGTCATGGTGCGACACTCACCGGGTCCTTAAACTGCTCGCTGACTGAGCGGATAACAGGCAACGTCTCTTCCAGTTTAGACGCCAGCTGATCTGCATTCATGTCTCCCAGGCCCAACATGTTACACATCTGAGATGGATAGACAGTACTACAGTTAAACACAATATTAAACTCAATGCGAGCAAAATAATGGTGTTTATTACAGAATCAGATTTTTCCATTTGTGTCTTCTACATTTCTAAGAATGTCGATACCTGTGAGATGAAGGGGCTGATCTGGTTCTTGATCCGCATTAGGCGGCCGAGACCTCGTTCCACAATGGTGGGGAAGTTGAGCAGGCGTAGTGTGTGTCCTGTGGGGGCCGTGTCAAACACCACAACTGAGAAATTCATGCCTTTCACTAATCTAAAGAAATGACACAAGACAGACTGGTGTAAATAAGTGATCTCCAATCATTGAGTTCTATGAAATTAAAGTACTACTCTCTCTAGTGGTGGAGAAGGGCTACTGCATTAAGAGGATTTCCTTTTCCATTACAATCCTGGAAATAAAAATGACATTTTTAAATAAAATTTTCGAACTTGTTCAAAAATTGCAATTGTAAGTGACTCAAGTGCCGATTCGTACTTCCGTAAAAAAAAAAATATTGTCATTCTGCCTAAAAACACTTTTCCACTCCTAAATATTCAATATAACCATAACATTTAAGATATACTTGTATTATAAATCCTTTAAACGTGCTGTAGTGATTTTGGCCAAAAAACTTCAGGCAAAAGTGTTTTTGAAACTCATGGCGACTGTTAAAAACACACACTTAAACGCTTTAAAGTTGTAAAGAATGCACTGTCACTTTAATTGAGCATTAGCAGCACAGCAAAAATATTCTGCTCTGAGAGTACGGGCTGCTTACACGTCTGAATGCTCTCATCTGTTAACATGTGCGCCGAAAAGATATGCTGCATACACACTGCTGACACATGCTGTGTGAAACAGGTGTAAGAATGTACCAAGAAAGTGGAAATAAGTTTAGCAGTGACCACTCAAAGCAACAAACCATATCTTGGAAACAAGCCGACTGTAGACAAAAATAGAAATAAATCTTAAAGTATGTATTTAGCCATTCTAATAAATTACAACTAACATTCCCATATAATGCTGTGGAAGTCTGACCTCATGACCTCTGCATAGCTCATTGCCTCATCGATGCCAGGGAAGGCACTCATGGCCTCCTGCATCATTTTCTTTCCCATACTCAACATGTTATCCTCCTCAAAGAACTCATCGGGCAGCTCCGCCACACCCAGACTGGGGTCGATCTCCTACATAGTGAAAAACAGATCCAATTAGATCTTCCTATGCATTTAACTACCATTTAACAAAAAGGCCAAAAACAGATTATTATGCTTTTTACACACTGAACGTTACAGTTCATAATGAAATTCTGATGAATGATCTTTGAACAATGTTCCTCAGTAAGAACTGAACAAATGGCCATTCATGGTGAGAAATCAGAGTATTTCACGCCGTCTAAATATATAATTCTACAAAACAGTGTCAGAGAAAACAGTACAATCCAGATTCAGTACAATCACATTTAGCCCTATATGCCAGCTGATGATAATAACCCACCATGGCAAAGAGGTTGTCATAGCCTTTGACTTTAGTGGGAACCTTGGAGAACTTCTGATCGAAGGCATCAGAGATGTTATGAGCAGGATCTGTAGATATGATAAGGACACTCTCTCTCACCGCTGCTAACTGAACCGCCAGACTGCAGCTGTAATACAAAAACAGCCAGACAGCTATTAAACATGACAAATATACAGAAAAATGATCACACATGTTAAATTTACAAAGAGGTTGACAAAACCGTAGACGAAATTAAACGTGGTATTAAGATCTGATAAAATATAAAAATAGGTTTTATTGGTTTAGTTAAACTGTGGTGAAGATTTTTTGCAAATTGATTTCCATAGTTAAAAACAAACATAGTTAATGTAACGTTAGTTAGAACATGGTACATTTGAGTTTTTTTACTTATAACACAACAAAAATTGGATAATACAGTAATTATACAACAGCTAATTTTCGAATTAAAGAGCTGTTTCAATGGCTTAAGTATATTAACCATAGATTTTATTTGTAGTATAAATCATAACAACAACAAATGTTTCATAGTCCCACCAAAGTAAACATAGCTTAAACAAAATGCTGTAAGTATACCGACATGAAACATTGTTATTACACTTTTATTTTAATAAAAACATTTTCATTTTTATAAGGCGAAGTTAACGTTAGCTGAAGCAGCAATGACAGCTAACAGTCTCTCTGCTGTAAAACGCGCGCGTTCATTCACCAACCTGCACGTGGTCTTCCCAACGCCACCTTTACCCCCCACAAAGATCCATTTGAGTGATCTCTGCTCTATAATATTCTTTAATGTCGGATCTAAAGGCTCCACATCAGGTGCATCTTCAAACTCGTCTTCCACCGAGGCTGCCATCTTGAGCTCAACTCAGCTGGAATGTACCAACGCAACAGTCCCACAGTCCGTCATTTTGGCTCTTCAGTGGGAGAGAAGACCCGCTGATTCGGCGAACATCATGATCCAAAATGGACGCCTCAGAGCCCGCAGTTACGACCGGAAGTGTGCCGATTATACTCGCTGACTCAGCCGGGTTGTACCAACTACTTCCACCGAGTACGAATATTCCAGAAGTGTTCGATATTATAATTGTTTCATTATTGATCGATAATAAACATATCATAATGATCATGATATTTTGGACAAGTGATAATTACGAAAGTTAAAATGTGATGTGTGAAAGGCTGAAAACACTAGATTTGAACATCTGAAAGGATTTGACAACATTTATTGTGTTATAATCCGATTTTTGCGCCACTGTTGCACACAGACGAAACAGAGAATGTTAATAGTACAAACGGTGACCGAGGAATTAAGCAAACTCTGAATCTATTTAGTTTTTGTTTTTTTGGCAAACCTACATTTAAATGGCACCAACAAGTCATGATTGTATTTCACAAGAGTTTACGTGTGGTGAAGCTACATCTAAATTTAGAATCAATAATATTTCACTGGAGAAAGAATAACTTATCCATAATTAAATCGAAGAGCTGTTCACTTTCTACAATGATTTCAGGATATTAATACAACGAGTCAGAGAGAAACCATATACTTGAGTAGAATATAGCATTGTGCAAATATATTTCCTGGCTCAACATAAATCACTGAGCATCTCCGAGACCACATAAACAAAAAAATGAAGGTGAAAATCTTCCTTTTAGTAAATGAGTTCAGATTGTGATGGACAGGCATAACCAGAACTGACACAAGCGTTCACCGATTTTAGTTTCTTTCGGTTTTTTTTTTCATTTCAATTGTTTTCGCATGAATGATATAGAAACACTAGGAATTACTGTAAAACGTCCGCCGAATAAACAGTGGGCAGATTTGAAAAGGTGCACAACGTTTGGTGATTATATCAGTACTATTCCTCTAAGACATAAAACCCATTAAATTTTACCCTGGACAACAAAACCAGACTTAAGAAGAATTGGAACTTTTTTTTTAATCGCCAAAAATACATTGTATGGGTGAAAATAACCGATTTTACATTTCCTATTTTTGTGAGTGGATGGCCTGCTACAGTGCCTCAGATTAACAACTTCAAATGCGATTTTCTCAATATTTAGCTTTTTTGCAACCTCAGATTCCAGCTTTGTAAACAGTTGTTGTTCCACCAGATAGTGTCCTATCCTAACAAACCATATATCAATAGAAAGCTCAACTCTTCAGCTTGCAGATGATGTAAAAATCTAAATGTCAAAAAATGTATCCTTAAAACTGGTTTTGTTGTTCAGGATCACAAATAAGGAAAAACTCTACTTTAAAACCATAAAGTAGAGACACGTACAGGATCTGACATATACTGCAACATAAACCGTGTAAAAAGCTTCCAAAACTACTGTAAAAAGGCAATTTACACCCAGAATATGGAAAACAGCTTCCGACCAATCATATGACAACTCTTCACAATATGACATCACGATACGTCTCAAAATGTTGGGAAGCTATTTAGACAAGAATACAGAAAAGAAAAATCGCAGCAAATGCTTAATTGTGTGTTTTGACACTGCAAGTAAAGACAAAACACAAGCATGGCACATGTTCTTATATAAATTAGGTATTTTCATTCGTTTTTTTTTCATTTCATTAAGGTTTTCAGCATTTTAATACTCAGCCATCATAGGCACATTCAAAGCCAACTGAAATTAAAACCCAATCAATTCAAAGTTCAGTAAGTATGTAACCTCATTGGCAAAATTTAGGCGATGGGTGAGTTTCACATTCAATGAGAGAGGTGCAAGTCCCTCTTGAACGTATTGCACATTTGGTTGAAGAAAAAAATACACCACAAAATCATTTGATCATAAACGTGTCCTTTGAAAGACTATCTTCATTAGAGATGCATAGGTGGTCTCCACCTCGCCGAACTTCATTTTCACATCAGTCACATGTATATGTGTTGGGAAAGCGCTTTGACATGCAAGTAAAAGGATTTTGAACCCCTTACCAGGGTCTCTTGGTTTTAACACTGGAAGGATCCTGTTTTTGCAGTCCGAGTACACACACCTTTATTTATTTATACATGTTTTCTCAGCAGTTCAAGGCTTTTGGCTGATGTGACTCGGCTGCATGACATTTGGTATGCGCAGGCACTCTCAATTTGTCTCGTAGGAAGCTAGCAGAGCAGCATCGACAGGCTCCATACAGGAAGGGCAGGTGAAGGAGCGCATCAGCCAGGCATCAATGCAGTCCACGTGATAGATGTGCATGCAGGGGAGGAACCGGATTGGGTCGCCGTATTCAAAGTCCATCATGCAGATTACACACCTAGGAGAAATTAACAAGAGTTTTTAGCACAGCTTATGAAACACAAAAAAGAAGTTTGGAAAGTTGAAAGTGAATAAGAAATCGACTATGACCCTATTAACTCTTTTAATGTAAATAAAATGCAAACTTGACCACTGTTTGAGTTTCAACATCACTCACTCTTTAATCTTCTTTTCAGAAGGTTCTGAGCCCGGATCGAAGATGCCACGGGGCAGGTGTTGAATGAGCCCGATCCGCTGAGCGACACGGACCTGTTCCTCCTCGGTAAGCTGGGTGGCCAACCGGGTCTGACTGGGCGTTGGATGGTACACTTGCACCTGCACTCGCTCCTGGGGGCCAAAAAATGTCTGATCAAATAATTAACAAAGCCCACATGTGGTTAGACAGCACTGGAGGGTTTATAACAAATGAAACAAATATCGTCTTCAAGGCAGTATAATTTAAAGACAAGTTCATGTTGCCAGAAACGTGGAAGGTTTGAAACACAGTCATTCAGGGTTTCACTTGAATTGTAAAACAAATGTGAACATCACAATTAATACAAACCTAAGAAGACTAGACACAATGGGTCAAATGTCTATACAAATCGCCTAAATAAGGTAACAAAAAACATTGATTTCTGTCAACAGCAGGATGTGTGTCGGACATTATCATTATGCCGATGTGTCAGTGTTTAGGATCTTACCTGGTAGGGTGGCGGAGGCTCTCCAGGCAGACTCGCCCCCTCGGACTCATTCAGCAGGGACAGATCATCGGCGCCTTGAGAAGAGAGACAGTTCCCCATTGAGCTTACCCTTCACAACAACCCCTCCAAATTCCCCGCTGTATGGTCTTTAACAGGCGTGTGTTCGGTGGGTTTCCTCACAGGTCGTCCTCTATGTCTTTGCAGCACGCTGTGTCTGATATCTGTTTGGTTTGTAGAAAAACAGACCCCAGCTGTCTGGTTTTCAGACACAAATGTATGTTTTTCAAAGTCCTTCCAAATGTATTTTTGCCGACTGTTTGAGTAACTAAATATGTGCGCGCCTGCGTGACGTGTGACATGTATTTATTATGGCCTAGATATTAAATAAGGTAATATTTTTAGGTGAGACCTCTTGACGACTGCATCTCCCCTTTCATTGTTTACAAACTCTTGGACCGGAAGTACGCTTATCGGTGGATTGTGGGTAATGTAGTTTTCTTTGCCATGCAACGCGTAAGATGAGCATACATAAAAAGTGCAAAGTACGTTTTTAAAAAAAACTTTCTGTGAATATTATTTTATGTTGCTAAAACGCCTAAAAAATATGAAGGAGAGTTGTTGTGTTTCTGAATGAAACGACACATTTATTATTATTTTAAACCGAATATCAATGGTTTGTCGTGTTGAGTAAAAGAACATGAGAACTCTTACCCTCCCCAATATTGCGGCGGCGCCAATGGCACTCTTTCAAAGTCAGTGTAAAAACGAAGACAGCATTTTTGGATCATAATCGTGAGAAAATGACAAGGTTAATTTATTTTGGGGCTTAAACTATTGCTTTAACACTGGTTTAACCGCGTATACAAACTGCTATTCCACTCAATGCCGAAGGATGTCAGTATTTGAAAAACCTCTACCCATGCTCCGCCACAATCTCCGAAGCACCACGGAAGAAGATGTCTAAGCGCACCTGACAGCTGTTTTTAGCTTGTTAGCAAAGGAGCTACTTCTCTAAACGAATATAATCTGCCTTATCGCTTCAGAAAGGATACGTTGTTTCAGGATTTAAAAGTCCGCAAAGGCCCAGATTCAGAAAGAAAGGCGAAAAAACGGCGCAGTCATGCAGATCACACTGAAGACGTTGCAGCAGCAGACCATTCAAATAGACATCGACGATGATCAAACGGTATTTACAATTTACGTGTTCATGGACCCTCGTTCATATGTGGTAACGGCATGTGAAACGGGGTTACTTTTAACAGTGGCATTTTTTTCGAATGAATAAAGAAGACGATGGGCTTTTATTCGTTTATGGGTCATTGGGGATCAACTGGGCGTGTTAAGCATGAGCAAGCGTGATAGATGGATAGATAGATGGATAGATTGATTGATAGATAGATGGATAGCATTTGATAAATTAATGCATGCCCTATGTAGTGTATAGTTTAAGTAGATAAATGCATTTCATTATTGGATACGAAATGTAGTGAACTGTGTATATAGCTGCATGTCTCTGTAATGTAATTGTAATGTTTAAGATGCATCTCAGTGTTATACATTATAGGTACTAATACTTTTATTAACATAATATAAGCAATTCTGTGGTCAAATTTGACAGTATAACATATTTTATTACAGTGATAGTAGTAGGTGAGTATTGGTAGTGGTCAGGCTGGCTAGCGTTCCTCCCTGATGATTTCCCTTTTTATTTGTTTTGTTGGCTCAGGTGAAGGCATTAAAAGAAAAGATTGAGGCTGAGAAGGGCAGAGACAGTTTTCCAGTGGCAGGACAGAAGCTTATTTACGCCGGAAAGATCCTGCAGGATGATACGCCCATCAAAGAGTACAAAATCGATGAGAAGAACTTTGTGGTGGTGATGGTGTCAAAGGTGAGTCATTCCATCGGATGATCCAATGTCCTGAATGTGCTTAGGGATGCTTAAACGGACAATATTTTGAAATCATCACAGCGTTTGTTTAGACGAAAATTAAGACTTGAAGGTATAAAAACAAACACATACCTCTGTTTTACCCATAAACCATCAGCGTTAGAAATGACACTTAGGAATCCGTTACTCATATTTCACTTTGTTTGTTTCTAGACGAAGCCTTCATCAGCACCGCCCGCCCCAACCTCAGATCCACCCAAATCTGCCTCTCCTCCCACCTCTTCCTCTCCTCCCACCTCTTCCTCTCCTCCCACCTCGTCCTCTCCTCCCACCTCGTCCTCTCCTCCCTCCTCTTCCTCTCCACCTCCCACTCCTGCCCCTGCTGCTGTTCCCATTCCTAAAGATGAGATCTTGAATGACCCCCCTGCCTCCTCGTCCCCAACGAAGAGTCCTGAAGGGTGAGCTTCAAGCATGAATTCTTCTGTTTAAAATGAATTAATGATATAAAAGTATGATCTACTATTGGGTCTGGGAGGTATGATATTCGTTACTGCGACAGAGAAATGATTGATTCTACTTTATTTCTACATAGTTGTTTTTTGGTCGATAAAAAATTGTGCTTTATAAATAAATTGAAATTTTGTGCAGACATCTATAAATAATTCCAGAAATGTGCGGTCAGCTACTTCATCACTATCGAATAGAATAGATTTTGTATATCAAGCAGCTTACAACAACTTTGAATGTGACTCAAATTTGAGTCGGAATGTTTTTTTGATGTTTAGTATATTTTACTGTTCTGAGAGTACTACTTCAGTGTTACATTTTGTGAAGCTGTCTTTGCATTAACTATTTATTACAAATGATGATATTTTATCTTTTGTTGATGATATGATAATATTTATTATCATCTGTGTTGCGTGTTTGTTTCCTAGTGGCATGAGCTCTGTAGCTGATGGGGAAGATGCATCTTCAACATTAGGTGGGGGCAAAGAAGACCCTTTTTACATATTTTCTTAGTAACAATCTAAAAATATTTGAACAATATTATCAAAGCTGCAGCCAGTCCCAAAACAGATGGTAGAAATGCCAATCTGTCTCAGTCTTTTGTGTTCATAGACGTTCACAGGCTGTGTGTGTGTTTTGCAGTGACGGGTCAGGAGTATGATGCCATGCTCACAAATATCATGTCTATGGGCTATGAGAGAGAGAAAGTTGTGGCCGCGCTTAAGGCCAGTTATAATAACCCACACCGTGCTGTCGAGTATCTTCTCAATGTGAGTGACTCTTATTTTACCTCTGACTTTAGATAACTGTGTTTTATCTCTTTCGTGCAAAGTGGGAAATCTGTCGTCTTATTAGCCAGCATAAATGTGTTAATTTTCATGTTTTTTTCTGGAATATTGGTTTATAAATGATCCCAGAATGATTAGATCTTTAAATGATGCAATAATGTGTATGAATCTTAATGTAATTGGATGACGTCTGCTTTAGGGAATTCCTTCAGTCCCTGTACAGGAGACCAACCCTGCCCCGGCCCAGCTTCCCACCGACACTCCATCCACAGAAGGTAAGAATCCTTTGGAACATGGAGCTCTAGCAACGTTATTAATGTCCATTGTTTCTTTTATTATCTCTTTAAAGGACCCAGTGTTTTATTTACTTCTGTGGTCTAGAAAAGAGAATCGTTTTTTCCTTCAGTATTTCCTTTAAAGACAGATTTGTATCAAATGTTCTGTTAGGTGAGAACCCGCTGGAGTTCCTGCGTTCTCAACCACAGTTTCACAGCATGAGGCAGGTGATCCAGCAGAACCCGTCCCTGCTCCCGGCCCTCCTGCAGCAGCTGGGTCAAGAAAACCCAGAACTACTGCAGGTACTTGATACCTCCAATGTTTAATAAAGGTAGAGGGATGTGTTTGATCGTGTTTGTAACTCACTTTCTGATAATGGTTGGTGACGGCAGCAAATCAGCCAGCATCAGGAGCTGTTCATCCAGATGTTGAACGCGCCGGTTGCTGAGGGTGAAGGCGGAGAGGGGGCGGAGTTTGCTGACCTGGGTGCAATCGCAGATGAGGCAGCACCCGGCAGTTATATACAGGTGACGCAACAGGAGAAAGAAGCTATTGACAGGGTAAGTTCGAAAAGTTTTTTTTCTTGCTCTGGATTTTTTTATTTATTTAGAAAATGAGATCATTGATTGCATGGGGAAAGGTTAAAAATATTTTAACTTGATATGACCCTTTTGAAATAATCTTCTTAGCTGGTGTGTCCTGTCTCTTTCAGTTAAAAGCTCTTGGGTTTTCAGAAGCTCTGGTGGTCCAGGCGTACTTTGCTTGCGAGAAGAACGAAAACCTGGCAGCTAACTTCCTTCTCAATCAGAATTTTGAGGACGAATGAGATCTGTGGAAAGCCCACCTGCCCGTTCCCCTTCCACTACACAAGCACTGCATTACTTGGGACACCGGTTTTCCCCATTATTTCTTTGAGTTTAAGTTGAGGGGAGACTTGCAGACTGGGTGGGGATGGGGCGGATGCGATCAAACTGAGAAAGAACAAATGCCAATGGATTTGATGGCATTTGGGTTGAATGCACTCTGACGTGATGCAGGGGGTGTGACTGCACGTGTGTGTTCCCTTAGGGAATATATCACTAAATTAGCAACAATTGAAAGCAAACGCTGGCATAGTAGTATAATGGGATATGACGAGCAAGGTTGGATGTAAGCAAGTATCGCTTGTTTTTTTTATTTTGGAAAATGATTATTAATATATGTCTAATTTTATATATTTCTCTAATTCAGAGATAGATCTGTATTTCTCCCAGCACACAGATGAATGTGATGATATTAAAATATGAAATTAGTCCAATCCAGATAATATCTGTTTTTAAACACAGAGTGTCTAACAAAATGTGTGTCTGTTCTGCACATTATCTAAATTCATGAAATTTTATGAATGAGTCCATGCCATGTGGATTAATATAACCTTGAGCCATTATTATTACTGGTTCAAATGTACTGGGATGAAGTATGAAAAACTAATTTTTAAACTATTTGTTTATCGCATTTAACATGAAACACTGTTTGCAACACTATTTCACTTAATTTTCAGATAAAAAAAGATTACTTTTATCAATTAGAGATTTACTTAACAGAATAGAGCCGGTTGGTGGGGAGGAGTTGAAAATATAAGGGGATTGTGGTATAAGTAATTTGAATATAGATTTACAAAGAATGATTTCTTTTGAATAGTGTGCAATGATGGGTCGTGCAGCATAAGATGAATGTGCATTCATTAAGTAAATAGGGTTAACTTAAACACTGACGTAAAAGCATATCTCCATTTCCGTTATCTTGTTGCAAAATGTTTAGATGTAAGTCATAAACAACAATAAGGATTAGAGTATTTATCAGCTTTTATTTACTTCATTTGAGAGGACCAACTTGAACGATTATCTGGCAAAACACAAGTTTTGTCACACTAGAGCTTGCTTGCATTAAAAAGCAGAGACCTGTTACAGCATGATGATACTCTGCAAGACATTGTATGCAGTCAGAATGTAAAGTTCTGTATGAGAGCGATTTCCCTGAATCATATCTGTGTAAAGCTGATAATGGGATTTTTTGTTCATGTATTGAGTACAGTAAAGATCTTCAGCATTACTGGAACACCTTTTTGTTTCTTCTGCAGGTTCAGGGTCCAGAATGCCTTTGCATTCTCTGTGATATTCTTTTGCTAAACAGTCATAGAATAAATGCTGTAAAACACTTACAGTATTAGCAGGCCCACACAAAATCAGCAGACAATATTGGTAGGGATTCTGTAATGGATTTTAAAATGTAACAATAATTAGATACTATGAGCGATTGGATGTTATACAAAAGAAACATAATGAACAGACACACGAGAGAACTTTTTGAATTGTGTGCTCTACAAGGAATCCACCAAGAGTCTGATGAAACCGTGCACCTGCTAATCTGTGATTTATAAAATTAACATCTCTCCCGGGATCAATAAAGTCTTATTGACAAACTCAAGTTGTGGTGATTTCTCACCGTAAAATAAACACAAACCATTCATGAAGTTTGTACAGTCAAGAACATCATTTATTCAATCAGGTTTTGCTCTACAAACGTTTTAGTATTTATAATGGGAAAGATTCTGTAAATAACACATGCAATATGCCGACGGCTCTTGGGCAGGGGGTGGGGAGCACTGGACTGGGACGCATCTCATTTGGTGGGATGTGAAGTGAGGTATTCAGCTCACTTTACCCATACAAAAGAAAAAAAAGCATGCCGCTTTAAGAATTTTTTAAGATAGTTCTAGATGTTTGAAGTTTTAGCTGTTGATAAAAGGATCAATAATACTGATTTTGGTTCTTCTGACTCTTAAAGGTGATAAAGTCTTTCCATTTTCAAAATGCACAAGTCTTAACAGATATTACAACATTGTGAAGAAGACAATAACATAATCTAACCGTAATCTTAAACTCTGCAATTGCATGCGGGTGCAAAGCAACTTTATTAGAACTTACCAAAATTCTGAAGTGAACATTTCAATGACAGATCAGTTGGTTTATCTGATAAAAGTGTCACATTATACATACACTAAAGGACAATTTATGCATTTGGTTTGAACATTTGGGATTAGGTCAATTACATGTACATTTAATGCACATCCAAGAAAAGGTGTCAGGAACAATAATGATATAATCTTTTTTTGTGTGCCAAAAGTGCTTTTTTTTCATTCCTAACCAATCCATTAATAAGGTGCGTTTAGAAAATATTCTGTCATGTTCTTTAAATACCTAGTCTCGTAAGGTGTTTTAATCATGAAGTCCAAGAGAAAAAACGTCAAAGCCCGAAATGACAAACAGAAATGCAAATAAATACAAAACAAACAAACGAAACCGAGCTGATCTGCGTCCTCTGGTCCAGTGCTCCAAACCCACGGCCAAGCCCGGACGCCAAAAGAAAATCTTGTACCCTAAACCGCACCCCTTCCCAAGGACACCCCACTCTCCATCGCCCTCTGGGTAAAATCTGCCCTGCCCGGCAGTTTCTACTCGGTGCCGAAGGCCTTTGCCTGAAGAGGGAGATGTGTGTGATATAAACATGTGAAGCATACAGACAGGTATATAACATTAGAGTTTACAACATCTTGCTCGAGATAAGAACAGGTTCAACATTTTTTTTTTCAAACGCTTTCATCAAAAGTAGGAAAAGAGAGATAGAGCTAGACATCTACAGTGCCATGAAATAAGTGATTGTAAAGACAGATACAGAGGGAAAAGGGACCAATTATTTTTTCCAACAATTATTTTTCCATCATTGTACAATAAGAAGAACAAAATCACATCCATTTCTTGAAATACTATTGTGTATACGGCTTGTGAAAGCGTAAAGAGATGTGGAAGAGATGGCCGTTCTCATTTACAAGATGGTATCTGTGAACAAAAGGCACTTTGAATGGGACAACCTTTAAATGCTCACCTATTACACTACAGCACAAACACTATGGGAGCTCATTTACATACAGGAAGTCCTTCCGGGACGATACAGGGCCGTGGCTCACTGATTTTCCGACATTTCTGCCCGTCACCTCAAACCACGTGTGCTCTAAACTACGAGAACATCTAACAAAATCCTACTCACATGAACACATTTGAACAGGATGCTCAACTAAATGAATCTGAAATTTGGAGCAAGCATGATTTGCTTGGGAGGAAATTGAAAACTATATCTTGCCCATGAATCGAACAAAAGTGACATTTAGGTTGTAATAAAATGCCTTTTGTCAGAAGAACCAATATAAAAATTGTAAATACAAAAGAGGGGGTTTCAAAAAGAAAAAATCTAAGGAAATAGTCATTCTGGTGTGATATTCCCAAATGAGCAACAGAAGAACCAGTTTTTTCATAAAATTCCTTCGACCCTCCCCAAAAATAGTTTAAAAACGAAAGCTTACAAACAAAACATTTTAAAAAAAGATAAACAACACGTACAAACAAACTTCCCCAACGCTTGGGATTTTTTGTGGCCCTCGTGTTTAGAGTCCAGGAGCTCGCAGACTTCAACCTTTTTTTTGTTTTTCACTTGCTTAGCTTTCTTAAAAATCTCAGACAGACATAGATATCTACCAACACATTGCACACGGCTCAGTCCACACATAAATCTTTTTCTTCCTCAATAATAAAACACTTTCAACCAAGAAAACATTCCTTGTTTTCTTTCTCGTTTTTGTTCGGAAGGTGTATTTGATCTATTTGAACATACCTGATACCGGACGTTCTGGAAAGTATTTTCAATTTGTAAAATGACATTTGCACTGACTCGGGTCAAAAAATAACTAGACTGCCATAGGTGCTTAAGTCACAGCTGAAGAACTATACATATGTCCATTTACATATACACACACACAGTATGAGTACAATATGATCTGGATAACACACCTACTGTATAAATATGATGTTTGCGGATTCTTATAACGTTGTTTCTTGCTAAGCCCATGATACATATTGTAAATATATTCTGTAGCTTATCAATGAAATGAAGACCCTGAATTGCGTGTAATGGAGACACGGAGGCACTTTGATTGAGTTTCAAGTGGATGGTAAAATAGCGTCGCTTTTTCCACAAGCTACTGAGGGACCAGTGGTGAGCCGCTCTCAGCCAATCAGAGCCCCTGACCTGTGATTGACAGCCAGGCAGTCCAGTTATTTAGTGAAGTCAGTGGTTGTTGGACATTTTTGTTCATCTCAATAGGGAATACACTGTACCTTAAACAGGGTGTGAGTCTGAAGTTGGTAGAGGAGTTGCTTTTAAAGGTTTCCCTTTGTCCTTTAAGGGTGTGGGCATGTGTCATAGTGCAATGTTTGTGTATGTACTGTAAGTTCCTTAGTTTATGCTTGTGGGCTAAAATGAAAATGCAGCCATTGGTAGATTGTCTTATATGAGCTAGACTGGTGTAGTTGATAAAGGCGAGATGTGAAGAGAAAGTGATGTTTGATGATAAGAATAAGCTGTGTTCAGATGGAGAGTGTGATAGGTCGGAAGGGTACAGCACTGTCGAATGATCGCAAAATCCGGAAGCATGAAGAGATTGTCCATTTGATAGTTACATTCTAGTTGAAGGAGAGTTTAGTGATAAATGTGAACTTAATCCTGTAATTCTACAAACAAACACACGTTGGAAAGCACAGTTGCACATGCAGTTCGATCTGCCGGAGTCATGCTGTGAAAAATAAATGCGCACAAAAACCAGAAAACAAACAGAAGGGTGAATCTCACAGAATCACGTCCAGATCACATCTCACCCCAAAATAAAATTCAGCCAAGCCTATTTTTGAGATCATAAAGTTTGCATTGCAACATTATTTTTGTGACATTAAACCCCATTTCCACCTCAAATTCTCATTATCTTTATTTATCTTGATACTATATTTTGTTTTGATTTTTTAATTGTTTGTCCAAAGCATGGAAAATTGCCATTTTATAGAAAATGTGTTGTTTTGTTATGAAAATATCACAATGCAAAAATGTTTTCAGACGCTTCATTTTCTTCATGGAAAATGTATTTCTTCTTTTAACTTTAGGGTGAAATTAAACCTTTTCATGACGTCATGTGAGGTTAATCCAAAAATGTACTGCAAAACCAAACCTAATCTAAGAAAACAGAAGCAACCCTTGTGTGCACGGCCTACTGTATACGGTATGTGTGGATTTGTGGATGCACAAGCACTCAGACTGAATGATGGTGTTATACTCGCCAGCAAAAGATGTGCTTAAACCCTCATAGGGTCGTCTCTAGATTTTATGACTCAAATCACTGGCCTTTGAATTCATTAACACTACATACTGAAAAGTCTAATGTTTCATGAGTCCCGAGCTGCACTTAGGTTTCAGCTCAAAACAAAAATCACTTGTGCTTGACCCTTCCCATTCACTGCATTTTCTGCATCTGTATTTCTGTCTTGTTTTACAAAAAAAACATATATCACCTGAATTATGTCTTATTCTACCCCACTGGCAATTGTTTTCTTGTTTTAAAAACAATTGTGCAGAGAAGTTCTTTTAGTTTTATAAAATGTACTCCAGATAAACAGCTGCTTAAATTTATTTGTATAGCTTTATCTTGTTTCAGAATGTTTAAACTAAAAACAAGACAGCAAGACGGATTAAGAAATTGATGTTTAGCAGTGATACTGTCTTAAGACCAGAAGTTCTCTGTGTGATGCAGATGTGATATGAGTTTGTTTTGTGTATCAATATGATTGTGGCGTGTACATTCATTGAAGTGTGCTTGCATGTTATCGGTGTGTGTGGCAGTCTGGTTAATCTCAGAAAACAATATTTCCAATCCGTTTTCCCTTATTATTGATTAAATCAATAGTGCATATGTTTAGGTACATAGCACGTTTAGTGTTGTTTTACTTGCAGTCTATTGCTTGTCAGCAGGTCAACAGGGAGAGGATATCAAGCCCACGCTGCACTGGAAGGCATCGCCAATATCATCGCAAATGTCAGCAAATCCATACTGAAAATGGGCTGAGCCAATTAGACGAGTCCTGTTGAGTCCTGCCTATCCAATCAGACGTGGGACCCATAGTCGCAGCCAAGCAATGTGGAGTCCACGATGAACACGTTCAGGTTAATTTCATGTCCCTCTTAATAATTTCAGTTAATTAGGCAACATCTTTCCAAATTAGTTCTGACATGGAAGAGACTATCTTTTCTCACCACAGCATACGGGTGATGAATGCATGAACAAATGTCACTGGTAGTCACATTGTGAAGATAGTCAGTTTGTCATTCCTTTGAAGGGGCTTCCATCGGTTTATCTGTCATCGGTATACTGAGCTCTCCAGACTACAAAGGTAATGCTGAAGTCTTCTAGATCCGAATGAAGGTGCAGGGGATTGCAGAGCAAGAGATGCGTGTGTGTTTTGTGTGAGACTTCTGAGGGGCGTGTGAGAAACTTCCATACTTAGCTTTGTGACTCCTATTCCAGTTTTCGTTGGACATTTTGTGTCTGTGTTTCATGAAAAGTCTCGTCAAAGGAACCATGACTGCAATACAGGAAATTGATATTAATACAAAATACATTAAAAGAAAAGTCACATGCAAATAAAATAGATTTTTAGGTGAACTATTCTCTTAAAGTAACATTGCAACGCTTGTCTGTTTAAATCCCAGAATTCAGAAGTAATTTCGAGACAATTCTCAGAATAACCACTAGAGTACAGTGGACACAGTATAAAACACTAACACGCTGCTTCAACTACAGACCAGCAGCTTCAAGATTACAGAAGCCATTGCTTCTCATTTACAAAGATGCTTTCTGTATTAAAATAAATAATTCAATAAACCTAACTTTTCACATGCTGGGATCATTTTGGAGTAAATAAGTAAAGTTGTGCTTTGATGGTATCAGAGGAGCAAAAGAAAATCTGACAAGTTTCAAGACTTATTAGTTGTCAAACTTCTAAAATCTTTGTATGGCTGAACCCACTGAACCTTCCACTCTCTCTCTCTCTCTCTCTCTCTCTCTCTTTCTATCTATCCTTTACTATAACTTTCTCACTGTAATCCTTGCCAGTAGTGTCCATCCTTTTCTTAACTTCCCTCCTGTTGAAGTTCATGTTCAACTGCCTATGACATCATGTCTGGTTGCTGAGGGCAACCAGACAGTCGGGACGTGACTCTCGCTTTCTCTTGTCTCGCCTCTGTGTCAGACTTTCTCTCGAAAAGATCTGCACGCTCGCCAGTTTCAACACATGTAAACTAGATTAATTCCCGATCGGTTACAGCACGTCCATCTGCAGTATGCATGCCCATTCAGGGTCCAAAATGAACGCTGAATGCAAGTGAAAACTGTTTTTGGCAAATTAAAACTTGCCAGTTGGCCGAGAAAACAGCCGTCACAACTACAAAATTTTTTAACAACTTTACCATTTACTTTTCAACAAATGTGTAATGTTATCGTTACTAATAGGAGCATTTCGACAACATTTAGTAATTTTCAATTTACTAAGTTAATTTTGTAGCCCATGTTCTTGCACTTAGTAATATTACAGTATTAAGAAAACTTTGTGAAGTCACATCCTCAAATTACCCACTTACATTCATCTTAGGTCTGATGAATCATACGGAATGAGCTGTGACATTAAAATCAGCCAAGAGAAGGAAACAATTGTTTCCATGTGTATGCTTCTCTTTGGAAGCGCTTGCGGTTTTCATAGCTGGTGCGAGTGGGACCGTGGCCACAAAATCCATTTAAAACAAGCAGTGTGTCCCATAGCGAACCCCCAGAAGACCGCTGACTGCTACCAACCACACGCACTTAACAGAGCTCCCTACCACCGGATCAAAACCAGCTGACTGACGGACTGATTGATTGGAAAGACTGTGATTTTAAAGATATAGTGTGGGTTTCTTTTCAACATAACGTTGGTGTCACATCTTTGCCATGCAGTCAACCAACACAGAGAATCATAAAAAAAAAAAATCATTCATTAATTTGTCTGGCCTTATTTTTTTATTTGTGTGTGTACATCAGTGTCCGTTATAAATGTTTAAAGGTGCTATGACCCTGGACCACGAAACATAATCGTCAATTTTTTTAAATAATGATTTATCCATCATTGGAATGAGGAATAAATAAGCTTTACATTGACTGTAAGGATAGAACAACATTTGGCGGAGATACAGCTATTTGAAACTCTGCAATCTGAGAGTGCAAAAAATCGAAATATTGAGAAAATTGCCTTTAAAGTTGTCCAACGGAGGCACTGTGGCAGGCCATTGCTAAGAAGAAACAGCCATGTCTTAACTCTCTCTATTGGCTTAGCGCTGTAATGACGTCGTGGAGAGTAGATGAACTAAAAGCAGAAATTCTAAGATTTACATAGACACCAAACTTGAGGGGGTATTTCTCAAAGAGTGCCTTTTAGGTGTGTCTCTGGCCTTTTTGTTTGCGATTTTGCTGCATCCACTCACAAAAATAAAGTTTTGATGACCCATACAGTGTTCTGTTGGCTATTGCCACATATATATACCCGGGTACTTATGACTGTGGTCCAGGGTCACATATCTGTGTGCATGTACCTGAGTCTGCTGTGGGATGTTCAGAAAGTTGTCCCGTGCTCCGATGCCGACAAACCTGTTGGAAGCTGTGGAGCCTGACGCTGGGTATGCTGCTGGGACACACACACATCTCTCAGCATTCATAGCTCTGATGACTTGTTTATATATTTTAAAGATAATTCAATAAGAACCAAAAATGTTAATAAATATGTCACATTTTTGTACTGGTACAAAAAACTAATTGTGATTTTTTTCTGGTGCTGCAAATATATATTACATAACATGTTTTGTTATGTATTTCAAAAATGTGGTAAACTACTCATTATGTAAATTCAACTAGGGGGGTTGGGATAAAAAAGAGGATTTCGAGGGAAAAATGAAAACTTTTAGTTAAAAATCTCCAAACTCAAATAAATCAAATAAAAATTAGGAGTGTGCACCAAAATGATCAAATTCAGGGCAGTTGTGCGCAGAGGACTCCATAAGATCAGAGGAGAGTGGTTACAAATAAGAGAATATGTGAGTTTGTGTAAGAGGATAAAGCTGAAACAGGCACTGAAAAGATGGAAGGCAATAAATTAAAGTGTTACGACAGGTTGAGACTGATACACCATTCCATAGATATGAATGATTGTGGAAACACATGAAGAAAAAGAACGTTGACGTGTGAGAAGGGAAAAAAAGCGGGGAGGTCTTTTTGTCAAAGGTTTGCTCATCCAGGCTCCTCCTTTCGATCGCCCGTCCTGCTGCCATCACCCGACACACACACATCCCAAGCAAAGACCAACAACCCAGCACCGGCCGCTCTCACACACCGCCAGACACATCACAGATACCTTCACCAGCACGTCCACGCATTTCCTTTCTGTGTTTAGCTTGATGTGTCAATGGAAATGCGTTATCGCTAAATGTGGGGTGTCATTGTTTTGTTTGTTGGTTTTTTGTTGTAGTGGAGTCCATGCCAGCTGCCCTGAATTTGATCTCTTGATAGAAGAATTGAGGACAGAAAAATGAAAAGCAAGAGCGATGAGGGGGGGGGCTGATAATGTTTTGTTGGTTTCAGCCAATGGGAGGCAGCGATGCGTCTCCATCCCCATTCGATTGCAAAAACCGTGGCTGATTGCAATCGAATAAACAAAAGAAAACAAAATGAAAAAGAATGAAAGAGAGATAGTATGAGAAAAATAAAGAAACAAAAAACAAAGTCAGGTGGAGAAGATCAGGGCATCTAACGCCAGAAACATACTTTACGCAAATACGCAAACGGGCATACCAAACGGGCATACCCACACAACATGTGCTCTTTTTGTTCCCAAATAACACGTGTTTTTGCATTACTGTAGCCTAACAAATCTCGGTCCACAAGGGTTACTTTAAAGCATCCAATCCATTAATCCGGGTTTGAATCAATACAAACATTTCGACAGCTTAATTTAAGCAAGATTTTCTCCAAGCTGAAAAATATGACTGACTATTGATAAATACACACAACACAAACCACACTTGCTTCTTGCTTCGCGGTATAAAGTGCTTGCGTATCTTTGCTATTTTCACGTATTTGTGTAAATATGTTTTGAGGTTTTTTTTCGTCTAACAAAGAAGTTGAGGCCATGTCTGTTATTTTTAAGCAGCGTGTGGGGCGGTTTCGAGGGCTCTGGTGGGTCTGGTGCTTTGAGCGGACACTTACACGGCGAGGCCGGGGAGCCGACTCCGCTGTCAGGGTGTGTGTGGCAGGTTTTGTGCTCGGGCAGGGGGAGGGGCATCGGCACCGGCCGTGCTACCGGAGGAGGTGGCAGTAAGAAGGAGCCGGGCAGTTTGTTCTGACCGCTCCCGTTAGGCTGCAGATATACACACACACACAACACACACACAGATGATGAGGGGATGAAAGAGGCACACGGATACAGAAATGTAAAGGCGAGCAAATACATAAAAGAACGTCACGGAGAATGTTACAAGCGCACACAGACACTCAAAGTAAATGCCACGCTGGGGTGTTAAGGTGTCATGAAACCCCAGATGTAACCGGGTCGAGGATCCTTCACAATTTTGGAAAAGATATAAATAAAATAAATAAATGAATGTGCTATCTATATCTTCAAATTTATAGAGTATGCTAAGACAACGTGGAATGTTTACTATTTGAAAGTTGGAACTATGCATACAAAAAGGCTTAGTTTTAACCGAATAATAATTTTATCGCTTTTATTGATCTGTCCTGACTTTCTGAACCTTAATATATAATATCTAGAGATAATGACGACACATGTATGCTCACATCTAGTTTAAATCTAATGCACCCATATCAAATCCACATGATCGCACTGTGTCTTCCATCATGTGCAGGACAAGCTGTTAAACTTGAAAAACATGAGTGTTTCACGACCCTTAAAAAATGAAGAGGTGAAATCCACCTCTAAACAAGAAAACAGAGACTGTCATGTGTTAGATCATGGAGAGTTAGAGAGAAGATCAGAAGCAGAGATGTGCGTATCTGTGTGTGCCATCCGTTGGCGCGGTGTGAGTCGTGAAGGTGGTGTGCGTTACCTGTGTCCCAGGCTGGCCCGAGCCGTCGGCACAGACGAACTGCACAAACTCTTTGAGCGGGTCCTGATGGTGGTGGTAGCGGATGGTGGGGTGGGTGAAATATGGACTGGACTGCTGGATGATGGAGGGGGCAGGAAAATGAAGGGCCGAGGCTGAGGCACGAGGACTTCCTGAGAAAGACAGAAAGAGAGAGAGGAAGTGAGGCAAATATGTATGAAATACACAATGTATTGCTTCACTGATGTTGTGTTTTCATATAAACCTAAATCCCTGAACCTTCTCTGATTTCATAATATGGTTCTTTCCTTAAAGGGACAGTTCACCCAAAAATAAAATTTACAGAGATGGGGAAGTCAAGCTCTAAAACGAAATGTGTAAATATTTGTAAACAAACAGTTTTCCCTAAAATGAAAATTCGGTCATAATTTACTCACCCTCGAGTTGTTCCAAATCTGTATAAATTTCTTTGTTCTGATAGTTTCCATAGTAGGAAACATTACAGTGGTGGTCAAAAGTGCCCCAGAACTGTTTGCTTTCCAATATTCATAAAATATTTGCTTTAATGTTTTACAGAACAAAGAAATGTATAATTAATAATTATGGTAGTCAATGGTGGCCAAGAACTGTTGGGTTACAAGCATTCTTTCAAATATCTATCTCTGTGTTCACCAGAACAACGAAATTTATACAGATTTGGAACAACTCGAGGGCGAGTAAATGATGACCGAATTTTAGGGTATACTGTTCCTTTATAAATATTTACACATTTCATTTTAGAGCTTGACAACCCCACTTTTATTCTATAGTAAACAGAGACACTAAATGATGACAACCTTTTTATTTATGAGTAAACTATTCCTTTAAATAGCCTTTCAGAGTTTCTTTCCTGCTCTCTCTATCCCTCTCATCCGGTCGATCTCTAACTCCCTCTTTTTCTCCTCTCCTTCTTTTTTTGGTCCTTCTTAATCTCATTAGGTACTGGGCAGGAGCCAGGCGCTATAGGGTGCCAACAAACACACACACATGCAAATGCACTCATAAGCACTGACTCACACACGCACGCGAGTGCGCACACACACACAAAGCTGGTATCTTCTCAATCTCCACTGGAGTTATTCATCACTCACAAAAGCAAACCACAGTATCTCTTTCAAAACAGTGGCCAACATCCATCCATAACTCATACAAACGCATTAGAAATGGCAGTGAAACCGCCGTCTCTCCCGAGCGCGCATTCTTCCCCGGCCTTACACAAACCTTGCTTTTTCCACTGTATTTTTCATCTCTGCGTAAACATCCTAACCAGAAGCGTCTGCCGGAGAAAAACTTCCATAATCACATGCGCATATAATCCATTTAAAGCCGGCGCTCTCCGTCTCGCTGACCTTTACTTGATTAGGGCTTGCCGGCTGTAGCCGGACCCGAACGGATAGCAATTCCGAGCTTTTCCCAGAGCCATCGGATGGGATTAAACATCTGGGACGTCGGGGAAGGTCGACAACAGGGAAGGGAACTTTGAGTTGCTCCCTCTTGCCCTTTTGGGTAGAAATGGAGATGTTTTGAGCGGCCTGTGAGACCGATGCCTATGAATATCACGTTTTTCTGACAGGTTTTTGTGCCTTTTAAAGCGCTACGAATATGTCTGCCAAGAGGAGCTCGATAAGAGCACCCACACACACACACACCATTCTTTCTTCATCACATTTTGTCCTGTGCCAATCTGAATGACAGCATGTCTGTAACACGCAACATGCTCACTGGCTAATTTTAAAAACGGAGAGAGCCGAAACACGCCGTTTTTATAAGATTCTCTCGGTCACGCATCTGTTCCGCATTGGGGAGCTTTCTAAACATTCCCTCATGGCTTCTCCCGTTCCTAAACCCCTGCCTCTCTCTCGATCCTCAACCACAAATAATCTCGAGTGATTCACAAGGGAGTCTTAATTTGCAGCGAATCAAGAACTTCAGCTCTGTGACAGTTGGATGAATGTTTTGCAAACTGTTAGGCAGTTGTTTACGCTAAACGAGCGGCGATAATCAGAAAGAGCTGTAGGACAGGTGTCCTGGGAATGGAGGGAAACAGCACATTAAAACTAAGACAGGTTTGATTCCTTTATTCTGATTGGATGAGACAGGTTCGAGCTATTGTAAAAAGCGGAAAAAAGCACACTTGGGACCGCACATTTTATAATATTGAGCCAATCTCTTAAATTGCTTGGCAACCAGAACAAACCTTTATTATTGCTCTGTTATTTATAATAAATGTGTTATTGAACATTTCCATCTATAATAATATTAAGATTGTCCCGCTTTACACATTCTGACTCTTAAATTGAAATACAAATTCTGTCCTCATTTATTCACCCTCTTGTCGTAGCAAGCAAAAGAAGATATTTTGAAGAATGTTATTAAAGGTATACTTCACCTGAAAATGAAAATTTTGCCATCATTTACTCACCTTCAAGTTGTTCCAGATCTGTAAAAATTCCTTTGTTCTGATGAACAATGAGAAGGATATTTGGAAGTATGCTTACATTTATATTTTTCCTACTATAGTAGGAAAAATACAATGGTACAGTCAAAAATGCCCCTGAACTGTTTGATGTCCTACATTCTTCTAAATGTTTTATTTTGTGCTCAACAGAACAACAACAAAAAATAATGAAGTAATTTTTCCTACAAATGGGTGTCAATGGGGCAAGATATGTTTGGTTATAAGCTATCTACCAAAAATCTTTCTCTGTGTTCATCAGAAAAAATAAATTTGGAACAACTTGAAGTTGAGTAAATGATAACAGCATTTTAATTTTTGAGTGAAGTATCCCTTTAAATGGCACCCATTCACTTGGATTGGTTTTGACCCCATACAGTACAATAGAAGTGAATGGGGGCCGGTGCTTTTCAGTTTCCAACTTCCTTAAAAATATCTTATTTTGTGTTCTGCGGAAGAACAAACTTCATACAGGTTTGAAATGACAAGAGGATGAGTAAACGATGACAGAATTTTTATTTTGGGTGAACTATCACTTAAACATCCATCTCCAGTTATTCGATCACAAGTATGCATAGCTTAACATAGGTGTGAATGGGGCACAAAAAGTTTTGTAATCACAATGTTTAAACCATATTTTGGTTTATATAAAGTACCCACACTGCAAATTATAGACAAAGAAAAACATCCATGGAACATGTTAATAAGATGAAATTGTGGATGAAATGATGACAATAGACAAAAGAAAGAAATCAGAGGGTATGTGGATGGATGTTGTCCCTCGTGAACTACAGCAGCTATGTCTATCTAGGGTCCCTGGTGCCCAGCCAATCCGAGGCCTCCATCAAATGCCAATCTGAAGGCAATTTTGGACAGATCTTCTGGAGCAGTCATGAGCCTACACTGCGATGACATCAAACCCCTCCTTCTCCCACATCGTGCTGTCTCTCTCTCTCCCTGCTGGGGTGCGATTGTCTCACCTGGTCTCACGCCTGCCAGCATGGGCAGCGGGTGGTGTGTGAAGGCCATTCGGGGGGACCTCGTCTGTGCGGACAGGGCGCTGAAATCGAATTTCCCCGCTGGCTTCTTTAGAGACCCAGGAGAGGACAATCCTGCCAGAAACCAAACGTCAACAACAGCAGCAACAGCAGGGCACAGCACACACCAATCTAACACCGTTCTACAATGGCTGCCTCGCTCGACCCACAGCGCACATATATCTGCTTTATACATGACCTGCTGGATGATATCATAACTTTAACTAGACGTGAGATAATCAGCTGTCTTGACTTGTGTGGAATGTTTCGAGAAACATGTGATGGCTATCCTAGCAATGGTGACTGATGGAATAATTTGAAACAGTCGTCCAATGGGATAGCCGGTACAATCAATTGTGGTACGAGTCAAGTATAGAAATTATGATATAGTTACTTTTGCTAGAAATTTTATTTAATTTTTTGTGCATTTTGTTGCATCATTCAGTGAATTTAATATTTTACGACTGAAAGGTCCTTCAGCTTATTAAATCATCTGCTCTTAGTAAGTGGAACTTAATGGACGCGAACCAAAAAGTCAAATTATAGATATGAAGCCACTTGTATAACTATAAAAGAGCTTTGCGATATGTACTCAAAAAAGTTACAATTATATTGCCAATGAGAAGGTTTCTGATTAAATGAGCATCTTGTGAAGCTGTTCTTTATCTTCTCAAATTGTATTTGATTCGACGTCTCGTTCTGTGTTCTCGCATAACTGCCCGACTGTTAATCATTTCTTTGTGTAAAAACAGCGCTGGCCACCAAATGCTTTGTGCTTTCGTCTTCCGAGGTAAATGGTACAGCAAAATCTCTACCAGTATATACCCCCCAGCCCTAGTCTCCAGTAAATGTTTTATAACTATGTTAGATTAGCAGCACCTCAACTGGTTCAATCCATCACTGGAAAGATGAAAGAGAGAAAGATGAAAATAACATGAAAAGGTGATAAATTGTAGGAGAAAGTGATAACAGAGCAGGGATGGCTCATAACTGGCAGATAACCAAAGAAAACACACATGCACACACACAGTCTTTGGCACTCACTGCTCAGCGTTACTCACACACACACGCACATAATATTCAACATCGATTCCG
The DNA here is from genome assembly GCA_008369825.1 of Triplophysa tibetana. Lineage (NCBI taxonomy): Eukaryota > Metazoa > Chordata > Actinopteri > Cypriniformes > Nemacheilidae > Triplophysa > Triplophysa tibetana. Next base: position 9,808,368 of record CM017896.1, on the reverse strand, counting down.
TTTGATGCTATTTTTCACCTCTACGTTACAAAGCATTAAATCCCATTTCTGCTTAAATCCGTGAGTGTGTGGGAGTGTGCGGATAAGTGTGAAAGTCTATACGTGTATATTTATTACAAATTTGTATGACCACACATGCACACAAAAGTGTTGGAGTGTCACTGCATTGAAATGTGAACGATAACCTCAAATATGCACTTATATCTACGAGACAGAGTACGAGGTATGAAAAAGTTAAAAAAAGGTCATAGAAAAAGAGAAGAAACTGTCTTTTTTTATAAAGTCCTTCACTTGAAAACCCTTAAAAGTGTGGAATGATGAGAATTGTTTTCTGATTATGACATTCACACACAAACACAGAGCAGATGTCTCACACTGCTGTAGACACACATAAGCACCATCTGGGACCGGAACACAGATTGTGTGCGTGTTTGTGTGTGTTGTGTGTGGTAAATACATTGACAGGAGGTGCACCTGTGAGCTGAGCATCTTCTCAGCGTTTGTTTCTACAAGGTTTTGTGTGTCGCTTGTATCCTTCACACAGGGACGTAGCCAAGAATTTAAGGCCCCTTGAAAGTAATATTTAGAAAGGGACATAGATACGGCCTCCATTATGTTGTATAGATGAGCTTAAGTGTGGGCGAGTTTAAATCCTGCTCAAGCCATTTTCCAATTCAAAGATGTTCACAAATGTTTCTTGTTACAATTCAAAGAATAATTTGTAAGTAAATTACATAAACTGTGCTCATATAGTATATCAAACTTGTTTGGTTTTTGACATTTAAAATAACAAATATGCAGAAAGTATTTTTTCCATCAAAACCATTTTCCATCATAACAGCATAAGAAAAAAATACTTTTAAAGGAGTGGTTTAAGTTATTGTTAATTGTATGTTAATGTTAAATTGATGGTGTTTTTTCTTAGAGTAGAATGTGTCTTTGTTTCTGGCATCATTTTACTTTCTTCTCTTTTATGTCGAGCAGATATTAGTTTCTTTCCTGACAACGTGACTCACTCGCTGCATGAACTCTCTATGAGCAGACGATCAAACTATTTTGCTGGAGAGGGTCCATGAATTAAAAAAACTCAAGCTACTTGCTTATATACATTCCAAACCTGAAGTATGAACTGCTTTTTCATTGTGACATAAAACACGTCGAATGGATCATACTTTTTTATTTCATTAGAACTGTTCATATGCTCTTAACACACTATCTTAATAAAAAAATGTTTTTTTTGTCTACTTCAGCCTTAATCCTCCTAGTAGCATGGCCTTGTAAACTAATGGTTTGACAAATATGTTTATATATGTTCTGCTACTTGTAAGTCGCTTTGGATAAAAGTGTCCACCAAATGAATACATGTAAATGTAACTGAACACTGTCCTTGAGTCCTCATCGATTATTTCGTTTTCTCCTAATGTTCTATACATTTCCTTGAGGTTCATACAGAGACCTATTTGTATGCGTGACAGCACGTGTAGTGTGTGTGCTTACCATGGTATGGGAACTGCACGCCATCATTCTCATGTTTTATCTTCCTCTCCTGAACACTCGTCAAATGGTGCTGAACTGCAACCGAAGAAGAGTGAGAGAGAGTGTGTGTTGAGGGACATGGTACTGATGACATCTGGGTCAGAAAATCAGAAAAGGTATGTGTCTGTTTGTGTGATGCTCACCTGCATCGACGTCATTGGGCCAACCACTGGACTGGGAGCTGGTGCCCGCTGGAGAACGACTGGAGTAGAACACGTCATCAACAGGACTTTCCATTTCACTGTCATCTATAGACTTGCGCTTGTTAGAACTGCAAAGAAAGAGAGAGACGTCAATCAACATCTCAGTGACACACTCCTGCAGACACTTAGTGAAGAACACAGAAAAAGAGAAAGTGAAGTGTTTGACAGACCTCCGAGGAAGACTGGCGTACAGCTCCACCTCCGACCTACAGCACCGGAGATCAAAAGAGATGGAGGAAAAGAGGAGAAGAGAAGGAAAGACAAATGGAGAACAAGACAGATCAAATTTTCACTGAAGAGCAACTTAAAATGAAGATGGCAAATAAGTCAAGACATGTGTATTCGTGTGTAGTATTCGTGCGTACCTTGTGGATGGTGGAGAGGTGAGTGAACGTCTGCCGAGTGCTACTTGGTTGATGTTGTAGTAACCAGGGCTTTCCAGATCGGCGAGGGAGAAATTGGGACCTGACGCTGTTGCTACTGGGGCTGTAGACGAGAGAGAGAAATTTGAAGTTTCACATTTGAAAATGTTGAGATTAAACTGGAGAAGTTGACTGTATGACGGAAAAAAAGCAATGGCCTTTAGTTGCTCCTTAAAAGTGAAGGAAACACTAGTGTGTGTCCGTTACTTACTCTGAGACACTCGTACAAGCTCGGCTACGTTCCAAACCCCTGAAGTCACAAAGCAGTCTTGAAAACTCAGATGTCCTGCAGAGAACATAAACATATTCCTCATTCACTGGAGCCTTGACTCTGTGCATAAGGAATTTTCGAAGACACCAGTAACACAGCATTGAGCAAAAACTGTGAAATATCCTTAAAATCACTGCAACAGGACACAACTAACAACGACATAAATTGACATCATTTGTTGATGTTCTGCAACTTAAAGTAATCCATTTAAGCGAACATTTCTTTCAAAAATCAACATTTAATCATCATCCACACACCCTTTCCACATGTGCGCTATATTTGAGATTTTTAGGTTTCGACAAAAATACAATAATAATCCTTTTTGGCAAATCATGTTTTAAAAATAGAGATGTGTAGTACCAGGTTTGATGACATTGACAAAAAATGTTATTGCCTGTTCCACATTTCTTATGTGACATAAGAGCTTAGAGCTGTGAACGCAAGCTCATCTCAATATAATCTCTTTGTGTTTCTCAAAAGAAAAGAAAAGAAGGCACAACATGAGGTTGAGTATGATTAATTTTTAAGGAAGAACTAAAATGCTGCATTAAGGACAACACACCATCACAAGTATTCACCCAAGGGATAGTTCACCCAAAAATGGTGAACATTTACTCCCCCTCTTGTTGTTCCAAACCTGTGTAAATTTCTGTGGTCCGCTGAACACAAATGAATATATTTGGAAGAATGTCAGTAACCAAACAGATATCATTCCCCATTTAATAGTAGGGAAAATAAATAAAATGGGAGTCAATGGGGGATAAGAACTGTTTGGCTATGGACATTAGTTCACCAAAAAATAAATGTCTCATTCACTTACCCTCTTGTCATTTGAAACCTGTATGACTTTCCTTCTTCTGCAGAGCACAAATGATGATATTTTGAATAAAGTTGGTTACCAAAACACCGGCACCCATTCACATTTATTTGTATGGACGAACAGTGCAAGTCCCTAGGTGCCTGTTAACAACATTGCTCAAAATATCTTCTTTTGTGTTCTGCGGGAAGAAGAAAAGTCATGCAGGTTTGAAACGACAAGAGGCTGAGTAAACTATGACAGAATTAAACTTTAAATGTGATGAAGCCATTATTATGACATGCAAAATGCTCAGTGAATCTTTATGACAAACTATAACATTGTCTGTGATGTTTTTACCGTTTGGCGGTGGTTTGATGTCCGAGTCGCCTTGTTGACTGGAATTGTCTGATTGCCCAGATTCTGCATGAAACAAAGAGAGAGAAATGGATTTCAATATCAACAAACGTTGCATATTTAAATAGCACTGTTTAAACAATACACCGGATTCATCAATGCATAGACACAACAATATGCCCGCAGATATTTTTAAACCAGTGATCACATATGTGAACACATTTGTTTTTTTTTACAAATGAAGAGTTAGTCTCAGTGTTTGAGTATATACAGATGAAAGAGTATGTGTATGTTATCTACACAGATTATAAAGATGAGGCTGCCGGGCTGAGTGTGAACGCGTGTGTTTGGGGAGGTTTATCGGTTGGCTGTAGGTGATAAGGGAACACACTGGCTCACGCCAGCACGATTTGATAGAGTGTGTGGAGATTAGGACAAATACACTCACACAAACAAAAGACCAGCAATCTAAACACTGAAAAGAAGCAGGAGAGTCTCTTTCTCTCTCTTTAGCATGTTATCTCCCTCTCGTTTTCTTTTTCTTGAATCCTGGCAGCCATTTTAATGTTTGGCAGCCATTTTAGTATTGGCGGCACAAACACATTCCTACTAGCTGACGACACACGCGGACACATACAGTATATGCTCAGGATAAACACAGACCCAAAACCACGAACGCGCCTGAAAAACACATAGATTTTATTATACAAAGACATTTACATAAAGCATCCAGCCCTGTGCGAGGTGAAAGAGGCTGAGCACGAAAGCAGCAAAAACGGCAAAAAGCGATTGAGAGTGTGTAAAGGTAGGAGTAGTTTAAAGTCACGATGAAGTTTTACACAGTGTTGTAGTGATTATTATAAATGATTTATCAGTGGACACCATTTTCTTTTATTCCCTTGCACTTGTAATTTTTAATAAAAAAAATGAATCTCCTCTCCCCCTCTCAACAACAACTGTTCACCACATGACGTCAGCAGTAAAATAGAGGTAGGACTATACTGACTGTCCAATGGCAAGGCATTTTTAACCCACAACAAACCAATCAAAAATGGAAGGGCAAAATATTATTTTTTTCTAATTTCAGAAGCAGTTTTACTAGGATATATGTCACGATACGGAAAAGAAGTCAATAGCAGCTTCCGTTTCTTGTTGACTCTAAGAGTATGTCTGTTTGCTAAGTGGATTCTCAGGTTACATCTCACTGATTGTTGGTATGCTGAGAAATGTAATTTTTTTTGAAAGGCTTGCACAAATAAAATGTAAACGCCTGTCATTATTTACTCACCCTCATGTTGTTGTAAATCTACATGCGAAATTCTTCTAAAAGGTCTTTTAAAAATGTCTCAAAGGAGCTGTGTGTAATTTTTTTAGAGGATCTACTGACAGATATGCAATTTAATATACATAACTATGTCTTAAGAGATGAATAAAGACCTTACATAATAAAGCGTTATGTTTCTATTGAGCTATTTCTATCTACATAGAACGGGGCCCCTAACATGGAATTCAGCATGTTTCTGGTAGCCCTAAACAGACAAACTGCTCAACACAGTCCGTTTTATAAATATGTTATCTTCTTCTGCAAAAAAAGTGAAAATGCGACGACATCTAAACTGTATGTCAGCTGCAGTAATGCTTTGACTGGAGTAAGCCAGTGGTTGCAATTCGCAAACCCCGCCACTAGATGCTGCTTAATTTCTAACACTACACCTTTAAGACAGAAGCAGTTTCATCATTTTGACAGAGATACTGTGAAAATAACTCTTAAATCTATTCGATTAAATTTTATTTATGTTACAAACAGATCCTTTGCATTTGTGGGTCATTTACACAAGAATGAAGCTTAGGAAATACTGTACCTAAAACAAACTCTAAATCTCAAAAATCTAAGTTAAGAATTTGTCGCTTTGAGTTAAGAATAGCTTGTTATAAGTAGAGCCTAAATACACACAATGGCATCTGGTATCTCTCTCTATCTCTCTCTCTCTCTCTCTCTCTCTCTCTCTCTCTCTCTCTCTCTCTCTCTCTGATGCAATCTGTGTATTAGTGATCTTTTGGTTCGGTAAGAAAACGTACTCATGCACACAGATTGGTGCCGACTGTAAAGCTTTAAAGGTTTCAAACGGATTACACCCACACAAGTAAATACACACACCGTCACAAGCAGAACACATGCTCTGATAACCCCTTGGATGCACAATTCATCCTTACATTACATTCAATGAGTTTGATCTGTATTTTTGTAAGTGTGATTTCAAACCCCTTGCTTTTCTTCAGTGGAATGTGAAAAATATAAATATTGAAAATGAATATGAAGGACTGGGGCTGTCAATCTCATGTATGAATCAAAAACTATACCATAACATCACAAGTAACAATGAAATTATAATTTTTATATCTGATGTCAGATACATCTTCTCTTACAGGTATTGGAGTGTCAAGGATTAGTATTGAAGACAGAATTTCCATTACATTTTACATTTAGTCATTTAGCAGACGCTTTTATCCAAAGCAACTTACAGGTGCGGTAAGCAATGGAAGCAACTGGGACAGCATAAGTGCAACAAAAGCATAAGTGCAATCAAAAAAAAGAAGACTGGTCTCATATAACCTAACACAGTATACAGAGCTATGTTTTTTCTAAGAGTAGAGAAGAAATAGAAGTCAGAACTGATCAGTCAGGTGTTGACGGAAGAGATGTGTTTTCATTACTTGTTGATTTTTCTTTTTACGTCTTCACTTGTCTTCTGTACATTAATTTGCAACGACGGGAGGTTGTTTAGCTGTGTATATTTGTGTCTACTGAATGCCTCGGTGTCTATTAAACACGTGTCTCTCTGACCAAACAGATGTTATAACCCCATTCAGCCTCTCTTTTCTATGTTACACCCCTCTACCCCCCCCCCCCCGGCCTGTTTATCAGCATGCAGTTGGGTCTCGCTTAAGAGGTTTAGCATTATGTTGCTAAACATTCTGACCTTTTTTTAATCCATAATGCTCTTAAAGTGTTCCAAAGCGCCTTAATCCTCTCCGCCTCTCACTCGGCGGCTCTCTGCACTCTTTTATCAGCCAATAGTCACCGTTCTCCCACTGTCTTTCAGCTCTAATTATTTATTTTTCATCGTCAGCTCAGTGTCACGATGAGAAACGTCTCGTAGCCTGAGCACACGTCTCGGAGCCATACGTGCAGCGCTGGGCTCTTTTCCCGCGAGCGCTGTGGATTATGTTATAAAGTCAGTGAGAGAAACATCTGCTTTCGCTTACATATGAAGAGCTTAAGGGAGAAGCTCGCAGAGTGTTCGTCGGATGACTTCAGTTTGTTTATGAGAGGTTACGACGCTAATTTCATTAAAAGCAAGCTGTTTCTTAAAAGTGCATTTATGCGTGTACACGTGTCAATGTATGTGTGTGTGTGTTTGTACGCTTGTGTATGAAGGAGCAGGTGTGTGTGAGTGGTTTCGGCACAGGCTGTCACCCATCTGTGTGCCCGTCTGCAGCCAGAGTCTGCCAACATACACACATACACAGAGAGAGAATAAAGAATAGATGCATACAGACACAGAAAAAAACAGAGCAGAGAAAGAAAAATGAATCCTGCATCTCCATCACGGTGCTAAAGTAGATAACTGGAACATACACTTTAAGCAGATCACTACACCCTTATGGAAAAGAGAAGTGATTTAGGCATTTTTTGAGGTTTGGATGGGCACAGCTGGTTTGAAAGGACCCCCAGGGACCACTTCCACAAAAAACAGCGAGAATAGACAGACAGACATGGGGATATTGAGATTTTGAGAAGTTGGGATAATCAATCAAACAGCGTTGTTCCAATCATTTAATACATAATAAATTTAATATATATTCAAATTACATTTTTTTATTTTATTCAATTACATTAAAAACCCAAAGCTGACAAAGTGCTGCAGGCAAACAAACATGCTTTTTATTTGTCAGATCGAGGATTAGCAACTATTTTTAATTAAAAAATATTTATAAACATAGATGTTTTGTTACTATTCCGTATAGCTATTAAATTTGATTGTATATCCAATCAAAAGGTATTCACTCCACATTTTGATATACTGCCTTTTGTTTAACTGCAATATTGCTATATGAAAGCAGTACAGCATGTGGTTTGCCTGAGCTTTCCATGGATATACTGCATAAAGCTCTAGCAATCTTTTTTGATCATAAGTGATGTTTTTGTGCAAGTTTCTTGCTCTAAAAGCAGTTTGACAACACTTGCTGTCATGCATTTTTAAAGTCTGTCCTGCTTTTGACCAGTAGGGGGCTCCTCACGGCAGGGAGGAGGTCAAGCACATCACACAAGCATTAAAGAGTCCCAGTGTTGTGAGAAAGGAGGCGACCTGATTTGGGCCCTTTTAGACCAGTCACAGGTGTGTAATTTCACATCCATGAACATCACTTTCCAGCGTCAATAAAAATCAGCAAATCAAGCACCCGTGGACATTTGTGGTTTGATCTTTGCTTGGGTTGTCTTTTCCCTCGGAGTGATAACACAGTAGCAAAAGACCAATGTGACAGGATGATGTTGGGACAATCTTGGCAATACATATGCAGAGCGATTCACTGACATTCTTCTTACTTGCTGGAGTTACTATCTAACGTTTCATCTGGCGAGATACAGCAGGATGTATATCCATTCATGAATGTGTGTGTGTGTGTCCTCAGAATACCCTGTGACCCAGACAGGATGTGACTGTTAAATAGGCTTCACAATAGTTCAGTGTGTTAAGGGCTGCACAGGATACCAGGTATTAATCTCTCTGTCTCACAAAAACGTGTTGACCTGTAACATATAGCCTGTTGAATGACTTTTTCAGTTTGTTAACAATTTGCATCAACACAAGCAATGAGAATAACTTAGTTTTAGGGGTACTATTGCTGATCTGATTTACATTTCAGATTACATATCAGCATACACTTCGTCCAACACTGTTTGTTCTACAACTAAGTTATACGTACAATAATTACAAGTACAGGAGGAGGAGGTGTGCTATTATCTTTCTTTCAGACTGAGCTTAGGAAATTTGTTTGGCAGCATAAAATTGCTTAATAATAAGTAAATAAAATTATAATAAAAGAAGGAGCTGACCCATCTTAAAGGAAAAATTCACCCCCATTGACTTTCCATAGTAGGAATAAAAATTACTTGAGTCAAAGGTTACCAAATAAGACAAAGTAAACTAAAAACGCGGATCACCTGAACAACCATAATGCAACGCCCAGGCAACCAACCAGAACACCCTAGCACTATGAAAGCACGAACAAAGCAGCACTCATATTCATATACATGTCGTTTGAATGTTGTGTTTCAATATGTTTGAATAGTGTGACAGAAAACCACTGAACTGATCATATGACTAAAACATGCCACTTTGTGTCATTGAAGGCGAAAAAAGTGATACAAAGAGAGAGAGAGAGTCTGAAGGAGCTATGGGAACAGAGGGTTCTGCCAAAAAACTGGGAGAGAGAATTAGGAGGGGGAAGGCAGACAGAATCTGTTGCCAAGGAAAGTGAAGTGAGTACAGAACATACATCCACACAAAGAGATGAGAGCGAATAGACAACTAATAGAGAAGAACAAACAGCATTACACACGGACGACAGACAAGCATTCAGACAAATACATGGACACACAAAAACTTTGACCCTGAGTCAAACAATTACCAAACTTGCTACAGTGAGGTGTGGTCCATTTTTAGCCAATGACAGAGTTGCAAACCCAAATCGGCCCTCTGCAATATTACAAGTCTAACTGAAGTACCAAGCAAACATCTAAATGTAAGCACACAATCACAACAAACATGTAAATTAGAGAGAGCAGAGGTCTAATGACTGGCTGCATTTGTGCGCCTTATCGTATTAGCGAAGATAAGGAGCTTGAGGAGGAGTTTGACCCGTCTTTAGACGTATGTCGTTCATCACGACTCTAAACACTAAACGTTGAAGCTTTTCTCCACACTTTCAACCTGATATGAGACAGATGCCCTGGGGAACATGAAGCAGGGCGGTCCCAGGCTTCTTTGGAGGCCTATCAAGCCATTCCAAGAAATATATAAAAGATTTCCCATGAATGAATAAAAGCAAACATGTGTGACCCTGCCTCTGAATCTCTCAGTTTCGTATTTAAAATGATCCTATATAATGTAAAAAAAACATTCTGTGAAATTAAATGTTTCATATCTTTGACTGACTGAGCAAAACCATGACAAATAGAGGCTTTGAGGCTTGTGAGTGATGCATGCCTGTGTGAAACTCATTTGTGGTTGTTCTTGCAAAGTAAAAAAAGAACAACATTCGAGGAAATTCGATGAGAAAAAAAACGACAAAAGTTAATGAACTTCAAACTTTATAAAGGTTCAATTTTGACTTTATATTGATTTATCCTTTGAGTTAAGGGTTTGTTTAGCTCTTCAACCTTAAGTATAAGCACTTAGAACTACTCGTAAAGTGCGAATCACTTGATATGAACAATTGATATTCTTCAAGAGATCAGACGCTGAAATCCTTCGCATCAATCATTTTAAGGCTGATCTGAAAATAAGGGCTTACAATAGAAAGAAAGAGAGTGAGCCATGAAGGTTTCTCTAGTGGAACTGCAAGTGACTGCATCTGTTTGGCAGCAACTCAAAAAAGTCTTACGTTTCAGCCTCCACACATACACACACGGCTCAGAGAGATCTAGTGTTTCAGGCCTAGGCCTCAGGGACTGCTATTCCAGGCTAGTTTATGAAAAACAGCTTTGGGAAAAGGGGAAACGTTGGGAGAACGAGAGGGAATCAGAGAGGTTGCATTAAGAAACAAAGACCACGTACACGCCGCAAAGTTTCTGAGTGATTTGCGAGCAGGAGTGAATGCCTAAAAGTTTAGAGAAGTGTGAACACAGAAGGCACTAAATAAGTCCCTAGTATACGGCATTATTGTTCTCTATTTTGTAAAAATAAAGGCGGCATTTTTTATGCATTATTTCTGAAATTTCTCCAATGTTTGTTCAACAAAATAAAACCTTAGGACTGACAAATACATCCAACAACAAATGTGAAGGACTGAAAGAATACAAGTCTCATGAAAAATGACAAATCGAGGTCATAATTTTCCAAATATATATATGATATTACTATTGCAATGCTTAAAAGTGAATGTGAACTTCATTTTATGCAAATAAATGCAAAAAAATTTTTTTTTACAGTAGGTCACAGAATGAAACAAAAATGATTTTAAATTTTAAACACATACCTATAAAAAGGACATTTAAAAATTTTAAATGTTACATTTTAAATCATAAATACGGTCTATGGATACTGGTTTCTCAACTTTTTCCTTGGCTGTATATAATTTATCCGTAGATTTTTGTAAGTATGACATTGTTCTCACATCTCATTAACATGACCATTTTGTCATGACTTAAAGGTACCACCTGCATGTGCAGAACAGGATCAGAAAAGGAGTGACAACTGAATTACCTGCAGTGTGTACAGGGCCAAGAGTAATAATTACTGAACATCAGCGTCCAGTGGAGGGAAAGTCCCATGAGAGTCTTACCAGCATGATTTGTGTTTTTGAATAATGTGCCTTTATCTCAACCAAATTCACCTGGACACATTTTGTCCCCCTCTGTCTTTCCCCAGAAGGAAGCGCACAGAACCAGACAGGAAATGGATTAATGGTTAAAGTGAGGAATAGAAGTGGAGACAACATCTGCTCTGTCCTTAAACAAGCCGCAGATGCATCAACCCTCTCTCTCCTTTTCTCTGGCCAGGAGAGCACAGCTGGGATGCAGTTGCTGTCTATCATCTGGCATGAAGCGAATCACAACAACCTCAAATGAACCGGCTCGGTTCCCGCCCTCAGGGTGAGCGGGATGGCGGGACGCCTCTCAGAAACACCTACAAGCCCAGATGTCAAGCAGTGCCAGCTATCATTAAGCATCAATTTCCAGCGCGTGATGACTTGCACTGTTCATCCTCAGATGGGCCCGGTTTTGATCTGGAGTCGTCCAGCATAATTTATCAGAATGGTCAAAGTTTGTAATCAGATCTAACTAGTGTTTTATGGACACAATATAGTGTTTCTTTGAGCAGGTGCAATTTTAAACGAAATCTAATGAAACTGTGTAAGTAAATTAAGACTACATGCAAAGACCCAAAAAATATATAATTCACTTCCAAGCGTATCTTTTTTTAAATCACTAAAACGGTTCTGTAAAAACCTGTTTAAAACTTTTTTAAAGTGAAAATGTGTCTAAATCATAATTTTTTGGGTGGGACGAATTTTCTTGTTTATATTTATCAGACTAACAACCCAAATCCTTTAGTGCAAGAAGTAAGTAATACATTTGGATAAAAGTCGCAAAAAATGACCGTGAGAAATGAAATTGCAGTCTTTTCAATATATTGTCCTGTTTTTTTTTACAGAAAGTTTTTTGGAGGAGCTCATTTTCATTGTTTCATCAACCGACCGAACACACAAATACACACAACAATACATCATACCGAAAGGATTGTATTTCCATTCCTCACAACCTCGCTTTCATTCACATTGAATTAAATATGGCGTCTAATCTGACTAAACTCGATGGCTTCTTCACAAGTAATGAGACGACTGAATAAGGTGGACTATTGACCTGCACAATTAACATTTTCTTTCCAACCTTTCACTAAACTTCACTTTCTCTCTACACTCACTCTCTCTCTCCATCTGATTTCATTTATCTGGCAGTTTCTGTCTCAAAGGATGCTGATGGCCTAATAATCCCACTTTCCTGCAATTATCTCTTTTTTCCTCCCTTCTTGTCACCCGTGATGAACGGGGGAAGAGTGTGGGATGGTTTCTGCACGATTCCGAACAGTAAGTGTGTGACCGAATTCCTGCCTTCTCCATGAGACTGCGCAGATGTCGTTACCGGCGCAAAAATACTGAACCTTGAAAAGAACAGGGAATGGAAAAGGAGGGAAAACCCGGCATCTCAGCCACAGGGTATGTACGCTTGCTGCCAGTGAAGTGAACACCACCCAACTAAAACAGAAAAGTAAATCACTAAGCAAATGTTTAGCCGTCTGAGCTGCATCTGGCGTTGTGAGCAGAGGGTCTGACCGCTGCTGGTACAAGCTTAAAAGAAATCAAATCTTATACGGTGTGCATTAGATCCAATAAAAGAGTAAAACAAATCCCTGGTAGCATTCAATGCGATAGTTCACCTAAATATGAGAATGCCTCTTTGTAGTGGGTCTCAAACCTCATTTTGCTTGATCATATTCGGTCACAACACAGGCCAGAACAAAAAATACCTACGCTTTTATAATAAAAAAAATAACTGGAATGACACCATAGTGAGTAAATAATGATACAATTTTACTGCTATTATATTAGACCTATCTGTCCTTCAGAAAACCCCCAACTAAACTGCATCCTTTCAGAAATCCAAAATGCTGATGAAACGGTAATGCAAAGTCACTTTAGATTTAGGTTAAGGATGTTAAAGAATGTGCTTTGGCTTGTGTTTAGAAGGCCTGCAAGCATTCGTAATTTTCTCATTAGCTTTGAGTTGAAGTAATTATATTCAACAAGTTAATTACTCACATCAGCATCTCTGCTGAATGCAAGGTCAGTAAGTTCTAGAACAAAGTGACCCTACGTTCTGCGATCTCGAAACCTTCTCTGGTTCTCCAATCAGAGCAGCTGGGACCCATTAACACAGTTATAACAACTCTGTTTCTCCAGCACATTTTACTCTGCCTCCCTCCCTTCTTTCCTTTGCCTCACTAATGTTTCAAGACTCCCTGGGTAGCTACACCAGTGTGTGTTGGGATGGCTGCGACAGTCAGAAGCGCAGATATTCACCCGGAATAAAACGATTGATATAGAACGGGAGGTCAAATCATTTGCTGATAAACAGTTAGACTTTTTTTGCATGGTGGACAAAGAAGACGATTCCATAGACTTGCATTAAAGGAGGGACTTTAATGAAAATAGAGAGGGTACTGTACTTCATTTTTTTTACTTGGGCCACAAGTAAACAGATTCAATAACAACAACAAATAACATTTCTCCAGAAAATGTGGCTTAAGAATTGTTTCTATTGAGAGTTTTGTTCATCAGAATATTGAAGGAAGTCAACGTTTTCTAGCACAAACAGACATGAGGACAGTCAGTGTATTTCGGGTTTTATCCCTGATCCATGGACGGTCAGTTATCGCCTAATACTTCAAAGCTTGTAGCCGTTGATCTCCTGTAGGTTTAGCAATAAAATACAGTAATACCCGGCAGCCCCTAACACACTACTAAATAGAAAACAGATACTTTGAGTGGAAGTGAGATTACAGAAAGCATACCCAAATGTCTATCAGCATTAAGAGTCTTACCGTTTTGGAAAAGATAAATATATGGATAGAATTATACAAATATTCCTTAATCACTGTACAAAGTCATGCACATGTAGGCACACAAATCTTCTAAGACCAGTGAGGCAGTCAGGGACAGTATGGGATATTAGAGGACTATTCGAGTGTCGTGTCCACGGAGAATGTAACATTTGATCAGCTGCTAGGATGAATAGTACAATTGTTGTGTCCGTAGATAAGCCACAGTATCTACAACAGAACACAGTCAGCTTGTTAATCTTAGTAAGAAAACCTCTTAAGGTCCCCAATCCCCTTTTCCCAAATATGGTACATTTGAGGTTCTCACTCTAACTGTAACCGATAAACAGATACTACTCCTTTCAACTCCATTGTTATAGCACATCTGTCCAGTTGGTTTAATCTACAAATTTAATTCAGCAGTGAGATGGTAAATTATAAGACTGGATGTATCAGGGATCTGAATATTGTAAACCGTGGAAGTCCTGGTTTCAGTGGACCAATAAACCTTTCAAAACAAAAAACACACTTTGGCTGATTGGTTTGGAATTAAACACCCCTTCCAAGTTTCTAAAAGGGAGAGAGAGATTTCCAAAGTAAACACGTTCACTGCTTATCATTAGTGGATGGACAAGAACTTAATGAGGTCTTTGAAATTTGGGAAGAGCTCTTAACTTTGCTCGCGATTATTCACGGATCCTGTTGAAGGCAAAGCGATTATATAATGGTCCACGGCCAATGCCTGAAAAGCTTGGACCGCTGGAATGTCATTCGTCTTCAGCTGAGCTACCCACAGCATTGCAGATCTGGAAAAACGGAAGAACACCTGGAATGGGCTTCCTGTTGACTTCTGAAATATTAACAAGGATATTCTGTGGAACGATTATTCAGGAGTTTGCAGAGCATCAACACAAAGTGTAATGCTGACGAATTGCATTGTATAATAATAACTAAGGTTAAAAGACAAAGAGGCATCCATACATTTTTATCCAGACTATCCAAAATGTTAGATTTTTTAGTTGAGTGTGTAAAACTTGATGTGAAGTATTATATTAGTTTTACTGTGTATTGCTAAAAGAGAGAAATAGAGTAAATACAGTACAATGTATAAACTCTCTCACCCCTTCTCATAATATTTCAGGGCAGTAATAGAGCTTCTATTGTTTGAGACAAGAGGAAGCAGGAACTGTATCCTCAATGACCTGAATGTAACGTGTGTGTGCGTGTGTGTGTGTGTGTGTGTAAAGATAGAAAGAAAAGGGTCTGTGCTGACAGCACCCCATAATGCACTTCCTCTAGACTCTTTGATTCCCCATCACACACACAAATATTACACACACTCTGTGTGAGTACCCTGATCTTGTAGCTGTGTTTGATTGTGTTCCTTTAATAGGCTGGTCACGCTTGCTAACTGCTTCTTGAAAAGAACTTTAATGTGGGTTCTGCCTCTTAGTGCTGTGGCTGACATGCTTTAATAACACTTTCTCTTCATTGAAAGTGACATTGAAAGTGATTCTCTCTCTCTCTGTTCTTCTCTTTCTTGCTCTTTAACTAAAAGTTGTAACACTACAACTTAAAATGTAACACTGAAGTTTTTTAAATGTCAGTAACTTTTTGAGAAATGAACTATATTTTCAAACAAGTATATTTCTATTGGTAGTTTTGTCACATTGTATTTCACATACTAATATAGTTATAATAATCAAAACTAAAAGTCCAGAGTGCTTTAGTTGTCCACAGTGTTTAGTTTTTACAAAATTACTTTAAATGCTACATTTGAATGTAGTTTAAAACTAGCCGTTTGACTGTACTACTTCATATTCTGAGTAGCTTTTAGCCTGATAAGATACGGTTTCAAAGTAGCTTCCCAAACTACAGTAGTGCAGACAGCGAGGTGAAGGTTTTAGTTCCCATCCCGGAGCGAGTGTGTGAGGTAAAGAAATATAGGAGGATGAGAACAGACAGTTCTTTGGCACTCATGTATCTAATGTCCACTTTAGCCAAATCACTCTCTCTCTCTTCCTACTTCAAGGTTTATTATTACAGTGTGAGTAGACAAATGAAAACATTTGTCTGCCAACAGCAGAACCACAGAACTCTCTCAACGCGTCCAAATCTCGCACTCCTTCATTTCCTTTCATGTTTCATCTTTGACAAACACACACTTTCAATGCAGGAGACAGACGTCTCGTGACCCTGCAGACATCCCCCCTGCAGGTGGCAGTATAGCTTGGAAAGCACCGGCATGTGACTGACACTGTTACAGCAAGTTTGGCTGATTTTGAATTAAACCTTTTTAATAGTCTTGCTTGTAAATAGCACAAAGGAGTGAGTTATGAAACAGTTTTGACATTTCAAAACAGAAAAATTCAAGGCTGTGTAACTACGCATTTTAGTTAACCTTGTGTTCTGTGCCTGCAGGGTTCTGGTTGGAATAGGGTCCTGGGATTGAGCATTTGTGTGCGAGGTCAAAAGGTTAGAGGCTGCTTAGGCCCTTAATGGGGGATTTAGTTGCATAACAACCCAAATCTAAATCAATCAGAGCTCAACCTAAATAATGTCTTAACACAGTTAAGCAAGACCATATCGTAACACACACACATGCACACTTTGCGTGATTGTGGTAAATTCATTTGGGTGGATTGAGCGGATCTACAGAAAAACGAACACTGGGCATGTCGGCCGGTTTTAAACACACGGCTTGAATCTAGAGCCAAACCACTGATAGTACGCTGAGAGAGGAATCCGGTTTATTGGTGGTTATATACATAAAGAGAGAGCGAGCGAGAGAGAGAGAGAGAGAGAGAGAGAGAGAGAAATCTGTTTCCAATCTGATAGTCTTGATAGAGAAATATATTCTTCGTCATGGAAACATGCAAATGAATCCCTAAATAAAGATTATTTAAAGGTGAAACAAATAAATAAGAAATTAGAGTATCTTATGAATTTATCTAAAGAAGAAAGTGAACATTTTGAAATACCAATTAATGATGTTTGTAAGTGCTTGGACAATATTTGCATTATTTTGCAAATAAAACTTACACTTGTGAATTTACACTAATACAAATGAATAACAAAATAATTTTACCAAAACTTGCAGTTGGAGCCTTGTGAATTGAGACAGTAAAATGCAATAACCTAGTGAAAGCTCATCTGCATGGGTTACCACACACATACAAACAGCTGCCATGGTTAACAACTATGTAAACCTTTGACCTTCAGTTTGTTATTGTTAACACGTAGCATGACCTGTGCACGTGCCGTTATCTTAACCTCTGACCCCCGACATGCCTCAGTAGCCTCCAGGGAAACACTCTTCAAACAAGACCAGGGTGGATTACTTTCACACTGACACAGGGGTTACAGAACCATGTTACATCATTCAGACAACAAGCAAATCGACAAAAAATGCTGGATTATCAATGGTTCGCATTTATTTTCCCTACAGATGTCTATTAGTCCTCACCTCCCTGAAAAATTATATTATTCGTGAAACGTACAGTAGCGGCCAAAAGTGGTATCCTCCGTATGCATATTGTACAGGTTCTATGAAACCATAAAAATATGAGGTAAATAGTACAAAACACTAATTTTTTTTGGTATCTTTTGAGCAAAATTATTTGGCTGAAAGGCAAACAACCTATCAGGGAATGTTTTTTTTTTTAAATAACACATTCACTACAATGTCTTATTAACATTTGTAGCCATTCCCTTCGGCCTTGATACAAACTCTTACTACAACTTTAATAATACAAAAAAAATAATGGCATTAATAATGGCAAAGACTTGTGACCTGAGCTTTCAAAGCAGCATCCATGGCACGTGAGCAAAGGAAGCTGAGAATCAGTGTGGGCTCATAGGAAGGAAGATAAGAGAATGCAACAGCAGGGTTTTTAAGATCATCTGGAACGGGCCTATAAACTGAGCAGCTGTGAGGGTGAGTGGACAGCTGTGTGACGTCGGCCATACTTGCATCTTGTTTGTATTAATTGGTAGGAGGAGGATGACGTCTACCAATGCCTTTGAATTTGTGAATCGTAATTTGTAAATCTACTGAGCAGGATTTCAACCGTCTACAGCTAAATTAATTATTTTAAGAGCCGTTCCGGCACTTTGACACTGTATGAAGTGAAGACAGGTTGACACTGAGGGTAAATGGGGCAGAATAACCATAGACATTTCTTGCCAACATGGCACTCATTAACGTTTGTCATTTCCTGTTTAAAACAAGTCAACATAATAAAAAGGGGAAGAAAAGTGTATGAAAAAAAAAAGCTTATGAAAAGAACTCCTCTGTGTAATTTTATGTTTTGTACTATTGTACTAAAACTAATCATCACACAAAAAAGTGTAATTGTTTATTGAAACAGTGCAAAGGGGAATGAACTTGAGCTCTATGTGCATATGATGTAACTACAAATGTGAGACTGGTATAGAGGTCCACAGTCCACATATTGTGTGTGGATGACTGATGCTGCCAGTCGTCGGTGACTGAGAGACAACTGACACTCCTACTAACACTCTGATTAAAGCCAGTGGACCATCACATCCATGCTTGAGGCCATTTGTCATTAGTTTTGTCCGTTTAAAGTATGGACCTATACTAAAACAAAATGAACTGCCTGCATCGGAACTTAAACAAGGGCTGTTCAAAACACTATGTTCTTCAAATCAAAGTTAGAACCAAGCATTGCATGTATCCTTTAAAGAGAAAGCAGGACCACAATGCAATGCAACAAGCTCAGAAAGCACCCTTGCAAGATGGCAAATTACTAAATCTGAACCTCTCTCTCTTTTCTACCTTTCAGTTTTTTGTTCCATCCCCGCAGTCTCCAGAGAAAAAAATGTAAGCTGTGTGTAATATACTGTAGAAACAAACTGGCAGTGGGTTTTGTTTTGCTGTATTTCCTCTCGGATGTCTCCCCCTCCAATGATTTCATTAGACCCCGAGCGTGAGCCTCCGAGAGTGTGTGCAGGTATAAATTACTCTCATCTGGGACGCTAAAAGACTATCTTTCTATACTCGAGCAATACCATTCACATGCTCTCTCTCACACATGAACAGTAAGAATCAATCAGAGACCAAACAAGGAGCCCATGTGGTGCCAGTGGTCCCCTGCTGATGAACAACCACCTACAGCCAATATACACATGCAGACACACATAAGCGCACACGTGGGTTTAAAAGAAAGTGAAACGGAGAAGAATCGTTTTCTCAGATGTGGAGCTTTCTAACGCTCCGGCTTGGAAAATCTACATCACCCTGAACCTTCGGATAGAACAGTGTCACACACACAGAACTAAACACAAATACACACGTTATTATTACTCCTGTCGAATTTTTAAGTAATCATAAAAGTATTTTAAATCGAGTTTGTTTTTTGTAGAGAAAGTGTATGAATATTTTTACAAAGCTAAATAATTATGTAATAAAATGATCTCAAAATTGTATGAAAAAATGCTCAAATGTACCGAGTAATCTAGGCAAAGGCTTAAAAAAATCCTCAAATAAAGGATAGTTTTTATTTGTCTGACATTTTGTACCATTACACATTTCTCGATTTAAGTTCCTCCATAGTTTTGCGGATTTTAGTATTATTTTGCAACATACTATTTTCCGGAACAAGAACAGAGCTTCATCTCTTTACTTTTTTATCTGAGGTATTGGTATAGTATGATGTATCTATGAGCTCTATTAAAAAACATCTAAACTCAAGGTGGTGCTATAGACAAGCCTCTGCACAAAACTCACTCACACACAGGTAAATCAGACCACAATTTACTAGTAAAATGTCTTAAAAGTTAACAAAAGTTTCTCTCTTGCTTGTACCTTTAAACCTGCTCAAAGACGTGCTGCTTCACAGCTTGCTCTGTGAATACTAAATCGATTGCAAATGTGCCTTCTGACTTGTATTCCTCCTTGGCTATAACATTAAGGGCTCATGGAACATTTCTTGGCAAGGTATGTCGTTTTTTTACCGTTTCCTTCATCTCCCCTTTATTTTTTTAAGGCCCTCTATTCTCTTTTTTTATTCCACAAAATGGTAACGTGCCATTGGGAAGGAAAATTAGTCCTAGTTCAGCTTCAAACAAATGTGTTTGTGTGATCCGATATACCTGCACAGTAAACAAACCGAAGAGAGAAAAATATTGTCCAAGAAGAGTAATCCCAGTGTTAGCATATGGCCGACACATGGCTTGATGCACTATGTGTGTACGATATACTGTGTCTAATATATATCAAAATAGAGCTCTCAGACTGAACATAACGCACGTACTAAAGCACTTTTCATAACACAAATGACTGAATCAAGAGAGGGGGAGTGGAGAGAGTACAGTACGTGTGTGTGTTTCTGAGTGTGTAGTTGGTGTGCTTGTGTTGGCAGTGTTTCAGCATTCCACATTCCACTGTGATATTCTGCACTGTGACCTTAGAAAACCCCCCCACACACAGAGCTTTTCTTTGACACTAGAGCTCCTCGCATTCTATATCCCTCCAACTTCTGTATCCACGAATACTCTCTTCACATCTCGAATCGTCACCTTGAGAGCGCATTCTCGCAAACTTCCTTCAACGTCAAGCCGTAACTTGTAAATATTCAGAGGCGTGTGACGCATGCTGCTCTCGCAGAATTCCACTCAGCTTTGGTTGTGATCAAACACTGGATCAAAGTCTAGCATGTTTGGTGAGTTTGGTGAGATAGTGAGGAACATATAGACTCTTGCGGGCACAAGTGTTCACATCAGGCACAAGAGTGTTCACATCGCACACACTCCGGTGACAGCTGCAGTTACATGCACACGGCACTCTCACCCCATCTGTGAACTCTAGAATCAAGTTGAGCTCTAGAACTGTCAGAGTTCTGGAACACCACTCAATAGTTACGTTCCAGAACTGTTCTATTCAGCATAGTTTTACAGTTTTATGTCCATTTGGTACATTGTTCAAAGACCCACTGTTCTCTTTAGAGTAACGTTCAGGAACTCTCACAAAAATGCTCCAGAACTCGTATAGTAAGCGTTGTATGTTCCCGATCTGTGAGTGACA
Organism: Triplophysa tibetana; assembly: GCA_008369825.1. Lineage (NCBI taxonomy): Eukaryota > Metazoa > Chordata > Actinopteri > Cypriniformes > Nemacheilidae > Triplophysa > Triplophysa tibetana. Next base: position 9,787,350 of record CM017896.1, on the reverse strand, counting down.
AACAACTCTCAGGGTGGATTTTGCTTAGAAACTGTGAACATGCAGTTTATTCGTATGCACCAACTCTGTTTTTGCGGCAGAAATGAAACAAAGCAGTTGACAGTACAAACCCGCAGGAAAAATCTGTACTGAATATAATTTGTATATTTTTACTTTGTTATTATTGCATACAGTACTTATTTTGTATGAGGTGCATTATTTTAAATAAGTTCACTATTAGCTTGCTAAATAAAGTTACACCCACCTCGTTAACTATGTCAACCTTAAATAACCTACTCTCAGTCACACACACACTCACTCACACACACACACACACACACACACGTACACACCTACACACACTCACACACACATAACTCACACACAGAACACCTTAAGGCGCAGAAATAAGCTCTGCATACACATCAAACCATGCAGAGGCACCTGTGTGATGTACGTCAAATGTCTGTATGTGTGAAAAGGGGGGGGGTTAGAGTGCAAAAAATGACAGAAAGAGATTAACAGTGCTGAAGCTAAAAAGACTCTAAACCTGAATCTGTACTTAGACACAAACACACACATAGACATGCACAGCATGTGCGCACAAGATTTAATATTTTTTATTTGGATGTAATAGTGTGTGTGTGTGTGTGTGTGTGTGTGTGTGTGTGTGCGTGCGTGCGTGCGTGCGTGCGTGCGTGCGTGCGTGCGTGTGTGTGTGTGCGTGCATGCATGTGTGTGCATGTGCGTGTGTGTGTTCAAACATTTTCACTTGCCTTAAATCAAAGGATCCACACCAGGAACTTGTGTTTGCTTAGCTTTCTAATTGAGGACATATTGTATCATAGACTTCCATTGTTTTTAAATAAAGTTAATTATAATGACTACACACCAAAACTTCCCTTAAAAGAAAACATTTTGTGTTTATAGACTTTTAAGTGTTTTTTGTTTATCAAATTGAACATTTAAAAGAATGTTAGCTAACTTCGGCAAAATAATTATTTTGGTATAAGTTAATTTCAAATATTTTTTTACCACTGTAAAATCCATCCTACAAAAGATGCAAGACAGGAGAAAACAGCATTAGAAGTGGGCAATATATTGCATATTCATATATAGAGACATTTATTTTACTGTCTATATACAATGAGCAACTTTATTGCCCAACCATAATTTTGTGCTACTAAAGAAAAGGCATATGTATCATAATAAAGAAGCAAGAATACATAATGCATTTGCTTTGACATATCCACTATAAAAATCAATAACTTTATGACAGTATTATACTGTAATGATGTGATTCAAAACAGAAAAGCACCATATTACATATAAGCACTGTTGGAGTGTCTCTCGTCCAATCAGATTTAAGATTTTACTGTTGTACGTGTAATATTTGATGTCCCTTCTTTCAAAACACACGGGCTGAAGAGAGGCCCATGTAGAATCTCTCCATGCCAATGCAAAGACCAAGCCAGAACATTTGTGTGTATTCTGCAAATAAGCCTAACATATGTTCACTGCCAGATGTTGTTTCCTCTATATGTATGTGTGTGTCTGCGTGTGTTAAAGATAAAATAAGGCTCAAACATAGCTGGAGCATCAAATAAAGCTAATGTTAATGCCTTTAATAAAAGTACATACAATATTACACAGACTCTTTTGAAAAGCGATGTCGCAACATATTTTCATGTGCACACTAAGCTAATACTAAGCCAAGCACATGTGCTGTACCCATAGATTTTTCTAAAACTTTGATTTTAGGGGACGAACTCCTTTATCTGAGCACGAGTTCACGGTTTAAATATCATTGTGTTCTCTCACACACACAAACATAAAATGAGTAAGATTTGCAAGAGATTTGTATAATTTTGCAAATCATTAGGAAAGTAAACGGGAGTGTTTGCCTTGGAGCAGACAGAACAGATAATTAAATTTGTTTGCAGTTACAGAAAAAACAAATCAAATCCTTGAACTCTGCCATGTAAAATAACTATCTTTATTTGCACAACGTGCAAATGTGTAAATATCTCCAACTCATGGTTGCAAAACGAGAACGATTGCAACAGTGAATAAAAAAATGCAGTAAAATATTTCAGAGCGCTGATGAAATCCAGAAGGCTTGTGTAAACGCACGTAAGGTGCCATTAGTTTGGCTCTGAGACTGAACGTAGCCTACAGATGGATATTTGGTTCATAGCTTGGGGGGTTTTAATGTGACAGAAAGATTGCAAATCATATGCATGTGTCTGAATATTCATGTGAGACGAACGGTGCGGTTCAAAATAGAGTAATGTACAGTCGTTTATTATGGACCCCCTCTCTCTCTCCCTCTCGTTCCCTCTCTCTCTCTCTCTCTCTCTCACACACACATATGTGGGAGGCAGCTCCGGGCAACTAGCCATGCTACATAAATATGCGCAACACTGAAATCCTTCATTTCTATATTTATAAATGTATATCTCTCTCCCTCAGAGCTTCTGATGTGGTATGTGACATATTACCGTTATAAAAAAAAGAAAATATGATTTTTATCCCAACACATGGACACTGCGCCCATATGAACTCCCGTTGCCCGGATAAAATCTTGAATGGTGCCCAGGTAATGTATGGAGGGATATTTAGTTGCCATGGCACCAGCCTAAATCAGTGCCAATGACACCACTGGTGATGGTCTGTGGAGGTAGAGCATGTGTTTGTGTGGGACTGCTGTCATATTGGTCTAGAAATTTGTTAAAATCTCTCTATTACAGACTTTATGGCGTTAATCAAACATGTCAAGATAAATTATCAAAATTATAATCCGATCTGCACTTTCAGAAACGGTAAAAACAGTGTTGAAGTTTGCGGTTAATTTTAAGGCTTTTGTTCTTACGAATGAATCCACTTGGCACTTCTGATTTCATCTTAACTCAGTGTACAAACAAAAGCAAGGAGGAAAATGAACTACCTATTTAAAATAGTACAATGAGATCATAAGTCTCGGTTAAATGCATTTTAATCTTAAAAATTATGATGTAAAATTCTCTATTGAAAAAAGATTAAATTGAGTCTTGTTAAATGGATAGTTTACCCAAAAATACAAATTCCTTCACCATTTACTCACCCTCAAGTTGTGTGTGTTTCTTTATTCTGTTGAACAACAATATATTTAGAACAATCTGGAAAACCAAACAATTCTGGGGAACCATTGACAGCCATAGTAGTTTTTATGTGTGGCAGTCAAGAGTATCCCAGTACGGTTTCATAATAAACAGTCTTCCAAATATCTGTGTTTAGCAGAACGATCAAATTTATGGACAACCTTGAGGGTGAGTAAATGATGACAGAATTTTGATTTAAGGGTGTACTATTCCTTTAAAGATGATGTATGTAATGTTTAAATAGACAATTTATGATAATATGCCACACCAGCCGTACCTAATTCCTTCATCAATGTGTTGGGAAAAATGAGCCAAATACATTTTTCAATTCTGTTAAGTGATGCTAGTGGTGGAGAAATTACATCCATCACATTAAACGCATGTATACATAATAAGCATCTTTGTCCGGGCTCAGCATCACTCGTGCCAATTGCACACCTCTATTTTCCCGGCAACCACAAATCTGAAGACCACAGAGACCAACAGGTGCCTAAGGCCTAAAACACTCACACATTCACAAAGATTTTAAACACAAACATAAGTACCCTCAAATGTATGCCTGAACAGGAATTAATGCAAATACACACTAATTCTTCTATGGGAACGCATAATACGGCATCACACACAGAGCTAAAAAAACATTCAAAACACGAACAAAAACCTCCTGTATGTTGATGCATATGTATAAGGCCCAGAGCGATCTAATGCAAACACACACACAAAAACACACTTTATAGTTGCTTATTAACATACTAATCATGCGCTATCCCACCATCACTTCATCCGGTTACATACAGGGGCCCTCTGTTTCAGAACAAACACACACACACTATTTCTCGCACTCTCTCTTTCACTAGTTTATCCTGTTATCTCTGTACACAAATGACAGACTCTCCTCTGCTCCAACTGAGGGGTACGGGGGGCTGCCTTTCATTGTTTTAGGAGCGGGAAGATGCTCCTGTCTGATGAATGGGGTTTTTCTGAAGCTGAGAGGCATGAAGCTTTACACACTCTCATTTACAGCCCTATTTATCACACTCTTATTATGAAACACACAGCTTTTCCTTTCTTTCCCATCCCCCTTTGCATTTGATGTTTTTTCTCCGGTTTCATCTCGTGTTCTTTCCTGCTCGTAGATACGTTAGTCCTGGAACTGCATTCAAACTGCTATTCCCTTACACAGAAATGCATGCCAGAATCGATTTGCTGTGTTGCCGTTGTGCTTGTCAAACGTTTACTCTTATCAAATTTAAAAGCAAGCATAAATCGTTCTTTTCACATAATTTAAATAATACCAAGAACCTGTATTTATGACTGTCTGGCCCTTCAATGAAGAAAGTGAAACGAGATTGAATCACTTGTCTGTACCAGAGGATAAGAGTTTAAGAGCAATGAGAATACAAGAGAAACTGAGCTTGTGTGTTTTAATGTTGATCATAACACACAAGCGTTTTCTGTTGAAGCTGAGCTAAAGATATCAGCCATTCAATAATCGTAAGAGAACTGATGTCACCAACATTACCAAAGTAACATTTAGAGACTTCAGCAACCCACACGGTCATGGTGAAAATTGTCTAAATACTGTTAATACACTATCTGTGGAAGAAGCATTTTTCTGCTCTATACTGGAAAACTCACTGAACTCTAATAAAACCTTTATTCAGATGTGAAGGAAGTCTTGCCGATTTCTGTTTGAGACTCGAAACATTTTTATTACTCTCGCATTTTACAAGAAAACCAAGAACAACACTTTAAAAAAAAATTGGGGTTCCAAAGACCAATAAACCTTAAGATGGGTAAAAGGTTAGAGTAAATGAATAGATTTGTATAAGGTAAAACATCCCTATAGCGAAAATATAATAAAATATAAAAATGATTTTTGATTAGTACACAAAGTCATTTACCAATTGTTCCTAAATTGTTACTGTTAATCCAGTTTCTTTACCATCCGTTTCTACCACCGAGACAGACAAAAAAATGCATCTTCCTCCAATGTCACACAAGAAAAGTTAATGCATGACCTCTCAATTGCAAAAATGAAAAAATGTGTGAAAAAAAATCTACTTAAAAATGAAAAAAGAGTGACATATCATGACGACAGGGGTCGACGCTGAGGTTGAACCCCCCGAGAAAGACCGAGAGAATGGGTGAAAAGGAAAGCAGACGAAGAGAAAGAAAGGATCAGAGGGAGAAAGGTTGGCAGCGATGAGTTTCTGGCACCTTCTACATAGACCTCACCCGTAAAGGGTGCCAAAAAATGGCAGACGAGGCTGCCCTCGTTCCCTTGCTGTTCCTCCTTCTCCCTCTCTCTCGCCCGTTGGCTATCTCGATGATCCCTTTCTCCTCTTTCTAAAGAGGTTTTATCTAATGAGCTCCATGAGAATTCAATCTAACAGTGCTAATGCAGAACTTCTCATCGTATAGATTTGAGTTATGGCTCAGCTTTCTGTGCGTTTCACTGTTTACTCATGTGTGTGTGTTGTGAGTAGGCCCGCGGTGTTACTGAACTCGGCATTGTGTTCTGGTACTCGTAACCGGAGTCGTTGTGAGTGGGCCATGTTACTATCTCTCTGCCTCTACGGACGAGCACAAACAGTTCTTTAAAGCTAAAAGGTTTGAAAACTTGGGCTGGGCGATATAGTCAAGCTTAAAATAATCTGTGTTTTTAGCCGTTTTGATGAAATTCAATGCATATGTAGATATTTTTTTTTTTCTTTCTGGAAATCAATATTTTTTTAAACACCATAGCAATGACTTTTTAAGCAATAGAAATCTGCTTTTGTTTCAAATGAATTTGTTAAAATTGCCAATTACAATTAATTCAGTGAAATGAATTGACTTCAACAACGTTGATACCCTTTTTGCTACTGAGATCTGAGATGCAATTACATCGTCTTTGTGTTAGCGCATTAAAAAAGAAAGAATCATAAAATATCTAATGACACAGTCCTAACATCCATAGCTACATAAAACCATGTCAAAATCACTGAAATGCTTCTTAATTGTATACTGCTGGTAGAATTATTCAGTACATATAGTGAATATATCATCCAGTCCTTTTGGAGACAGAGAGATGTTGGAACTAATACAATAGACCATGGGTCTTCACCCGGGGGTCTGTGGCGTAACTGCAAGGGGTCTGCTAATTACTGTTTAGTCACAGGCAACTTTTTGCTAAAAATGTAAAGCATGGGAACAGAATTAATACAACCAATGCTCTCTTTGAGCTGCGCAAGTCCGCAATCGCGCGGACTCATTGAAGCTTTTGGGCATTGTAACCTGCGTTCGGACAAAAACCTCCATTCAGGCAGCCGAAGCGATAGAAGAATTGTTACATCTGCATCATAAAAAAACGGTAGTGCCTAAATCAAATAAGTAGGCTACCTATGTCTTTCTTTCAAGACTGTAAGTTTACAATCAATGCAATCTCTGTCTCCCTTCCGATAAATTCAGACTACGATATGAAATGAGTTGTGTGCAAATAAAGTGCATTCTCATATATTTCTGAACTTCTGTTTAAATTTGTTAAAGCTGTAAAGCGTTAATTTAACAGGCGAATGACAACCACTCCGCTTCTGCATTATAAAATCTGACAAACCTAGAAATCTATGAAACGCGCACCTTGTACTGATGGTACATGTCAAACAAGTTGCCCCAAAACTAATAGCTCTGTTCACACATTCAGTTTAAGGGGGTCCCTGCTCCATGCATCTCTCATCTCAGGGGTCCTTGCCCCCAAAAAACGATGAGGACACCTGCAATAGACTAAAGAAAGGCAGACAACTAAGAACAAAAAAAACTGCCTCTCTCCACTCCAGTTTTCACTTGTATTGCTTTTATGTCATGAGAAAGATTTGTATTCTGCCTTTAAATTGAACTGTGTCGCACAGAATGCATTTGCTCCCTAAGCAGGACTGATATCGGTTTCTTTGTGTCTTCGTGTTTAAGTTTTACAGTCTTTCTTTTGTTCTCTTAAAAAGCCCATAAAAGCCTGCGGTCAGTTGTGAGCTGAGAAAGTATAAGAATGACACCTCAGTTAAAGCCACAGTGTAGCTTACAGATGTATGACTTACACTTTGAGAGAAAATAAATCATTATTGTTAAAGTGACATTATTATACATCCAAAAAAGATGTAATTATGACACAACCTTTAAATTGCAGAATGATCGCATATTCTTAAAGTATAAAACCTCAGATGAACTGCATGTGACCTCAAAACAAATGTCTAAGCTTTAAAAGTAGTAGACTGACATTTCATTTAAGAGTGACATTTGAACCTAAGAGGTGAATTTTTCATCCATTTTATCATTCCGTTACACTATTGGTGGAAGCCAGGATAAGAGAGAGAATGACAGACAATGAATGGAGAAGGAGATACTTGGAAGCCAAGAGAGTGATGAGAGAAAGAAAGATGTGTTATGTACACTGGCTCACAGTGAATGACGACTGCTGAAGTAATCTATTTAACAGCTAATCCAAATATTTAAATTCCAAGCGAAACACTACCGCCAATAAGAGAGTTATCATTTAAAACAGGTCAAAATAGCGTTTATCATTGTTATAAAAATAAAGTAACTAAATGATTAGATGCTATTATACAAAATATTAAACCAATTTAATTAATATTAATTCATTAACAATTACTTTTTTTGTGGCATTGCTTTTCTACAAATTGCACATTTTTGACAAGTTGTACATTTTAAACACCCGTTAATGGTGAAATATGAAATTGCCAGTTTGGAACGTTAAAGCAGATGTACATTTAAAATATGTTCTCAACATTATGATATATTAACAGCAGTTAAAGCTCCAACAATACTAACATGAAACGGTTCTGGATATAATCGTTGAGACCATTTTCCTCTATTAGGACGTCTTTTCTCCATAATCACACAGCTAATAGAAATACATTTACAGTAATACACACTTAGTTCCATTGTATCTGTATAAGAAGTTTTTTTTAACAGATAATTCATTTCAAAGTGTTGAAAGACTAAAAATAACACAAATACTTATCAAGTCATGTGATACGCAATGTGGATATCCGCCTGAGTTAAGCTTGTTTCAAAGTGAGCACACAAAAACAAAGAGAATTCCAGTATCCACCTTTTTGGCAATGCGCAAAATTACCCATAATGCCTTGCGTATACCCGTAGGGCTGATGCTTAAGACTTCCGGTTTGCCGCTCGATCCCATAAGTTAGGCATGACCAAGTTAGATTGAAAGCTTTTGAACGGACGTTATAATACTTTTATGTCATTTAAAACAGTGTCTATATTATTTCACAGGGGCCGCACGGGCATGAGTTTTTAACCAAGACCGTAAAAAACATTGAGATCTTCGGATGATGACATTAAACTCCAGCCAGCAGGCACATTTCATATATCCTCTTATGTATGTAGACAGCCAAGAGCATTAATTGTATAAAAAAACTTTACACTGCGTTACCATTGGACAAATTCTTTGCCATAACCATCAACAGTTCACATTTCTAAAGCGGATGTTGTTGAGTCCAGTGGTATTAACAGGGAAGTCATAATCTAACAGAAAGATTTTGATACCCACACCAGATATATATAAACCTGATCACATCACGTTGGATCTTTCATAAAATAACGCTATATTGAAGACATCTTGATGCATCAGTGTGACTGGTTCTGGTATGTCATGTACTATGCAATTACAATAAAGTAAATAACGAAGTAAATAATATGTTGTGATGTTTTTGAGATGTAGAGGCAGTAGTTAGAGCTAAGACAGAGCTGTCCTTTAATGTAATTTGCGCTCTTGTTTCTGTCACGTGGTAACACTCGTAAGGTTTTCTGAGCTTCCTGTGCCTTTTAGCCAATTACTACATTAATTATGCGAGAAACTATCGTTTTAACGATTATCAGAATGTTCTCTTACATTCATACAAAATACAAAATACAAAACGGAAGTGCGGAGCATCAAACAGGAAGTCACTCGCGGTAATGCCGCTCTCCATGGAGTCATCAAGAAAAAGGTGGATAAAGTAATTTGTTAACATCTGCTATGAAACCAAAATCTTAATTCTCCATCATGTCACAGCAGTAACAATAGTCATTTGTTTTGGGGGGTTAGATTTCAGGGTTAAATGTGTGTTTTCAAAAGAGGGGAATAATAGTTTACATTGGGAGGCTGATGCGTCCTGAGCTCTCATACACACACAAACACACACATGTATCTTCCCACACCAAAGGCGTTGCAATTGTGCCAACTAGAGAAATTACTGTAGCGACTCCCGTTGATGTCAGTCTTTCTCTTCCCTTTTGCCTTCTTATAGACACAAAAGAGGTTGAGATATGCACAATCTTAGAGCGTGAAAATGAAGGCCACCTTTAATGACGATAAACAAAGAGTTTATACTGTGAGTAAACAATCACAAGGACAAAACCGACACAATACAAACAAATAAATTAAGAAAACAGCTGTACCACACTATTCAAAACAAAGGCAGAGTTTTTTTCACACAATTTAAAAACAATTTGAGCTTTCAGGCTATTTCAAAGGGAGGCCTACAAACAAGATTAATTCTGGTGTTAGTTTGTGATGCAAGATAGAAAGAAAAAAACACAATTAAAATAAAAAAGAAACTCCTCAAAATGCCCTGAACCAGGGTAATGCATTGGGATTATGTGCGTCTGGGGTTGAGAAAGGCCCCACGAGCACTGGCACAGAATTCCACGGGCCCAGGGATTCTGTGCGGCTGCCCTGCAGGGTGCCAGCCTCCGCCGAGGCTATTTGGAGCCTGATAAAAGCGGCAGTGCACACTGGAATTAGCCTGATAAGATAAGACCACGGCACAGAAGCAAACATTCTGAACGGGCAGCGCAATGGCCAACCCTGCTGGGCACGAAGTGTACCAATGTTTACAGTGACCAAGAGAGTTGAAAGACTTTGTACCAGATACATCACAGCAGACAAAATTAAGTGTTCGGCTCTGCTTTCGTAGTTTACAATTTTCCATTTTTTAGTCAGTCAGATGCCATTTCTTTGATAGAGACTTTTAAAAAATGTCTCGGCTGTAAATAAACAAAAATAATAAATAATTTACATGTCTTTGGAAAGTGGATTCATTTTGATGTAATTTATCAAGGTTTTAGTTTATAAATGTATATTTTAGGTGTTATGTCTGGGTATCGTTTTTTAGGATTCTCACCATTTTCACAGATGCACACACACACACAATATAGATATATTCAAGCCGTTTAATAATCCATTAACGTCGTAAAAGATTCATGCATAATTTAAAAAAATGATTATCAAAATTACCATTAAAACTATCTTAGAAAGCCTATCAGCATTTCTAGAAATAGATAAATATACCAGGTACTTTTGCTTGTAATTAATACTTGAAATGAATATATTTAAACAATTGTACTACACAAATATATCCATAAAGGTTTAATTTTCCATATTGGATTCAACCCAAAATTTTACATTCCATTTACATGGATTTAGTTACATTTCTTAACTTTTCCATGCCTACAAATCACAATTTTAAAATTCTCTGATATTTCCAACTTTTCCACGACGATGGGAACCCTGTTTCGAGAGTTATTTAAGCTCTGGCCACAGATCACAGACGCCCAAAGCTTGTGTTTATATTTGCGCGGGATGTGATCGTGATTATGGGGGTGTCACCTTACTCGGAATTCTGACCCCTCTAAGATAAACACGCACAAGTATCAGTAACTGAGCTCCTGTGTGACCGTGTGTGTAGGAAAGAGAAGGAAATAAAGAGAACGTAATCCCACTAACCTGGCATGTGGACGAAGTAGGCCAGGTACAGGTCCAGCTCTTTGACAGCCACTCCAATGTGGTGCGGCTGCACGCACAGGGTGTGGTTCGAGCACTGCGGGGATTTGACCAGTCTCTCTCCATCCGTGCTCTCGAGCGGGCTTCCCTTGAACAGGATCACCATCACCAGATCCAGACGCCAGACCTTGTCTGCCTGCCGCAGGCAGTCGATGCGACGAATCTTGCCCTTCTGGTCGGGGTTGGACAGCACGCAGCATGGTTGCTTCTTCCCCGTAATGGTGAGAACGAAGTCTTCGCGGAACTCTGGACGGATGTCCTTGCGTAGTTTGGCCAGCAGCCGCGACGCCCACTTCTGCTTGATCTCGGGCTTCTCGCCCAGGAGTTCGTCTTTGACGGCGCGCTCTTCATCCTTGGACATGCGCTTCTCATGCTTTTTAAAGTACTTGCGCTTACGGGCCTGCAGGTTGAACCAGGTGTAGGAGAACGCCCGCACGTGCGGAAGAAGAGCCTCGATGAAGGGATGGAATTCATCCTGTGGAGAAGGAGAGAGGCAGGGGGAGGTGGAAGAGAGAGGAATCAGAGGAGAGAAGAGGAGGGAAGGGGAGAAGACATTAGAATCTCGAGGCATGAGTATACTGAGAATGCGCTTGGCTCGGCAATGCTGTGAAACGGAAGATGCGTGTGTGCGGGATCACAAATGTGCGCACACACAAATACCCATTATGTGCATTACATATATATAATTACTCCATGATTATTATAAAAATAGTTAACAAAGATTACTTTGACAAGATACATACGTATTATAAAATGATGGATGTAATTTAAAAAAAAGTATAAAAATGAAAAATAAAATAAAAAATGCATTTCATAAGACCTTAAAAATATATAAAATTGTAGTGTTAACTCTACATTTCTTTCTCTTTTTTGTTGATATTTTAAAAGGTTGTTTATTAAACAACAGTTCAAAGCAGACAATGATGTTTTTGAGGGACAGACGCAAAAGAGTCCATAACAGCTGCTCACTGCTGCTTGTGCCAAACCGCACAACCAACCCCTGCTACCGCGCATCCTGATCCAAACTACAACCCAACACTGCACGGATACCGAAGCAGCACACCACAACCAACACACAAGACATGCAACAAAAACACAACAATAAAATAAACGTTAATAGTTACCATTTTGTACTTTCATCATAAACCGTGCTGGTCGCTGCTGAGTCAAAACAAAAAGTGAAACGTCCTCTTGCCCTCAGCTCAACACTACATGCCCTGACTATTATTGTATAAAACCAGAAATTTCTTAGGCTTTTTTTGTTGTTGAAAAAAATACAAATGGACATGAGAAATTAAAGGAACAGATTTTAAAACTAAGTATTAAAAAATTCCAAATCAAGTAAAAATATGTGACAAGAAATGGAAAGGCAGGATATCAATATTTAATAAAGCAGTGAGAAAAAAATGAAGCTTAAAAAAATTGGGGACCATGCCATTGCAAAAACAAACACGACAACAAAAACAAATTTACATGTAAAAACACGAACGCGAAAAATGAAACTGATCAATCAAAAAGTATTGTACTCACAGTTAGAGGAAAAAACTTACACAAATAATGACACAAATAGCGCAACAAAGAGAAAAAAATGTTTGGCAAAGAAGTGATGTTTGTTCAGATATGCGTGCTCTGCATTCGACTCAAAGAGAGCGAGAGATAGACAGAGAATGAAAGACAGACAGAGAGAAAGAGAGAGAGAAAGTGAGGGTGGGGGGGTATAGAGAGGAGCGACTGAAGAGCAAAAAAAAGAGGACCGAATCAATGTTGGAGGAGCGCATACGACCGCTGGCAAACCCGATAGAAGCTTCTTTTTTTCCCCTTTTCTCTCCAACTCTATCTCTCTCTTCCTCTCCAAGCTCTTTTCCTATCCATTGCCTCAGATTGTGCCAGCTCAAAGCTGTGCCCACCTATTTGGCACCGGGTGCCCGAACGCTCAGCCAATACGCACGCTTGAAGGGGCTGAATGGGAGGGAGGTAGGAAAATAGGGAGGGGGAAATAGACGGGGCCACAGTGTGGGGGGGGGGGTGATGCATTGAGTGGGAGACAGTGTAGGGTTCGGTCAGTGGGTTGGCTTCTTACTTTGCCAAATTAACAAGTTCCTATCTTGTGCAACTGCAAAGTCCAAAGCACATTAATTTTACATGCATCAATTGGCACTGCGTGTATTCCCCTTCTACTCACATTTTAATTCTCCTCAAAAATTGAACTTGAACGCACACACACTCTTATCAATCCACAAATACACTTCCTATCACCTCCACCAAGCAAGCAAACACAGACTGTCCCCGCATGCCCCGTGATCCCTCCACCGAAGGCTGTGTGAACACGCGGGCCAGAACTCCCAGCAGACGCTACAGACCAGCAGCTGCCTTTAGATTCAGCACACAAACAAAGAGTAACAGCAAAGAATACAGAGAAAAACATTCTCTAACTTTTTCTAAAATCCAACGTTGAAAATATTGATTTGACAAAATAGGCCCATTTTAAACCTGCCCCATCCACAAAATGTATGCATTTTATTTTTTGTAAGTCAGAAAGAAATGTTTTTTAAATTTGTCATTACACATCAAGTTCTCTTTGTAGAAAATCAACAAAAACTTTGATTCGTTTTTTTTTTATACAAGTAAAATGTTACTTGAAGACATCTACAGTGGTTAGGGCATGGCGCTAACAACGGCAAGCTCACAGGTTCGAAACTAGGGGATTGTACATATAGAGATACAATGTAAAGTATAATTCAATGTAAGTCGCTTTGGATAAAAGCGTCTGCCAAATGCATAAAATTTAAATGTACAGTTTCTTAAACCTTTGCAGGTAAACAAGGCATACTGTGATCTGCATCCACATCACAAGTTATTGTTTTTGTGTCAATTTTCCAGCTAGATATCTTTGTGGCATATTTAAATAAGCAAAGTGAAACAATGTTTAATGCAACAGCGAAAATTATTAATTCTGCAATGCATTTGTAATCCATATGGTGAACAAACACAAGATGTAGTAACAAGGAATTGGTCCTATAGGGACTGGGACAGACAAAAACTCTGGCCCAAGGACATCAAGCCATCCTTATAGTCAATCGCTGCATTAAACACAAATTAATTACCATACCGTGTACCAAACTCATTAAACCCCGCAGTATTTTAGACATTTTAAGGGAATTCCCCGTCTTCATTGATCCGTTATGCTCTGTTGACAAAGCCAGAAAAATTGCTTAATTTAAGCAGATTGACATCAAGAGATTTAATCTTGTCTTATCCCTGCATTGAGTTTACGCAGCATATGCCACTCTCTCAGGGGTTTGCGGCACCTTAGGGCGAGAAGCATTACTGCCCAAGAGCCGGGTGAAGTAGCCTCATTTCCATAGCACGTTTCAGACATGCAGATTTTCAGTTGCCAGTGAGTGCTTGCTGTGTAAACCCAGTGTTTCCTAACAAAACAATAACACACCCCGGCGTCAAATTTGTTTGTTATTTTGTTTATGAACACACAAACAAAACTTGGTGTGCAATTCATTTTGCTTGATCATGTCCGACTTAAATGAAAGTTGTTTAATGCAAATCATATCAGTCGACTGTGAACTGAATATATGTCTCTGATTTCATGGTACTTTGTTTTGTCTTCATTTTATAGGCAAATCATTCTGAATGTTGCTAAGGTATCGGATCTGGTTTGCCAGACTGCAGGGAATTCCACATCTGGTGCATTAATTTCCATGAAAACAAATTCATGCTTTTAAACAAAGATTTAGAAAGTGTTTGTATTAAATGACTTAAGCCGGTGAGAAAGGACTCATTAAGGAGTTCAATTCTGTTGCATGAATTATTGGCTGGATAAATGACAGCATATCTGAAATGACAATTTTGAATGAAGCAGATTTTATCACCATATGAGCTGTGTGTTGTTGTCATGAGATTAAATCAACATGGAAGCCATAAACACTTAAGAGCATTAAATAATGCGTGCTCACTTTCCCCACAGCCTGCTGCCTTTATTCACTGAGTCTGTATACGTCTCTCATTCAAACTCTTTTTAAACACAGCGTATCTTATCTCTGTATGACAGTGACCTTTGTTTTACGCAAGAAAAAGCAAACGAGAGGACAAGAGAGTGAGACTTCCATGGAGGCCGTCTCGCTCGGCTGCGTACTGCTGCTGTTTTTTCGGTGCAGTGGTTACTTCTTCCAGAAAAAGGCAGAGACTGCAAAAGAAAGCTCAGCACAAAACATTTCCAGAATCTGTCCTGAAATTGCCAGTTGGTCTGTATTATGCTCACATGCAGTGTACATACAATCCACCATAAATGCATGAACAATTTCTAAAATGTCTTTAATTTTTTACCTGTTTAAGCATACCTCGAAATATTGAATCCACTACAAATTATTACTTTGTCTGTGGTGCTTATTATAAAGTTAACATCAAGAACACTTCAAAGTGTACTTTTACAGATTGGTAGTTTGGAGGCTGATTAATTGGTGTAGAAAACGCCAACAACCGTTAAGTAGCCTAATGCCTTAGATCTGGACTTCCTGACTAGCCTATGCTAAAACAGGCTGAATCAAATAAAGATTTCCATAAGTAAACAGTGACAAACTCTGAAGCAGTTTTGAAGATAATTCTGCAAAAAAATAGGTCTACCAAACCTTTGTCGTCGACCTGTTCTGAGATGAACGCGTTTTATTTATAATTTCTAGCTTTGCCTCTTTTTGCATTTGGAAAAGTTTTGACATACGAAATCCTGTGAACCACTATCGTGGTTTTTTTCATTCGCGGCAAGCTCGAGCTCCATCATTCTGTGGCTCAAGAGAGAAAAAAAGGCACGAGACGGTGCCTGCATGAAGCGCGAGGGGCTTTAAGGTCTAACGTGAACTAGGGCACTTTATTACAGAGAACTGTTTCTCCAAAAATATTACGCAAATATTATTAACGCATCTTTACAAAAAGAGAAAATATGCCACTAGAGGACCAAACATAAAGCACAACTCTGACTAAAAAACGACGGGACGCCAAAATTGCGATCCATTTCAAGTTGTTTCTCTTTTATTGCTTTAACGAACGAAATCGAATACATTGATTAAAAAACATGATATTTCAGAAAACTCTAGCCCCTTTAAAAATTGTTTATAAATTTATAAATTGAAAAAATAAATCTTTCGCCACAAAATCTATGCAACTTTGTTAAGGCGCTATTTTAAAATTTAAGAATTTAAATGTACGTTCCGCATAATAATTCAGTGCGGTGAAGTGTAGCTTTTACCTTAAAAAAATATAGACTATAAAATAAATTCTACCATATATTCACTATATATTCACATGAATATATTTTTATACTAATACATTTCTATAGATTAAATCAAAATATTTACCTACACATATTTGCCTCATAGACAATTTTTAAACAAGTTTGCAGGCCTGTACTGATTATAAATCACTGACTCCAGCTGGGAGAAATTCAGAATACACTTTTAGTAAAAGGTTTTCTATGCACCACGTTTTAACATGTATCTCCCACTTAGCCTGGTACATTAAATAGTTGCTACAGGATTTTTTTTGCCAAGAACAGAAAAATATTTGTTTCTTCATGAGGCCGAACGATAGCCTCAGATAGAAATACGCAGAGAATAGCTATTTTACTGAAACTTCGAACCTAAAAATCGAATAGAATATGAAGATAATGGAGACAGTAATAAATAAACCCGTCTATCTACAGCGGAGAATAGGGCTGTTTTTTTTTTAAAGTTTTTGTGCTTTGTGTGCAATTACTTCACTTTTATAAACTGACACGTTTCCAACACGTGTGGAAATCTGGGAATAATTAAAGTGAGTTCTGCGCTGTGCATGAAAAATAGTTTCAGCGCACAGCAAAACTGGTGAGCTAGCTCAAGCAAAGCACTCTCCAAGAATTAACGAAGAATATAGGCATACAAAATAAATAAGTTACAAAGTTCATGATTCTTAAAAAAACACGAATAGACTACAGTCTGAGTAAAATACCACGTTTTTAATACGCTATAGTGAAGCAGACCTGGACTGAACAAACTGTAATACAATCACTGATGTAGCTAATTATGCCTTCAGGAGTCATCCCGTCAATCACATGCGCGTTTAAAACATTAGTATTATGATAGAGGCGCATACTAGATGGAGCTGTGAAAGTTGAGGCATTCGCGACCTGAATAATTTGTTTCCGTCCGTGGTTTGCTTAGTGTGGAACATGTGTCAGTAGATCAGAGCTCTGAACTCTGTTTCTCTCCCAGCTGCGGCCGGTGAGATCAGTCAGCTGACTGCTGAAGTGCAAAGCGGAAAAAACGCGGAGACGAGCACGGCGTGACCCTACAACGTACAGACTAAATACAGGCGGTCATGACTGACCCACGACGTAAATAAATAGATAACTATTGTGAGCGCGTGTGTGTGCGCGCGCGCGCGCGTGCTCGCTGCGCTCCTTGTTTGTGTGCGTGTTGTCTTTGGGAAGAAGTTTGAGGACACTTCTTGAAAAGTAACATGATCCCATTAATACAAAAGTAACATTTTAAAATATATATAAATATTTATTTATTTATATTTACCTGCCAACATCAGTTTTACTTCATGCTTTTCCTGGCTAGTGCAGTGGACCATTCATACTTTAGTAACATCAGACATTTCAATAAAGAGTTCAATTTAACATGAACAGCATCCATGGTGGCCAATTCAACAAAGCTAGGCAGAGTTCAACCTCATGCAAAACCAACAGTGTTTCAAAGCGTTGACGAGCGATGAGAGTGCAGACAGCCTGATACAGTTGGATGCACCAGTCGAGAAGGCCTAGCTGGCCTAGCAACTAACAGCGCGGAAACTCGACGACCTCCAGCAATTCATTTGTTGTCGGTGTGAATGGGGCTTAAAGCTGAAATCCTAATCGTCAGTGGTGCTCAGTCATGAAGCAGTTGAGTTACAGCATATAGGCTACATCCATCACAAACTGTAAATAACTACGGTGTAATTACGGTTGATATTTCAGCAACGAGTGCCAAGTGCCAGCTTTAAACTAGAGATGTTCGTAGCTCTCCAACACCCTCTCTCTCTCTTTCTCCCTCTTGCTTTTATTAACATTCTTTTCTTTTTCCTCTGCCACTCTGCGAGGCAGGCTGCCAACCCTTCTCCTCAACTGGGCATCGTGCCCTACCCTTTATGCAAATGAGGCACCCACCACCCCCTGTCTTTCTGCTTTCTTTCTATCTTTCTTCTCAACTCAGTCTCTCTCTCTCTCTTGCCATCTCTGGTTTTCACTCTTAACCACAGATACGGACTGGTCATGTCGTCTGTCTCTTTTTTGGACTCTATATAGCTCCTAGATTTCTGTCACTCTTTTTTTTATTTTATTTTAGATATAACATTTTACGTTTTACTGTACACTGGGGGTTCGCACCCCATTTCCTCTTTGACCTGTTTTGCATCCCCTGTTTTTAAACACAGATTCATTATGTTACAATTGTGCCACACACACCCTGCTCGAGTATTTCCTTCTCTTCGTTCAAACATAGGGCAACGATTTCAATTATGTTTGAGTTAAGGGTGTTTACTGTAACTGTGGAGAAACCAAACATACAAAATATAAGGGGTTAAACTGACAATTTCATTAGTTTTGCTATGATTCGAGCCTGTGTCGACATTACTGCAAAAAGCTCTGACAGTGCTACAGTAAAACTAACCAAGTGTCCTTCATGTGCTTAAAAACCCCAACAATTCTAGTCGACAGACCATTGATTCTGTTATTAACATGAGGTAAACTTTGACTCACAACTAGTTAAGCTTAGGAAAAAATGCACACAAGCACAAACACACACACTCTCTGTGGTGACTGGATGTATTATGTTACAATGGCAAAAGGTGAATCTGAATGGACCTGGTTGCATGACACGCTCACACGTGCATACAATGAGATACAAAAGCTATGAGGAAACCCATTGTTAAGGAAAGAATAGAGTTGATGTGGAAGCGTGTATGAGTGTGCGATGGTTTGTGTAATAGGTCTAATGACTTACTTATGAATGGACCTAATTTTTATTTATTTCTTTATATTTATATTCTTTAATGATATTAATATTTATATCTTAATAACTAGTGAGCATGATTAAATACCATTAGCGGTTACTAATTTGATTGGTTGATGTATAAATTAAAATAATGAAAGCATCAAAAATAAACCATAAATAATTATTTTGATTGAGAAGGCGGTTGGTTGATATGGTGCAAAAGCTTAGCTGATATATCAGAAAATGATTACAAAATATGTTTAAATAGTATAAAACGTCAGTGAAATTCTGAAACCTTGTACAAATTTGGTGATTTCCAGAAAACATTGTAATTTCTAAATGATTGCTGCGTTGTCAAAGTTGACAAGAACTTTGTAATGATTTTTTATTTGTTAGATATTTGCAAAACCCAGTGAAAAACAAAGTATGACTAATAATAGTGATTTATGGCAACAAAAGTCAAGAATTATTGCGATATTACGTTGTATAAGGACAGAAGCAAAATGTATTAATATATTTCTAAAAAAAACATATAAAAATATATTTATTAGGGCTGTCTGTGTACTGTGCATATTAATTTAGAATATTTTGGAAAAATTTAGATGCGTTTATTTATATTTAACAATTAAATATAAGCTAATATGTGTATGTTTTTATAAATACAACATGATTATGCACAGTACACAGACATATTATGTAAACACAAACTTTTATTCTGGATGTGATTAATCTGCATTAATTGTTCGACAGCCCTAATATTTATCTAAACAAAAAGGGGGTGTTCTATCCATCCACCTGTTAGCCACAGACATCACCCCCACAGACCATTGGCTAAACGTTTGATGCATAAGGCACACTTTTCTGGAAACACTTCAGCAGGTTCAAAGTCTGACTGGGTGAATTTCACAGGATTTCCGTTATTTAACAGTCTGCCTGGAAACAACACGAAGCTGTATGATCTAAGTTGTCGTAGTCAGCTGTCATGTTTACAATGGTTGCTATAAGAATTCATCACAATCGACCAAATGCTTTCTTTATAAAAGTATGCGAGGTTCTTGGCATGAAAGTATTATTATTTTGTTGTTTTTAACTTTTGACATGTTCGTGAATGTACAACAGACTGTTTCTTCGGAGACATTTCCACACCTCTAAACATGACGCGGCCCTAAACGAAAAGTGATCGGTTGCTTTATCTGTCAGTAATATGGTCTCTTGGGTTAACCTTGGCCAAACAAAGCGCCGATAAGTTCCAGACCTTCAATATGAAGGTATGGCTTCGGGAGACTATCCACCAGTTGACTTAAGAATTAAAAATATGAAAATCCATTAATGCTGCTGGCATGACCTCACAACTTGTCCCAAATGATTTCTTTACATTTCTTCACATAGAGCTCTCTCTCTCACTCTCACTCTCTCTCTCTCTCTCTCTCTCTCTCTCAGCATTCGTCTCATCTGTCAGTGGTTTTCTCTCATTAGATTTTGTCCAGCATTACTGCTGTCATTTCAGGACAGGTGCAGTGGTAATGAGTGGGTAACACTGCATGCACTGAGGGCTTTCCCATTATAGTAAGCCTAATCCGGGAGGGGGGAGTGTATGTGTTTGCCCACCACAGCTGAGTTAAGAATGTGTGTGCATCTGTGTTTACAAGTACGGTAATACGTTGGTCAAGACTGGAGCGTGAGAACGAGTTATGCGTTTACTGGCACCGTCTATTACAGCAATGGAGAAAAACTTTAACTGCAATTCATTTACTTCGTTTTTAGCTGCCTGGCAGGTACAGGAAAAGTCAATCTTGAAAAAAATATTACCGCACCTCTCTCTTTTCTCTACATGACAACCGCAGCCGTCATTATCGTCATTACCACCATCATCATTATCCATTAAAACAAAGCTTGCTAGACCTTGGCAACCAGACAGCTGGAAATGAAATCTGAAACAGCTGGACTAAAGCACGGTAAAGACCAAGTCAGAGAGAGCCCTCCTCAGCATTTACATATAACCATCTCGAACCTAGAAGAACCTAAATGGATATAAGATACTTTTAATACCGTAGAACGAGATTGGATTAAAAAAGCAAAAAACACATTTACTCAGATACACGGTTTAATAACAGCGGAACTGTTTTAGCAATGCCACGATTCCATCTTATCTATGCATCCCGAGCTCCTCTCCAGAATGCAGCGAGATATGAATGCTGTACACACGCTAACCCGACCTCTGTTTGGCTGCACTGCGCTGCATGTTTGGTCAGGTCTCATGGCGCTGACACCTGTGGACAGGTGCGCCAAATAAAGCTGCCAAATGGATTCAGGGCTACTGACTCTTCGTTTCTCACTGCCTGATGGAAAAAACGATTATATATTCGGATGTATGACACTTCATGCTTGCACCCATAGGAAGTTTAACTGAGCTGGACATGAACGTTTAACAAGAGTTTAAAATGATCATAACAAACCAAGAGAAAAGAAGGGTAAGAGATCTTAGGTCTCTACGAAAATAAATCAACGGCTTGGTGAGATAATACCTTCCGTAATAAACTTAAATGATCAGCTACCCAAAAATGAAAATCATGATAGTCATTATTTAGTCACTCTTGTGTTGCTCCACACCTTTATGATTTTCTCCGGCCTATGAAATACAAAGGGATATGTTTTAAAAAACAAAATAATAAGCTGATCCTAGAAGTCTTTTGGTTCTAAAACACTGGATAAATATAGTAGCGACTCAGGTTAACTGTTTACAGAAGTTAAAAGGGCTGAATCAATTACATAAAACATGAAAAGCAGTGACATGAGATGGGCCACTCTGTGGAGGACTGCAAGAGTGTGGTTGCTTAAGAATAGACAAAAACAGGAAGCCTTCTCGAGCGCTCAATGCACAATTTGTCCAGTAGAAGAACAGAGAAGTTCTTCGCCACAGTACCCCAGGGCCCGATCCAATTTCTTCAGTTGGGCCCGTTGTGGGATTTTACCCAGTACATTCATAGTACTCCGAGTTCTTAGACCTGGAAATCAACAACTGCACAACGACTTCTTTAAATACTGGCGGGGTGTGGCAATGGATCCACGCCAGAGGACAAAATCAAGAGTAAAAATTACACGGTCTCCCTGTCCCAGCCGGTAACAGACTGTACGAAACCCACAGGTCTGTGTTTCCTGGCTCACTCAGATAAGATGAACAAAATACCTAAACCCAGCAAGGTGCATTTTAGGAGCATGAGACATTGATCGAAGCGATAATATCTGGCAACCGTACAATTCAGATACATTCCAAAGGACTGTGGCCACAGAGAAGACCACTGAGGGCAGGAAAGCACAATGCACAAAGTTCTCCGGACAAAACTTGGCAACCCTAAGAGCCTCTTAAGTGGGATAATATGGTTAGGATTCCTTTGCATCCCCTTAAGAAATCCAATATGTGCATATCAATGCTGGTACCCGAGGCCTTACCTCTTAGATACAATGAATAAAAACAGTCAGTCTAGTTAGGGCTTGGAATAGAGAACTATTATTCAGAGATAATGGTAGTTATTTTTATGATGTT
The DNA here is from genome assembly GCA_008369825.1 of Triplophysa tibetana. Lineage (NCBI taxonomy): Eukaryota > Metazoa > Chordata > Actinopteri > Cypriniformes > Nemacheilidae > Triplophysa > Triplophysa tibetana. The sequence continues at coordinate 9,764,832 of CM017896.1, read as the reverse complement.
TGGATTTCGTTTAATAGTTTTTAACAAATATTGAGTTTTGAGGTTGCATTCTCAAATGAATGTGCAAAAGCTAATAATAATAAGTAAAAAATGCATATAAAAAAAAAAAAGTAATTAACAAAACGGCCTGCTTCACCCAAAAATGAAAAATCTGTCACCATTTACACACCCATCCACTAACAAGTTGTTCCAAAACTGTATACAATTCTTTGTTCAGTTGAACACAAAAGAAGATAGGCTAAAGAGTGTGGGAAATTAAACATTTCTGGGGCACCATTGACTATGGTATTTTTTTCCCGTTCTATGAATGTCAAATATGCCCCAGAACTGTTTGGATACAAACATTCTTATATCTATTTTGTGTTCAGCAGAACAACAAAATTTACACAGGTTTGAAAACAATTAGAGGGTGAGTAAATGATGACAGAATTCTTTAGGTATATAATACTTACATACAGTCGTACATACACATTGGGCTATACTGTACGTAGTCATATTTAAAAGGATAGTTCACTCCAAGAAGAAAATGAATTTACTCACCCTAAAGTAACTGTAAACCTGTATGACTTTCTTTTGCACAAAAGAAGATATTCAGAAGAACACTTGTAAACAAACAACATTGACCCCCATTATAGGGACACAAAACACGTTTCTCAAAATATTTTCTTTTGTATTCTACAGAACAAAGATACAGATTTATCAGATTATCAGACACATACAGATTTTGAATGAAATGTGGAAAATAAAAACTATCCATTGAAGTATATAAGAATAATGCAGGAAGACAGTCAAGGTTATGAAGCAATTGTCAAAGCAATTATCACTAAATAACTACAAACATTCCTTTGACAACACTGTTCTTGAAAATGTAGGGTCTTAAAAAAAAGGATCAGCCCTTGATGTTTTGATGAATAGGGTGATTAAAATGAGGCCGCTATAACACATTGCTGTGATTATTGGATAAACCATATGAAAGGTATTATTACTATTCACTGGCCCCTGGTCACACTTTCTAAAAGTGGCAAAAAGTTTTGTAATCTGAGTCTTTGCAAGTTGTGTATATGGGACAGTGATGAGTGCTTAAAATGGAGGCGATAAGGAGCAAAAAAAACGTAAAGTTTGGCTCCTAACACTTTTTGTTATAAGGGTTAGCACCCTATTCATGCTAGTTAAGTTTTTGACCTGATTGCAGAAATACTCTAAAACTTCAATGACTAAATGCAGAACATCTCTCCACCAATATTCTGTGATCTGTTCCATTACGATCTTGAATCAATCGATCCGACAGCCGGGGTGATGATCTCATGACATCATCGCCAACACAGCAGCCAATTGGACACCGAAACATAAAACGTTCATGAAACGTTCAACGGCACGCATTGACAGTTGACTCTGGACTTAACGATAAGCGCTGTCAGATGTTGCCAAATATCGAGCTCATTTATTAATTCTTTGCGAGTTTAACAGCAGACAGAATGTTAACCCGAACATGACCCAATTCCTCAGACTGAGGCCGATTTCAACGCCAGGATCACGATTACATCCCTGCCAAAACATTTCGAGCGAGCCTTTAAATACTGCCCCTCTCTCTTTCCTGTGGTGGGCGGCACGGGTTAAAGGCTGGCATTACTCAGTGCAACGACTGTGCCTTGACTTCAGGATGGTGGCTGAATTTTACCACCTCAGTGAAAGCCAGTCTAAACACACATATCGCAGGAGTGAGGCAGGACGCTGGCAGCTTGCCACGCGGCCTGAGTCGCACCGCTGACTCATTCACAGAGGATATTTTACTGGATAAAAAGACATTGGAGAGCCTGTGATTAATTGGGCCATTTGTCGTCCCAGTCGTAGATTTTTCAATACGTTTGCTCCTTAAAAGCCAAGTGTGTAATGTCTACAACAGAATTTCTATGAACGTGATTGAAATCTCTCATTTAACAAGTGTGTGTGGCAGTACAAAAAGCGAGAGAGAGAACAGTCATCCTACACCCATTTTTAACACCCATACTAAAAATAAACATCTGTTAAAAACAGATTGATTGCAGAAGTCTAGTTTGTTTTTCTCCTCACTCACTTTTTACCATTTACCAAAATCTCATTCCTTTTAAAGGTACATGCCTCGATTAAAGTTACATATTTAACACACACATAGTCTCTCTCTCCAGCGCCCTCCATGCATGGACCCCTGCCATCCATTGGTCTCAAGTAATGCTCCATGGCTTGGTCCGTAAGTCAATAAACATCACCTCCTCCACGCCTTCAAAAACCACCATCTCTCAGTGCACTCGTTTAAAAACCACCATCCCTCTCCAATCATCGAAAAACCACCATCCCTCCCTTTTTACCAGAATCCTCCCAGAATGCATTAAGGGAAAGCCTGATCAGCGGCCAGCTTTTCAAACCCAAATCCTGTCCATATGATCATTTGCATGACCTAACTTATCTTAGATCAGCTGTAATAGCGGTTGGTCCACAAACAGCCAAAATATAGTATGCAATGTAGTGTGCCCTATTGGCACACAAAAAACTTTCACATTTTTGCAATTAATGAGAAACTGTGCATGTGCTCTAGAAGAATACCATGTGGTTACAATCCAAGCACTTACCCAGGTCAAAATTCAAAAGGTTCTACCTCCACGTCCATGATGTGCTGGTGCAGATATGAATCAAGCACTCGAAATAAATGGTGGGATATTTTCAAACCAGCATTGATTCAAAAAGGGATGTACCCAGCCTTTAGGTTAAATTAACCCGTCAAAAGGTTCATTTGTCATTCATTCTATTCGACCCAAATATGAGTTAAAACAGCCCAACTTTTTGGTTTGAAACAACACAGAATACATTGTAAAAAAAGAATCTGGCAGTTGGGGGCAACAGAAATAAACCGTAAAATAACAGTTTTCCACTGTTTTGTTTTCTTGTAAATATGGTATTTTTCTGTAATTTTTAGTTTTTTGACTGTATTTGAAAAAAACAGTAATCAAAAACCTGAACATTTTGTAAACCTTAATTTTTTACATAATACATGGAAAATCTGTAAAAAAATATGAAAGAAAAGGTATTTTTTTTACAGTGTAGGTTAATTTAGAACCCAGCGGTTGGGTTTGTCTCTTTTTGACCCAAAGCTAGGTTGAAAATAACTTTTTAAAGGATTTTCATTGATTCTCAAAGAGATTTAAAAACATCCAACATGCACAATTCAAGCATGTCTCTTTTAAGCCTTATTTTTCGAGTCAAATGATTTGAACCAACAATCATAACCATAACACAAACCGTTTAGGATGAATTATGTGCCATGATTTAATACTCAAAATCAGGAATGTGCTTAAATCTCTAAGCTTAAATACATTTTAATTAAATGAGCAAATAATTAGCAAACAATTTATTTATGGGATAAGATCAAATAAAAATGTAGAAAATAAAATACAAATAAGACAACGTTTGCTAATTAAATATTAAATAATAATATTTAGCATTTATCAATAAAATTTCCAGATTTTTAAAAAAAATCAACACTTTTAAAAATGACAAAGTTATATGCGCCTGTTTAGAAGCGCTAATGTATTTCATTTGAGGTCAGGAGAGAGTGGAGTTGCGTATGTTCATGCATTCCACAAACATGATGCTTAGATTAAAGCAAAGGGTGTGTGTGTGGATATTACACATCTGCAATGGTTTACTGTAATGCGTGTTGACTTTAAAAGCTAATCTGAGATTGACCACAGCTGGCCATAATTATCTGCCATTACGGGCAATTTCAATGATAACCATCATAAATAATGCTCCGTTAAGATTAGATATCGCAATCAATTAATCCCTAACAGACCTGAGCCAGATTACGCAGAATTACAGGATGTTCCTCAATCAAATAACATGTGGTGACTGCATGCGCCATATTTCTCGGCCCAAGGTTGTATTGTCTAAGTCAGACTAGTGTTGACATGATTACAATGATGTGTTTGATATTAACGCCCCTCTGTATAAAGCTTTTGAAAGGGAATTTCTAAATGGGCCTGTGTTTAAGAATAGGATGATGGGGACTTTACATCATGACATCATTACAAACCTAAATGGACCAAAAAGAACAAATGGACACAAAACTATAAAATCTATATACAATCTTTCAAAGTCAAAATCAATGGAAAAAGCTGTCTGTACGATGCACTGAGTTGCTGGCTATGCAGAGTTCTCCAAATCTGTCATTTATGAGATGATACCTTAATAGACAGCTGCATGCCTATGTAGGCTGTAAACAGCAAGGGAACTTAATATGTTTTGGAACAGATCAAATGCAAAATGATGAGTTCAAGACCTGAATAAAGTGAATATTTGCATATTCATTTGTTAATTGATGAACTGATAGACCGTTATCAATTTACAATCGAGAAATACAATCTTCATAGCCTGGATTTGCAAATAATGGGTCCTGAAGTTCATGTGTACATTCAAGCCAGGCGCTCTTGTGGAATGTTTGAGTAAATGACAGAAAAGACTAATTGCTCTTTTCCCCTCGAAATCGCCACACTCGCAAGCGCTACGGTTCAGCGTTCATAGCAAAGTAATGCAAAATTCTGCACGTGTTTGATGATTTGGGTATTGACTGTTATTCTGCTTTCTTCCTAAAAACCAAGCACAACAATGTATAGGCCTACACTTCCTTCTATTCTCCTTTCTCTTTCCCTCAAGACTGGTATGTCTTCCTATGTGTGGAAACAAAATTATTACAAATATTTTGATTTAATATTAAAGTGTCCCCTGCTAATGGTTCAGTGGCAGCACACGGCCTTGAATGTGTCACGATTCAATCCAAAGGTCAAACATTCACATGCAGGGCAATGGCCAACTGCACAAGCCATGCACAGAAGCTTTCAAATTCTTTCAGATGTATTTATTTCAACAATAAAAATTAAGATATTTAACTTCTACAGGATCTTCATAACTTGCAGCTCTACCTAAAATACAACAACGGTGGAAACTCCAAATGACTGTAAGCTTTCTAATACCACTCTTCTCAAACACAGAGAGAGCGAGAGAGAACAGGACAGAAATAATCGACCTTGAGTGTCTTAGGCCATCTGTAAAGCAGGCCTCTTCAGCTACTGTGCAACTATAAACACCATAAACAACTCCGTATTTATCATCAACACAGAGAGCCACAGGCTCATCAAACACACTCGCACACGCAGTCATTGTGAAGCCCTTTATTTAACCCCCTTCTAACTCTTTTTTTCTCTCATTTCATGGTCAGTTGAGGTTCTAAAGACTCCTACTGTGACACACCAACACATCAGAGAACAGAACTATGAAACAGAACAAAAACAGATCAATTGCACCAGAACAGAAAAAGAACAGAGCAGATGGCAAAAGAAGAAAATAGAAAAGAATACTATAAAAGAACCCAAACCAAACAGAGAATAGAATAATAACCTAAACAATTACACCAGAAGAGCAAAAATCTAAAATAACCCTAAACAAATGTAAGTTGAATAGAACAGAACACCGTACATTACAAAAAATTGCAATAGAATATCACTAAACAACCTGAATAGAAAATAACAAGCACAGCACATTGCAAAGAACAGCAATATGACAGAATATCCCTAAACAACCTGAATAGAGTGAATAGAATAGAAGAAGAACCTAAACAAATGGAGTAAAACTTACATCTTAAGAGCACATAATCAAATAACGCTAAACAAATGCAAGTAGAACAGAACAGAACTGATCAGTGACATTTTTTGGAAAGTTAATTATTTCTGGTCTATGAAAGACACTCAAGTTTAGTCAATTACAACAGCACTGTCTGGGCCAGCCTGTCAATTATATATAAATGAGCAAAGGAAACAAATTCAAGAGTTTGTTTGCCTCTATGAAAGGGGTCATTGTTACACACCTGTGCTAAGAAAAGAGATTATGATAACACGTTGAGGAACATGTGTTTGGAATTATGCATGCATACTCCATGTGTGTGTGTATCCACCTCTGAAAGATAACACAGAGGATAAGCAGAGATGCAGAAATGAAGAGAGCAAGTCAGAGATTAACAGAGAATCCAAAAGAGAAACTGCTGCCTGTCTGATTTGAGCACTCTGTGCTTTGTCGAATTATATTCTTTCTCTCTACACAAGATGTATATCCAGTATAAAAACTATACTGACACATTTGTCCTTTTTTAAACCAGAGGTTTCATCGCAGCACTTGACGTGCACGTTCGACTGCCAGTTAAAACACAGCACATGTATTTTCTTCTTTGGTAAGCCAAGAATGTAAATATAAATATAATTTAACTCTGCGCGGCCTTTCTTTTCTGTGCTTTGCTGTTACCACACCAAACACCATACAGTCAGCTGTACTGAACCTCGGTTAAAACTCAAGTTGGTTTGAGTTGGAATGCACTGTCTCGCCTTTTCAGGATGATTCATGGACCATGGTGTCTGAGACCTGCTGCCTAGGGAAACACAAACTAATATCAGTCTATTTATTGGCTCCGGTTTACTCCATCTACCACCTCAAACAGGAAAATGTTACTCTCATGATATTTCATCCTCTACTGCATTGCTCCTCTTCTACAAGTTTTTTTTTTCAGTTTTATATATATATATACAGCAGTAGACAGATTTTGGGGACCACCCCAAAATTATTTTTAGTTTTCTAAATTTACTATTTAAAGGTAAGCCCTTGAGTTAAATTATATTTTATGTTTCATTCTGTAAACTAGTGACAACATTTCTCCCAATAATAAAAATATTGTTTTATATTTGCATAAATTGAAATGGGACAAACTTGTTAAAAATTGGTTTATATCTTGAATACTGCAAAGAAAACAAGGAAATATTTATGTTTACACAACACAATACTAATGCAGTTTAGAATTAGTTCAAGAATGAATATTTGGAATAAGCCTGCTTTTCATCATTTCACGCATGCTCATCTTTGTTTCATCTTTTGCATTTCATCTTTGCGTGCTCTCAGTGTTTCACATCGCTGTTGGGAGGCTTTATGTCATTCCTGAGATTTGATTTAGTTAAAATTCAACAAATAATGTACTGGAATTGCCACGATATATAGAAATACTGATTAATGAACATTTGGAAGGATTTTTCCATGGCTGTATCAGAAAAGTACATACAGTATGAGAAATTCTCCTCAAAATGAGCTACTGATCTACTGTGGCTTGATCAAGATTCATTTATTTGTTTCTATCTGGTAACAACCAGGTGAACCGTGAGCGTGCTTTGACAGCACCTTTGAGCACAAAAGTGTTTACAGTCAGTAAAATGGGGTTTAATTGAGAACGACTTTTTATGTAGCTAGACTTTGTAAGAACTAAGAGTTAAGAGTAAGACCTCTTTCCTTAAGAAAGAGGATGATTGTATGATTTGCCCTAAGGCAACTGCCCCAGTCCCAACCTGTTCTCCTATGCTTTCTGAATATATTATACTCATCATTTCCAACACATTTATAACAGTTTTGTCTGTATGCAGCACACTGCCGCACCGCCTCCTTGGTTTCACAATTTTCCCTCCTGGGCTGAGCAAGATAACTGGAGCGAAGAGCAGTTGCTGTTGATTAATATGTCTTCCTCTCATCGCAGTCTATTCTGTCCAGGAGAGCCACACAAAGGTCTGACACCAAATGCAAGAATGATCATCTGTTTGGTTAAATTCAATCTGTCTAACAGTGCATACTACACAGTCAAGTTAATAAAAGCAAATGACTGGTCAAACAATGAGAGAAAGATAAATTAGAAAGTTAGTTTGTTTACAAATAGTCAGTGAAAGTGAGAGTGGGACAGATAACTACTCAGATAAAGTGAAATAGAAAACACTCAATTCAACTCAATATTATAACTTGAAACTGATGTTAGAATGTCATTAATAACAAAACACCCTTTCATGTTGCATTCAGTAGGGATCTATTCAAAATGCATTTTTTTGTTCAATTCCTTTGCCCATTTTTAATGCACTTGAGGCGGTATTCAAAATTAATGATATCTTAACTTTTGCCCCAATTATGTGCGAGCCTACTAAGGCCCTAGGACTCCCTAAACGACATTTTGCACGGTGGCACATTTGGCGACCCGTTCTTAATTTCCATTACGCAAGAAGCTGGAGACTTCCAACACCTGTTCCGTACTGCTCCAAAAACCCTTTTATCAACGTTAATATTTCATTAGTTATTGTTTACATTTGTTCGCGCTCTGTATGGGTGCTCGTTTATTTATCAATAATTAACCGTAATTAAATAAGAATGACTACAAAAGCACATCTCCGGTTAATGTGGGTGGCTTTTGAGATCGCGAAAATTCACGCCGATGGGTGTGCGGATGCACGCCCGATTATCCCCGTTTCACGTCGCATCCTCAGGCTCCCTCTCTCTCTCTCTCTCTCTCTCTCTCTCTCTCTCTCCTCTTCCCGTGTCTTCACCTTCTCTCATTACACATAAAACGTCCCATAAACCACTAAACTTGCATGACCTAAGTTTTTATTCCACGTAATCGTGGCCTGCCGCAAGATGCATACAGCCTGCAATTGGAATAGCATCTAAATCAAGAGACAAAAGAGGGATTCAGTTTAACACGCGCAATGCGTGGCGTGCTAGGGGGACTTTTAATCGCTTAGGTCAAAATCAGAAGCACGTTAATGGCAACGCAAGGTGGAGGATATAAATCAGCAAATCAGTAAATCAGTATTATAAAGGTTTAGGTTTTGACACATAAAACGGATATAATCATGCTAAGTTTGCTTTTTGCAAATATGAGCCCCAGACTGCGAAAGGTGTGTTTAGCCCATCTAACTGTAACTAGAATTTATGTCTTTTTAGTTTGACGTCCGCAAAACATTAGGCGACACAACATCATAATTACATATAAATCTATTATCAAACCCTTGGATATCCAATCCCACGTACGAAGGGGTTAATAAATTGTAAATCTTTAAGTGGAAATCAAAATGAAAAACAAGGTAAAACTTTTAGTTTTTACAATATAAAGTTGTTTATATAAGTATTTAGTCAAGCTCGGTTTTGAGCAAGTATAGAAGATGCCACTTATTTATTTGTTAATTTATTTAGCCGACCTATTTAACAGTTCAGCCATTAGCAAATTAGTTTACTCTTCTCTGTAAATTTAATCCCTATACCAAGGGCCCGTTTCCCGTTTGTTTTATTTTTAATCTGTGGTTGAGATTAGCCTCAGTAAAAAGCAAAGATCGAAATATTAAAACCTAAAATGTCGGATATGCTACACGCATTGTTTACAACAAAATGTTAATGATCAAAAAATATGTCTAAATAATTAAATACCAAAATGCAATGCTGAATTAATAATTACGGCTGTGATGTTATACAGTGCGCGTAGGCCGTAACAGCCTCAGGCTGTGGAAGCAGCGCTCGTTCATGCAGTCTTTCCCGCAAATTTGGAACATAAACTGCAATCAGACATTAACTTCCGTAAATATAAATCACTATACACACTTTTAATGAGTTTTTTTGTAAAACTGTTAGGGCTTTGTAGTCTATACGGGCTTCATTGGGCCTTTAGAGATATCATTTAACTTAAAATAAATGGACGCAGTCTGACATTTGTGTTTATATTTCTAATTACCAAGACTCAGTTTATTTGCCACACAAAAAAAACAAACAATGTAAAAAGACAGGGAAGTTGATTGATTTTAGAAACACCAGAAGACGTCTTGGATACACCTAAAGTTTCGTGACCCAGTCTGCCATGTGGGAAAAAGAGAAAGACGCATTTTCAGCCAAGAAACTGCAGCCAACACCAAAACTCCGAAGAAATAGAAGAAAAACATTCATGAAGAGAAACGAGATAAAATGACATTATAAGTAGAAGTTTATGTCGGCCTAAAGGACATCAGCAATTGGGAATTAAATTACTTATGCCTGACCCAGGGAATGTTTTTTCAAGACCTGTCGATTGTCTGCCACAGGAATATTTAAGAGCCAGAAAGAGCGACTGCCACAAACCAGGGCCAAACTGTGCGAGGAGTCTCACTGAAACGAACGAGATTTCAGCCACACTTCCTCTCCTTCAGGCAACAAACATCTTTGAGCACATAGAGCCCATGGCAAGCATTTCATATTTTCATAATTATTAATTACATCATTATTAATTTAAAGTTCACGCCTTTTTAATGAAAACATGATAGGCTACTTTGAAAGTAATGCTGGTAGACAACATCAGGAAAAAGGCTTCAACAGGCCGATATGGACTACTGATATTATATTTAAAAGAGAACGGAATCTAACAGTTATATCACATTGAACAATGCTCCAGATTTTTTCGCAGGAATCAAATGAAAATAAACAGCCGTCAATGTTTTAGTCATGGCCTATGAGAAAGTTTAATACACAATTTTGTTGTTGTAAATGTTTGACTTTCGGCCGCCTCGCTAAGTTTCATTGACGATTATGAAAAATATGAATTCTTTTGGGAGACTAAAAAACTTCTTAAAATGATTTTTACAGCAACAGGTTGAACATGTATTTACCATATGGGAACTGCATGCACACATGTAATTTTATGCAGTCATGCCATAAAATAAACATCTTAGGCTATATTAAACTGTGTATAAAGTTTCCGAGGCAAACACATTTGGACACTTCTCTGTTAATTTATCTGTAACATGTCGATATGCCCAGGCACTAAACATTCAGTAAAATGTGTGTTTTGTTAACTATGACGGATCTACCTGCCCTGTGCGATATCTACCTAGATGTCTCTGAAGGCATACGTGCGCATGAGAAATCGTTAACGGGACCAGGCGGGCACACCTTCGGGTCATTTTCTATAGCACATTTTGACAAAAGCAACGCGAATACATTTCTATCGTTGTGGTTGTACAGCCCGACACTGCAAATACGGCCAGGCTTGTCTGCTTGACGCTCTCCCTCTCCAGTCCTTTTATATAAAATTGATTTGGGAGAAGCGCCATTTTCTCTTCGAACCCATGAGCAATGAAACGCACGAGAATAGAAATTCTGCAACCCTACCGCGCTTTGCCGGGGAGCTGCAAATAAACGCACGGGTGAAAATAACGTCGGAAAAGCGAGGGAAGTCATCTCTCTTTTTAAAAATGCAGTTCCTGAGCAACAACACAGACGCAGCAACTTTGGTAAAAAGCAGCGCACGGGGACGCAAACGCAATAGAGAAATGAAATGAAAGCATTTACCTGTGTCAGGCAGTACGGAGAGTACATAGTTATCTCAGAAGCGGGAAATGATTGGCGATTTGAAATTGTGTGGAAGTACGCCGCAAAGCTGCATCGCAATTGCTCGCCGTCCCACCTCGCGCCTACACCGCGGCGCTAACCCCGCCTCAATGGCAGAAAGTGAAAGCTCAAACTTTAGGAAGAAAAACTTTTCTCTCATTCTCTTTCCCTCTCTGCCCTTCATCAAATGAAAAGGTTAATAAGCTGTTTTCTCTCGCGCTGAAAGACCGCCTGCTATTCATCTGCTCAGGAAAAGATAATAAAGCACATTAAAAGATGCGTATTTAAAGTAGACGGCATTTAAAAGTTACAGAATTCATTGGCATTGCCATAACACTGCAGTTTCCAAGCATGCCACAAAACCCTATCACTTACTGTGGGTAGTTACAATAAGCAATGGATTGATATCATCCAGGCTGATTTCGAGGTTATTTGTATGCCAATAACAGAAATGGCAACCTCTTGTGTCGGCTACTGATAGCCATTTCAATAAATAATACCATTTTCTGTTTTGATCACACATTGTGTAGAATAAGTGTCTGTTGGACAATGTCGTGTATGTCTCTTTTGCTCTGTGAATATATGAGCCATCAGTCACATTGTTCTCTAAATATAAATTCTCATTCGAGCACACTGAAATGTAATAGTAACCTTAGAAAATACAGGGCTTGGAAAAATACGAGAAAGACGAACAAACTTTAACGAGTCCGAACGATTCCAAACAAACATGCGATGCTTGAATAAATTAATGGCATGAACGAGCGAGCGCAGGATTAACTGCCCTCGTTTTATCAGCGGCCTTTTCAAACAATGCAAACTAACGATATGAATCTGCATATGGGAGCTCACACATTCGAGATTCAAACCCGTTTTTGATGTAACAATCTGTACCCAACTAGTTTATAGAGAGTGAGTCATCTCTTACTTTCACTGTCTCTGTGACTCATCTACAGGGCCCGTTCGCGCACCACAGGATTACAGGGTGGTCTCCTAAATCCACATCTGTTTTGTGGGGAACCACAGCGCCCAGGCTGCCTAGCGGCACGCTCGACCGTGCTTATCTTACACCTTCTCCAGCCGTGAAACTCTGCCGTGCCTGTGCTGTCAACTTTAAGAGTCAGATTAGCTTGCTCTTTTAATAAGAATTGTTTCTCAGACTGATGAAGCCAAAACCACAAAGGAGAATACCAATTACCACACAATGTAACCCAGGACAAGGTTTCATCAACAGACCAAAGAAGACTATCAATCATTTGAGAAATTCTTACTTCAATTTCAGAAATGAGATTTGACCCAACGATTCCTTTTTTGCCACAAACACCGAGAAAATTAATGTGAAAAACTAATGAGACTTCAAGATCCCTAGTACGATTAAATATGTCACAATTGTACGTCCAGTAGGTAAATGCCATGCCAACATTTACGCCATTTTACAGCCGACACCATAAAAAGAAAGAATGGCAACATCGAGTGCTACGAGCAAGGTCAGAACAAAGATACAAAGGTTGAATGGCATTACCACACTGGAGGGCACAAATCCAAAACCACAGGCTTTGTGCTTTGCACCCACCGATCTCAAAGCCATTAATCTAGAAAATATTATAAGGTGAATGACAAACAATTTTTTTTCAAGCGTAGGCATACTTTCACACACATACACACAAATACATGCATGCACGCACATGCACACACACCCAGTTCTTTGTTAAGCAGACCCACGGTCGGCTTGCGGTTACAGCAGCGAGGGCTACGCACATAAGAGAAACATATGCAAGCGATACAGTCTGTGTGTGTGGTTTTTATCTCAACACAAACACATGCACGCATGCTTTTTACTATTCCCTTGTGGTTGGCGGTTAAATAATTCTGATGATATTTTATGTAGATAATTCCTGCAGCTGCTCCCCCAAATAAACTCAGCATTCCTTTCAACATTTACCACCATTTTACCATATGAACATATAAACACGGCATATGAGATTATAAACAGACTACGAGATTTATAAAGCAATCATATGCGCTGTTTCCTTGAGAAAGGTATAGATTTGTCAGACGCTACGCAGGCTGTTAAACTCGAAAAAAATGAGTGTATTATAGATTATATCTTGGCTGTATCAGAGTTTAAAAGTTTGCTTAACAGATTCCAACTCATCTTATCTGAATCTGAAGTCCAAGTCTGGCCTCACAGCACATGAATGGCATCATTCACGAGAATGAAATCAAAGTGCAGTTCCAAATGTCACAGTCAAATTATTAAACGATTGAACAAACAAACAAAACAACAACAAAGGAAGAAGGAGAAGGCAAGGAGGAATGCTCATACCCTGTAGGATTCAGGCACTAGGAAGCACTCGGAGATGCCCGGGGCTCGGTGGGGACCGTCGTGCACCAGATATGATTCAGTGGCCTGTGGTCCAAAACAAAAACGGAGAGAACAGATTAAGCAGTCACTTAAATGTTTATCATAACAGATAAAATCATCAAAACTCCTACAAATGGTTGAATTCCAGCAAATCACATGACTTCCCAGTCAATAAGACTGTATATAATACTGGTATATGATTATATATGCAGAAATACGCAGAAATATAAAGTTTAAATTGAATATTTTGAATAGCTGCAAACATGAATCTATTCATCCACTATATTGTATGTAGGAGTGCTGGAGTCTATCCCAGCATATCTTGGCCGTAGACGGGGAAACACAATGAACAGGTGGTCAGTGGATTTGAACATTATACTTTTCAAATCTTTTGTAATGTATAATTTCGGAAGAAAACATGAAAGAAAGAAAGAAAGAAAGAAGGAACTCTCACCAGGTGTCTAGTGAACCAAATCTCATTAAAGAACACACACAAATAGTTCTCGAATGTGCACAATAAACTAACCACAAATACACGTTTTTACGCATAAATATCAACATTTATTCCACACACACACAGCTCATAATAAGTCCCAGGCTTTGGCACCGGGTTGGATCAGTGGTAAATAACAATGGCTATTCATATCCATCCAATGAAACTTTTCCCACTTTTGCCTCACATTTATGGGGTCTTAACTGCAGCGTGCTCAAATCACATTGAAGCAGACTACAGCAGCTGATTTTCTTTATTTGCATATAAACATGCATTTTTATAATAAAAAAAAAGCTTATTAGTCAGAGATGAGTTTGCGGTTCTTATTCTTCTGGTAAAGACAGTATATGAAGAGACGTTTTGGAAACGGTTGCGGGAAGGCATTCGAGAGGCGCTAATGCATTCTCAGGCTGTTAACTAGGCTGTGCACCACAGTATGTAGGTGAGATCTTCTCTGATTTGTTTCTTAAAAATCACAAGAAAAATCTGACTGCTGCTAAAAGAGCTCACGAGTTTACCGAAGAGTTCTGGCCTTAATGCAATTAGGTTTTCCTTGTTTTGATCGAAAACACGGAAAAATAGATCTCATAAACATGGATTCTTTAAGGATTTTAGGTATCGATTACACAAGTGCTTCCTTTTGTTCATTATTAGGGTACTGATTACTTGGGTTCCATCCATTCAGCAAAGCAAAAATGGAAAACTCATTCAATATCACGTACTTTAATTTATTTAATCCTCGACTTTACAGCCTAAGATAAATCCCTAAAACCAGCCAGACAACAATGTCAGGACACTCGCCAAAATGTCCACAAATGGAGAACAGAAGCCTGGAGGATCTCTGTGAATTTCACCGTTACCCTTATTTAGAGAGGAGGAACCTTCACTCATGTTCCCGTCCTCCAAAAGCTCCCATTTTTATCCGTAAGCTATTAATTATATATGGGCTGTATGCATATGGAGCATATGCAAGGCCCATATGGCCGGCCCTCAGCCTGAATCTCAGCCCTTTACTTAATTAACATTTTAGAGGCGAAGCTCAGAGAAAAGAGGGACGTTTCAAAGCAGCTCTGGGAGCCTCTGACCTAATTGGAGTCAATGGAGATGTATGTAAATGTGTTAATTACGACAAGTTTCCTCGCTCTCACTGATAAATAGCATCCTTTGTTTGAAATGTTTAATTGGTGGGAATGACGGGTTGAAACGAGGGGGTTCCTCCATATATCCTTATGTGGGAGAGAGCAAGATAGTAGGGTGTATATATGGGTAGGAGCATATGGCAATATGGTTGTGGTTTAGTGGAATTCTTAAGTGGAGAAATTCCTGAGATCTCAAGTCTCGCTCACAAACACACTTTTGTGGTCGGAAGTTTAAAGGTGAAGTGTGTAATTTCCGCGTCAAATAGAAATATCAAAATACGGATTGCTTCCTGTTTTACGTTATTCTGGCAAAACAGGCACTTCATGCCCAAACTCTTTTCAAACGCTTTTAACGTTGAATATTTTATGATAAACGTTGCAGTTCAGTTCGGTGATGCTACATTTATTAAGAACCGAATGTTCTGTGCAGCTGCCAGTGCATTGCAATGTGGTTACTTAGGTGTTCATAATGGTTGTGAGAACGTTGCTTTGTTGTTGTTGGGGTGTTCTGGACAAAGTGAAAAAGATCCAGGTCTGTAGACTATACAAAAAGACTGTTTCTATTTATTCTCGATGTACTCTCATTGGTGTCTAGGAGAAATAATTGAGATGTTAAAGGAGAAAGTTACGCTCTAAAGATTATAACTTATTTAGCACTAGCGAAAACTATTCAGTAAACAAAATTGCTATTTATTTAGCTCAAATAAAAGGTAGATATAAATTAACTATATATATACGTATATACCTCCTCCTAACTTTTTACAGAATATTCTCACTTAAAAGCACACACACCTGGCTTTCCTCCACACGTTTAGAAACCATCTGGCCCGAGAACAATCAGCCCAGGTCCAACTGATTTTTCCCTATTTTTTCTTTGTCTTTCAATCCAAACGACACAGCAATTACTATTAGCACCATTGTTTTTTATCATTATGATTTACTAGCTGGCAATTCAGAGCCAAATCAGTCGACATATAAACCTGTCCTCCATGGCAACAGCATCAAAAAGAGGAAAAAACGAGTAAAGGAGGAATGCGAGAACAAGTGCTATATAAAATGATGAAACGTCCGTTCTCTATGCGTCTGCCAGCAGCACCTCGGGGAGAACTGTTGGAAAAATGTGATTTTTCACACCAGCATCTCAGAGGCACTAGCAGAAGGAGAAAGAGAGAGAGGGATCGAGAGAAACTCTGGATGGAATGAGAGGCACCTAATTATTAAAACTCTGTTAGAGTTTTCACACAAGTTTACTAACTCGTACCAAACCTGTTTGCGTCGAGCACTTTTGATCTCTACGGCTCATCTTCTGTGGATGAGTGCTCCAGGTGTATCTATACCTGCACTTTTTTACCGCAAGTTTGTGTTGATGTGTACATGCCAAGCGAGCATGAATGCATGTTCCTATGCAGGTGCACGCTGGTTTTGTAGTTTTAACAAGGATTGTGTAGGTGGCCTTGCATTATGGCATCTCATGTGCCAGCGCAGATGCCACAAACACAAAACGTCCTCCCATGAGAAGTTTACACCCAGAAACAAGTTCATGCAGTCGTCAACCAATCACTGCAGGGCACGGCATCCATGGCAACCCTGGCATTCTGACAACCAGTCAATCTAAAAAAGACACTTCTGGAGTTCACAGCCTGCATTTAGTCTAAGTCTGCAAGTTTGGCGAATGGGACATAGAGCAGGTTTGCAACACGAATTTTGTCCCATTTCTGTGGCGAGCTAACGAATCCTCATTTAACCTAGTTGAGACTGTTAATCTAGCGTGATTGCTTGACCTTGTTCACCGAGAATAGCTTTGCACATCTTTTATTGGGTAGATCTCACAGGTGCGCTTGGCTGAAGAGGATGATCATCGCTTTGAAAAGATTTGTCATGATGAAAAAATGCTTGCTGCAGGCAAATGTGGCGTTCATATTCAGATCCAACCCCTCAGCCTGCAAAGGCCTGTCATTCTCACGTCTGAAGTCTGGCTTAAGAAACAAAATGCTCCATCTAAACAAAACCCAATCTGCAAGCAGTCCAAATATTTATGCAGACATAATTATTGACGCATATAAGCCTTAAACACGATGACAATTGGAAATAAAGCCGTGCCGCTGATCACTCATCTGGTAGTACTCTATTAAACTAATAAGCATATGCAAGTGCCGGTGAAAAAAAAACTTCCTCTGTATGTCCTTACATTATACAAAAGTGTCAACTTTTTTTTAATATATAGTTGTCCACGTGGAAAGGTTTCATTGTATTTCTTTTGCAGATATTTCGCTTTTTGACTATAACTAAAATAATACAACTGTCTAAAATTACATTAAACAAACAAATCAAAAATAGCAAACAACTCAAAAATAACACAGGAGGTTAAAAATAAACTGAAGATTAATTTCCTGTGAGACCCTTTCTAATAGACTAAATTGGATGATGGCTGTATAATATAGTCTTTAAATTATAATATAATATATTTGAAATAGTAATTATATTATTTAGGCCTACACTACACTGATAGGTAAAATATAATCTAGATATTTTACAGTACGTTACCAGCAGCTACTCAATTGTCATAAAATATATTATTTTCAAATTTCATAAAAATAAAAAGCAATGCAGACAAATAGTAAATAGATTTTTTTCTGCACGAGCCTAGAGTAATTGTTTAATTTGCGCTTTTTGTTTTCTAAATAGTTCTTTGGCATTTGAAATCTGTTGGCTAAGATATATGCAAACAGTGGGAAAGATATTGAATGGTAGCACGTACCATTGTAGTTCAGGGGAATTTGCCAGCTCTCCTCATAGACCCATTTTTCTTTAAAACCCTCGGCGTCCAAAAAAGAAGAGAGGGAGCGGGTGCACCAGTAGGTTTCTTCAGAGATACCGGAAGCGAAAAAAGAACTCAACAAGTAGGGCTGTTTCCAAGAGTTTGTAAAAGTGAACCTTACTGCGCCGCTGAACGGAACCACTGAAGGATTATTCAGCTGACGCTCGTATAAATTGAATAGATCGGTATAAACACCTAAACAAGAATATATTCTCCAGCTGTCGTCGGCCTCAGCACGGGGAAGACTTGCTAAAACAGCGCCAACCGGGGAAGCGTAGAGCGCGCTTAAAATTTTGCAGCCGCGTGCACGAAACGAAGACGATACCGAGCGTGACAGTGAGTGATATATTTCGTCTTAATGTCTTCAAGTCAATTCCTGTTTGTCCCGTGCAACTGCATAACCCTCTTTGGATCCCGCAGTTGTTCGACTCAAGATCGTAGCTCCATTACGGGACCCCCGTCGGTCTCGTAACACACCTCCTCAGTGTCAGACGGATGAAAGCGAGAGGCGTCCTCAAATGCCGCGGCAGTCACTCACCGACACTGCTAGTGCACATTGCGAGAGTCTAATCCTTAGACGCACCACAGGGATCTGCCAAAAGGATCTAGCTTGGCGAAAGCTCACTGACGCTGCATTCTAAAACACGAGAGAGTAAAATGTCCAGTCCGCTATTTTTGTCTTCTAACTGCGAGTAAATATCGGTCGTCGCCTTAGTCGACCCAGGGTAGCGGGACGGGGAGGCGTCGAGCTGGTGAATTATTGATCAATGTAGCAACTGGCAGCGTGCGGCGCTCCGCGGCCGGCCGGGGTGGCAGCTGCAGCTTTGAGGGGCATTAGTAGAGCTACGGGAAAATCATGGACGACGCGGATTACTAGACGCACGCGGCTGTAAAAGGGATAGACAGAAGATTATAAGAAAAGCACGAGCAGGACAGCGCGTAAAGTGCAAGGCAGAGAAATGTCAGGAGGTGCACTGGTAATAGAAAATGCTTTGGCGTGTTGTTGCACACTGTGTAAAACTTTTATAAAAAGCCATGTTGTGAAATGAAAGAGGCAGTCGATAGGCGGTGCCACGAGGCATGGTCGCGTTTAGCCGGTATCCCGCTGTGTGCCGGTGTCTCGTGCCATGCTTAAGATTCTGTTACTTCCGAAACTGCATAAAGAAGCACCAGCAGCAGCCCATCAATAATGAAAGAAAATGCTGTGAAATTATATAGCTTTGTCAGAACTTTACAACAGGTGCAGCATCAGATGATTTTGATAAAGTGGGATTTTTTGCTTAATTTAATTAATCATTCATTAATTTAATGAAGGAGGCGAAATGTAAAAATGGCCTTTTTGGATTTAAAGTGTCGTTAATTTACCCTTTTACTTTGCTTTTCATTCGAGATCAAAATTATAAATATGATATGATTGTTTAAACAAAAATATTAAGAACATTTTGTTATCAGTTCATTCAAAGTAGATTTTACAATAATTCTCTGGCAGGTCTTTTTTTAAGAAGACCTTAACAAAATGAGCATTCTGGATACTTTAAATCAAAATATATATTATAACCAGAGAACAAATGTTGTATTGTGCATATGGCAGCAATATGACCCACGTATGAATTATTATTTTAACACCATGTAATGATTACATAAGGATTATAACATTTCTCTTTTGGTCCATGAAATAATCGAAGCACTTTAACAAAGCATTAAAAACTGCTCAAGACGGATCTATAAATACATCTGCTTGAGAATTTTTAGTTTTTCTTTTCTTTAAGTAATAGAAAAATAAATTCTAAAACAACTGAAATATTACAATATCCTAAAAAGCAAATGATCAGTAAACCCTTTACTTGTAATTTGGACAATTTATTAAATATAGGCTTATTGTATAAAACACACAGAATATTTATGTTTTATATTAATAGATATCCATGTGCAAAATAATCTTATTTCAACTAAATCACAAATATAATGATATATACTGTTTAATGTCATAATAACAATGGAATAACAATAAGGCATATCCATATTAAAACTATTAATAGCAGTAATATTAATATTCCTTGTAATTGTTTTAAAATATGCTGTTTGCATATGCATTTGATTGCAACAATTTATCTCTGTAGTAACTTTTGATAACTATTAACTGACTATTATTATTACTAATTATTCATGATTTATTCAAACAAAAATATTTAATAAAGAAATCATCTTTATTATTTTATTTATGAAATATTCATATATAAATTGCAATAATAAACACCGCACTTTTAACCATTAAAGATTTTTAACGAAAAGTCTAAAAAAACACATTTTTGTCTCGAACCACGTAGGACACGCCTGAACAAAATATTATGGGGCCCTAATGCTAGTTTATATTTTGATGCATTAAACAATGTATTGTCTTATTTCAAATACATTTAACGGAATGCTAATAAAAACACACTTTGTGCTAAATTTTTGTGTTTTATGAGGTCGACGCTTAACACAATTTTTCAAATAAAAGTCACAATTAACGAAGCCAATACGAAATGAAACCCACGATGAATAACATTTAGATTGGATGTAGTAATTTATTGAATAAAAATATTAAGTTAAAATGGAAAAACTAAATCATTGCTGAGATTATTTTGTAGTATCAATAACGAAGAAAAACTAAGCAGCTATAATAATCCAGCAGCCAAAATTTGCGAGCACATTATAAACCATAAATTTTGCAACAACCGGAAAGCAACGAATAAATATCGGGGTAAATCAAAATATTGACCACAGTTAAATTTAAACAGGACAACTGCATTATAAAACCATTGATAAACATTAAACATTCGAACATAAATCATTAATTTACGTATTATATTTACAAAACACTGTTTGTAATTTCATTTTTTACCATAATAAAAATAGCAATTATTGATTATTAAATCAAGCGCCAAAGTTCTAATATAATTCCTTCCTTCCAACCAATGACTCACTTTATTCAGAGCAGCCTTTAACCAATTTTATTTCTCCAATATATCCAAATGTGATAGAGTTTTTCTTATTTTTTAAAACAATTTTTAGATCTATACATTTTAAAAGGTGTTTAGACCTATGTAAATGTTTGGGCCACAATTTCGAGAACCCTCGGAGATATAGTGTGGACAAGTAAAATTGACAACCACTGCTCTCTCAAACACCTACCTAAAATATAATTCAACCACTTGTTTTGATCATCAAAAGGTGTATTTATCACCTTGTAATCGAATTCTGTGAAACTGTAAAATGGTCGACGTAAATTTATTGAAACGACTGGCCCGACAAACGTCTGACGGACCCGAAAACAAGGCTACATGCTGAAAAATCTGTGAGAAACGTTTCCCGTTGGCTCTTTTTCACACGGAACAATTATAAGCAACAGTAAACCGTGTCCTTAACGATCGAATAATGCGTTCCAGGTCGAGCTTGGAGCGAACGGAGCTCGCCGTTAATTGCGCTCGCACAGCGAGAGCGCGGAGGAGGCCGGTGAGGGTTCAGGCATCGCTAAAATCACGGTTCAAGTTAATGAGACTCAAGAGCTGCCCTGCTCACCGCAGGACCTCTTAATGTGACCGCAATGCAGCGTAGGCTGCGCCACGCTGTTTTAATGCCTGGCAGGAGACAAGACATGAACGGTAATAAACTACAGTCCCATGGTCTCAATGTAGTAGTATGCTGCAGGGAGTCCAGTGGACTATGAAGGGTGCTTATGTGTAAGAGCACAGAGCACCTTTGGAGTCCTGTAAGGACAATTTAACTATACAACAAACCACATGAGATGATCAACATAGCCAGGCCTCAAAGTTTGCTGTATTGCTAACAGACAACCAGACAGTTACTGACATTGACTACCACTTTCATTTAGATATTCATTATTTAGTTCATGCCTTAAAACAAACTCAGTTAGGAACACTTTTCTATGCATTTAAGAAATCATGTTATAGTTATTATGAAAACCTAAAGATTGGTAATAAACAATATTCTGGTAATGCTAAATATACTCAAAACAACTTATTCATTTTTTTCCACTGCAACAATAAACCATGTCTTCCATTAAGCTCGGTATACTGTGATTATTGTTGATTCTTAAATCAAAATGATACATTTTGCACGGATTTGTAAACCATTACAGATTAAAGCGAAATGAATTAAAGCTAAAATCTGTTCATGTAAAATGTCCTGATGTGCTACAATACACATACAAACTTTTTAATTTGTTGAGATACAGGCCATGCAAGCCCCTCTCGTTTGACTCCTTACAGTTTTGAATTACAAAACATTCACTTTTTTCCGTCTTTTCTTGGTAAAAGTCTGCTGTTCACTTTGAGGAGAGATGGAAGTCCAAGTTTTTGGAGCCAAAAACTTTGAAAAACATAGTTATTCCCAAGCAACAAAGTGGCAGGAACGCAAGGTTTGGCTTTGACTGTTGCTTTCAACATTTTCTCAACGAAAAGGGGACTTTTTAAAGTGCAAATGGATGTCTGACACAAATGCATTTATAATGCACTGCAGGACATTTGGTAATATCCTGTAATGCAGGTTTTGTGGGAGATGCCTGGTTTTTATATTGTCGTAATTTTAAGTGACATTGTAGGAAATAAATTCAGCTTCGTCATTTTTTTTCCGTCATTTGTCATCAGAGTGCAATAAACTATAAAAGTTCAAGTTCACATGAAAATAATAATCTGTCATCATTGATTCAGCCTCATGTTGTTTAAAACCTCTATAAGTGTGTGCAAGACTAAAAGAAGATATTTTCCGAATGTCTGGTGATGTGTCCATCCAGGGGGGAGGCAATGTTGTTCGATTAACAGAGTTTTTAAAGAATATCTTCTTTTGTGTTCTCTAGAATAAAGTCTTCAGGTTAAGAATGAGGGTGAATAAATTAAATAACTTTCAATTCTGGGTGAACTATGACTGAGAAAAAAATGTAGTTTGACTCTGCATGGTGTGCCAGATCCGTGTTAATGGGAGAACATGTATGTAATAAATTGCAAAGTGAAAGACATGGGTTTGATTAATTCCCTCTTTCTGATCTTCATTTCCACAACTGTTTATCAATTTAAAAAAAAATTTACACTGTTCAAGGGTGTGGCAAGTGACACATTTATCTCCAGTTGCCAAAACAGGCCTTGTGGTCTGATAGCTGTGGAGTTACCTGGAAACCAACAGGCTTCAGCAGAGACATAGACCACAGCACGATCACTCATGACCCCAGAAAGTGGTGAACAAAAGCCTTCTACAATACTCACTTCAACGTCCGTTCTGTCAAGTTTCTGTTATCATTGGGGTACACAGACCACACCTGTTGTAAACAGGTATGCAGGAGACCAAACATAATTTATAAGAAATTTCAATGCTCTGACTTTAAGAGCTAGTTCACCCAAAAATGAGAATTTTGTCAATAACTCCTCTCCCTCAAGTTGTTTCAAACCTGTATAATTTTCTTTGTTTGGTTGAACAGGGTTCCTCAGAAATCTCTGTTGCTAACATTCTTCCAAGGTTTGGAACAACTTGACATTGAGTAATTTTAATTTTTGGGTGTACAGTCCCTTTTAGACACTCTCCACTCAAAAATACTCAACACACTCTGTCTCCTTTAAGAAATTTAATGAACCACAATTTGTATTATCCACAGGGTACATTTTCCAGAAAACATAACCATGGGGCCCCAGAAGAACACTAAGAAAATATTATGAAACTTTCGGTCAGTGGTGAAATTTTCCATCAGTGTTCATCGCCATGATGACATAAGCAAGCATCATCATTGAAGAATAAGGACAATGTTATGGTTACAGAGTTCTGCTATGTAATGCATAATAACACATATTGAAGTATTGGCATTACAATATTTTAATAAAAATTCAACTTATTTAACGAAAAATGTGACAGCAGTTTTGCTATTAACTGGCAGTGGTTCATATAATGCACATAAAAAACAAAAAACTGGAATCATGGGAAAGTTCAGTCTAAATTATGCCCTGTTTGAGTCCCGCTGCTTTCTCTTCAAACTCCACACTTTAAAAAGCCAAGTCATGTTCTGTTGTACTGGATCACCGCAAACTGACCTTATCAGCTAAGCACACCCCCTACGGCATTTGGCCTGGTTCTGCATAGGGTCACGGCATACATCTGGCTGTTCTTCAGGAGTTGGGCTAATTCACAACAATGCCCTTTACCATCAACTTAAACACATCATGCTAACACAACGAAGGGGTGTCATTGTGGAAAACTGAATGATTTTAATTTGAAAGTTTTTCAGTAATTGTTCTAAGAATACCTTGCCTGGACTTTGTTCTTGTCTCCCACTGGTCCATGACATGGGGTATAGTGGGTCAGCAAGCCACAGAACCGTCTAGCCTGGATTACTTATTTTAGCATTGATTGTTCAATTGACTGATTGTTGACGATCCTTGTTACCTGTTTCCTGGAAGCACCCGGACGGAAGGCATCATTTGGTAGAACACAAGGGTGTTGACCTTGGCTCTTTATCAAGGTTGATATCCCAGCCTTGAGACAACAGGGCAGATGCTGTGGGGTTGTTGGCGTGTAAAACAGTATAGCTGGATGTGGTGTGCGTCCTTGGAGGGTTATGGGAAGGACTGTACAAAGACATTTTAATGTGAGGATCTCTCAAGCAATATTAATCATATACAAATAAAAACTATGTGTAAAAATTGTTTTGTGTATTATTTACAGCCACAGAAAAAATGAAAATCATTTCAAAGACTATTTTCTGAATCTACTATATTTATAGGTATGTTTTTAGGTAAAATTATCTTTTTTTCATTGTGTGAACTTCTAACATTATTTCTCCTAAATTTCAAATTAAAATATTTTTTCTATGTGCATTTATGTGCGGAAAATTAATCTGAGAAACCAGTCTAAATAACAGAAAAGATGCTTTGTTTTTTTAGACCTCAAATGCTGCAAAGAAAACTAGTTAATATTGCCTTTACACCAATAAAACAGTAATGTTTGTACATTTATTTAGGATAAGTTAAAAAAATGTCTTTATGTGATTACCTTGATTTTTCACACCACAACAATAAAAGGTGCAAACGACTTGTGGAATAACCTTGATTTGTATCACAGTTCATGTTTTTTGTCACCAGTAATGGGTGTAACTAGTTACTAAGTAATAAGTTACTAAACTTAATTAACTGTTACTTTTGATGTAAATAAACTAAGTACTTTGTGAAATATATGTGTGCAATAGTGGAATTGACATAAAAATTCAAAGCTAACTTTAAAATCCAAACTGTAATGTTAAATTCTCACATTTGGTCAGTTAATAATACTACTTTAAGTAGTTTTATATTGTTTATTTGAATGAATAAAAAGAGCTGTTTCATCATGGAATCACTTTACTAATCAAGGTTGATATAGGATATAGAAAGTTATTAGAAATAAGTATTTAAATACTTTTTGGAGAGAGTAATTTGTCCAGTAATATAATAACACTATTGAAAATGTAATAAGTAACTAGTAATTATTTACTTTTTTGAGTAAATTGCCCAACACTTCTTGTCATGCTGTCAGTCTTTCACATTGCTGTTGGATGACTTTAGGTTACTCCTGATGTTTGATTTAGTTGAAATTTAAATGACACTGGACTGGGACAGCCACAATACATCTTTTGAATGCTGATTTAATGAAAATGTTAAATGTTCCTTTACATTTTTTCCATGGCTATATAATCCATAATACACTAATCAAATGATGTCAAAAACAAACACACATAAAAAACTTGATATAATTACCCCAGTAATTGCTTTCTTCTGGGACTTTCTGGCTGAAGGAAACTCCTGGCTGAACATTATAATAACTATTATTCAGATTTTACTTGAGGGCATACAATGTAAACATGGCCGTTTACTCTTGGCTGACTGTATCTTGGACGTGTATCTTGTTGCTTGCTGTGTACCAACACAAAATTAGTTTAATAAAATTATTTTATAGCTTGTGTTTTGTTGACTGTGACTGTGAGGCTTTTGTTCTCAATCGTTTTGTTTTGGATTACGTCCTGTTTATTAAATGAGTGAAGTTTGCAAATTTTTCTTTACCTCCTGTTTTGTATTTTTTTCTGCTGATTCTACCCAGAGTCTTTTTTTTCACTCAGAGTTCGCAAACGTTTTATTTCTTTTGTTCTTTGACCCGTTAAAATCCTGTGCATGAACCGTTTTCATCCGGCCCTGGTTTACAGAGCAAGTAATTCAAATCACAATTCTCATCTTACTACAGATAGTATAAAGGACACACCGTTGGTGATACATCAGATACATCAACATCCTCATTATTATTTTTTCTCATGGGTTTTTGTCATTGGTTTTATATCTTCACACTTTTGGAGATTAAAGATTTTATTCCATATTTCCAGAAATAACTAATGTTTCTTCATAAGAAGAGTGTTCTTTGCTGAAGCTAACCACTAAAGGACATTTATTTTAAGGGTGTAATTTATGAAGGTCTGACACTGTAGAGCAAATGGAAAGGATCTCAGAATATTCACATGAACATTGAGGAAAAATATTGGCACAAAGTGTCATTTTTATAGCGGTCAAGGAAACTTGAACAATAACCAAACTCGAGAAGCAGTGCTGAATGAATATTTAATGTCTAAATGAGGCTATAAAACACTATAGTAATGATGAAGCTCAACGACTTTCTGTAAGCTAAACATGAGTTTATAAATTCATCCTTAAACTCACATAAAAATGATTCATTCTGAGTCTAATCTTACCTAACCAAAGGTATTAAAGTTAAAATGATCATTTGAAAACATTAGTATAATATGAAAATGATAATATTCAGACCATAGCTGTTCTTCTTAAATATTGTGTGTACAAATGATTACATACTGTTATGTTATAGTTGACTATAACTTTTTAATCATTTTTATTGGTTAGATATTTGCAAAATCCAGTGACAATGTTGAAGGGAGATTAATAATAATTGTTTATGACAAAAAAATAAAAATTCACAAAATATGGAGATACAAGGTTTCAAAAGGCCAGAAGTGTTATGCAAGTAGCCTATAACGTTTATAAATAAATATATATTCTCCTTTGCTTAAACAGAGAAAAGCAGACAATACAATTCCACACAAGACAGCATAAGGACAAAAGAAGTGAAGAGTTAATTGTTTGGCATTACCGAGAATCATTTGGCAATAAAATTTAACGGAGACAATGAATATTTATGATTACTTGCCGTAGCTACTCACACACGGACCCTCCAACACTTGGTCACAGCACATGGAGAGCCAGCTGTTGCCGGCTGACCCGAGCATCTGCAGTCTTAGAGAGAACGGGAGATTAGAAATGACAGTCGAACTGTGAAATACATTTTCAGTGATGTCAATCAATCTTAATCTCTCTATTTTTTGTCATTTTTGTTGAAAAGTGCCTGATGTGCTGTATGTACGGTGCGGATAATGTACGGTTCTGTAACTTCTGTTGATTTCAGAGTATACCAAGACACACACAAACACACCACACCCAGTCTTCTCCTCGTCTCATGAGCGCCAGCACACAGGCTATGATGCCAACAGCCCAAAAACTCATGCCCAGACCTTCTGCTGCCCCAGATAGCAGTGTGTGTGTGTGTCTGTGTGCAGATGCAGAGGACAGTGGGGATTAGTGAATTGAGCTCTGCATGCTGCCTGCCTTACACACATATATGCATATTTTCTAAGAAGATATTAAAAAGCACACTCTGTAACTTTGTAACCCTGTAATTACTTCCCACAACACAAATGTTGTGTTCCTTGCATTGTTTTATTTCAGTAAATCAAAACTCATTTATTCTATTTCTAGTTGAAGGTTGACCGTTGGACAGTGGTCCTCTTCAGAGAATGAACTACAGCACAAATCCCCATTGCACTTGTCGACAATTCAGCATCTGCAGATGGCAGTCAACATAAAAAAAAGGTTCAGCTTTCTGACATCCCAAAGACAGCAACACAACTACCACCTTCATAATAGTGTGAGAGTATTTCAACTTTTATTTCATGAAGCGATGAAAGTGTTTTTGCATGCAAAAAATAATGACTTTGATCAACAATATCCTTCTACCATGCTGACAGGATTTTCATTCTTCAGTGAAGTACAGTGTTCCTTTAATGCTTTCGTATAACTAGAATATAAGTCTTGTAAACAGTTTTATATGTTCGAAAAAACTTTCCAAAACCTGTAAGATCGCTGGGGGAGAGTATAAAGACAGAACTACTACATCATGAGCCCAACTCGTTTTTAGACAAGTTGACCATGTTAAGCATGAGAAGACAGCACATTTAACGTTGTAAATAAGTCAGAAAGCATAAAACATACTTACAGCACCCCTTTAAAAAAGCATGATTGTGTTACACACATATGGTTAACAATTCAGCAACCATTTAAAGCCTTAATATGGTTATGAACTCTCTCTGCCTATGCATTTTTATTTAATATTTTGTAGATTTAAGATTAATTTGCATTCCTTATTTCCTTTTTAATATAATGTCTCAATAGATCCATGAAGGGGTTTTGCACGATCGTAGGCCTAGGTAGCGAACATTTGATATTGTGACAGATGTGGTCTATGCATAAGACACACAGCAAAAACTAGCAACCTATAGAACTTAAACATTATTACATGCATAAACAAACAGACACAACAATAAAATGGCCTGTGCCGCATAGCTCCATCCACCTACAGCAGTGCGGCCTACAGCTGCGGGCCAGACTGTGTTTTTATCTACCCACGACACAATGTACGGGTTAAAAGGATTTGAGAGTTTGGCGCATCGTAACTACGGTGGTATTATGTTAGTTCAGCGCCGCTAAGTGAATTAAAAGGCATCGGACCGTACGGCGCTATCAGCTTCACATTAGCTGCTAACCGAGAGCCCCATCTCGCAGGAGCAAAAAAACCCTCTTCCGACGCCAAGAGTTACTGAAAACGTGCGAGAGGTCCTAAGCGAGAAAGTGAGACAGAAAGACCATCAGTTGACGCTGTGATTATCAAGGCAGTTTAACGCAGGCCGCTGCCTATGCGCGCGCGAGTGTGTGAAGTGCCTGGCGCGAGGTGCTAATTTAGAGGAATTAAAGAGCACTAGACAGGCCGCTTTTGTGGCAGCAGTTCCCGGTCTAATCTGCCCGCGCCTCAACGGATACACAAGCACACACACGCGGAGCTATAAGAGTGGGCACATGGCCCATATTACTCCAGGCTATATGGAAATCTACCACCACAGAGCGAGAGAGTGAGCGAACGAACGACAAACATACTTTTCAAAACGCGCTCTCTCATCTTACAACACAACATTAAACTTCCTCAGTGTCGTGATGATATTACATTTCTATTAGCAATTTGTGGTTTTGCCATAGTGGGCGAATCGCTCCCCACAGGCTATCAGATCGAACAATCATTTCACCACAAGAAACCCCTTTTTTCCCCTCTGTTGCTCTGATGAGAAAGAGTTTGCCTAGCAAATGCATGTAAATACACACCATGGTAAACACCACTTAGGAATACATGGTGTAACAAGGCTCTGCTATGACCTGCAGGCAATACGACTTGACCCTGAAGCAGAAAGAGAAAGAGTGTGAGAGAGAGAGAGAGAGAGAGAGAGGGAGAGAGAGAAAGAGTGTGAGAGAGAGAGAGATAACTACTTCATATGTAATCATATTTCACTCCGAAATCAAAGATGACAATATGTGCAAAATAAATGTCATGGCACCTCACATTTCCTCACAAAATGATCAGCTAAAGGTTGGTAATGTTGCAATAAGGTTTTATTTGATAATACGAGTAAATGCATTAGGTAACAAAGTAATGATCAATATATTTTTAGCATGTAATAATCTTTTTTTATATTAGTTAATGCCAGTACAACTATTTATGTTAGGTTGTGCATTGTGCATCAAATAATTGTCGAAAATCATACTATTTTGTTTCAATTATGCATTTATTTGTCATGATAGTATTAATTGTTATTAAGGTTAATAAAAAAACATATAGAGCACTTTTCTAACAGTAATGAAATATCATAGAGAATAGCAGTAAAAGAAAAATAGACCCATTACAAGAATGAGAATACTGAAATAGTGTCACAATACAAACAAAAATCTTATTTGACATTTAAACGTATACATCACTTAAAACAAAACTTTTTTCTTATCAATTCTCAGGTGCCATACGACCAGGTAATTTCCCTGAAGGCCTTGATAAAAACCACCTGTGCGCATACAATAACATGAATGATTATCATGCATGGGTTCATGTGTGCGCAAATGAGTGACTGTCATTTAATTATGGTCTGATTTTAAAACCACCTCTTTTTTGAAACAGTCTTACAATTTGGCTGAGAAAAAGAAGTGCCCTGCCCCCTTCTCTTTTTAACACCCTATCAATTTCACTGTACCCACTTATTTCCCTTCATAACTTTCAAAGGTTGCTGGGCAACATGTTGTTCTTTTTTTTAAGTTACCATGGCATCTTTTTTGGCATACGGTATCCTTTCTCACTGAGAACATGGGGGTTGCCATGGTATCGGTGGGCACCTTATAAAGCAGACTATTGTTTGCGTGTTGTAAAAACCAATGCCAGGTTCCTTTAAGTCTTAGGCACTAGATGCCCAGAATGTTGAAAATACTGCGCCGCATTTTAACAACTACCACACACGTTAAAGCTAAAGTCTAAAATATCTCACAATCGGAATGTTGTCTTACAGGATTTTTTCAAAACTTGAACATTAAATGTTCAGACAGTCAATGTAACCCAAAGAGACTTGCACTTAACATACACTAAAGCATCAGGATGAAATTTCAAGGTTTTTTCTAGTCTTGTGAGAAATGATTTTAAACAATATTTTAACTCAATAAAATGCTTCAAAAATCTGACCTGATGAAAATTGCCTGGTACTTCTGCAATACATTCCACATGACATGTTTGTGTACACACAGTACAGCAAAGCACTTCAGACAGTTTTTAACGCACATTTCTTCATTCGCATTTGTCATAAGAGATGGGTTAAATGATATATCTTCAGTCTGCCTACCAAATATATACAGCAGAGATAAGATACGTATTATTTGAATTAAATACAGTTATAATTTATATAAACTACATTTGGTGTTTTAGCTACCCTGAAAAACACATGATACAGTAATCATTTACAGATTATTTGGGATTCACAAGGATTACTCATTTTTACATTTATTAATTTAGCAGATGCATTTAACCAAAGCAAGAGCGTATAATATTTGTTTAAACGGCCAACATCTCGCACAGTCTGCAGTAGGGTTGAATCTAAGGATAAACGACATAACACAAACAGAAATACAGACACAATCACATCACAAATTGTGAGAGCATCATATATCGTGCAGATGAATATGACATCTCCCTCGTGAGAGTTTACGGTGAGTCACAAACGAGTCACATTCAATATAGTCTCTGGCGCCCTCTTGAGGATTTAAGGATTTAATACAACATTCGAAGCATTATATTTACAAAGAAACGCGTTTCAAATACATTTGCGTAATGGTTTAAGTTGGGAATTTACAGGATTATATTGAATTAATCTTTTAAAATCAGACAGACATTAAATTTTTTCCGAATCATTGAACATATTGTTATGGTGCTCGACTGATTCCAGACATATAACAGAGACGATCAAAAGGTTAGGATTTGCGAAGTATCAGCTAGGAGCTCAGGCAAGATGTTTATTTGGTCAAACACGATGGAGATTTATAAAGTATTAAACTTTACGGTGTAAGAAAAAAATTCAACGCTTACCAAACCACAAGTCGACTAAGTTTCATCACCTGCTCTGCGCTACATCCGGGATAATCTTCCGCTTGATAAAAGTAGGCTACACAAATTACGTAAAAAAAATTAAGATTATTTTTTTGAGGTAGTCAAATTTTTCTTGGTTTTCTTGGTTGCAGATCCGCGTCTATTAAAAAGGAAAATATTAGTTGGACTACTTTTTGATTGGCAATGATTAATTGTTTTTTTTATTTATGACTGCAGGCAACATCAAAGTTTGGGTGAAAATAGAATAAAAGCCTTTTATTTGTGAACCCTGAGAGAGAGAGAGAGAGAGAGAGAGAGGGGGGGGGTTGATCTATGTAAGATAGATAATTCTGACCAAAGCATGGATCGGGGTCATTTGGGGTCATGTGGGGTCAAGTTAAGATTTGGCATGCAGGGTCAGGGTCTAGCACACACAGATGGAGCACAACACTGAATATATTTGAAAGATTGGCAATGCTGCCATGCCACACCATCTGCCTCACACACATGAACACACACACTTCCATGCATCCACACATCCACCACACATTCACCTAAAAAAATTTAAACACTTATTCAGAGGTATGTATGGGGAGGTGATTTAACTCCCCTCCACACACACATGGATAAGGAACAAATCAACTTAGGAAGAATAAAAGGCCCCTCTGCTCTGTTTTTTTGTTATATATATTCTGTGCCAAACACAGGAGAGGCGTTAAAGGGTTTTTAAAACAGATAAACTCAGCCATCTTGCAGGTGTTTCTTTTAAAAGCCTGCCCGACAGAGCCAAACGCAGCCTGGCAGAGTATTAATGCCCCCTGACTACTGTCATTCTCAGTAGACGCATATCATTGATAACGTCTGTGCGTGTGTGAGTGTTTGTGCTGCACCTGTCAGATGGTGGGAGGCAGTGCGTGAGACGGGAGATGATAAAAGAAACCATCTGCGTTTCTGATGGAATGGATGAGAAACAGAACGAAAAAATGTTGAAGCAGATTTGGAAAATCACGAAAGATCATGTTATGTATTAGATAGGGACTGTGTTTGTGTGGCATTTGTTTTTGTTGTTGGTTTGATGTGGTTCGTCTATGAGTGTGTCTTGGGGGGGCTATCTGACAAAATCTTAATTTGAGGTGATATGTCCAAACTATAGCACCGAAAAAAAATATTATATTCCAGGCCATTCCAGTTTTTCCTTTAATTATTTCTTCTGCATGTATTGTAGCAATTTCAGTCCATTATCTCTTGATTTTCATCCGACACAAACCTCAGTAAGTCATTCAAAAGCAATGTGAAAGACTTAGAGACATGAAAATTGTGAAAGAAGTCAGGCCTATTCCATGATATTTTCATTTTTTATCTGATTCTAAAATACATGTTAAACTATTAGTATGGTAAACATCATAATCAACCATTTTGCAGTATTCAAGATGTACAAACATTTAATCGTTTTTGTTATTTTGACCAGTCTCTACCATTTCAATCAAGATTTAAACAATCATATAATAATAATAAATTACTCAATAAATAATAATTTTACTTTAAAGGGGTCATATGACACGGTGTTACACCCCATGGCTCGAAAATGACGTAACAAAAAGGGGACACACAAAAAGTGCAAGTATGCACAGAATTTATTAACAAAATGCAACTATACATAAGAACAACGAAACAAGATCAAGAAAACAAGAAACAATGGGACATGAAACAGTCGGGAATCAGTGGTCTAAAGTTAAGTGTAGGCACGAAAGTGTAATGAATCACAATGTTAAATGTAAAATGTATAAAGTGACCAAAATCAACAGCAGTTGTTCTCAATAAACCCATCCGGGAACAATCAGTTACACAAAGTATGACACAACGTAAGGGCCATCACACACGGCTAAAATGAATATATAGTTTATTTTTTTATTTAATGCAATGTGTATACATGATTTAAGGTTAAAAAATGCTGTATTTTCCACATACCGTGCATGTTTGTATCTCCTCTTTGCCCTGTATCTCTGAAAAGCGCAGATTTTATACAAAGCTAATCGCTCTGAAAAGCGAGGTGTGCTTTGATTGGCCAGTTAACCAGTGCGTAGTAATTGGTTGAATACCACAAGCGTGTGATGGAAATGTAACGCCTCTTACCATATGTGGAACATCAGGGTCCAAGCAATTGTATTCACATGTACGCCCACCTTACTTGGGAATACATTTGGGCAGTCTTCGTCAAATCATACCACGAGCTGACGTAGATTTGTTGGGGTGTGGTTACACGAGGCGTTTCAGGCAGGTACGAGTGAGAATTCCCTTTTAGATAGAATGCACCTTTATTCTGACACTTTGATTTTTGCAATTTTACATGTGTGATAAATACTTGGGCAACTTATAACACACCAAAGACACAGAAAACACGTATTCGTGCCATATGACCTCTTTAATTTTACATATAAATAATCAATTCAGAAATATGGTGGTCTCTTCATTTTGTCTGTACAAAGACAAAACTGTCTGAAGAAGAATAAGGATTCAACAAACATTGTACATTTTATTTTTTACATTTCAATATATTATCAATGGGAGATTACATTGTAAATGTATGCATGCATATGCACACACACAGTGAAGTTTTCTCTTGTGTTTCATTCTTTCCTCTCTAGCTATAAACACACATACATGAAATATGTTAATGTTTTTAAAGTTTTAATGTAATTGATATGTGGTAGAGTAGGCGGGGCGAGACCTTGGTTCGAGTCCGGTGAGTAATTGTGAATGAGCGCCAGCTGTGCGCACACCGGGCTCAAACCACGGAGGAGATGGGAGCATATAAGAGAACGAGCGACCGTACCGTCGAGGAGAGAGGACCGGGCCCGAACATGTTTGTATATGTATTTATGTTTTACTGTGTTGTTGTTCGCCGACGGTCGTCTGTGAGGGGCCGCCGGCTGTTATGTTTTGGTTTGTTTGTTAGCCGGCGGTCGTCCGTGAGGGGCCGTTTTAATAAATGTATTTAATAAAACATTAATAAATGTTTTAAAATGTCTTCCGGTTCCCGACTCCTTCCTTCCTTCTAATGAACCTCGTTACATGATACAATAGTCCTATGCTGCTGAAAGTGTACAATAACATTTGCAACAGGTTTGAATTATGGTGCTTGATGTATGCAGTCAGTGAAACATGGACTGAGTTAAAATGATGTAATTTCCTGGTCACCTGTTGCCACCTACTTTTTACGGCCTTACAGTGGAATTTGTGTGAAAATCCCAAACCATGAAGTAGGTTTATTTCAGCCGAGTTGCATTTAGTCTGATCCTAATTAGATTTGTGGCTATATATCCTCTCCCTATCGTTACTTTAACTATGGGTGACAAGGGCACCTTGAGCTGCAGATGTTCTTGTTGATGACAGATGGTATTGGCATCATCTGTGCATGTGTGTATGTGTGCAAGCATGCTGGCATCACGCAGGGAAAGCGGGCAGAGCCCATACAGGCTTAGCACCACCTGCACCCTCTAAATTGTAGCTTGAGAACCCTTTACCCACTTTTGCATATACACTCTCTCTTTGTGTATGTGTGCTTGGGTCTTCCAACATACAAAAATCCATAACAAAGCGCAGAATTATCCCAAAACACCATTTTAAATTGGCTGTGAAAATCATTAAATATCAATGTCCAAAAAACAATTAGCGTTTTTAGTTCAGATTCGTGCCGGATGGGAATGTGAACAAAATAATCTGGATTCATAGTGAATCATGATTGTAGTGTTTGAGGTAGAATGGCGATCCAGGATGTGTAATTGATAGCAGAGAAGCTCTAATTGTCTCATTTATCTTCGTGCAGACAGCACAGGGCTGGTGGAGCGATTACTCTAGTCTGGCCAACAGATTTAGGCAAAGTGAGCATATGACATCCAACAATCCAGTCCAGAATCTCTCAACCATTTTAATTCAAACTAGTTGTGGACTGATATGGCTTCTCCAATTGTCGATTCTGATATCTGGAGAAAACAAATCCATGTATAATTCTATTAAAGGGATAATTAACCCCCCCAAACACAATCTGTCACCGTTTAATCCATCCTCAAAATCTTGACTCTTAATTCTGTGTAACACAAAAGAAGATATTTTGAGAAATGTCTCAGTGGTTTTGTGTCAATACACTGGAAGTCAAGTTTGGTTACCAACAATCTTTAGAATATCTTCTTTTGTGTTGTGCAGAAGAGAGAAACTCAAACAGGTTCGGAATGACATGAGAGTGAGTAAATAATAAAATCATTTTCATTTTGTGGTGAACTCTTCCTTTTTGTACATCTGTTTACATATATGTATATTCTGTATTCTCTCTAGTAATAAATATAACAAGTACACAGCACAGTACAGAAGCTTTGCACAACATCTGTTTGCTGCATTCAACAAAAGTCATTTAAAAGCTTGCGTATTCAACAAAAGACACTTAAAAGCACGAGGATGTCACTCGCTACAGCATTCCGAGCTTTGTGATTCTGGAATCGTTGTCCCAAATCAATTAGTGATTCTCTGGAGTCAGAATGACATTCGAAATGCATGCTCATCTGTGCCCAGTTTCGTTCTCGCTACGCGAGAAGCAAAATGGCTCCCGCGGGCACTTCCCGCATTTCTGAGAGTGATGAATTCTTAAAAAGAGTTCCATTTCCTCTTCCTCTTTCCCCTTGTGGACTCAAAAGCCATGTGCCGATTGCTGAAGAAAAGATGATGAGGATGAAGATAATGAGCAGCTCCCCAATAAAATCTGGCATACGTTCCCATGAACCTCTTTGCCTCTGCAACGCCAAGACTAGATATCAAAAGATATTAATCATTATATTTTTGTTTCATAGCCTCTCATTCGCTCACATATGTTTTCTACAATCTCTTTGTGGCTTTGTCCCAACTCTTTTTCTTTCTACGTAAACAACTGCCTTCTAGGCAAAATGGAGCCGACTATAGCAACAAATCAATCACAACATTTTTACATTTCACGACAACATGTGATGCTTCAGATATACATAGCACACACAAAATGTTTCTTACTTTAACATCTCCACTTGTTTCCCTTAACTCGTAGCAATGGATTGCCTTCACCCTGTGTGTTGCCTTAAAAGTTGGCCCCTATTAACTATTGCTGTGCATGTGATGCCTTAAAATGCTGTCTAGGTAAGCAGCTTAGCAAGTTTTGGAAAAGAGCCCTTTTCTCCTGCTCTCTCAGGGTAAATGAACACAGTTATTCTGATGCCAGCAGACTTTGCTACACATGGACGCTGAGCTCTGAAACAGGCACGGCGAGGCAGACGACAGGAAAATATGACATCAGGCAGAGCTACACAAGATGCTTTCGCCAAATGCCTAGCCTTAATTACACTAATGAATGCAATTAGAGATGTTATGTGACATCACCTGCATCTCGCAGGTCTTAATCTATAATGTCTAATTAGTATGTTTGCGCATCCGACAGGTCAAAGTGCAAATTAAAGAGAGCTTGTGCATTTGTGAGTGAATGCCAGAGAGAAAGAGCAATGTACTCACTGCTAGTGTTAAAAACCTGAATAAATACGTATTATACAGAGAATTAAAATCTATTTGATTTATTTTAATTGTTTAAAATGGATATTCCTCCTACAATTACCATTTCATATGACTGTGCACTGTAAAAAAGTGTGTGCTGTATTAACAAAAAGGAATTTTCTGTATTCATTTTTTACAACTGTTGCCTTACCTTGCATTGCATGGTGTTTCAGTGTTAATGGAAATGTCTGTAAAATTAAAGGATAATGTCATGGTTAAATGAGCAGATGTTTGAGATTAAAGTATTAACATTCTTCTCATCAATTCTTAATAGGTTTTATACCAGGCTGTGGCTGTAAGGTAGAGGGTCTAAAATACATATTAATTATTAGATTATTCACATATATATGCATTTGGTAGATGTCTTTAATCAATAGGTGTGTATCCTGGGAATCAGACTCACCCATAAGAAAGAAATATCAAAGATTAGATCTCTTGAATCTCTATCTCAGGTCTCATAGACAATAAAAACAATTAAATAGGGAGCAAATGGAAACTCAAATCTCTTTAAAAAAATCTTGCCAATGCCCCCAATAGAGTTTCAGAAGAGATCTCAACAATGTCACAAACTGATCTGCAGTCTGCATTACTGAAGATGTCAATTAACTAATTTTGATAAAACATCTCTATATCCCGATTATTTTACTTACAATTATATTACACCTCCAATTGGCAGGGAGAATGTACGGATCAAAACCCTCCGATTAAAGTTTGAACATGTGTGATCAAATTAAACAAAGTGCAGTGTGGATATGCCTTATGATCCAGATATGACCACATACCTACCCCGTAAGACAAAAAGTGTAAAAAATCATTAGGTGCTCTCTTGAGCAACCCCGTGGCGAATTTCTTTCATTCCATATGTTGCATAACATATTGGCTAGGTAGCTTTATGTACAGCAGCTTTGGGCACTGTAGACGTGTAGGCACCTCTACCGTAAAGGATAAAACTGAAGAACTGAAAGCCGGCGGTGGCCTGCGGCACAGACTCCCAACGGCAATCATGTGCCAGCCTTGCCCAGCTGCTCCCTGGCACCCGTGCCCCATCCATTTCATTGAGACCATACCATCTCTAAGTTTACCCTGGCATTTCGCACAAAAGACCCCGAGGCACATCCCTCTCTCCATGCTAAGAGCGGTCAGGTCCAACAAATCCACCATCCAGCCATGGACCGGGTTCAGACCCACGTCCGCATTTCAAAGGCTTCCATGAGTGGCGCATTATTAAAAAGGTGCAATATGAAACAGTCCAACTGGTGCACTCTCAGGAGATATGAAGCGTTGGCCTCGTTTGGGGTGGATGCATATTAAATCAGAGCAGACAGAATATTCAAGGTCTGAGTGATAAATACTAGTTTGCGCGGGTGTTTACACGTTATTATGCATACAACCATAAAAGCTTTCAACATGAGAGCTTGTTTCATTCTAATCCTGCAACAAAATTTCCCCAGTTGCCCATTACACTAATACACCATGCTAAAAATGTCATTTTGCAGGGAACCGATCCCGCGTGGCGCTGCTTGAATCACAATTTTCTCTAATGCAGTTTTAATGGCGCGTCTCTCCGGTGTGCGATTCCACCTTTCCTTGCTTGCTGATCCTAACACAAATACTTTGCAGCCCGGGTTCGAGTCGTTGTCATTGTTTACCTTTAACGAGCTTGCTTACGGTGGTTAGATTTCCCCCAAGCACTGTTTTTTGGCACTGGAGCAGCGAGAACTCAAATTTAAAAACCCGGCAGCGTGTGGTGTTGTCATGGCAATGGCTGCAACAATGCAGCGACGTATAGGTCTGGAAAAACTCCACATCTGTTGCGCAGGAAACTTGTGCAATTAATATAAATAATTTACTTCAGTTAAGCTCTCCAAAGACGGTCTGCGCTGTTTGATGTGAGCAGTCGCGAGGACTGGTGGAGGGCGCGCGCGCGCGCGTCGTACTTAAAAGCGCAATGCAAATCGCAGTAAAGCAGTTTTGAAAGACTGCCAACGCTATGTAAAGCACCCCCTTGTCTTGCCCTCGGGACATTTTTCCGTACGGGATGAGTAAACTCTATCTTTTTTCCAGGTGCCAAAAAATCGATGAATAAAACTTTTATTTTGGGTTCGCACACGTTTTCAGGGCTGAAGTGCAGCTGTCGTGTAGGGTGATGGGAATTCCCACAGTATTGAAAGGCGTGATGAGGAGTATAGTTAGCATATACTCCCTGTGTAACAACACTTCATGTCACATCTAGAGGACTACGTGAATACTGGTGTTAAAAGATGGTCTAATTAAAACAGCTAATTAGGTTCTTGCTTTATTGAGGATGTTGAGTTTACCGGCTGAGAAAAACTGCCTAGAGTGGTTTTCCAGGCGTGCAATCTGGTTCGGATGGTATGTTTTTATGGTTTTAAAGGTTTTCGGCATCTGTCAGCTGGTAAAGCTAACAGGCCGACAAGCTAATAAATGCCAGCTTTGCCAGACTGAGTGACCGGCAAAAACCAACCTGGTTAAAACTATTTGTTAAACATATTTCCATATGCAATGAAGGTTCTGTATCACATTCATATAGGCTAGGTCAAAAACAGCATGTATATATTATTTTTATAATCAGAAGGGCTGTTATTTGTGGTTAATGAAGTGTGGGGATGTTGGAGTTCATACAGAATTAGGAAAAGATGGACAATTCTGTCAGAGAAACTGTCAGAGAATATAGTGGCTACCAATTGAACCGTATTTTACAAAAGTTCGGATTTTAGAGTCTAAAAATCAGAAAAATATAGGCACGAGTTTATATTTGAAATATAAAAATAAACATGCGTTACCCTGATAGCACATCTGGCATACGTCTATTTGACGTAAGATGTTAATGATTTAGAATGAAAGTACAACTGCTCTTTCTAAGGTGTTAAGTATAGATGTTTTTACACAGCACTTGTTTTCCAGATCTCCAGATCTTTAGTAGACGTCTTACAGACGCACGTGTGCTATCTGTAACGAAAAAGCACACAGTTTTTGAGAGATAGGATTTCTGTGAATTAAAATTCACAAACCAGAAGCAATTTAAGGGATGCCTTTTTAAAGAATATTAAATAGTAATATTTCCTTGTGCCCTGAGGAATAGGTACCACTATGGATGTGATAATTGCTTTATAAACTGCTAGATAGACCTCACATGGGTATTTTAACCAACAAATATTGACATATGCTGTCAGTATGGTAAAAACCTTCGGTAAAATGGTGAGGTTAACATACTAAATTGTCAAGGATGTCTGTGTTTAAATGCGTGGCTGGCTGAATGTTTTTCATATTCGTGCATTATAAAACCCCAAGAGACTGACATGTTTACCTTCAAATGTTTTATTGAACATTTATATTTAGGTTGACTTCAAATACACCCGTTAAATATTTTAATGGGTGAAATGAGGTCAATTAAGCCACGTTTTGACAAAGAATATAAAATATATAATTTCTGATATAATCATCACATCAGAGTGAAGGACAGGCCTGTATTAACAAATTCATTACTGAAATGACTCAGTAAAGCAGCGACATTTACTGGTGAAACAATGTCATTACATGTAAGTATAACTACTATGAGTAGCATCGTCATTACAGTTAACAAAGATACCGCTGAAATAGCAGACGGCAGTTTTACATAAAAATGTCCCCCTGAATTTCCAGGGACTCGCATTTAACTTATTTTGCATGACACACAAGACGTTCATAACAAATCTTCCACATTTGTGAAAATAAATTATATTCATTCCTGACTCAGGAAACCGAGCTCTCACACTCTCCTCAACTTCGTCCGGCAAACACACACACGCATACATACACACACACAAATTCCATTAGTGCATTTTGAAAGCCCATTACAATAATATGTCATAAATAGTTTCATAAATGAAGCGTTTCTGGGTTCTGAACCTTGACATCTTCGCTACCCGTCTCGCACTTGCACTCTTCAACGACCATAACGCGTCTCTCTCGCAATTCTGTGCCACAGCGCAGGGGCACGACCACAAAGCGCGATTTTGAAGGGGCGCAGCGCGTGCAGTGCGCGTCTCGCTGCCCACGAGACTCCCCGTTGGATGGAACAAACATGGACGTGCACTGACCAAAGCACATGTTGTTGTGAACGGTCACGGTCTCACAGCCGCCCTCAGTTATGCGCTGTGAAGATAAAGTTGACTCGTTGAATAAAAAAGATACAAAATGTATAAAATAGAAATGTCAAATTTGTCCCTTTATGATGCTAATACTCACATCAAAAGTAAAACAGTTATAAATACATTTCTTGTCGTTACACAATTAAATGTATAGAAAAACTCAACTATTTTAACATAAATATTGACGTTTATAAAAAGTTGAAAGTGCTTTTTTATTACATATTTTTGTACAATACAGGCAAAATCTGTTCTTGAATTATATAAATGTAAATCCATATATTTACATTTATGAATTTTCGCAGAATATAGCATATACCTGGGTAAAGGGAACAGCGGCACAGCTCTGTTTCGACATGTCTTTATGGTTGATTCGCAGCGCCACGGCCTCTCTGCCTCCATCAATTTTCCGCGTCACTTTCTGCCACATCTCGAGACCTTGTTTCTTCGCATCCCCGGTGTTGCTCGCGCCCATGCTAGGAAGCAGGGCCGCAGGTTTGTTACGGGTCAGGACTGACGGACCTGGAAGCCCGCGCGCCAAGAAAGCAGGAAACGCACTGCGACCTGGTGTGCTTCTTGACGGCGCGTGATTTCCAAAAGCACCGGCGGTTCGTCTCAGAAAATGAGGGCTCATTTTGACAACTCTGACAGATCCCCGAATAGGTTCGTCTGGTCCGCTCCCCGAAGATTCAAAATCTTTCCGATGATGTCTGTGAAAGTTCCACGACGCTGTTCGCGGAAAAGCACAAACCAAAGTGCACACTGACAATAAGATAAAGATGATCATTTGAGAAGTCATTGTCCAAAAATATTACACACTAGCAGTTAATCAAATGTTATCTTTATGCTTTCCCAATGTCGCGTAAGAAAAAGTCGCTTAAATAAGACGCGTAGGTGATAAGCTCGTTAAGGTTCAAGGTTATGTATGGTCACCTTGCTGTCGTTGTGGACTCGACAGCAGAAGTGACCTTATATATTCTCC
Source organism: Triplophysa tibetana (assembly GCA_008369825.1). Classification (NCBI taxonomy): domain Eukaryota; kingdom Metazoa; phylum Chordata; class Actinopteri; order Cypriniformes; family Nemacheilidae; genus Triplophysa; species Triplophysa tibetana. The sequence goes on along the minus strand of CM017896.1, from coordinate 9,722,305 downwards.
ATGGGTTCTTTCATGACTTCTCCAATAATCCCCATCATTGCTTTATTATAGGGGCGCATGCAGCTATTGTACCTGTATGAGTGTTTAATGACAACAGGTGAGCTTTCGTGGGGTAGTGACAAGTGCACCTTTCAACTCATGTCTTCATATCACACCGTGGGAACTAAACAGCGTTGCTCTTCACAAATTCAGACATCAACTCAAAAAGTTGCAATGACTTGGTGCATCAAAAAATGTAATTTGGTTCAATTTAAGTCCTGTCAATTTAAAAAACAAGCTGTTGGCAAAAAAATAAAAAAATCACTAGAAATGTCACTAGTGAGGCTATGTTCTGCATTTTAACAGTGTTGTAACAGTGCAGCTGCACTTTAATAAAAACATGGGTAAATCATGGTAACCACAAATAAAAATTGCAGCATCATAGATTAATCATGTTTTCTAAAATGTTACTGAAATAGTTTTTGACTAATTGCGTAGGCTATAAGGCAGATGTTTCCATAGAACAGGTAAAATATCGTTCTTTTGGAACATATAAATAATAAATAAACTGTCCTAAAATAAAATTATGCTGGATATTTTTAGGTTCATCGTTGTTAATATTTAATTTTCCACTGCGCACCTGCGCAACGGTAGTTCAAACAGATGAAGTCAGTGAGATAGAGCTCAGGTGATAATTGTTTCTCACCGCCAGGAACACCGAATATGGCAAGTATCCTACATATCATTATTACGACCTTTTTCAAGTCTCCCCAGACTTTCCCAAGGGAACAATCAGAACGAGGGCAGCGTGGTGTATTTTATTAGACTTTCCTTTATATTTGGATCACATAGATGATAAGTCCCGGGTAAAAATTGTCCACTTATTGTATGTTTAGGACAATCAAAGCTCGATGTAAATATGGCAGCTTCATTTTGATGAAATATATCGTACTTCTATTTATTTGCGGCTCGGAATTTTGACTAATCACATATGAGGCTGTTCCGACAAGACTGAATCATGTATAGTCCTACACAAAAATGCATGTTTAATCTGTTTTAACTGAAATCACCGATAGGTAGAGATAAATAATACAGTAACAGACATCTCCTATCGTTAAGAATAAAACACAGGATCAACTTCAGAATTTCAATAAAGTTCAAGCTAACCTATTCTTATTTTGAATTATAATTCAGAAATCCAAATTACAGCCGCGTAAAAAATAAAGAGACAATTTTAAAATTTCTTTTCAATTCAGCATTTCTTGATGTTTTGTGGTGTTTGTTGAATTTCAACAAAATCAAACCTCATGAGTTATATAAAGTCATCCAACAGCAATCTGAAAGACCGACACCATGACAAGACACATTTAAACTGTGATATACATCCAAATTATAACATTTTTTTTCCTAAATACATGTACAAATATGACTGTTTTATTGCTTGAAAGTGAATATGAACTTGTTTTGTTTGCAGCATTTGAAGTTTCTACAGTTTTCAAAAAGGAGAATTTTACCTAAGCACATATATAGTAAATTGAGAAAAACGAAAATGGTGCTAAACGGTCTCTTATTTTTTCCGTGGCTGTAAAATGACTACAAAATGGTAAAGCAAATTTTCTATGAAGCACATTTTTTTATCTGTGTTTGTTTTCGCAGGGTAGGCCTCTCCTGGCTTGGGTAAACAATCTTTGTTGGCCCAGAAAAGACTGAGGATGACTGGAATATCTGGACACTTCATTTGCTGATATCTGATGGAGTGCTTTTGTCTGAAAGTGACCGGAAAAGATATATTGATATTGTGTAGTTTCCCCATATCATTGAGGATATTTTCAAAAACACAATTGATCATTATACAAACACACACTGACCATACTTTGCCAGGCATATGTAATGAGATTTTCTCCTCTGTAATGTCTGTTGACATCTAAATTTTCCTTCTGAGGAAAAGTCTGAGGCCTGGAATGAGAGAAATATGTGCTAAATGCTACAGAGAACTTGCATAAAACAGGAAAACCTTTTCTACTAAATATGAAAATATTTACATTTCTGCGATATACGTGCTCTTCAAATTCACTTCACTTACTCCAATTCTGCTAAACTCAGTTTGGAACCCATACTTTTTATTTTATTGCATTATTAAATACCGCCACCAGGTGGAGACAGCGACCTACAACCAGAAATAATGTAGTTTAGTTAAATGTCAGAGACCAATATTTTATACCTTCTTATCAGTTTCACCTTCAAACAAACATGATGTAGTTTCAGGTTCTAATGAGTTATGTATTTGAATAACTGTTAAGTAACAGTCCACTCACCCCACTGTTTCCCTGCATCCTTCTTTCCGAACACATTGTGTCTTTCCACTGAGTGAAAACCTTTTATATATTGTCCATTGGTCTGTGGCCCAGCAGGGATGTTGCTGGTATTGTGCAGGACAGAGCAAACACAGAGGAGGATTAAGAGAACAGAGGATGAGATATGCTGACTGGATCACATGCACGTGCGTGCACACACACACACACACACGGATGAGAGAAAACACACTTACATTTATTTTGTCTGTAATGACTCACATTTTGCTACTTTCTCTTACAATTTTTTAATTGTATTTGGGGTTATTTAATATGCATGCATTATACAAGTAATTCAATACACAATAAAATAAGTTCAACAAATATTATCACATGTTTTGATCCCTCACAATTTAAATAATACTTTGTTGACAAGTTTGTGTTTAAAAAATAACACGCAAATTACACACTGGCATCTATTCACAAGACTGATCTGTGCCAAATAACATGTGATTCCGTTTCTTTCTGCATTATACAAAAAAAAGAAACAAATGTCCATTTAAAAGTTTATCTACACGAGAGGGAAACGTACTTTTGGTGTCAATTGTTATTAGATGTGGTGCCCATGAGTACACGTGCACGAGAAAGCTGGATGTGTGTTTGTGGCTGGTTTGGTAATTCCATCTCACCGTAGTGTTGAGGCAAAACTGTGCGTTCTCAGGAACTTGTTTTTCTTGTCGATATGTGTAATTGTATTAGTGGTGTACACTCTCCCCTCTTCCGATGAAGACTGCTGCACATTTATGAACTGCCCACAGAGTGCACATTATGTTCAAGTACTAGTACATTTGTTTGTATGCATGTGTACCTCATGAGGGGGAAATGTGGTAAGGTTGACAGACATAGTTCTTGGAACTGAATCTGGGACTTACTGAGAGGAGGGTGAGACAACTCTCCTCATTCGGGCTCTTCGTGTTGATGGCCTTCTGATCATTAGCATGAAAAATCATACTAATCTGATAAAAAAATCAATTTATCATCCAGTTGATCCAGTTCTCAGTAAAACATAAGAAATAGTCATTCACGAAATTTCCCATTTATATGCATACGCTAACAAGTTCGCAATGCTATATTTAGTTGGTCACCCTCATCGCCCCATCTGACAACGTCCCTATCAATACATCTGTCACAAAATCATCTGCACATCAGTAGCCTATTTCTCACTTTCACCTGAAGCAAACACTTTGCAGGTACTATACAAGAACACTTTATTATAACCAGAAATCAATAAACACATTAGTGAATGAGTCAAAGTAGGTGTTTTCAAATGAGTAAAAGCTTTCTGAGATGAGTTCAGTTGTTATCACATGCACAAATAGCTTGGCAACCAACATCTTTCGTATTGATATACTCTTATTTTCAACGAGATTAACTATCACGCAGCTGTATTAAGATATATCAGTTTACATTTCTATGTTTAGGATATTATTTTTAACCTGAGACCAAAATAGAAGTGAACAGTGGCGAAGATCGCCCACTAGGATGCGCTGCTGAACCGATTTGCGTTTCCCTTAAAGATCTTATCAAAATTCAGTTTAAATTCGTTTTAAACTGATTGAACATTCGGGTACTTATTGTGAATATAGAAATTTAAATCAATTTTTATGTCCAAAAGGCAAGAAAAATTAAGTTTTCTTTCAGTGCAAAAAAAAGGTTGCAAATGGTCTCTTTACTCATATCATATAAGTGAATCACACACTAGAGTTTTGTCAAATCTGGAGGAATATTTCTGTGTTCAAAATTGTCTCTTCGTTACCAACCTTTTAAATAAATATAATTTGAATAAACATTTGAAGAAGTATTTTTTGTTTCTGTAAAAATATTGCACACTGGAGAAGAGAAAAATAATACTACATTTGCTGACCACAAAGGTCTCATGGTTCAGTCACACCAAACAGTTACATACCTAATGGGTTGCATGGATCAGTTTGAGAATTAGACATAAGCTAGCGTGTGGTTTTGTTGTTTCGTTGAACATTAGTGAGAAAACCCTCAGTAAATGTCTCTCGACCACCCTTTTGCCTACAGAAATGTGACATATAGCGTAATGCAATAGCCAAACACATAAACTGTTACTTTTAAACTTTATTCAACATAGATCACTTTGAAGAATCCTTATTTAATATCATCTTAAAACAAACAAACAAACAAAATCATGTTTTTAATAACTTAAAGGTGAATAATTGATTGCAATTGCTGAGATTTCTTGTGTTCATATGTGTAAAATCAAATTCCCTCTCTTATAAACTTTTGCTTCTTAATATGTTTATAACATTTTAACGTGTGTGAATACATCTGTCTGTCTGTAAAATTGAGTGTTTGTGTTCCTGTCTGTGTTTGTGGATGTATGAATGTGGATGTGGGTGTGTCAGGACCTGAGCATTACACGTTCTCTCCACTCGTGTGTTTAACTGTTGTCCAGCCCCGGCAGACTAGACAGCCTGCAAGCAGTCTAGTCGCAACGACACCTGTTTGTCCGCAAACAACCTCTGCCAGGTCTGAATCTTTGTGTACCTGTCTGTCTGTCTGTCAGACTGCAATTACTTACAAAAAACATCAGCTTCGATTTCAGACAACTATTTGCTTGGCTCCCACACACACATCTCTATTTCTCTCTCTCTCTCTCTCTCTCTGTTATCGATGAGCTCAAATACAGTCTCATTTTAACAGTCTGATTACCAGACCCCTCTTATCAGTATGGTAGAGTACTGTAGACAGACTGTCTTATCTACTCAGACACAACAAGCCATTAGAAGTCTGACTCTATACAGGCAGCAGTGCTGAATTCTGCAGCGGGGTGTAGCTGCTCTATTGTGCTGTGCGGATCACTTTGATGTTGCGATTTAACAAAGTAAATCTATGTGGTACTTTGGGGTCTACCAACTTCATCAGGAGTCAAAGACATTCTTGAGATTCGGTTTAGTCTAACAAGTCAGACACAAATATGTTTGGGAAAATTGTGATACACAGTGGCCCTAAGCAATAATTTAAAGGTATGATGAACTGGGCTTGTTTATTATTTTATACTGTTGTATGAGGTCTACATATGACGTTTGCATGGTTTTTACATCCAAAAACATCAAAATCAATAAGTAACAGGATATTTTCTACCCACGCTTTCTGGCCATTTAAACGCTCGGTTTAAATGGGCGTGCTGCATTGAAGACACTTGGAAGTTAACACCCACCACCATGATTAGTTAACTTTTCGTATGTTTATTGTGAGGTCTAGTTTTTTGGTTTCCATTTTATGCCCCATTGTGGGAAGTATTTACTCCATCATGGGATTTTGTTTTGATAATAATAAAGTAAAAAAATTGTGTTAACCCTTCAGTGCCTGCCTGCACTTGGGTTCTTCCCTATTTAAATCCCTGACAATCTCTAATAAAGCAATAGTGATGCACTGTACAAAAATGTTTTACTCACATAAGATTGCTGCGCCATTCCAAGTCCTATATTGAAGGCACAGCACTGCTTTTTCATTTTAAACTCGCCACAAATTCAGTGTCAACCTGTGCGTTGTTCACAAAGGAATCCTCGGAGAAATGAGACGAACACACGCTCCATGTTTTTCCAACATGAGCTGCAAAGTCTTTAAAAATAAACTTTAACCTGCATTCCTAATATCAGTTATGCAGCGACTGTATTTTTCCACAAGCGGGGATGGCACAGTATTTAGCTATCTTTAACGGCATGTTTGTTTATTGCTTGCTCGCTCTGTTTGGTTCCGCGCCACTGGTTCTGTAATGCAAAAACCAGTGGACGGGGCTAGAGAAGTAGTCGTTGATATTTTTCTGTGGAGGCGGTGTTCCACCTATCAATGTTGTCATGGATAGGTGCATTTCAGAACCTGGAGTTCGCTGGGCCTGGTGTCAATAACAGATGTGATCTCAGTAACAAGAGCGTTTTTAGATCTTACACTTACATGATGTTCGCGTGAATACGATTCCCTCTTATATAACAAAAGCTCGACTTAAAATTGTGATTTTAACTAATGCCTCCTATAATAGCCAATAGATCAACATGAACTAAGAATTTATTTTCAGTCTTCGGTCATTTTAGTTAATGTTAATTTGAACATTTACTAACATTTTTTTTAATCCAGAATTGTATATGTAACGAACAATGAACTAACATGAATTGTCTTAACCTTAGATTCACTGATTATTTTATTGTTTGTTGTAATGTTAGCTAATGTGTTAACTAATACTACGGTATGAGCCCCTATTGAAAAGTGTAACCAAAATACCATATGGCTGCTGTCCTTCTAAAACCTCATATCTCCATATTTTGTGATTTTTGTCATTGGGGTTTGTAAATATCTAACCAATAAAAAGCATTAAAAAGTGCTTGTCAACTTTGACAACACAGTATGCAATCATTAAAAATGTACAGCAATTTTTCAGTTTTGTGAAAAACAGCCCATTTGGAGATGCAAGGCTTTGGAAGTACAGCAACATTACATTTTGTTGAGACAGGCATATATGAACAAACTGCAAAACAGACAATAAACAAATTACACATTTCGAGCCCAGCTTACTTGAGTATTATAGTCAATAAAAAAAAAAACATTGTAAGGTGAAAGGCTTTGAATCTATTAGAATAATCTGAGGTTTGATAATTCAATGTAAAAATCCACTATTTTCTGGTTAAGTGGTATTTTTAATTGTGCAATTTCTAGAAGGCTGATGTTTTGAAGAAGTAGCAAATGTGGCATTGACGTGGGCGTGGGTGTCTGTTTTAGGAACAAAGGCCGTCTATCTTTGAATGTTACTTACAGATTCCTCTTTTCTTTTCTCTGTTACAGTTCCACAGATGTGTTTCCTTCCTGAAAATAAAAGTAGTACTTCTCTCTGTCTTCCAAACACGTTGGAAGAGGCAAAATTGTGTAAAATGATCAGTAAAACATTTTTTTATGAGACATTGACACCCCAGGACCCCAGAGTTTTGACCTCTTGATCATGATCCTATTTCCAAAAAACAAAGACTGGAAAAAAACTTTAGAAAATTTTGATTTCTGCTAGGATGGTATCAAAGACGGTCAAAGCTAAGCTTGTGTTTGCTGATAAAAAGTTGTTTAGTGCTAGAGGGTATTTAGAGAACACTAAAGACTGGCTCTATTGTTTGAGTTTTTGTGTGTTATTGTTTTCTTTAACAATTGTGCACAATTCATTTCAAACCGGACTGAGTCAGTACATGGCACTTCTGCTCCATAATTGTTATTAGTGCCCAAAAGGTTTAATTATAAACAAATAACTGTCTGCTCATAACATATTATTTACTGACAGCTTACAGTCAACACTCAAAGTCCAAACAATGCGGTTGTACAAACACCCACACACACACACACACACACACACACACACATACATGGATGTGCACAGGCACACATACAGTATAAACTATAAATACATTTCCAGTTTAGACTAGAACTGTGTGATATATTGATCGTTAGGTATTTTCAAGATATTTGTACTGAACATATACAATCATAGAATGTGATGAATATAAAATATTATTGAAAATTAAAGGGATACTTCACCCAAAAATGTATGTATTATAAATAATGTCATTATTTAATCACCCTCAGGTTGTTCCAATCCTGCATTCATTTCTTTGTTCTGCAAAACACAAAGAAAGATATCTGGAAGAACGTCAGTAGCCAAACGGATCTCATCAGCCAAATGACAGCCCAATGACCCAACAACCCAATGACAGAATTTTTGGGTAAACTGTCCCTTTAAGAGTAATGTGCAAAAGACAGCAGCAATATGCAATTTCACTTAAAATACCAAACCATTTTACAAAATCTATAATATGGCGATGGTTTGATTTTCAGAAAACCGACAGAAAAATAAAATGTAAACAAATGTAATGTCCTTCATCACCTCAGGCAGCATTTACATATATTAAATTAATAAAAAGTAGTAAGTGGTCATTATAGATACTGAAGCTCCTCCCCTAATCCCGCCCCTAAACCTAATGTCACTTGAGCGTAAGCAAATTGCACTAAAATGAACTAAAAATATCGTTCAAATTCATAAGATCTTGCTCTCTTGTAATATAGTAATGAATTTCAGTGATATTGTTTTGATACAGATAAGATTTTATTTTCTAACAAAACTACAATGAAGTGGAATTGGATGAGCAATAAGAAGCTTAATATGGATAGTTTTAAATGTTTAACAGATAAACCTTCTAAAATGTACATTGTTTAATTAAATAGTCCTTATAAAAGTTTATATATTTACCTAAAAATGGCCACTATATAATTCTCAAAAATATTTCCATGGCTCACTACTTTTCTATAATGTGAAAAAGTAAAAATGAAGAATGAGTAGGTGTATCCAAACTTTCAACTGTTAGTGTACATAAACATGACGACACAAGTTGTCTGGAACTGTGCCAGCATGCCCACGTATTACCGTACATGACACACGGCCGTAAGATTAGATCAGTGTGTGCGTGTGTGTGTGTGTGAGAGAGAATAAGAGAAAACAGACAGATGAAAACAACCCATTCCTAGACATGCGGTCATTATGGCTTTCGAACCAGATTGGCGAAGGCAATACATTTTGAACCGTTGGTTGATTCATATGTGTGCGCCTCTGCATGTTCTCCATGATCTCCAGCTGTAAAACATTTTCACCCTCCGGGCATTTCCAGCACTGTGAGCTTTCCAAGTATGTGTGATCTTTATCCGAGTGATAGAAACATGTTTGCCTGATGGAAATAATGGAGTTCCTTCATACAACCACAAATAAAATTGAAGTTGTGGGTGATAAATCAAACTTGAAAACCAATAATATAGCTAAATCCAATTTTTTGCTTGTGTTACTATTGAAAAGGTTTGTATAACAACATATGAAGAGTTTGGTTCCAAAATGAGATAACTGTTTTTAAAATGTTTAATAGAAATACAGCTGACTAACACAATAAAAATATGAAAACATAATAAAAAAGGTGATTTTTTTACTAATAAAACAACGAGTTATCTCATTCTGGAACCAAACTCTTCATATATTCCCAAAAGCTCACAGGGAGGGACCAAAAGTTAACAAGCCAACATACGTTTTAAATAGACAGGGATTAATTGAACACGCTTCTACAAGCCTCTTTATGATGAATATAGGTCAGTTAAAGATGTGACACAATGATGAATCATATTGACATCTTCTAAAATATGTCAATAGCTTAGGCTTTATAACATGAATTTTGCATACATTGTTTGTTAATACGCCGGAGAACAGATGGGACTGAATTAAAGGCCTTTTATAAAAAAAATATGACAGACATAAGACATTAAGTAATTCAAGACATTTAGTCCCCAGACATAAAAGAATTACATGGTGTAGGCTAAAGAGGATGTGATATTAGATTTTTTATAGGAGTTGTTAAGAATTTAGATACAGCTATGGTATGTCAATTGCACAATTGCCCCTGGAGTTCAGGTCAAAAGTTGATAAACAACAAAAAAAACTACCTGTGCCAGTAACAGTTGTGTGACAGGAACAGGAAAAGTAAGGGACCTTGACGCACTAAAGTTTCTCCATCATTTAGTTCTTGCGAAATCACAAAACAAGGTGTGATCATCGTTCTTGCTCCTGATATACATTCACTGAAATACTGTTCTTTATGCTCACAGTCATAACTTTAGCTTGGTCGATTTTAGCTTAAAATTTGTCTTAAATTATTAAAATTATATTTTTAATTTTTCTCATTATCTAGTAAATATGTGTACATTCTGAAGTGTTACAATGGTAGACAACATACACCAAAAGAATTTAGATATAAATTATTTTATCTGCAGACCCATTCCACTGAAGATTTTGAGAGCCCTTGTCTTGCAAAACGTTTTTTTCTTCGGTGAAACACCACCAGAGACGAAACGGTGCAGGATGTTTCCAAGTCATCCAGCTGCAAGGCTTGAGCCCAAGTGTCCCTTTACTGCAGCTGGGTGACCGTAGGGTCAGTGTCCCCCAGTCCCATATGTCCAGAGAGGTGCGGTGATGTGAACTGACAGCAGTGGCCGCCAACTGTGCCCAACCATCCTCCTAACACACATACTTTAAACATGCCGACGGACGTCCCTGAAGCATGATTGCATGACTTCGTCACAAAGTCCTCAGGAGAATATGCCGCTCCACCTCAAAATCCAAAAGGGTTATAAACACCGAAATGACCACAGCCAATTTACAACAATATTTATACAAATTCGTTGGTACGCTTACAGCTCACTGAATCAATGTACATCTCTAATGTACATCTGCATTTCTTTGGTTTGTCATATAAATAATTGTTTTTTTTCTACAAAGATATACTAAAATTGCGGGGACAGTTTTGTTGTACAGCTGGAGCAATTTAATTAAGAAGAGTGAGCTGAACTACCTGTTGACTGGTGCATTTATATTTATTTTATTATTTAAAATATTCAGTTGAATCAACTTTGCCCATGTTTGTAGAACTACCATAAAACCTTGCTCATTTAATATTGCACTCATTTATAGATTTTTAATACAAGGTCATACAATTTATTACAAGCTACAATACATCACTTAAAATGTCATGATGTAATTTAAGCACATCATTTAGATTATAAATCTTCAGCTAACAAAGTTTAAGCAGCATCTAAAATGTTGTTATGAACTGGGAGTCAGTAAAACTCAATGATTTTGTAAAGAATCGAGAGAATCCTGAGAGTGACTACTGTTTTGGAAACTGTTTTAAGTATATGTTAACCATTTATTTAAAAATGCTATTTTCACAACATCCCCAATTCTGGTATTTCCAACAGAACCAGTCAAACAGCAGGGGCAACAATTTACTAACATCACACCTACCTTGCCAACAAACCTGCCAGACACACCCATCACCCACTATTTCCTGCTTAATCCAGACAAGCTATCTGTAAGAATTCAGAGTCATGTTGAGAATACAATATCATGTTGAGATTCATCACTTCAACTAAAGAGAGAGAGAAACCTATAAAGTATCTTTGCGTGAGCCTTTTTATAAATGGAGTACAATACAATGCATTGCAATGTTTTCAATCTATGATGGGAGAAATTCCAGAAAATTCCAGAGCCCTACATAACATAAACTTCATTTAATGCTGATGTATTCCTACAAAGGCAGCATCCTACAGTATGCAGGAATCAGACAACAAAGAAATTCAGAATTTGCATAAGTGGACTACATTTAAAAACTATGGGTGTGATTAATAATTGTACCTTTTTTTACTATAGATGTGCTGAAATAGTTTAAAATACACTGTTATTATGCTTGCGTGTGCATGTGCTGTGTGTGCATATGTGACTAGAGAGCGGGTGTGTGTCTTTGTTTCTCTCCCTGGGTAAATTGACATTAGTACTGAATCAGCAGTTGTTTGTGGGCTAGTATGAGCTGTCTAAGGCCATCACTGTCATTATCCGTAAATGTACTGTCTATAATATATGTCACTTTTCTTTTCTTCAGTGCTCAGTTCATGCCTGTAACTGTATTAATGTGCATTTGCATTTCTAAACAAACTGCAAACGCAATACGCCGTAATGTAATGTAAAAACGCAATGTGCCTGTGAAAGGTAATTTCTATTATGTCTTGATGAAAGGAAAAAATAAAAAACTTTTTATTAATAGTTCCCCTGCTATTAAACAAACAGCACAGGTGTGAAAAATGTGATAATTTTGTCTTTAACAGATTGTAGAGTCATTCTGAAACCATCTTGCATTCTCTAAGTCAAATGAAAACCATTAAAATTAAGTTACAAATTAAACAATTTAACTCCATTACTGAGTTATTTGGAGGTGTGGCATGAAGCAAAGATTAATGAGGAAAAAATGTTCACCCGGCCGTCAGAGGTTAAGCATTAAGCATTTAATTGCGCAAAAGTATTAGAAACGGCGGCTTGCTCCTGAAGTGGTAATGAGTATCTGTTGTTGCTGGCATGTAATCGGGGCTGCTCTTTCTAACCAAACCCATTATAACATCTTACTTTCTCTAGAATCCGTGTACAGATCAGATCGCCTGTGATTTGAGCCTGACATGTGATTTGGAAAATCATAGCTCGAGCCTCTTGAGTCACACCGAGCTGTCCCCAGATGTGACCAGAGCGTCTCAGGGCTTCACAATTGCTGCACATGCGTGAAAATGCCAAAGTCTATTAACAACAAAAATGATAACAATGCACATGTGTGTTGAAAAATAATTGCTACTAAAATGACATTGTCTACTATTTGTGACTACATTAAGATTAAGTTTCATGTAAATGAAATGCAGAACAGTCGCCACTTGGCCGTTGCCATCACTCAGTTAACTGTTGATGGTCTATCAACACATAATATGACAGTCTTGGTAGTGCAATATGAATTCTGATCGAAATAGAAAGAAAAGACCACAAATAAGTCTTCAAGCATTAGAACCAGAACTAAACAATTGCCTGAAAATAGATGTAAAACCCTAAAATGAATTCAAATTCGGTCTGAAAATAGATGTAAGAAACATGATCAATTACATTTTGACCTGCGAATATTAGGAACATTCTACTGGCATATCAGGAAAATTATACAAAAAATGTAAGACTGTTATAAATGACATAATATATTTATAGTAAAATATTATTTTCATATTTAAAATAATAATACTCTTTAATATCTTATTTTATTATTTCTTATAATACTAAATGTTAGTATTATTATATTTAATTTACATAAGCATATACAGTACATGTAAGTGTATTTTTTCCTTTTTTTTCTGTTTTCTACTAGTTATTCAGGCTATATATATCTATTGTAGGCTTCTTTAAACTTTTTTTCATGTAGAGCTGGTTTGATATGATGCAAAATAAACTTGATTTGAAAAAGAAATTGAATTTATTTAAGAAATATTATGAATTTTCTAAATTGAATTTGACATTGATTTTAATTGAAATTCTTTCTTCTTTAATGGTTTGTACTATTGCAGATGTTTAACCTTTACAGTTTATAAAACTATGTGTGGTTAAGAAATTTCATATCAGAGTTAATATGTCCCTGCGATTATTAAATCAATATAGAAACTTGAAAGCAAACCAGCTTCAGGCCTGTAGGTTTAAACTTAAGATATCGCTGTCTGTGATCTGATAAGGGACTGAGGACCAATCAGATGCCAGGGCGAGATGTCGAGAAGTGTTTGTTCGTTTGGATAAGATTAAAGGATGAAGGGTCATTGTCTTGTCAGTAATACGGAGTGTCATTTTATAATTCCTGAGTCAGTAGAATGACAACCTCAATTTGACTCTACTACACACACATACACTCAGAATACACTTTCATCACAAATAAACATTCATTCCCACTTGTGCTAGTTCAGGTAGTCTAAATCCGGCATGTGATGGAAGACTTTTCAGATGTTAAAGGGAAAGATCACCAAAAAAAAATTCTGATAAACACAGAGCAGATATTTGGAAGAATGCTTGTAACAAAACAGAACTTGGCCACCATTGTCTTCCATAGTAGAAAAAAATACAATGGTTGTCAAAAGTGCCCCAGAAATGTTTGCTTTCCTACATTCTTCAAAATATCTTCTTTTGTGTTCAACAGAACAAAGAAATGTAAACAGCTATTTTTCCTATACTATTTCCTAAATTTGAGGGTGAGTAAAGGATGACATAATTTAAGTTTTGTTTCTTTTATCTTTTGAAATATGGTGTGTCATCCGTTTGTCAGACGGCTTGACTGAATAATATATTTGATATAAATAGTTTATTGCCTATGAAATCAGATTAACATCAACTTTAAAAGTAGCTGTAAGTAATGTATGAGATATCATCATAATACAATAGTTTCTCAACCTCTCTGTTATATCTATGTTTCCCCGTTTATCATTACACAAGATATTTTTATGTAATCTATATTTTGGAGCTGTTTGGATTCCCAACATATTCACTGTCTTCAGAGCAAACTTTTACATCCCCCAAACCCACTAATATGAGCTATAAAACACCCACTTATTTGACAATCATATCTAAGCAAAAATAAAGCTGCATTGTCTATAAAGGCACAAAACTATTTATCTTGGCCTAAAATAAAATATAAAAATTATCTTACTTTTAGTTCCCCTCAAATCTGAGATGCTCCAACAGTGCAGATATGACATGGGACCAGAACTGCACTTGGGTGCTTAACTTTTTTTTTTTAAGTAATCACACATAATAAGTATTTCTCTCTCTCTCTCTCTCTCTCTGTCATGCACATCCTGGCTCCTTGTATGTTTAGTTTTAAACACTTTATAACCAATGTGATGATTTTACACTTTGTTCCGATTCTTTTCTAACTCAGAAACACAGGTGTCAGGGGAAAAGCATGTGCGTCTTTCGGCAGTGAGGACAAGACACACAATCACAGGTTCAAGTGGAAGGAGGGCAGAGAACCACGCCAAAATTCCATCAACTGGGTGTCTTTCAAACGCAGATAAATTAAGAGATTGATACATCACACTGATAAATCATCATGTGTAAATCCTCCCAACCCCACGCAGGGATTAACAATAATGCTGCATAGTTAATGCCACTTAAGTGCTGAAGGACACATGTGCGCTCTGTCACATTCTTCGCATACGACATGACACTCAAGTCCTTTAAATGACTGTAAGAGATTAAACATGATTCAGCTCAGTGTTTCAACAACTAGTTCCACAGCATTTTTATGTTAACTCCATTAACTTCATCGGAAAATTCATTTAAAATAAATATACAATATATGGTTTTAAACAGAACGGGAAAGCTGACCCGAAAAAATGTCTTCATCATTTACACACCATCCTATCATCTCTTGAATGACTTGTGCAAGAACACAAGAGAATATTTTTGAAGAACAATGGTAATGTGGTCTGTGCATCGAGTCAAACTTTACTTTTGTTAAATTAACTTAAGTCATACGCATCGTAAGATTTAGAGTGAAAAAACCTTCATAGTTAATATTTCTAATATTGTAAATTTGTGTTTGTTTGAATTGAATGACACAACAATGACAGAATATGAAAAGTTTACTGTTTTGCAATATCAAGTTTGAATTAAACAGTGTGTCTGTTGTTTTCTTCAAGTTTCTTTATACTCTATTCTTCATTGTTTTATCTTGCGGTGTCCTTGGAGAACGTAGCCGGTAATTTCCACCCTTAGGGCACCTTGAGGTGGAATGGAAACGTGTTTATTTTTGCTCACTCCGTAATGTCTCACCCGTGTTCGTTCATGTCCTGAACTTGTTCCCCACCCTCCCTCGGGCGTGTGCGTGGGTGCTTCTCTTCAGCGTTCCACCCACACCACACTGTTTGTCTGACCAAAATAGCCACTCTAGACTGGAAAAAACCCATCCAAGACACAACGCAACAGTTCTTTGGGTGGATGGGCGAAATCTCCATACATGCCACTGGCTGGTCCTTCAGGAGGTGAGATTTGAGAAATCCAAACATTTCGCAAGCGCACATGAGGTCATGAGATGATTCAGAGGTCAGGAAGACCATTTGGAAATAATATGGCAAAAATTCATTATTGTTGTTTGCTAAGGGGAACCAAAACTGGTATTTCTCCTAATCATGGATATGGACATCTGAACAATCTTCTTATGCCAAAAGTGTTGAATTTAAAGTGATATTTTACCTGAAAATAAAATTCTGTGATCATTAGTTCACCCTCATGCTGTTCCAATTCTGTATATGACTCTTTCCTCTGTGGAACACAAAAGAGGATGTCTTGAGAAATGTCCCCGAGGTTTTGTGTTCATACAATGGGAGTCAATAGGGTCCAATGTTGTCTGGTTACCAACATTCTTCAAAATATTTGTGTACTGCAGAAGTCCCACAGGTTTGGAATGACAAGAGAGGGTGAGTAAATGAGGAAAGAATTTTTATTATCGGGTGAAATATTCCTTCAGATGTGTCTCAGTTACAATTTCAAATATAGACATTATTGATTTTCACCTGGCAGCTGCTATGACAGCTAAATTCAAATAAGAGATCCAGACACGGGGATGGGCTTTTGTTAATTGGTCAACTAATCAACCACATAGCTAAAGCCAGCATCATGCCATCCATCACCACATAATGGACACAGATTTTGTACACAGAAGCATCACTCCCATTGCCTTAAGAAAGTGTTAAAATCTAGTTATCTTTGTCATCGAGATAATCTTGCATGATCTGTACAATGCAACTGTTATTGAACATACCAATGAAAAGGAGGAGATTAGTAGGAGTAGCAAAGTAGGAGATTATTGTCTATTATTATAATCTGTTATCATAATCACCACGCTGTCATCAATGGAAAAACATTCTCCAAATGTTTTCTTAACATGACAAGCATTCATACATAAAATAGGAAATATTTCAACCAGGAGTGCTTTCTGAGACTGATGTGTGACTTCTGTCTAGCACTGTGGTCATGTCTATACTTTGTCTTGTGTTTGATTAGTAGAGCTACATTATTTTTTTTGTGGCACTAACATTATGGGCCAAATTCACTAAACAGGACAAAATAGCGCAAGAGCGCAATTTAAAAAAAGCGCAGATGTGAGTAGAAATTTGTAGGTGATTTACTAACAAGGAGCACATTAAAAAACACAGATGCAGTATCTCATTCCCATAATGCAAAATAACACAAGGCTTAAGACATGCTTTTTGGGGGCGTTAAATTCACTGTAAAAAAATTTCTGTGTTGTAGTAGATTTCATGAAATGAATTGAGTAAACTTTAATACAATTGTGATATTGTTTTTTTAACCAATTTTTAAGTTAAAATTATAGAAATATCTTGGAATTCTAAATGCACAAATAATTGAGTGAATTCAACTTAATTTCATCATGTTCAAACCACTTAAACTTGTATAAAGAATCTTGCCTTAATATCTTTGTAGTGGAAGTACATGAATTATTTAAGTTAATTTCCCTAACTGAGCAGCGAATTTAGAGTTCCCAGCATGCTCTGCATGCAACAGCATTAGGAGAGTCATTTTTGTGAAAACGTGCTATTTCATGTGCGATAGAATAAAATGAAAGAGTAGATAGAGTTTATCGTTCAGTTGTGTTTAAGATTTAGAAGATATTCTGTTTGTATTTCTGAGTTTCGTGGATACCATCTTTCTGAAGAGTGGTGCTTGTGCTCACGTTGTGGGAGATCACATGATGTGTGTTTATTACAGTGAACTGTAATGCTGCTAATGTCAGTACTGAGTCAACTCTCAGCTAACTTGTACATCATATATGTTGTAAACAATAATACATATTAAACTGGAGTTAAATAAGATCAATGAGTTTATTAACATCAAATTAGTATTTCGTCTTGATTTTTTAAAGTTTATCATGTGACATGCTTAAATATATTTCAGGTAGTTTTACTTGATTTATTTGTGGAATATTTCGTTAAAAATCTGCTTTAAAGTACTTTAAAAATACTTTGTGTAATACTGTTACCTTAATTTTTTTAAGTAAATATCTGTGTCATTTTTTACAGTGTACAAGTACAATGATGAGCGCAAACCTTAGTAAATCCTTTTATGTGATAAATAAATTAAAATATCCTCCATTACGTTTACACCAGAAGAGGAAGCTCCTACAAATGCATATGCAATAAGGTCCGTCGCAAAAACTCAGTAAATCTGGGCTTATGTCTTTCCTGTAGCTCAATGGTAAGCGCATTGCGTTAACAAGGAAAGGTTGTGGGTTCGAGCCCAGGGGACTGCACATACCATATATGTATAGGATAATGCAATGCAAGTTGCTTTGGATAAAGGCGTCTGCCAAATCAATAAATGTAAAGGTCTATAATCCTTGTAATGTCAAGTCATTGTTTAGTGATAATTGACCAACTAGCTTATATACAGTATGTCTTTTTATATGCCTGCCCCATCCATTACTCACTGCTACAATGCCAGGATGTTCTGGATGGTTGATAAGGTGTTTTGCGTTGATATAGTGTTGTTAGCGTTATCCTGCTAAGTATTTTCTAACTTGTAAACATTTCTGACATATTCAAAATGAATATTATATAACTTTCATGCTTTCTACTTGCAAGCATTTTCTTTGGATGGAAGTCCCATATGACAAAACATGAGAAACAAATGAACGCTGTCATCGCACCCAATCTAACTCTCCACGGCTCCCTGTGATAATTAGACAAGGACCCGCATGGACCCAGAGGCAGTCGACACACTTATACACACATCTAGCAAACTGGCTAACCCAGCTGTGCTCTTTAGAGGAAAAAAACTGAAATAAAAACACACCCAACTTCCCGTCAAAACCATCGAGACAGAGGTGGGGGGTTGTGAAAACGTCTGAGTCACGACATCGGCGATTCAAGACGCGCTCTCATCTCAATTGCAGCTCGTGCCAAGCCTTAATAGGTTTCATTTCCACGCTTGTGAATTTTTCGTGATTCTGATCTTCAAGATGTAAGAAACGATTAAAAGAAGCTTATTAAGGGACGTTTCAAGCACCTTTTGCAATCCTATGCATCAATGCACTATTCATTTTCTACAGTCATTCCATCCCAGTTTCTGGGTTTAAATTACACACAAAAAAGCAATGTTTAAAATTATGCATTACAAAACATTTTACAAATCCATTTTGCTCATGTTTTTCAGGTTAAAAACGGTGAAACGCATGGATTTGGTTGTGCTGTTTTGAATGCGTTCTGTCTGAAAAGCTCCAAAGTGAACTGAACATCCTGTTTCATTTACTACATGCTGAAAGAACCGAGAGCTAAATATAAAGCACAAGGAAAACTGGTGGAAAGAAACCGTTTTCACGTCCTCAGTTTGGGAAAATAAGATCTACTGCAGAGAATAAAATGGCAAGTTCTGACAAGACAATAGCATCCAACTGGTTAAAAGTAATTACATGGGTTAACTAAACGATGGAAGAAATGACCATTTTAGAAGTCGTAAACAGCACCCAGTATGCTGTCAGAGTTGTGTACCCTTCATTAGTGAAGCGGTGGTAGCACGCAGACTGATCTAGTGAAAAGTCAGAGGTTTCTTCTCTGTCATTCTGGATAAGACATGTTGCCAGCCTTTGTCAGATCCTGTTGGCATGTTGTTGGTCATCAACACAGAACGACTGTGCTCACAACAATTGCTCATTGTCGTTGTCAGTTTGCCTTACAGTCTCAAGAATATGAAGAGATGAGTCGTCTTGTACTTCACAGAGTGTGCGCGGCGTGCTGATGTAAGTTCTAAGCCTATTGTTTTTATAAAATACAAAATCTGCTTTCTCTTATTCATGTGTCAACTACTGTCAACATAAAAAGAATAAATATAAACACACATACACGAAGGTCATACACAAAGTGTCATGGTGAAAATTTTACATTGATTTCTATTGATTATTTAAGGTTAAGCTAATAATATTTTGTATACAGTCACAAAAACATTTTATTGTCTTTTTGTGTTCATATGGATGATTTTACTATACTTTAGCGACCTTACAAACCTCTTTCGCATCAAACACACAGTAACTACTTAACCCTCATGTTTTTGCGATCCTACACAAGAAGAAAGAAAGTCAATCTCAGTCCACGAAGGTTAAAAGCCCTGTGAGATGCATACAAACACAAAAAAACTTTGAAAGTTCCCACATGCTTTCAATTTACAGTGACCTTTCCAGACAACATCAGATATTCCATCTTTTCTCCCCAGAGCCCTCAACTAAATGACCAGACTCCACTGTGGATTGAGAAGACATGCATGTTGTGCACAGATTTGGCACTCTAAACTGTTTTGGCAGGTCTCCCTGATGGTTTGATTGAAGATAACTAATACCTCGCCATCCAATCAGTGTTTGGTTTTCTTCTGCACATTTTCCCAACGCCAACACATTCCTGTGAGTCACAGAGACACGTTTTTTTATTTGACACCCTGATGTTCAGACTTCTCAGCTTCATGAGGATCTGTCAGTGATGGGGTCTACAGCTGGTGATGAGTCACTAAGTAGGGCACATGTGATTGTATTTGTGATTGAACACATATTTTAGAGTCGCTTCAAAAAAATGGAGTGAAATCTAAAGCATTTTTATAGAAAAATGTGGCAAGGGAGGAAGATGAGGTAGAAAGGAAAAATGAAAGCGATAACAAAGAGTGATGAAGACTTAGACATACACTTTAAAAATATCTTGTTATATTGACTGTAAGAAATATGTTGGGTGAGGAAAACCACATGTGACACTTTTGTTTCGAATGATTGATGCCTTTACTGTTTTTAAACTCTTTTCTCTTCAATGATACATACTACTGTATTCATTACTTCAATACACCATCAACATTTTCTAGACTTTAAAGGGGTCATATGACACGGCTAAAACTAATATTATCACATGTAATGCAATGTGTATACACAAAAACAGGGTATTTTCCACATACCATGCATTTTTGGATCACCTCTTTGCCCCACTTCTCTGGCGCAAACACAAAAAGAAAGTATTTCTGGCATATAGTACTGGAAATACAAAATAGTTCCAGCGTTGCTAAAAGCCTTCATGATCTTTTCTAGACCAATGCCGGGTCGTCACCACAAGATAACCGGGCCGATTTCTCCCCTTAAAACAATACTAGGTAAAGTACTGATGATCTTAAACGGCTCTAAAGGTTATCTTATCAGATTTTCCTGTGGTGTGGTGTTTAAGATTGATTGCACATAATTGTCTTTAGAGCTGACCTGACCTACATTTCACTGCTAGTTCTTTAGTCTCTACATAACTGTGTATGTGGCAAATAAATCTTAAAATCTCAAGAGAATTTACGAGATTTGATGTGTTCACAGTAAGGACTGAAAATCTGTTAGTGTTTGGTGTGCTGTCACATCACACATTAAAACTATATTTTTTCCCCCCTCATGTTTGTGGTCTCTCAAAGTTTAAAGCTCTAATAAGAGTTTTAAAACTCCTTTCTTCTGGCTCCAGCTAAATCTGGTCCCAACATTTTCTATACTTTAATCTGGCAAAATCATTTTATAGACTCAAATATAGCCAGTGGCCTAACTTTGTTTTGAAAAGTGGTGCCAGGACAAGGATGGGTGCTAATCACTGATAACTATACCTTCTGAGAGTCAAGATAGCATTGTACATACAAGGTCCCGGAGCGCTGTCCGAAGCCATGCCACCCCTTTAAAAAAGCATGCATATACCTAGCAGGGGCAGTTCTAAGGTGGGTGGATATGAGGGGCTTAGCTCAAAGACCTCCACATATGAGTTTGAATACAATGGCGCAGCAAGTCTGTTTCGGGCACAAATGCAAAAGCTTTTACCGTTCACCCCCGTCTGTTCGCGACTGCATAGGGATAAAGCGTTGGCGCCAATATCCCTGTGGTTAGTGCACTGACATCTAGAGACAGTGCCCTTGCAGCTCGAACCAAGTTCGATTCCCGTCTGCGTCTTTTGCCAGTCCCACTCTCCTGTCTCTAATCAAAGCTGTTCTGTCTTTTCTCCACTGTCCTATCAAATAAAGGCAGAGGAAAGAGAAAAAAAGCAACGCAGACAGCGTTTCCCACATGTTTTAAGAGCCAACATGTGAATCGCACTAAAATTTCTATGAGACAACAGTTATCAAACATTAAACATTAAGCAACTTTCATTGCGCTGGCTCTTTCACAGTTAAAGCAGTTAATCTCTGCTTCTGTCCATAGCAAATCCTGCTTTCTTTCATTTGTTTGGCCACCTCAATATTGATATTGATAACCTCGCATAAATTAAACTTCATTCCGTTTCGACACAGCAAGGTAAACAAGTAATGTTGTACAATATACATTATGCAATAATCGAAAGAGAGTAAATGATTATATTTATAAAAATTATTAAATATACCTACTAGTAAGACCTCTTTACTACCCTTAACCTCACAAAACACTTTATTATTGTGACGAGCAAGACGGGACGAGAGCCGTGAGGGAATGACACGGGGCCGGTGACGCGAGTGACGATGAGTGTCAGCTGGGCCGGTGACGCGAGTGACGATGAGTGTCAGCTGCGCGTTGCACCTGCTCCGTATGTCTCACGGTGGGGAACGGGAACATAAAAGGACGAGCGACAGAGTGTACAACGAGAGAGGACCGGGCCCGGACATGTGTTTGGTTTGTATTTATGTTCTTGTGGTTGGCAGTCGACAGTGAGGTGGCTGCAGGCCTTTTACTTCTGTGTTATTGTTTCAACTGTATTACACCTACTTTGGTTAAAGTTAAACATAGGGAAATAATCTACCAGTCATCCTTCTTAATCATGTATTACCTTTCTCTTACTGTAACACTTTTTACTGCCATTTGTGGTGGGAACAGAATCAACTTTGGCAAAAATTGGTGGGGACATTTACCACCCAAACCACCCGCATATTACGCCTATGAATATAACAAATCCATTTTCTAGCCTCGGATTTGGTAAACACTCTTTCTAGGCTCTTTTCTAGCAGAGGCATTTTCTGTCTCTGCACACCTATCATTATTTATTAACCTCTCACAGCAGCTATTTTCCTGCTTAATGTCTGACTTCAGATTCTCCCCGTCTTTCTCAGACACACATGCATGTGTACACAGGTCTTAACCCCTAAATATACCAAGGGCAATGCAAGCACATACACACACACCCTGAGCCGTCCGGCCCAGGGGAAGGCCAGTGAGTCAGTGCGACTCACATACATTCGCAGACTGAAATAGGAGATTGTTTCTTTTACATCCTTAAATATTCAGACAGCCTTTGAACTGCCAAACAGCACAGAGACCTAATCAACAAAGACACACATTAAAAAAATGTATTGGAAAAACCCCAAAAGTGCTAAGACACGGTCAATAGCTTTCCTGACAATACTAGCAGAAGTCTAAAAGATGAGTTCACTTCTTCAAATGGAAACTCTATAGGGGGAACCCGGCTCATGCCCTCCACCCACGTCCACACCTGGGGGGGATTGAAGGGAATTTAGGGAGGTTTGAGTTTATCGTAGTATGGGACTTCCAAGTTCGAACATTCACATAGACAGGTTTGAAGCTCTCCCCCTTAGATAAGCTTGGCTAACCATGCACCTAAAGTAAGACCACTGTTCTGTTCTAACCATACAACTCCTGCAGTTCACCATAACAGAAAGAACACTCGACCGGAGCCATTGTGTTGTAAAATCTACTGATCAGGATGAGGTCATCGCTTGTTGCTCATGCCACTTCTACTGTTGTTAGAATCAGAGAGCTCATAAAGCTGTATCCAGGAGTGATATCGCGAAACAAACAATCCCAAGGCAAACATTTACGACAGCAACTCACTCACATTTCATGGTTGTAAATTGTGATGATTTGACCCCAATCGGGTATGTGATCAGAATAAAAAAAGAGTATGGAAAAGTGCTTGAATGCTGCACATGCCTGTAACAAGGAAAAACAAAGCGGAATAACTTTTAACACCTTCTCATAAAATGAACTGCGATGATAAATAAACTTGCAGAATTAAAGTCACTAAACATTTAATCGACACAAGTATATAGACAAATGTAGTGTAGTGATGGCAAATGTAGTGATTTGTTCCTAAACAATAGCACTTCCTGTATTGGCCATGAGCAGTGACCTCTGAGGTAAAGACTAATGAAAAACTAACCACATGAATAAGAAGATAATAAAAGCAGCATGCGAGGAAAGAAAAATAAAAGATGGAGGACGGCATTACGTCGTTGGGTCCCCACAGCTGGTGTTTCTGAGCGTGTGCGTCAGAGAGAATATTTCCAGACATGCGTGAACATGCGTACACACCCCCATCTAAACACGTCTATGGTTTGGCAGGAGGTAGAGGGGGAATATACGGGGGCTTTGAAATGAGTGCACAAAATCTAATATCTTCCCTTTGTTCTCATGATTTAACCCAAGATCAACTAAACAGGCTTTATGCTGGTAAATACAGCAACTATTTTAGTTATTTTCTTGCTTTATTTTCTAATCTTTTTTTTATATTGTGTAAATCGTTGCAGTCCAGTCAAATTATAAGTCAAATAAGGGATGTTAAACTTTACAGCTGATACTTGCAATATGGGATCCTGGATTGTGTATTCTGTGTTAAACTACTTGAACATAAACAGAAAATATATATACTACACACTATTTGTTTTTAATATAAGTCTCTACTTCCTCCAAATCAAATTTCTACAACTCCTTTGAGATTTAATGTTGAGGCTAAAGAATGCAAAAGACATCCTCTCCTCTCTCACACACAAAACAAAAGTGAAACACAGTAGCCTTCACAGGGAGGAAACGGTTACAACTATTTGCACAGTCCACAGAGCAATTATTTTCTACAAATGACACAAAAGCAATATCAGACTTAACAAACAATAGAGTGACACTCAAATCCGGGCAGAGCTGAGTGAGTCTGAAGAAGGTCAAGATTCTTATCAAGAGATCTAAGGAAATGGTTGATTGTTTTGAGGTTAAAGTACTCGCGTGGGTTCTGAACATCTAGGAAATGAGACGTGTTTGTTCAAAATAATTGAGCGTACATCTACATTTAAACTGGGTTAGAAGACAACAAGTGGTTTAAGGCTCACACATCTCATCCAAACAAGATCCCTGGAAACCATAAATGGAAATATAATGAAGGGTCATAATGATAAAAGAAACAAGGGGAATTTGTGGCCCTTTTAAGAGGAACCAAGTCATTGAGGATACGTTACATTCTTCCCAAACTATACATGGTAAAGGACAATTCCAAGTAATACAAGCCAATTATTTTAAAAACAATCACTCATTTCTTCTAAGAAAACTTGTTCATTAAAACGTTCATTAAAACAAACTTCGCTGGAGAAGGAAGCTGTCTGATTCATAGATTACCTCACTCATCTCTCGATCTCTGTTGATGTCAATACCCATAATAAAAAAGCTCTCCACCTTTGAAACATTGAGCCAAATGTGCCAAATTCACACATCTGCTTTGAAACTATTGGAAATCTGTGGTCTTTCTAAGAATTTATCTCATAGCACATATATGATTTTCAAAGTGATGGGCATTGCTACACTGTTCTGAGAATTGTAGTTATAATTCACCGGTAAAATCCCTTGACCGGTGTAGTAGAGTAGGCGGGGCGAGACCGTGGTTCGAGTCCGGTGAGTAATTGTGAATTAGCGCCAGCTGTGCGCACACCGGGCTCGAATCACGGAGGAGATGGGAGCATATAAGAGAACGAGCGACCGGACCGTGGAGGAGAGAGGACCGGGCCCGAACATGTTTGTATATGTATTTATGTTTTATTGTGTTGTTGTTCGCTGGCGGTCGTCCGTGAGGGGCCGCCGGCTGTTATATTACTTTAATAAATGTTTTAAAATGTCTTCCGGTTCCCGACTCCTTCCTTCCCTACTTGAATCTTTCTACAACCGGTAAAATCCCTTGACCGGTAAGGACCGCAGGACTCCTCCCGTTAGCATGGCCACTTCTCAGAGACTGACTGATTATAATTGGAAAACTATTTCGGTTGCTTGTTACGACTTGATAAGGGTACTGGTGCTGATTAACAAGACAGATTTTGGATCGTTTCATTAGGAAACGAAATGAAATTCTATTTTATTCGAAAGTGCAAACGGCCACAGAAAATAAAACGTTAACTTCATAAATAGCCACAAATCCATATTAATACATTAAAGTTGCAATCCATAACGCCTCTATAACACAATCTATGTCTTAAAAAATTCGCACCAAAAGTCCGACTGTGAAACCACCCTTAAAACTCAAATAGAAATCATTATAAAGCTTATGGCTGTGAGTCTGATTTTAATTTTTGCCAAGTGTTCAAGTAAATGACAAGTAAATGTTTGCATTATTTTTCATTTAATTTAATTTTATTTGTTATTAAAGCTAACATAAAAACATCCCTTATTACTTTCTCAATACTTTCTTGAGTTTAAAAATGATTTTTTTTATTGTTGTTGTTTGACCAAACATGAGGTAAAGAAAAGGAGCTTGCCTTCTCTTTTGGAAGAAGAGAAAAACACGTCTGATTGTAAACTGGTCAGAAAAAAATCTGAGAGTGAACTGCTTTGACATTTTCTCACCTTTTGTCCAAACCTGGCAGCTGCCACTACCACAACAACAATAAATGGAGTATGTACAAGAACAAAGATTGGGTTGGTTCTTGTTCTTACTGTAAATGTAGACCGGTATCCATATAAGGTGAATGAACTGTCTCGCCTAAGTGAAGAGCTGTTTAACCGTTTGAGTGCCAGGCAGTTTTGAGTGTCCTGTGGTCTGATTGACTAAAAGCTTTCTGTCTCACTTTGATGGTTTCCAGAATTGCCACTTCGATCACGAGACCACCACAAGCCACACACCCTGATGGGCCACACCTTTCTCATCCGCCTGCATGCGTGACTGGGGCTTGACATTCAGCTTGCAATGTGACACATGGGGAAATTCAAGCAAATTAAATTAAAGGTTTTAGGTGCTTAACTCTTGTAGTGTTACTTGGGTGTGAGTTTCAAAGAAAACTAAAATATCATAGTGAAAAAAAACACAAGATTTATGTGATCTAATGTTCAATAAAATGGAGTCCGAATGGAGAGAAAAGCCCCCACCAATGTCATGCATCTTTTAACAGAGTTGTAAGAAATTCCCAAATGTCAAATTAAGATGAATAAGAAATAGTTACCTAAATCCTGTCATTATTTACACGGCCTCTTTTCATTTCAAACCTGTATGATATACAAATATCTTCTTTTGTGTTTTGCAGAAGAAAGAAATCCACACAGGTTTAAAATGACAAGAGGGTGAGTAAATGATGACTTAAATTTCATTTTTAAGATAAACTTCTCCTTTGAATATAAAATATGGTGCATGATTATTTTAGCTATGTGTTTCTTTGTGTCTCTCCTTATTTTCTGCACCAAGGATGATACTAAGATAAAATGGAAACTCCAGTAAAACTCATAAAACATGCACAGGTTGTGTATCAATAAAAAGTGAATGTTCTTAACCGACATGTCGTGACTGAGAATAGTACCGAAAGAATACTGAGAAATCAATACTAATAAGTTTGTAGAAGATCTGCTCTTGGTTTGTGCGCCCTGATGTTTATCATTACATTTTCAGCCGTCGGCCGGGGAAGAGCAGCCGTCGGGCCGATTCACACACACACAGAATGGCGCTTTCAATTTCTCGACAAAACCCACACACAGACTCATACGCACGCATTACCATAACCACAGGTGACACTGCATTTTCTTGTTGTTCACACTAACAAACAGACGGGAGTCTGTATAAATATCTGGAAATTCACAGGATGAGTAAAATAGATTGATCTCATTATTTGGTTTTCTGTGTGTTTCAAGTCCACAACTCGTTTAGCTTAGAAAAACAATTCCTCCGAAGTCAAAAGAACATAAAAATATGAATTTTTAAGACCACTTAGATGTGGTCGCATTGTGATCCACCACATCTTGTTCTGATGAAATTCAACTACCTGTACATGCATTTAAGAACAGGTCATGCAAAACCAAAGCACTGGGTGATCAGACCACACCGAGATGACTGCTCACTGCAGCCAGGCAGCGTGAGAACGCCATAATGGACCCAAAGACACACTGCTGTTTCACGTATCTCAACTACCACAGAATTCTCATAGGGAAAAATGTACGAAGAGGGGGCGCAGGTTTATTAGCAGAGTACTCAGAAATTCTGACGCTCATCGATATGAGTAATGCATGAGTAGACCTGATAATACAAATGATGCTGGTACTACATTACATAGAGTGAAGGGGATTATTTACCAAAGCGATTTATAAATTATGATTATGAGGATTATATTATTTTTAAGTGTACGTTTGGAGAACATTAATATATGTATTTCAGACAACATAGGTACTTCATAACAAAGGCTTAGGTCGAAATCACCTGACCCAATTTTGGTCAAGAATATCCAAACGTTGCAGGAATTAATATCTAAAATTATAGAAAATCTAGTTGGGTGAAAATCTATAGATGCACTCAGTATGGCATAACTGAAACAATTAGAAAAAATACATTATGATAATAATAGGTTGAGCTATAATAAAAGCTGAGTCACTACTTTAACAAATGGGAGTTATATATCACAGTAAAAACTGAATCACCAGGTTATCGTATTAACAGGTCAAGAAATCCCTTTTACTCTTCACCTTCTCACTTATCAATGTTCTGTCTATTATTTCCGATCAGCAGTGTGTGTGTGTGTGTGTGTGTGTGTGTGTGAACCTTCATTCATATGCATCAACTGAGTGCAAAGCATCATGCATGCATTCTGGCCAACCACACTTCCTCCACACATCAGTCTCTCTATAGATCAGACTCTCGCATTTTAAAACACGCTCACACTTCTTTGAAACCCATCTGCAGGGAAGTGTGTTAAGGCCTGTTTCTGGAAATGGCTTTCACTTTTTTATATTGACTGATGAGTCTCTTGGGCCAGAAATCCAGTGAACACAATCAAACAGCTTTTCTCAGGTATACAGTCAATCCAACACTTACAGATGATGAAGACGATAAGCAATGACAGTAAAATTGGAGGTCAGTGGACAGCAGGGACATGATAAGATTAAATTTACACAGATTTTTTACTATTTTACCGAAGGCTTGTATATAGTATTATTTAATCCATTTCAAATGAAATGATCGTTATGTTACCAAAAAATGGTTTCCTATAAACATGTTAAAATGAAACAAAGCCATATTAAACCTTTGTGGCATCTCACCCGAACGCCACAAAGGAGATTATACAGGTTATTAAAGGTGTGTTTACACATGCTTCTGCTAAATTCAAAAGAGGAATCAACCCAACGCTACGAAAGAGATAGCTTAATCGGGGAGGTTGAAATGCACATTTCTGTTTTTCTTTTCCTTTTTTCTCTTTTGTTCCCATTTTTTGGGGGTGGGTGTAGCATTATTGAAAGGTTGCGAAACTGTGTGATGCAACAGCAGACGCTATATAAAAAACCAACGACTTTGTGTCAGCGTGATTTTTTTAAATATTACCAACGCTAATGTGTCTGTGATCTCACATGAACAGACTGTTTACAGTTACAAACAGCATTTAAGTGAAACACTTCACTGACAAAACGCTACCAGTGAGGGAAATCACCAACACCTCAAAGTGCCAAAAATAACACACTTTCTAGACTATGCAGTGCACGTAAGAAACAATGTCCACCATTAAAAAAAAGTTTTCAATACAGATGCTCAATAAAAAGATCCTCTTAAAAATCACTTTCAGAGCATGTCATTAAATTCTACTTAAAAACACATCTCTTTACTACAAAAAAACTAATCCCAGAGGTGGACCACACAACAACATTTTGTGCTGCGAGTCAAGCCCGGAGGGGTTTTTGTGTTAGCAGGAGACAAATTAAAGGGATCCCAAACAAATTGTAATTTCAATATTGTGATTCGTCTCTCTCACATCTGTGTGCGTGGTGTGTTTGGGTGTGTGTGGGACGCTACTCACAGAAACATTCACTGATACGCTCTGATCTCATCTCATCTGAAATGACATCACCTTCTATGACCTGCTGGTGACCCGTAGTCATTCCTGAGTCCTTGGATGAGAGCACAAAAAAGTTGCTTTAATGACCATTGATCTTGAATTTCTTAAATTCACAAATAACGAAAATAATAAAATTAGTGAATACAGAAAGTAAAACAGACCAGAAGGTATGAAGCAATAGTTAAGCAAAAAGGTAAAATTACTTGATCAAACCTTTTTTTACTATATAACAAGGGATAATTCACCCAAAATAAAACAATTATTTCACCATTTACAAACATTTATGTCATTCCAAACCTGTATGACACAAAGGGAACACAAAGAAAAAATGTCTTGATGGTTGTTGTGTCCATATAATGGAAAGTCAATTGGGTTCAGTGTTCGGTTACTAACTTTAGTTAAAATATCTTCTTTTATGTTCTTCAGAAGAAAGAAACTTGAAGGTTTATAATGAAATGCGAATGCCATGAGTATGAACTACTATTCTTCCATTAAGGTTGAGACAGATTTTTCACATCAGTACTTTTTTGGCCGGGATCCAAAACATTCACAAATCTGGTACAATAAATAGTTTAGTGCAATCTGGAAATAATTAATTAAACGTTCTGGCAAGGGACAACAATTCAGATTATTTTCTATGAATTCACATCTTTATTAATTTCTGAAAGGTCAGTAAGGCCAAATTTGCTTACCAAAAAACTGTTAAAAAAGAAAATTAATTTTAGGTAAAACAATTTCCGTTTGAAATGCACAGATTTCCAGGTAAACACTTTATAAGCTATATCATCCCCTACAATTTTATTGTGATACAATTTGACTTGTTCTGATTAAACTAAGAGAAAAAACATTTTAAAACGTAAAGAACTCATCCTGTCAAATGGCTACACCCCCGCCTCATTGTTCTCCATATGCCCCCTGTCTGTCTACGCGTGCCCCCGAGTACCGGGTCAGCCTGCCGCTGCCTTTTCCTGCCAATCTCATTTATCCCGTTGACATCAGCACGCCTTGTGCTAAAGGTCTCCGACTGCTACGAGGCTCCTCTGCGCATCATCACCTGCAGCAAAACGGCCGTTCCCGCGCAGCCAGAGCGCGGATAGCCGCGCATTCATTAGCGCGATTAACCGCGAATAAGACACACCCTCCGGCACATACCAATAATGAGGGCCCCGTGAGAGGAGGCAAGTTTGCGTTTTAAAACCTAATCAGCATTTGTTATTAATAATGGTAAGATTCTTCTCCAGCTGGCACAAAAGTTTCCTTAAGAATTGTTCGTCCATTGGCGCAACCTAATTTGCTCGCGCTCGTGAAGGACTTGCCCGTTGTTCTTGCCCGTGGGGACAGAAATAGTCACTGTTACCTGACTCACAACTCCTACAGGCTGCTCACGGATCAGTGCTAATGCTCTAACCTTGCCCGAGTAGAGGGACAGAATTCCTCTCGCTGTCCGCTGTTAAGTGCCTGACGAAAGTCTCACTAGAAGCCTAAGTAGTGTGCATCTTGTTAATTGTGTCGCTGCTTTAGCACATGTGTGCGTGTTCACGTCGTGCCATTTTTCTTCTGGGTAACTTTTTGTAGCCTACTTTGTTTTGTCCCAATGGTTCAGGTTGGACTGTTTCTTGGACAGTTTTATTTTGGTAGAAAAGTTCTGACGTCTTCAGTTCATGTTAACAACTCAGCGAAAATCAGTGCTTTCTGTAATATTTTAGCTGAGCTTGTTCCCCATACATTGACAGTTAATTTCCTGTTTACTCAGGACGCAAAACATAGTCTGGTGATCCACCTAAATTAGCTGTCAAATTGACCGAAGTAACTAGTTAGTTGGCCTACTCACTATAGTCCGAGTCGTCTGCAGTTATTTACTGTAGCTTTGTTATATGATCAGGCCTCATTTCAAGAAAAAAATGTTGTTAAATAAACATCGTCATCTTGGCCTATTCTTCACACAAAGCTTATGTACACTATATATTGCTCCTAATAATTCTTGTTTTCGCAGCTGGATAACAAAAGGGTGACAAAATGTTCATATTATTGGAATCATCTGCATGCATTTCCCATCCTGGATGGTGGCACATATCGAGGTTAATCAACCCAAACAAACTGCTAAAGCTTTTAAACAGAGAGCAGAAGTATCTGGTACAGACTTCTCGAATGAGTGGAACTGTTGCAGCGAAATAAAACTCACGATTCTCCCTTTCACCTAGAGAAAATTCAGACTTCTCTTCTCTGGCAGTGAAGTGTGCAATAATGAGCTAATAGTTGGTGAACATATGTAAGTGTTCCCACTCCGGGCTAAGCCATCGGCTCCATGTTCACCAGCTTGAGTGATGTGACCACGGGCACGCCGGTACAACCATCTTGAGCTTCTTGAAAAACCTTCTCTGCTGCCATAAACTATAACTTGTCACCTCATATTATCTTTTCATTTAGAGGAAACAACACTTACATGGAAATCGTGAGATGTGAATATGTGTGGGGGGATAAAAGTCTGAGCATCCAGTAATGATCAAATGATACAAGAATTATCAATGTTCTTTTGAAAATGTTTTTTACAGTACAGGTCTGCAGTCACCTTTACACTTCCCTTGTAAATCTGCTTTCAAAGAAAAGCAAAACACTTCTACGTAATGCACTTTGACCTGGACTTTATGATGAACCTGACAGACGCATGACATCAGGTGAGTGTGATCAAATTATATTGAAAGCAACACAAATGCTTATTGGAAAACAGACTGCGAAAGAGGAATAAACAGCAGTGTGGGCTCATGACCAATACTTATCACGCAAAAAAATTAACTATATGGAGAGATGCAGATCATTTTGAATGTCCTGCCCTTTTCTAACATTATTTAAGAGCCACATTTATTGTGATTCAATATTTCTCTAAAAAGTACTCATTTCATCATGTCTGTAGATGTAAGCAAATCTTCAAAATGGCATAAACTAAGAATAAGCTTTTGGTCATTAATAAAAAACAAACATTTAGTAAGCATTCTTTTTTTAAGTTTGACATGACGTGGCGTCAGTGTCAATAGTGGTTACGGGCCTGTATCAAAAGTAAATAGAGCTTTGTGGTAAAGAAATGAAGGGAGAGGAAGCTGGCTTCCTGTGCTGCCATTTTGATTTCAAGATATCAAAGAAGTGAGACGAAAGCCACTCTTCTCTCTGCACAGACCACATGGTTACGGTTGGTTGTGTATCTTTTCTGTTCTTTTTTCTGTAGCCTCACACTTTCACTATGACTAGCTCATTCATGAAGAAACATACTAATTTGAAAATGAAAAAAAAGACTTACTCATATGGACTAGATAGATTGGTGATAAAATAACAGCAACCTGGGTTTTGTGCAGGCCTTCAATATGAACAAACTTCTGCATTTTGTTGTGACCCTAAAAACTCCAGTCAGTGGCCTCACAGCTAAATATTAAAATAGTAAATAGGTGATACCATGAAAAATTCAAATTCATTTTGATTTTTGATCAGAAGGATGCACCTAAAGACATTTTTGTGTTTTTATACATAAAATCATCCTACATGAAGTCCATTCTGTGAAAATATAACCTTAATATCTTTAATATTGACTGAGTAAGGTCATGTCCTGACTTTGACTATGGACTTAAATCTATATCCTTCCCTGTCTAAACACAGCATTTATTTAAATTAGGATTTACTGCCCAAATTAACATTTCCTTACGCAATGTTTAGTAACTTGTCTCACCCAGTCATGTATGAGGAAGATGGATACTATACTTCATAAAGACCAGAAGAGATAACGATAAAGGAAAAGTCTACTAAAAGTTGTCCTGCCTCATTGGATTTTACAGTTATCATATTATGTTGTTTTAACCCACATCATCAGCCACGGTGGATCTTTAACCTGTACATACTCTAGTAGTCTCAATGACCTAGCAGAGTTTGCTCACATACAAGTGCTATTATGGCCCCTGAGAAGAACGCGATTCCTGAGAGATCGAGAATCTACCCTTAAGAGAATGAACATTTATGCATTTAGTAGACACTTATCCAAAGTGACTTAATAAAATCTACTATGGTTCTACTACTAATACAAATCTATGGTTTCTGTACGGACAGAACCAGAATTGTCTATTACTAAATAGATAATTTACACTCTAATAAACACTTTACTTCAATACGCAATAAGTGTTGTGCAAATTATGACGTCTAGGTCTTTGTGTACATCAAAACACCTCGCAGGAGAGGAAGTTGCATGAGCGAAAGGAAAGTGCGTCGTCTTTCCTGACTGCGGTACACCTGAACATATGGGTGAAAGGTGGCTCGCTGCTCCCATGTGGTGAAATGTAGGTTTGTGCTTGGCTTTATGCCCAGCCGGTGATGATTCAGTCTTATTAACATATTCAGGAGACAGTGGTGGATTTATATTCGCGCTGCACAGGTGCTCCTATGTGGCCTCGTCGCGCACCACAGGTGTGAAGCACCATTGTGTCTTGAGTAGTCTATAGGGACAATAGCTTCCTTCAAGTCTATGCATAAAGTAGAGACCTGTCATATTTTTTGCAAGACAGTTTCTTATACCTTAGAATCTTGGCTACAAAAAGTATTTTAAAAATGGGCAAAAATTTGCACAAAATGACAGAAGAAAAAGAAGTCATTGTTTTGACTAGCAAGATGTTTCACAAACAAGGTAACAATGGGATTATAATTAACAACTAAAATAACATTAAAATATTTCACAGGCAAAAATTATGTGACCTCTTATGTGACAAACTATGCAATAAGTGTGAATATAAAAAAATGGTGGGATCACTACATTTTTACAGTCATATGTGCATTTGCATCATGTGTGTTTGGCAAATAACTGGATTTGCTACAACACCTGGAGAGCCTTACCAATGCCGGTATTGAGTCACTTTTGCCACTCATCTGTCAATCACACAATCCAGATGCTTTGCCTCTGTACAAATGAATTGAAAACACTAAAAAGTTTTTCCGTGCACTACATATCCTGACTTGATCAATAGAGATAGAGACAGAGATAGAGACACAGAGATTATGAATTTTGTTTTGGGGTCTGCTAATTCATGAATGTAAAGGTGGGTGATTCCAAAACATGGGGGTACACATTTGTTATTAAATTACTCCCTAAGGTATGAAACAAATACAACATTGAGTCATGTGAAGCATGTGAAGTATTTGTTTAATATTTTACATTTCGGCATGTGAGAATGGCCGCCTATTTGTTTAGTTGTTTACATTTCTCCTTAATATTCAATTAGTCTCTTAAAAGTGGGATTACAGTTTGTTAATAATTTAAATTAACTCTTTAAATTTCCCATTACTCACAGTATTCTACAGTCTACACGCCTGCCTGTTGAAACGCAGTCAAGTCCTCCTCCACGCTCTGCTGTACACGGGGGCGTAACTTCTGGAATCTGGCCGACCTGGGAGAGGTTTCCCGGTCGTTCACTAGGGAGGAACTTGACCATAAATGGGGCTGATATCAGTTGCCAAAAAATGTCGATTTACTCCTGATCAATAAAACCGCAAAAGCTGCCTCATGCGTTTAACGAAGCCTATTTGAAGACATTTAATATATGCTGTGGGAACAGACTTGTGTAATACAGCTAACGTTATACCCGCTCTTACTCACATATTACGTATTGTATGACTCAGTAAGTAAAAGTTCTTAAAACAAACAACTGATCTGAGGTAGATTAAAAAAAATTAGTGTTATATGAATATCTGACGTCCCGTGGTGACGTTTTTAATGTTATTCATTTAACTGGTTAAACGTAGCTGCACTGCGCAATATTTTCATCATGATATCCTGTGTTTACTAAATGTAGCACCTGAAAATAACTTATACAAGAAGCGTTGAACTTGCCTCTAACTGTTGTCGTGTTTTTCTCAAGTTCCTTGACCACAGCAGAGTTTCTGTTTTCTTAGGCATGGGAAACTTTTTTTTAAGTGGCTATAGCTTCTGCGTCTTGTCTGTGGAAA
The DNA here is from genome assembly GCA_008369825.1 of Triplophysa tibetana. Classification (NCBI taxonomy): domain Eukaryota; kingdom Metazoa; phylum Chordata; class Actinopteri; order Cypriniformes; family Nemacheilidae; genus Triplophysa; species Triplophysa tibetana. The sequence continues at coordinate 9,686,515 of CM017896.1, read as the reverse complement.
CAAAAACAGGAGAGATGCCTCAAGTCTCTGTTCAGTTTGCGCTCTCGCCTCCAGCCTTGTTTTCAATCTCAGCGGTTCCTGGCAACAACGTCATCGGACATCTGACAGCTCGAGAAGCGGAACGAATTCTTATCCAATCAGCGACCGCATTTTTCGTAGTCACGCCCTCGGAAATGTAAGTATAAATCACTTGGAGGCGTACGGCTCACGATATTAGCCAGTGCGGGCAGAGCGCAGAAGACTTCGTTCACGACATTAGGAGGTTCGTTGTAAATAGTTGTCCGGGAAAGAACGAACAGAGAATAACGTTTCGGGCATCAGCTGTCAAGGGAAAACACCTGCCGCATTGGTACAGTAAAGTTGTTCAAACTTTTTTGGAAGTTTTTTTCTCTTTGACATCTTTTTGCTTCATGTAATATTACGGAACATTCGGACATTAAAGTGTTCAGTCAACTCAAACATCCAACGTAGTTTTATCCACAGCCTTTGGTAGGCTAGACTGTACTTTCATATGTCCACAAAAATGGAGCAACCGTTTTATCATGACGACTCGTTTCTCTCTGCTTATGGTCACCCAGACGCTGCCCTGCATGACTACAAGCGTCTAAAGCAGAACATGAGCTTGGGCTTCCCCGAACCTTACCGGAACCTCAAGTCCATCCGCTCTGAAAGCAACTTCTACACCTCAAACGGAGACGTGGGATCGCTGAAACTCGCCTCTCCGGAACTGGAAAGACTCATTATACAGAACGCTAACGGTGTCATCACATCACCCACTCCGGGGCAGTATCTATACACCCGGGGCATCACAGAGGAACAGGAGGGATTCGCCGACGGATTTGTGAAAGCGCTGGACGAGCTCCATAAAATAAACCAAATGCCCCCACCGAACGTCTCCATCGGAGTCGGTGGCCTGTCGTCCTGCTCGGCGGCATCCTCGGTGTTCGGCGCTTCGCTGCAGCCGGATACTCCCGTGTATACCACCCTGAACAGCTGCAATCCAAACACTAACATCACACCGGCCAGCAACTACCCGACAGCCACCATCAGCTATCTGCCTCATCATCACCAACAGTACCATCATCACCACCAAGCCACAACGCATCATCACCCTTTCCAGCACTCGCTGCCAGGCGCCGCGGTGCACCCGCAGCGACTCGTTGCGCTTAAAGAAGAGCCACAGATCGTTCCTGACCTCCAGAGCAGCGACGGATCTCCTCCAATGTCTCCCATCGATATGGAGGACCAGGAACGAATCAAATCCGAGCGCAAGAGGCTCAGGAACCGGCAGGCGGCCACAAAGTGCCGGAAACGGAAGCTGGAGCGCATCTCCCGGTTGGAGGACAAAGTTAAAGTGCTCAAGACAGATAACGCCGGACTGTCCAGCACCGCGTCGCTGCTGAGGGAGCAAGTGGCCCAGCTCAAGCAGAAGGTCATGACCCATGTGAGCAGTGGATGTCAGCTGATGTTGACGCCAAAGATCAAGTCTTTTTAAAAACGAACTGCAATAACTCTGACTCTGAAAAAAGGGAAAACACTGGAAGAGACGATGATGTTTGTGGTGTTTTGTTGCAAATAATATTACAGCACTGAGTACGAACGTTGTATATGTCTAATGTGTTTTCTTGTGGAAAACTTATAGTCTTATAGTCCATTGTTTTCAAAAAGCATTTGGGGTTTCAGTCTTTATTGATAAGGTACTCATTGCACATGAAAGCAAACGTAAAGAACAACTTGAAAGTGAACATTACGTAAATTTGTAATTTTGTTTTAACTGTTGTCCTTTCAGTAAGTTATTGGTATTGTGAGTCAGGTTGATACTGCCTGTTCAATGTACTTTTGTTTGTTTTGTTTATATTTTTATATTTAAGTAAAGTAAAAAACATTTAAAACAACTCTACCATCTGTTTTTTTATTGTGAGAATAGATTTTCTAACAAGCTTATACAACCGTTTAAAGGGAGCCGCTTTACGTTGAAGACGTGCCCCCGTTGGCTGCTTTTCCTGCTGACGTAAAGACCATATATGGGCAGTTTTCTTTGCATGTACGTCACTAAGGGAGACTTGCGGGAATCCCCACCCACGCTACCGGTCAGGAAGTTCGCGCTTTGAAATCTGACGTTCGAATGAATGAAGCGCGTGTGAATAAGTGAACATTTAGCTACTCGGGATTTTCCCCGCACACAGAAACCTCTTGAGTTCCCAAAACAGTTTCAGCGAAAAGAAAACTAGAGATAAAAATATGTACACGGGCATTTTCCAGGTACTTGACAAAAAAAATGAGCAGTCGCCATAACAAAAATAGAAAAGCTCATCGCAGAACTACCAATGAACGAAAAGGCGTCTGGAAAAGGTTAACTTTTCCGGTGATCTTCAGAAAAACAAACTGCCAATTTTGTAATGTTTGTATTGTTAGCCACGGTCTACAAATAACTTTACAATCCTTAAATGTAAATCCTTTGTAATTGTACCTCCTCCAATGTTGTAGTATATAAATGTTGTTACACATTAATCAGATCACTCTTAATATCAATCACGAATTGCACATGTATTTTGGGAGAAAAGGAACTTAAAAAAAATGTAATGAAGAACCGGTCTGATAATAATTATAACAGTTAACCTTCTTTATGCCAAACAATTTGATAACATAATTAGAATGTTCAACCTACAGAAATATTTCACCAAACTATAAACAAACAAACATGGGTTGAGATGATTAGACTAACAATTCAACAAGGCCCATTTAAAACAATAAATATATTATATAGGTTTTTATAAGGGAGTGGTTCGCAAACATTTTCGTTGAAAGGCCCCCCATCAAGTAGAGTGCATTGCTTTGTGCCTATCCCCATCCCCAAAATGAAGACTTGCAATCTCAAACGAACTAAAAAAAAATTCAGCTATACAATGCTGTAACATCAATTCTTTTGGTTGGTGGTCTTATTTTTCAGATGTTTGATCGCATAAAATGTATAATAAATTTCTACTTATTTTGTAAAATGCTACCAAATTCATTGCACCTGGATCTATATTGGGGCCCCCATTTTGAGAAACACTGATATAAGGTATATAATTATAGATTACGAAATACCCTTGGGGGTTCTTCAGATTTTATAACCTGTGGTAGTTTTCCAGTAGATCTGGATTAAATATTGCCGTTTTTCTGCGTCACAAACCATCAAATGATCGAACTAAGTAGACCTTTCCATCACTGCATTGCCTTTGATCAAGGATACCAAAAGGCCTTTTGCTAAATGTCATGTTAAATACAGTTGCTATAAATACCTTACTGCTATAAGTCTTGCAGCTAATAATTGGGTAACAAGAGACATTGACTAGTGTATAACATGTTACCAAAATGAGTGAAATGCTGCCACCTGCTGGTCGGGTAGTCCAGACTTTCAAAGAAAAGTGTATACAGTATTTGTCAAACTATTAATGTGAACGCCAATGCTCAACATTCGTGGCTTAAGATCAGATGGTATGGATAGAACTTGTTAAACTCAAAACATTTCTTAAAACTCACTAAAGAGTTTGGTTAGGAGAAATATGACACTTGCATTGTTACGCAACAACGTCCTGTTTATTTGACAACTGTACCAAGGAATCACCAGAATGTTTAACAACTTGAGAAGAATAAAACTGACTTCAGAGTTCACCAGGTACCAAATACTTAAACTCAACAGAAATATCAGTGCATGGCGGTTGCCTGATGGGACCACCTTATTCTAACAGAGTGGAAAAGGAACATTACGAGGTCAGAAATCTGTCTAAGAAGTGCATTTAAGTGGGAAAAGTTTGTTAGCCAAGCGAAGACAACTTTTCAAGAAATCTCAAGCTAAAAGTAAGTGCTTTAGCGCTCTGATAAACAGGAGCGAAGATCGCCGAAAAAAATAGCAGGGCTGTTACTGCTTGGAGAAGAACTGCTTGCTCTTCTCCACATCAGGAATAATAGTGTCACTTCCTGGCTTCCATCCAGCAGGACAAACTACAAAGAAAAAGAATATGTTATTAAATAAACTACTGATGCATTATGTCAATTAAAACCCAAATAATTTCAGCTTGGCGTAAACTTGCAAATTGAAAATCAAAATGATCCATTTTGCATAATGTATTTTAACATCCTCAAACAAATGCTGATGAAACTCTCCACTCCAAGTGAACTGACCCCACGTACCCTTTTGAAAAGGCATGCATTCCAACTCACCTTCTCCATATTTGTCAGTGTGCTGGAAGGCCTGAACCAGTCTAAGAGTTTCATCCACTGAGCGACCCACTGGCAGGTCATTAATAGTGATTTGCCTCAATATGCCTTTGTCATCAATTACAAACAGACCTCTGACAGAATGAAAGAGACATTGGGAGAAAATAAGTTTTGGGTTATTATTGTATCTATAGTAAAATTAGTTTGATAACCATTTCATTTGTAGTTTAAAAGGAACATCAATTTTCCATAGAATACCTCAAAACTTAACATAAATTGTGGCATTTGCCTGTTTAAAGTAATTATTGCCTTACTTAAAATCTACTTTAGATTATTTACTAACAAAATCCCAGTTTAAATCTTTTAATATTGAATGTGACATAAGTGTGGATATTGTACTATGCATACTCTGAATTTAACATGAATGGTATCAAGCAAATAACTACTGCTGGAATTATGAACTGCAAGCAAAAAGGGAATGAAAGTAAACCAGCACAAATGTTCAAATGTACAAACCTGTAGGCAATACCCTCTTCCTCTTTCAAAACCCCATAGTCACGTGAGATGGAGTGAAGCAGATCAGCAACCAATGGGATGTTCATTGATCCTAGTCCACCTTGCTTCCTGGGTGTGTTGATCCTATTAGAGGCAAGCAAGTAATGTGACAACAAGAACAAAAGTTTGTCTCCGACACCCGATCACAGTCAACCACTGAATTTCTTAATTTTCTTGTATATAAACACACAATGTTTATAGATAGGGCTAAGCAGTATGACAAAATATTGTACACACATGATGAATTAAAAAGCAGGATGTGCCTTGAACACGGCAATTAAGTTGTTATTAAAGGGTTTTGGTTAGTTTTACATTATTTACAGATACCATTTACATTTTAATAAGTCAAAATATGTGCGGCGCATATCTGTGGCAGTCACTGTGTACTTTTTCCCTAATTCTTTTAAATCGAGTACTAGCAAATGTAAAGATCAATGCAGTCTCAATAATGCCCCGTTACAACTAAAGACAGTGTGGAAGTTTCTAGAACTAATAAACTGCTACACCCTTCTTTTATCTATTCCCCTCTAACACACTATGGTAACTTATCAATAACAGACAGGTTAAAGGACAACAGTAGATAACCGCTATCTGGGTTATGCCCACTAAGAAACAGTTCACGAGTCCGAGTTAGTCTTTGAAGAAATCCAATTAGTATGTCCACCAGTGCAATTGATCTGTAATGCATCACTTATTACAATTTACGGTTCAATTAGAACACATTTTATGTTCATAGGGAAGAGTTCACATCACTGTAGAGTTCGAAGTGTACACAGACAGGTGTGAACACATTATTGTGACTGGACCACCCAAGATGATGTATGCCAACATCTTTTGTATAAAGAGACAATACACAAAGTTTGGACAAGGCAACATACAGCTGCGGAGCAAAATATTGCGAATTTACATATCTCCTAACTGACCATCATTCTGACCAAATAGTGCAGCCCATCAGATTTTGCAATGCTCTCAATCCAGTAAATATGATTTTTCTACACTGCCTTTTTGTTGCTACATGAATTCATGTAATAATAATAATAATAATCGAAAGTTAATAAGCTGCAACAGTCTTACATCCTCTAGGAATCTTCATATTCATTATAGCAATGTTAACAAAATCTTTTTATAAATCACACAGGTTCCTTAGATGTGGACGGGGAAAAGTGTTCATGAAGAGTCCTCACCATGCCAGATGGCTAAAATGAGAATCGGTGGAGGCAGCGATGAGCTCACAGCCGATTTTACGGAACTCTGCGGCCCGCTCACTAAACGCGATGATCTCAGTAGGACACACAAAGGTGAAGTCGAGTGGGTAGAAGAATAACACAACATACTTCCCTTGAGGAGAAACAAAGGGAGGCAAGGAGACAAATGACGTAAACCAATGAAAAACATGTTATGCCTGATTGCAAAAAACTGAATCAACATTCGATGACTCGCACCATAATCCAGAGCACACAATTAAACCAAGAATTAAAGGCAGCATTTTTTTTATACCGCAGACAAAACAAATGTGTGTTTATTCAGTGATTACCTCTGTAGTCAGAGAGCTGGATGTCTTTAAATTGTCCATCGACCACAGCTGTGGCCTTGAACTGAGGGGCAGGCTGTCCGATCTTGGCGTTTCCAGCAGACATGTTGAGTACTGGTTGATACAGATAACAAAGTAGAATGTAAAATAAAAAAATATCTCAATGCTAAAGCATATTATGATAATGTAGACAATTCTATGGTGCTAATTGTATAGCAAATGGGGAGGCCCTTTCATGTTCCAACATGACAATATCCATATACACAAAAAACGATTTAAAGATGAATTATTGATTTAGTTTAGTGTGGAAGAACTTGATAGGTCTACATAAACACCAGATGAACAACTTTGAGCCAAATCCAACAATGATTTGTGCACAGGGCTAAAGTCAAAGATGGAAACAAAATTAATATGATGTAGCATTAATATTTGCTTTGATTGGAATTAGTGAACTAGATTTACAACCTCTGACCCTTTCAATGCAATAAGGCTTTATTTGGCTACTGCTAGAATATCAAGTAAATGCCCTAATTTCATATCCAATGAGCAAAAGCCACAAAACAATCTTTTTGGAACCAGTTTCTTACGCAGAAATGAACAGAGACAAACTTCAACCACTCGTTTTTTTTAATGTCACAATACTTTAGAAAGCTGAGATCTTGGTGCAACAGAGCTTTTCATTTTTTATATCTTTTCTGAAAAGATTAATCACCCCCAAGAGAAAACACTTTACTGACCCTTATGCCATCAGGGATCAAGAACCAGTGAGATTGGAAATTATCGCTCCGTCAACCATATTTGAAATTTGAGCTCAAATATGCTTGCTTTGGGTTTAGTATCGCTACTGAAGCACAAAAAATACTGTATACATATTCTCATAAAATAACATGACTCTATTTTAACAACATTTTTTCTTTGTGTTTAAGTGAATAAAGGAGAATTCCCAATAATCTGGAATGGAATAAAGGCGTGTATAGTTTATGAGAGATGTGGTGAACTAGTCCTGGGTGAAGAATCAAGGACAAAGTTAAAGGTTAGGTAAGGTGAGCTGACCTTAAGGACATAGTCAAAAGCAAACCATCTTACAATTATATTAATCTAATTGAATACAAAAATAATGTGTCAAGAACATATGTAAATGAAGAACAGATTACTTTGAAGTTTTTAGCAGCAAAGTATGTACGAACCCATATCACACTGCAGGTCACATCATAATCCGTCCCTCTGAACAATGGGTTTCTGAGAAGTACTTTACTCCAAACATCGGGAATTGGGCATTCATCCAAGTCACGTCCCACTTAAACTACACAAGCCCGTAACGACTTCAACCATTCATGTACGATTTTTCTAAAACTTTATAAGCATTTCAAAGTGCACGGTACTTGGACGTATACATTGGTGTGCATTTGTCGCGTTGTGTTCTAATAACGCGTTAAAACAGCGACAAGGTACGGTATAGTTTTTGCAATAACTGTATGAATGGGTCAATGAACCTCAAAAAAATACACAGAGGAAGCATAAGGCCGGAACAAGTATATTATTTACAAATACAGGTTCGATTGCAATATATCTGTCTGGAAATATGAGGAGAGATTAAACGCACGTGACACAAGCATAACCGGATAGTTATAAAAGTGCCAAGTAGAAGTTGTAGCTAAATGCTAGCCACGCAAGCTAAGGCAGGCAAGTGCAGCAGCGTGGGCTGATTTACAAATAGCATTATGCAAGCTTTTGCACGAGACAAAACTAAAATAAGTTTAAATTAAAAGCTGCATTAGCGTCACTCACACTAAATAAGGTTAACGTTGCAAGAGGGCAGCAGCGGAATTCGACAGAAAACCGGTGTTGTCAAGTGCACGGCACGCGGTCTTTTGTTCATTTGAACAAAAACTGACGAGTTACGAAAAGCGATTAATATATTTACACAAACGTACAGACGTAAAACAATTAAGACAACACTGAAACCTACCTGTTTTGTACGTTGCAGAAGCGAAACTCCACTCTCCCTCGATGCACGCGCACAGGAAGTGTAACCTGCGTGACGTTCTGCAGAACTCACTGGATGCAGATCTGCAGTGCAGAGGGAGGGTATCTATACTCTTTCGGGTATGGAGTTCCATTTGTGCCAAAAATGCTTTGTGCCTTGTGCTATACATTTAGCCTTTTGTCTAAAGCCATTGCCTACTTGTTCAGCTAAATCTATGTTGACATGTTGTCTGTTGGCGTCGACATCCAATTTGTCATCCTGCTTTCCTTTCCTTTTCCTTTTTTATTATCATCCTCATTGTCCTTTTTATGGCGTCAGATTTATATCACATGGACTTGAATTTAAAAAAAAACTACCCAAATGTATTACCTTGAATTTAAATTCGGGCTATAAAATTCAGGTCTCAATATTCATGTTAGGGCTGGCGCGAAACCTGCGTTTCGACACTGTGTCGAGATCCCAAATCGCAAATGTTTCGAATCACTGCTCAGAAGTGCGATTCAAAACAGCCATGTCATGTGACTACCGCTAAACGAAGCGTGGGCCGTACAGCCTCGGGAACAAACCACACGATCGCACATCTGTCTCAACTAAACTCCCGCAAACATAAAAGTGGCATTAAAGCGACTTCACTAAGTAGGTTTTTGTGAGATGAGTGAGATTTTGACATAGTTGATGATTTGCGATATAGTAACATTTATAGTTTAATTTGGTTAGTTATATAAAGGTAAGATTAAAAGTTATTATTAAGATATTATTAGATAGTCTTAAACAGTGAGTAATAGTTAGGATAGATATAGTGGCACATTCATATAGGCTAAGTTAGATAGTGACAGATAGAGAATAGCATACATTGGAGATAGGATGTTAGGTAGATAGATATATTTATATATTCAATAATTATGAATGTTCTACGTAAGAGATCTCGTACATGTGTGGGTTGGGAGCATTTCCACACTTAAATGCAACAATAATGTGCATAAGAGTGTGTTAAAATACGTCTTTTAAATGTTTATTATAATGACGCTACTTGGTAAGTTTTACCCGGGCTACAACAGGCAAAACGAAAACACTTACCACTTTACCACGTATGCCGTAGATAGAACAATATAACATTTGTGTATTACTTTTATAATCAAGCCTATTTCGGGGCCATTTTTGAATATGACCACTAGGTGGCACCGTAGAGACGGGTGTCGGAAAGTTTTGAAGTATGGCACATTTGCTTCCACTGTTTCAGTGTTTCATGAAGCCTCGCTCTGCACACCACTAATTCAGGGCACTACATTCGACTAGATAATTTAATTCGGCTATAACCGAGTGTAACATCCTGGAATGCAAGTAAAAGCAAGATCGTCGACAAAAGAGAGTATAGAACCGAGGAGATGATACTCTGATGCTTTTTTGGTTAACAGCCACTAGGTGGCGCTTCGGTAGCGCGGCTGCCATTGATTAAAACACATACAGTGTTTTAATTGTAAGTACACATTTGATGTAGTTTAACCCACTTTATTGAGCATTTTATTTTAAGCAATTGTACACATTTCTTTTTCTTATTACAAGTTATTACTCTACTTGATCCGAAACATATATCGTACTTTACTTTTAATAGTTTTTTAATGTTTAATGCAAAAAAACTGCATTTTCTAGTGAAGATAAGATGATAATAAATATATTTTATTTGTAATCCTTTTTACAGCATTTTATTCTACCAATGAGATCAAATCGTGAGACAAAACCCACATTGTGAACGTCTTATCTTTTTATACTATCATGTAATAAACCAGAAGGAGCTGGATGCAGCTTACATAGCGAGGAGGCAGGCCTGCACACGTGTTGTGCTTTCTGAACAGTATAAAGAATCCTCTGTAAAGGATTACAAATAAAAAATATAGTTATTATCATCTTATCTTCACTAGAATAGGCTATTTTTGTAGTAGGCCACATAAGCATTAAAACGTACAACATATTTTTCAGACCAAGTGGAGGAATAACTAGTAATAGGGACAGGAAATGTGTAAAGTTTCTTAAAATATAAATGCTCAATAAAGAAGGCTAAAACTATATCAAATGTGTGTTTACAGGTGCACTAAATGTAGGTGTACGTGCGCTAAATCGCAGCCACGCCACCTAGTGGCTTTTACCAAAAAAGCATCAGATTGATTCTCTCTTTAACGGGATAAACAGGCTGGTTCTTTATTTTGCCATTTCATTCTGTAAAGAAATAAGCTTAAAATAATATTTAATACGTTACTGTTAGTTTTAAAATGATACTTTTATGACAACAATTGCAAAATGTGATAACTTAAAATTGTTCAATAATCTTTATTTTTATTTTTCCTTCCAATTAATATAAATTAAACTTCACTTGGTTCAAATGATCATCAAACATGTTGCTTTTGGTAAAACTGAAGCGATATAACAGAAACTGTAATCTATTCTGTTGGTAACCATATCTATCAGCTATGGGATCTCATTCAGAATATTGTCAGAGTTAGAATAGGAATTCATTATAGGCCTAATACGTATCATATAGTTGAATACATATATATTTTAAACTGGTATCAGTGGTATCAATTTTTAACATCAATATATTATGTTTTACTTTTATATATAAAATATTACAGCCTATAACATTATGTTCAGGCAATCAATGCAAAAAGGTTTGATTTGGTCATGAACTCCATATCCCACAAGCCATTGTGAGAGAGACGGGGTTGGAACATTTAAAAAATACATTTACTGCGTCCTTTTTTAAATTCTATGGGCTTTAAATATGTTTCCGTATAACAGTTATTCTTTTTTAAATAAGTAATAAATAAATGTGATCTTTGTAAACATTGCAGGTCAGAGGTTACGCGTCATACTCGCGCCAATTCGAGATTTCCGGGTGAGTCGCTCGCTGCACACAGGTCCGTTCTTGCTTGTTTGTGCACTTATATTCACAAGCTTCTGTTATCTCTTGCCATAAAAAATCCATACATGCAAAAAACTCGAACATTACATTTATTTACATTTTACTAACTATTTTACTCAGTTATGAGTTTGCATGGGAATGTAGTGCAGTAGTGGGAATATTCCTTCGTTTAATAGCTGTTTGTTGTCCAGCAGACTGCAAACAGACATGGATCTGAGTGGTTTTGAAGCGGATAACTCCGTGAGCTGCCGCTTGTCATCACCCGTCCCAGAAGTGTGTAAAACAGAGGATTGCTGCCTGGGCATCGATGAGGCTGGCAGGGGGCCAGTCCTGGGTGAGTTGCCCTTTCTGAAAGTTAGGTCATGCTTTTAAATAAGTGAAACTTATTTTTTACATTTCATGTTCTTATTTCAGGGCCCATGGTGTATGGAATATGCTTTTGCCCTATATCCAAAAAGGAGGACATGAAGAATTTAAAAGTGGCAGGTTGGTTGACACACAAGTGATGTTTAGGGACAGAATACATTTAGCTATTTCTAACAGACCTAGGCCACATGTTCAATGTAGTCCGTGTTGTATTAAGTGTCATCAAATCATTATTTTGTTGTATGTTTAGACTCAAAGACATTGACAGAGGCACAGCGAGATAACCTTTTTCTAATGCTCGATGGGGCCAAAAGTTTTGTTGGCTGGGCGCTACAAATACTCTCCCCCAACACCATCTCCACCAGCATGCTACAAAGGTACAGACAGCCCTAAGACATGAAGGCCACATACAGTATAACAGCTCCATACACAAGCAGGTAATATCCTTTTGTTTACAGAGCAAAATACAACCTGAATGCACTCTCACATGATGCTGCTATTGGTCTGGTGCAGTTTGCCCTGGACTGTGGGGTGCAGGTCAAAGAGGTATTTCTTTTCCTAGAAGAAAACGATCTGCTGTATGAATGTGAAAAAAAATAACGATCCTATTTTTTACTCTCAGGTGTTTGTGGACACTGTGGGTCCTGCAGAGAAGTATCAGGATAAGCTCTCCAAGCGGTTTCCGGGCATAGAGGTGACAGTTCGTCCCAAAGCTGATTCTCTCTTCCCCATTGTCAGTGCTGCCAGCATCTGTGCCAAGGTAAGTGGCAATTCACAGATGGTTGATACGGGTACGAGGTAGAGAAAGGTAGATTTATGTAATAAAAATGTATATTACCTTTCTATTGTGTATAAACAAACATTTATTCTGGATGCAATTAATCACAATTGTCTGATAGCCCTACATTAAACACATTTTTATTTCCTTTCCATTGCTCGTAGGTTGCAAGAGATCATGCTGTCAAATCCTGGAAGTTTGCGGAGAATTTGGGTGAGGTGGACACAGATTATGGCTCTGGATATCCTGGTGGTCAGTAAATCAGATTTTTGCATTCCATTTGCATTTTCATTGTGATGACCAAATTTCTTAAGAGTGGTTTACACTAGTGTTAGGTTCTGAATTACTTTAGAAGCTAGACATCAAGGGCTTATGTACACAGTAAAATACGCTTGATAACATCAGGGTGTGTACAGCAGGTTTTCTTTTACACTTTAAGTATATTTAAAGAGGTTGGTATGTGATGTTCAAATATAAATTCCAACAGAAATTTTCCAGCTTTTCTGTAAAATGCTGTATTTTTTAGATCCCAAAACTAAAAGCTGGTTGCAGAAATATCTGGACCCAGTGTTCGGCTACCCTCAGTTTGTGAGGTTCAGCTGGAGTACAGCACAAACTCTTTTGGATAGCAAAGCTGTACCTGTCCACTGGTGAGTCTAACAGCAGGGGGCACTGCTGTTTTAAATAATAGTATTGATAGCAGTTTCTTATTAAGTATGTTTAAACTCCGATATAATGCTATTCTCAATAATGTTCTGCGCATTATGTTTTGTTTCTCTTATTATATGTGAGGTAGCATTTGTTCTGCATTTTGTGCTGGAAATTCAGTTTTCAGTGTTTTTTATAGGGATGATGATGAAGAAGATGGAGCAAAAGGTGCTGCTCGTCAGAATAACACATCCATGCTATCCTACTTGAGTCGCAACAAGCCAGACGAGCTTACACACTCTCGAGACACACACCGTTTTTTCACTGAGCGCAAACTACAGAGCATCAGCAATCTCTGAATGCTCTGTACAAACAAACGGATCAAAACATTGTTTTTAGTTCTTCTGTTTTTGGTGTTATTTTCTTTATGTAAACTAAATAAAGGTCAAATATTTTCATGTCTTTTATTTTTAAGTTGTCTTTCTTTTTTACTTAAATTGCTATGCGATTGATAGGTAAATATCATTATCATTATTGAACATTAATGGGTTGGCAATGTGTTCAGAATTGTAGTAGTAATGGTGTAAGCAACTGTGGTATAATATGGATGATTTGTTAGAAGCAAATATTTTTGATTTGTGAATAATTTATAGATAAAAGGATGCCAAGCAAATGACCTAATCCATAAAAACGAGATTAGCAACAGAATATAAACAGCAGAATAGGTTGTAGAGAATATGTATTTTTTTCTGTGAGTTTTATTTTTCATCAAGGCATTGTTTCCATATTAGAACACTACATAGACCAAATTTTAAAAAAAAAATAATTTCGAACCATACATTTTGATGCTTCAATCAAACCATTGGAGACGTTAAAGGCAAATATTGTGCTAATAAGCTTTATGGACCTTACTTTTGGCAATTACTATAGGTTTATAAAAGGCTACGCAACTCTTATATTTGTTGCAAATGTCATATCACTCCGCGATTGTAGGTGGCGCTCGTTAAACATCAGTTTCAAAAGAAACAAAGGAAGAAGCGGCAAAGCGACAGTTTCCGGTTTAAGAGTTTGGTGTGGTGAGTTTAACTTGGTCCGTTTACTCTTGCTATTTTATAAGTGTATAATTTACAAATGTGTGTGTTTATACATAACCCGTATGCAGTTTTAATCATTTGTGTTTTCACACAGTATGTTTTTTTTCACTGTTTGCACCATTTAACACACCACAACGTGCGTGTTGGATAGGCATTTTCATTTACGGTTCATTCAATCAAATGTTTTTCTGTCTAACGTTACGTTACATTGTTTTCTCTGTTGCAGTGACGTTATATAAATTGTCGATCATGGATATACGACCGAATCACACCATCTACGTCAACAATGTCAACGATAAAATAAAGAAAGAAGGTAAAAGCTTGAGCCTGTAGTATTCAAACTGTCTGTGAGTAACTCGGGTTTGAGTTGTTTGCCCCCCCCCTGATCGTTATTTGTAATGTTTGATTTATACTCTACTAAACAGTCTTCAAAATCTACACTTCTGTGTACCCTAAAATATCATCTTTTCTACAGAGTTGAAGAGAGCACTCTACGCATTATTCTCTCAGTTTGGTCAGATTCTGGATATTGTTGCTCTGAAGACCGTAAGGATGAGGGGCCAGGCGTTTGTTATTTTCAAAGAGCTTTCAGCAGCCACAAACGCCCTCAGACAACTTCAAGGATTTCCTTTCTACAATAAGCCCATGGTCAGTGATATAAAAACTAAATGCAGCGCATGTGTCTGGTACAAAAGTTTTCTGCTCAATTGACCTCAACTGTTATTCTTAACATCTAATTCTGCTTTTAGCGAATCCAGTATGCAAAAACAGACTCTGATGTCATTTCTAAGATGAGAGGCACGTATGGAGATAAAGAAAAGAAGAAAGACAAAAAGAAGAAAGCTCTGGAGCAGGCGGCCAATGCAAATAAAAAGCCAGCGGTGAGTTGAAATGGATGGTGTTTGATGCGCCATTTGACTGTTTCTCTGAATCAAAAATCAAATTTGACAGAAAAAATACTTTATTGTCATAGTTTAAACTGAAAGGTATTTACTCAACAATGCATTACTGCGTAACATAAACAGGTTCCTGACGGTTTATAAATATATTTTTGTGCATTTGTCCTTACAGGGAGCTTTAAGCACACAACCCCCTCCACCTGCCACAGTCCAGGTATGTCACATGTATTATGTTTACAAATGTTTTAAAGTGATAGATAATTACTGTTAATGTAAACATTCTCTTGATCCTGACCTGTGCTGCAATAAGTTTTTGCAATAAATGTTGTTGACCGTTGACTAAAATTGGTTTTATATTTTTCTATATTATCCAGGTCCCTGACAATCCACCAAATTACATTCTGTTCTTGAATAATCTTCCAGAAGAGACAAATGAGATGATGCTCTCTATGTTATTCAACCAGTAAGTTCATACTGAGAATATGGTGCTAAAGTTAAATGCTCTGTTAAAAATTGTGAATTTTATTCTTAAACTTCAGGGTAAACGCATTTTGATTGAGATTAGATTAAATTGTTTTAAAAGGCTGAAAACAATATTTGTTAGTATCTCTCAGACTTCAAACAAAAAATATATAGTCTTAGATTTTTTTTATTATGTGGTTCCCTCTCATTCAATCTCCTTTCATCCTGTAGGTTTCCTGGGTTTAAAGAGGTGCGTCTGGTCCCAGGAAAGCATGATATTTCGTTTGTGGAGTTTGAAAGCGAGACTCAAGCTGGAGTCGCTAAAGATGCTCTACAGGGTTTCAGGATAACTGCCACGTGTGCTATGAAGATCACATATGCCAAAAAGTGACCAAACCCACTACCACACTGGCACTCGTTTCCCTGGACACAAGAGTTATGACGGACTGTGGTTGAGACTGTTCAATGGATTCTTGGTTCTTTGCTTCCTTTAAGTTTTTTAAAGCTTCTTTATTGTGTATTTTGATTTATTTTTTGTAAGAAAATTAATGATGCGTTTGTAGGTCAAATGCTTGTGTTGGACTGTAGACTAATAAAATTAGCTTCTACAATAATTCCAAGTGCTTCATCTTTTAAGGGATTTGGTGACGTTTTTGACGTTTTTTTCAATCTGCCTGAAAACTACATCTGTTCGCTTTCACTTCTGGAGGTTGCCTAAAGATGGACCGTAAGATTGTGTACGATATGGATTGGGCAGTCGGTGAATGTAACTGTGTAATCTAAATACATTGCAATGAAACTGAAAGCAGATTTATAGCCACAGTTATTGGAAGTTTACGAGAATAGGGAATTTTCAGAAGGAGAACTTGGATTTTGTGAAATATTAGCAATTCATCGAAATTTGTGTAGAGTACAGTTTTCTACTCACTAGAAACCGTAGTTGCTACACAAATCCTGTGTCATTTCAAGCGATGGCTTGGTAAAATGCTGGAAAAACCAACCATTAACCTATGTTTGAGCTTGTCCGTATTTTCCCCTATAATGATTGAAAAGACCCAGCATTTGAAAACCCATGTGACCAGTAGTCAAAAGTCGATGGATTTACTGGTGTTTAAATATTACTCTATTTTCCCTTTTCAGTCATAGTTTTAATGCAGAGTTTAGGCAATGTCTCCCTGATGTTTTGGGGTGTGTCAGTGAAGTTGTAATCTGTCAGCCATGAACACTCTGTACCTAAAGAGTGATTCAAGTTGTTGTCTTTGGCACAGAATACTGATACATACTCGTGCATCAGCACTCGGTACACTAAATTCTATACTGGGGACCAACTCGCTAATGTGACCGAGTACAGGCTGTCAGGTACATTATAATACTGACTTGGAATACAATGTTAATTTATAAACCATCGTTATGTGACGCACACAAAGATTAAAATATCCCCTCCCTCCTGTGTTAAATTAAACCGGCTAAAAGCATATATCTGGTTTAATCCGTTGTATGTTTTTCTGGTTCTATGATTTAAACAGCTGGGCATTTGACCATAGAGGTGTCTTATATTTTGAGACTTGCTGCTTTTAAAATAATGTGTTAGTATCAAGTTTTTATTTGTAACAATAAACATCTAAATTAGTCCTCCCACTAAGCATCTATCAAACAGAAGTGAATGGAAAGTGGGGCAGCAAAGCACAAATCCATTAAAAGATATTGTTTTTACAGGGGCGTAAAACTCACTCCGCTTATTACATTTCTGGAAAAAGTGCTAAAATTGTTATTTTATCAAAAATCACTGTAAGCTCTTTTTGCTTCTGTCATTATAAACAGCGACACCAAAAAGTGTGCAAGTTGGCTATTTATCCATCTATTTGTCATTCCAGTTACCAACCACCCATGATGCTATAGTAACCATTTAGCCCTGTCTCCCCAATCTGCCTTAACATCAAACTATAATCCTGAAACCCAAATATTTAAATTATTTTAAAGTTTCTGGCAAAACCTGACGAAGCAATTTTTTTATGAACATTTCCTTTCTCGTTTGGCTGATATGAGGTTGCAAAACAGACAAAGATGTAAATGATATAAAAGACTGAGAGACTGTTACTTACTGTCATCTTCATTTAGTCTTTAATGAAGTTTTAGTATTTCCATGACAGACCAATAATCTCTGTCCACACTTCAGTGATCTGGTTAAAAAAATCTCTGGTTTCTGTAACCTCGGCCCCCTCAGAAACAGGAACGAGACATTGCATCAGTACCTGTGTGACCTCCTTAACCAGGAATAGTGAAATGTTATCCAAATGTAATCTTCTGTGAGCCTGCGAAATCACAAAAAGTGATACAAATACTTGTATGACATGAATGTACAGTGGTGTCCAAAAGTCTGCGACCGCTTTTGATGAATTAATCTATTTTTTATTTATCTAATTTAATTGTAATTATTTGTTCCTCTTATAAAATATAGTGTTTGCGCAATAAATCAAAGTAAAATTTTATTTCAGATGCATCTAGTGATGGCTCCTTGTCGCTTTAATGATATCATACCTTGAATATACAGACTCCACAAGTTTGTGTTAAGCATTTCCCAGAAGCGCATCAGCAACTTTGACAGCAAGGCCACAAAAACAGATGGTCAGGCTATATCAACACTTATATTGAAACTGAACTGTAAAAAACCAAACACTTTATTTTCAATTGAAACAAGCTGAAACCGGCTTGAAAAGTTGCCAATTTAATCAGAACTTTTTGAACTTTTGCCCTCTGGCCTGTGCTTCAGAGCACCAAACACCAGGACTTCCAGACACAAAAGCAGCTTCTTCCCTCAGGCAATCTTCCACCAAAACAGATAACTGCTCCTTAATGAAGTGAAGTGAGGCCAAGTATGGTGTTCCATATTCGGAAATTTTGCTCTGCATTTAACCCATCCAAGTCCACACACACAGCAGTGAGTAACACACAAACCCAGAGCAGTGGCGCACGGGGAGCATTGCCTTGCTCAAGGGTCTCACCTCAGCCGTGCTATTGAAGGTGGAGGAGAGCGCTGATCATTCACTTCCCCCACCTACAATCCCTTCTGGTACTGAGGCTCGAACCAGCAATGTTTGGGTTACAAGTACGAGTTTCAAACCATTAGGCCATGACTTAAGTGCAACATTCCACTTATAGTGTACACTATAGTTCCTTGTTATATGTGCATTTTATGTATACATAACACTACCTCTACCTACAACATTATCCATTTGCACAAGTGTACATACAATCTGTTAATATGTATATTCTACAATATACTTCCCTGTTCAATGTCTCTTATATGTTAGCATCCCCCATTCTCTGTAAAATACTCTTTTATTTTATTTATGCATATTTTAGAATTTTTAGACTTTAGATCTTATTATATTGTATTTTAATTGTGTTGAATGTCTGTACTAGAAGCTTTAACACTAAAGAAAATTCCTTGTGTGTGCCAGCACACTTGGCAATAAAGCTCTTCTGATTCTGATTGTAATTCTGGTAAGATCATGTCATATGCCAACTAGTATTTCTTACGTCAATGAGACACATTTTTTGTCTAATGTTTTGTGCATGGGGATGTTTGACACCATTTGTGTTCCACCTGCTGCTATAAGTCCTGAGGTTTTATGGGAAGAGTGTATTTATGTGCCACCATTCAAAGACATTGCTTCAGTTAAAGCTCTCTGTGTTCTACGGATCACAGGTGCAATATCAGGCGAACTCATTGGCATTCATTAGACTCTTGAACACTTTCACCTGCCTTTTTGCGGTGTTTGTATCCTAAATGAATCCGTGTATTGAACGAGTTGGTTGAATGATTCACTTATACAAAAATATGCCGACACCTACTGGCCGTTTTACTCCGACTTAAAGTATGCCTAATATTTTCCTTTATAAGCATTGGTGTAAATGCAATTTGTCTTAAATTAATAGATTTAATTACAATTAAAAAAAAAGATATTTAGTAGTTACCGCAATTGTTGCAAAAATTAAAGACACTGATGTCTTACCACAGTAAATATTAAAGTAATTACTACAGTTAATAGGCTACTACAAATATTGTTGTGTGCAGTATAATACAGTTCACTTAATACAACATGTTTCATTTTGATCTGTGTATTAAGGAATGTTGGTTTATTTTGTAGATTTTAATTATGAACATGACACAGCATCGTAAAACTACTTAGTATCGTGATATTTAATACGGTATAGTATCGTAAGATATGTTGAAGGTATCGTGAAAACCCAACTTGGGTAGCAGACATAGTCGTTTGCAAATGTCATGTCAGACTTCACTCAGCCGAGTCTTTGATGAGGTCTATTGAAGATTCACAGCTGTGTTGCTCACTAGTGTTTGTATAACTGCTGCTTCAGGTGTCAGTATCAGTTTTATGGCGCGATTTTACCGGGATGGTGTGTGATAGAGAAAGAAAATGATTTAGAGAAAGCCTGCTTTTGTCGAAGCAGCAATCTCACCAAGCATTGTAGAGGTTGTAAATTATAAAGGCCGTTCAGGGTTGAATTTTTCTGGGAGTGAAAGCTAGTGTGATTGTGTGTGTCTGAGGTCAGGACCGATCCGCTTTGATTGGATCTGCGCTTTGAATGTGAGTAAATCTTTAACCTAACACCTGTTTCACTTTCTTCTCTAAGTTGTCCAGATGGCTCAGCACAGCCGAGTGGCTCTGCAATGTGTTCCTGTAACTCAGACAGAGTAAGAAACACCAAGGTCATGCACTATGAAACATCCAACTTCAAAATGTTCTCCCAGCAAAGGTTATAAGGTCAATTTAGTATATTGTGTATACAGAATAAGATTCGACCGAACATGTCACTTTCAAGAATATTATGTTGGAAGCGTAAGTTGGTCACACTGAATCTAAAAATCAGAAGAAAATGTATTAAAGTTATATCTGACAGGAATATCAAGTATATTTGAGGATCATTATAACACCTGATGAAAATTTCTCATCTTTTGGTTCTGTCAAGGTCAATTGCTCAACCCTCTGTGCCAGAACTTAAGTCAGAGGTTGGTATAGATTGCTTCTCTCAAGCTCTTTCTAGCATTGGGAGAGCTCCGGCAGTCACCTGAAATAGAACAATATCAAAAGAGCACAACATGAATTATGGATGAAAACAACCTGAATAAATGTACATGAGAGCCATATGTTTATTAAACGCGTTTGTGGTTGCTTGATGAGAAAGCAGAATGAGAAAATGCACAGTGGACCCAAAATATTGGACACTGCATTATTTATTAATTAAAACTATTAAGTGGCATGCATTTCATAAAAATATTGTTCAGTTTTGCCATTTTTGGTTGTTAAATATTAGTAAACAGCAAGGGCTGTCAAAAGATTAATCGTGATTATTCGCATCCAGAATAAAAAAAATGTGTTTACACAATATATATCTGTGTGCAGTGCAAAATAATTTCTTATTTATTAACACATACACATCCATGCATATATTTAAGAAAAATCTAAAAATGATTAAACATTTATATACAATTTCAAATGTTGGTAAATATAAATATGTTATATGTTAATATGTTAATATTTCCTAAATATGTATATATGTGTATGTGTTTGTATTTGTATTTATAAATACAAAATTAATATCCACTGTACATAGACATATATTATGTAAACACAAACTTTAATTCTGGATTCGATTAATCGCGATTGATCTTTTGACAGCCCATAAATGTTTCTAATATCCGTCCTAAAGTTAAACAAGGTCACATCATTCACTAGCAAATTTGTGGATGTGTTCAAGTTTTGTAGAGACACAACAGAGGAAAAAAAGTGTTGCAAATAGATGATAATTTTTACAGCAGTGCTAATGTAACCTTCAGAAATCTGCAATACTGTAATGTATTTTCATACAATATATTTTTTATGTTTTTGTATAATCTTTTCCTTATTTCTACTAAATGTAAAGATGATTACTGAAAATAACTTACTAAAACACTCCTTGAGCTAAACCTATTGCTTTTTAACCTACCATTTATCGAGTCATAGCTAATGAGAAACTGCTGCAGTTAGAAATGTATGTTTGTGTATTCCCGCGCGGTTGCGGACACGCATTTGGTTTGTTGGGTGCATGTGAGCAGGATGGATGGGGAGGAGACGCTGAGACGCTTTGTTTAATATATCAGCTGGAGAACTGCAGACCCGGCAGCGACGCGCCTCTCATGCGCTTCTTTTAATTAAATAAAGGAAAACACAAAGTTTTGCAGATTTAGACACATACAATTTAAGATGCGAGGATGTCTTTGCTCGAATATCACGAACATTAAAACGAAAAGGAGAATACTGTTAAGGTAAGCTACATACTTTTTTGTTTCTAAACGTGAAAAATGAACCTAGTACGACCACAAATTATTGATTGTATTCAAGCGTGAAAATTTAGGTTACGGCCTTTCAAGTAAATGTGGATTTAATCTGAGTTCGCTTGAATAAAAATGAATGTTAACGATCTGTAATAAGGATTGCAGGATAGGCTTCATTTAATTCTCAAGTCGTGACAGAACGTGACTGCTTTGTTTCTCGATTTTGAATTTGCAAATGAATAAACTTTTTATAAAATTGTTTAGCTCAAAATCTCGTTTACAGAAGGGTAAACGTAACATTTAGTTTATACTTCAAAATGTAAAGTAGTATGTAACAAGCTGTTGTCATACTGGTTGTACTGCATTTTATATCAAAATCCTATAAATATGCAATGGTTTTGGTAAAAGTGTAGAAACTACGTTTTTTGACAAACTGATTAGGCTACCATTGTATTGCCATAATTTTACTAACATTAAAAATATGATTATTGTTGAGACCTATACATTTATGGCTATGTGGATTTTGTTTTACAAACCAAAAAAGTATGGTTTGTAAAGTTATTCCATAGTATATATACATTTCAAGTTTCTATGTAACTTCTACCCTGAACCCGTTTCTTTACAACATGTACTACCACCGGCATACCGATGCTAACATAAGAAAAACAAATGAATTAAAAAGTGCCAGACAGCAGTGACAATACAGCTTGTGCTTTGAATCTGTTTTGATTCAAAGCACAGCTGAGTTATAAATAAACATGCAACCAATTTGGAGTCTCATTGTAAAATCTCTCCTAATCTGGCCTTCTGTAAACTTGTTGCCGTTCCCATCTCAGAAAATATCAGAATCAGAAGGAGCTTTATTACCAAGTGTGTTTACACACACAAGGAATTTGACTTGACGTAGCTTGGTGCAGAAGAAAGTACATATGGTGCAAAAACAGTGCAAAAATAGTGCAAATATACATTAAAAAAGAAAAAAAGAGAATTCAATAAAACAATAATGCATTATATACAAAGAGTGAAAAATTTAGAAATAACAACATGTAATTGTTTAAATGAGGGTGAAGATGTGTTATTTACAGTTTTACCTATTATTTCTTACAATGTACAGTATCCAGATGCTTTGTGAAAGTGTGCAAGTGTGCAATAATGGGCAGCGTATATCTGCAGGTGTAGACGTTTTGAAGCCAGATGTAGACTTTTTAAACCCTTACAAGACACTTAAAAGGAAATGCACATACCTCCCATCTCTTAGTAAACCTCTGAGTAAATGATGTTTCTTAAGAGTTTCAAGGGCTAAAATTTTGTGCATTGTGTATAATCTAAAAACTACATTTTCTCCCTACAGCAAACGACAGAACGTCCATTCACTAAATAAAAATATGGAAGACCCAGGTGGCCTTTGTTAGTCTAGTACAAAAAGAAGATGGAAGAAGACAACATTAGCACCTCAACATGGACTCAAGGTCATATATCGGATAACCCCCATGATGTTATACCGAATTATGATACTCCTCTGGATTACGAGATTCCACTAGAGGAGATCCCCGACACGACTCAGGGACAAGCGTTTTTCGTGGCTACGATCGTCATCGCTGTGGTCCTGGTTTGCATCATGCTGGTGTGTGGCGTTGGGAATTGCCTCTTTATCGCCACGTTGGCACGATACAAAAAACTCAGAAATCTGACCAATTTGCTCATCGCCAATTTGGCAATATCAGACTTTCTGGTGGCGACTGTGTGCTGTCCGTTTTTGGTGGACTATTACGTGGTCAAACGGCTGTCGTGGAATCATGGGATTGTGCTCTGTGTCTCAATTAACTATCTGAGGACCGTGTCTCTGTATGTGTCCACCAATGCCCTGCTAGCCATTGCAGTGGACAGGTGAGCGCTCTTCTCTGTGAACTCAATGTTACGTTTTTATTCCCTAGAGTGTCAAGTTTGGATATGAACTCATTGATTAACATATTCTCATTAAATGCAATAGGGGGTGACTGCAGCCGATGGAGCTCCACTTAAAAACGGAAATACGTCACCTCAACTCGAAGCCAGAGCGGATATACATTACCTAATCCTAAGTAATTTAGCCAATTAAAAAAAGTAATTTATGAAACGGCGCGTTTTGATGCTACAAAATAGAGAGTAAAATTTATAATAGTTAGCAGTGAACAATAAATGAAACATCAAGTTTTTATAAAAATAAAGAATGAGAATACAAATATTTGAGGAATTTTATATTCAAAGCGAAATCACATACAACACAACCAGAGTAAAATCTTGAATACTTTCCAGAAATTAAGTTTGAATATTTTTGAGTAAAAAACAGGATATTTACAAAACACATTATCGGCATGTAACAGTGTATATATCGCCACCTATGGTACTGGCATATATTACATCAGGGTTTTCAGTGTTGGATTATGTAAAAAAATCTGATTTACTGAACCTGTATTTTAAAGATATTCATGCAACATCGGGTAACATTGGCGAGACATCAATATTGATCGTCAAAAATATATAAAACCATCGTGTTTATTCATCCTTTTTGTGTAATTTCAAGGAAGCCATATGCGTTGTGCTTGTGTTGCACGTTAAGACAGCGTCAGTCTGCAAGTAGTGTAGGGATGCTGAAATAAAATTACCGACTTCGGAAAGCTCATCGACGACCATTTTGCCCCTTCTTTATTATTGAGTGGAGGTAACATATTTCCTGTTCGAGAGTGTAGCTCCACTCGCTTCATCAGCTTCAGCTCGACCCCCTTATTAAATGTCCCCTAATGGTCTATGAATTTACACACGAGTATGTGGAATAGTATAAAGCTTACACCATATTAGGGTGCCAAGGTTAAAATGAATAGCATTTCAATTTTTGAGCATCCGGACGGCTATTTTCAACCTGCAGCCAAGCTTCATGTAAATGAAGTCTGCGTTGAGAGCTTATGGTTCTACAACATGTCAAAAAGATAAAGCACTATCCACAAATAAAGTACACTTTGGAGTCTCATTCAGTTTTCATGAAACGAATGCTGTGTTGTGTGTGATGAGATATCAGACCACCAGAGTCCAGTGCTACTGCTGGAGGGCCACAATTCTGCTCTGTTCAGATGAAACTAATCAAACACACCCGCTGTCATTTCAGGCTTCAGGTTTGTTTGATTATGGTTGAAGTTAATCACTGTAAGACAGCGGCTCTCAAGCAACAGAACTCCTGTGTCAAATAGTGATGCAATAAATCGTAATTTAGAGCAAATACAGTATGATAAGTGAGCAGTTTATGATATCATGTATCTCTATTAATACAATCGGGGATTGGCCTGTGGCATCTTAAAGGTCTTTCCCTTTGTGATAGTTTTTGACATTTAAAACAATACAAAATCAACTTGTGTAAAAAAACTAAACTAAACTGTATTAACCAATTTATACTTACTGATTTTAAAATATATATTGTTTTTATGAAACATAGAGATCTTCAATAATTAGAAACCATCATTTGCAAAATAGCTACTGGGTGATAGTTATAAGGGATAGTTTCAGAATGAAATTCTGTCATCATTTAAATTATGTAATCATTCTGTCATCAAGTTGTTCAAAGTTTGTTGTGCCGAAACAAGCAACAATATTTGGTACATTGTTTGTTACCAAACAGTTCTGGGGCACTATTGACTATCATTGTAGGAAATAAATGGCAGTCAATGGTTCTCCAGAACTGTTTAGTTAAATGCATTCTTCCAAATATCTTCTTTTGTGTTCAATAGAACAAATAAATAAATAAATGTTTGGAAAAACTTGAGAGTAAGTAAATGATGACAAAATTAAAATTTTTGATTGACGATTCCTTTAAGTCTGAAATCTGTTATTGAAAATTTTTATTTACTTTCTAACTTAATCTATTAGACTTAAAGTTGTTGTATATCCGAATGAAAGGACGACTTCTGGACAACGTGTGTAGGGTGGCACATTTGTGGTTGAATCTGTCTGGCCGTTAGACAGTCAAAATAGTCCGAACCTTATGTTGAAACACACGTCATGGCGAGAAGACATGTCATTGTTGGAAAATGTCATTGAGAGGGGGATGTTAATGGTTTATAATAAAGGTAACAATGACATTTATGCATTTGGCATACGCCTAAAGCGACTTACATTGCATTATCCTATACATTTGTTTCTAAGTATGTGGAATCCCATTGAACCCACGATGCTCTTACCACTGAGCTACAATAGAAAATCAATGATGCACACAGATAAATATTTTAAACACAACAATTTTACTTAAAAATAAATGGCCAATTTAAAAGTTATGGTGACTTTAAAGTTGAATGGTAGAAAAGAACAAAGCTTAAAAAAAAGGGTTTTTTAATATTTAATATTACAAATAATTACTGAAATCAAAAATACTGGTGACAGGAATGCAAAAATCGCATTGTAACTAACATAATAATAATAGCGATAAGAAGAACTATTTTTGCCATACTTTTTATAATCTGAAGAACCTTATTTCACCACCAATTACCTTTTTTGGAAATAGAAAGGTTCTTCAGATGTTAAAGGTTCTTGAGTGAACCAAAAGGTTCTTCTACGGCATCAAATAACTCTTGAATTGGCTAAAATCAACATATTTTCACAATCTATTCACCATATTGTAGGTGGATTTTAGCTGCAGCTTGTCATAATGCGTAATGGAGAATGTTACCGCCTCATCATATTCCTTGAATGCACTGTAAGTCGCTTTGGAAAAAAGTGTCATGCACAATGCATAAACATGTTTCGAAACTGTCTTGCTTTTCTTTGCCCAAGCAGACTATGACTTAACAGCCCTGTACTGTTACTTTAAAGACGCTGTCCCTCATAAATGTGCTAAGTAGCACAGATGATACATAGCAACTAAATGAACATTCAAAAAGTAAAAACAGCCAAAATAAAAACAAAATGAGGATATCTG
This sequence comes from Triplophysa tibetana, assembly GCA_008369825.1. Taxonomy (NCBI): domain Eukaryota; kingdom Metazoa; phylum Chordata; class Actinopteri; order Cypriniformes; family Nemacheilidae; genus Triplophysa; species Triplophysa tibetana. Next base: position 9,659,796 of record CM017896.1, on the reverse strand, counting down.
CCAGCTGCGTCTTCCTATGATCATCAGTGTATCTCAGTAACCGCACGGATTTGGAGGGAAGTACATTCTGTCCTGGCGGATTCGCAAAGAATCTGTTGCCCAGCAGGTGGTTCCCATTGATTCCGTGATGCTCGCCTCCTCACTTATAACCAAAGGCATCCTTTGGGGAGAACAAGGCTTCAGCACAGGCCCTGAAGAACTGTGATTGTTTTCGTGTCTGTCTCAGCCACAACATATTAAACAAATTTGAATGCAAATTGATTTGTATGGAAATATAATCATATGCTTCAGTAAAAAGAGTTGTGTATTAAATGTTCAGTTTAGACACGTGCAAACAACTCATTCAGTATTAAAGTCAACGTGAAATCAAAATTGACCAGGGTGCCATAAAACTTGATTTATTTTTTACAATTGAATATTAAAACTTTTTTGTTTACACACATTTCCTATGAAGGACAGGGATGTTCATGGGTTTGTCTGAATTCAAGTCTTGAAAACCTCGAACAGCCTGTCCCGGTTTGTTTAATCTGTGTTGGAGCCAAACTTTGGTCACTAACAGCAACATGAGGTTCTCAAGGTTCACAATCATTGAGTCCATGAATTATCTTGCAATTTCTAACAAAATCACCGTCCAACTGAAGCAATTTTTCAATTAACTAACCAAAACCAAATTCACTCACATTTTGCTTTTGGGAAGTTTGTTTTGGGCACTGAAAATCACGGTTTACATTTGGTAAATATTACAACTTGCTCTGGTCTTATTCATCCTGTAAAAATCATTTTTTAAACATTTCAGTCATTGAGAGGAGAATTCATATTATGATAGAACTAAAACCACCTTGAAAAAGACGTGTTGTTAATCACGATTGGCAGAGTATAAATTGGCTGAAATAGTGCTGTATCTTTCGTTTAGAGTACAAGAGATTGAGGACCCTGTTATTCACCACAAACGTCAAAGGTTATGACACTTCTCATTAAGATAAATATGCAGTGATCAGAACAGACAATGTGTATATAAACTTGTATGTGCCAGACTGCTAATCCGTTACATTTATGGCCAGATTTACAAACTGCGTGTGGAACCACAAACATCTTTTTTTTTGCGTAAAAAACGACGGTTTATGACTAAGACAGGCAGAGAAAATTAGTGCTGAAAAGCCATGGACACAGCTGTTTTTGCGACTGACCTTTTGGCATATGCATTTGTAGGGGTTTCCTCTTCAGACGCAAACTTTTTGGAGGAGTGAATCATGCAACTTGATTTACTGGTTTAAACCCTGCACTTATTTGCCCAGTTCTTGGTAGATTGCATTGGTTATTATAGGAATGAGATATTCATTTGCGGTTGTTTGTTAGTGAATCACCCCCAGAATTTTGCACTCCCATCGACAGTTTTTTTATTGTGTTATCGCACTATTTTGCCCTGTTTAGTAAATCTGGACCTTAGACTGTTTATAATTATTTGAAAAAAGAGCTTAAATCCCAATGTGATATGCTTGGTAAATACCAGTACAAACTAACATCAAACCCTTACAGTTTTGCTGATCCATATTCAATTTTCCTACTTTAAATAGTACAATTTTGACAACGCACAAACAAAATTATATTTTTACTGAATAAACCCTAAATCTAAATGTCACTGACACGAAAGCAAATTACACTAAAACGTACAAATGATATTGCACAAATTCATACAAATAGCAGCCTCATCAAATAGATATGAATTTATGTGAGATCAGACAACCGTTTTAACTTTACAGTTATTGTTCTTTGTGTAAATGGTTCTCAATTCAAATTCATTAAAAGGAGAGTCTGTCTACTATGAATGGCCTGATGGTGAGTTAATTAAAGGGCCAGTTCACCCAAAAAGGAAAATTATGTCATGAATTACCCTCCAAAATGTGTAAATTGGCAGCTGAGACTTCTGGGGCAACATTGACTACCATAGTAGAAAAAAATAAAAATAGTATAATTTATTGTTCTGTTGAACACATAAGAAAACATTTTGAAGGAAGTCATTTAAATGGTAGTCAATGGTGCCCCAGAAGTGTCAGTTACAAACATTCTTACAAATATCTTTCTTTGTGTTCAACAGAACATTTATACAGGTTTGGAATATTTTGAGGTTGAGTAATTAATGACAGAATTTTCATTTTTTTATCTTAAAACTTCTAGATATACCAGAATGGGCGTGTTTTACATATAATGTAAGTGCACTACTGCACTCCAGTGTTTTCTCCTTTACAATGAACGTGGGACAAATCCTTTTCTGTGGTAACCATGAATATTATGCCACAAATGCAGTCAAAAGAGCAGAACTTGCGTTGATTCCAAAATATCCCTTTATTCATTCAAAGTCCTCTTTATTCGGTTCTCATGGGGTTCATTATTTAAATCCAAGCAACCCTTAGGCACAGAACTGAGTCCAGAATCAAAATTGTTTTGTCTTTCTCAAATATTTCATGCTTTAAACTCAGCACTTCCTCTACTTTTTTGTGTTTTCTCAGATACATGGCTATTGTTCATCCCCTGAAGCCCCGAATGAAGTTTCAAACGGCCTACTGGCTAATCTTTGGGGTTTGGATAATCCCCATCCTCATCTCCGTACCCTCAGCGTACTTTGCTACGGAACGCGAGTACCCGCACAGCGCACAAACCCATGACAAAAAGATCTTCTGCGCGCAGATCTGGTCCGCAGACCAACAACTTATTTATCGTTCCTACTTCATGTTCGTATTCATAGTGGAGTTTTTGGGACCCGTGGTCACCATGGCGATCTGTTACGCACGCATATCCAAGGAGCTGTGGTTTAAGAACGTTCCAGGGTTTCCGACGGAACAGCTGCGCAGGCGGTTGCGTAGCCGTCGCAGAACGGTCGTTGCACTGATCGGCGTGTTGGTTGCGTACGTTTTGTGCTGGGCACCGTATTATAGTTTCACCCTCCTTCGGGATTTCTACCCTGCGCTGATTACTCGTGGCCGTAACTCGCTGGTGGTTTTCTACATCATTGAGTGTATTGCTATGAGCAATGGGGTCATCAATACTCTTTGCTTCGTGAGCGTCAGGAACAACATCCCAAAATGCTTTATGGCCGTGAAACTAGCTAACTGGCGCTCGGTCACCAGGGTGATTGTTGGTAAAATGACAGAGGACGACATCAGGACTTCATCATTGCGAGTGACAGAGGAAGTGGAGTGTACACGAATCAAGTAAACAAAGGTGGAAGGCCTAACAGCTCTTTTTTTTTGGTTGCACCGGTACCAAACTTACATTTTTTAATGAAACAATTGCAAATTTCCACGATTTTTTAAGCACCAGTCTGTTCCTTAAATTTGCTAAACTTTGAACGCCAATGAAAATTGTTTTACATAACCCGTATACCTGTATACTGACTACTTACATGTTGTGATGGTTGATGAAGTTTGTACATTGTGGAAAGCAAAAAGGTTCTATCTAAGTCAAATGGAATGCAAAACTTAGAAGCTCAATATCTCAAAACTGCTCAGATTGCAGATAGAACCTTATCATTTTAAGGCAATAAACTGTATTGTTATATTTAGCGGCTAGGGACAAAAGCAACTTTTTGGATAGCTGTGTCCCCAGTGTCAAGTGATATATATAAAACAGATTTTTAAAGGACTTATTCTTATCCGTGCAATTTGACATGATGACATCATGTATATGTCATCATAATGACATCATGTATATGCTAATTAGCTCGACTGGCAGCTGAAATTCACCTACGGTATGATTTACACAAAACATAGTGTATAAATAATGAAGTTAAAGGGATATCACCCAAAAATGAAAATTTTGTAGTTTACCTACCCTCAGATGGCTCGAAACCTGTATACATTTCTTTGTTCTAATAAACACAAAGGAAGATAATTGGAAGAATCTCAGTAACCAAACAGATCTCATCCCCCATTGACTCCCATAGTATTTATTTTTCCTACTATGGCAGTAAATCTGGGACGAGATCTATTTGTTTACTTTGTGTTCAGCAGAACAAATAAATACAGTTTTTAAATAATCTGAGGGCAAGTTAATTATGCCAGAGTATTCATTTTTGAGGTGAACCATCACTTAATATATATGATTCAACACAAAAGCAGTCTAGGCACAATTTTGTGAAACATGTCTTGTTATTATGATAAATCACAGCTGTGGTGAATCTACCGGGATACTTGTGTCAACTTGAGGGCTACTGACATCATACATCCATTAAAATGATATTTAGAACAATAGGTTAAGAGTCATCGAAAAAAATCTGGTAAAGGGATGTCAGTGCCGAGGAAAGTTCTAGCATCATGTGTTTGCAGACGCCATCTGGTTTTATAGTTTGGTGTTTATTCAATAACATTTTTACGTCTTTAAGAAAGTGTTTTAAATAATTTTTAAGGCCACTGTATAAAATACTAGATTTATTGGTCAGTCAAGTCCGCATTAATAATTTCTAAACTGGAAACAATTACAGGTACAGGATAATATCTCTTAACAAGTCATTCAGATGTCTTCTTCGTGTCTGAGTGGGCAGATTTTGTCTACGATAAAGACGGGACATTTGACTGTTTAGTACAAAATGTATTTTTACTAGTTTTCTTTCATAGTCTCCTTCGTTCTTACTCTAATGATTTATTATCTGCAGTGACATGAACTAGAGCACACATTGTTACCGGCCGCTGGTCTACTGAGGATCAAAATATATATTTAAGTGAATGATAGAATGTTCCATGAAAAAGAGCAAAACTAAAAGAAGCTATGAATAAAGAAGCACATAGCTAATAGTTCCTTGTCGTAAAAGAGTTGTGTTGTATTTCAATGTGTATTTCTCCATAAAATGTCGAACTAAATGTTTTTGTAATAAAACTGAATCCTAAAGCAGCTGTTTGGTCTGCGCTAAGTAATCTATACACTTCAGAGTGGATGACAGTGTGCTCCATAAAAGGAAAAGAACAAAGAGATGACATTCTGTTGATATGATTTTATGATCTGGCCGTTCTGATTTACTAGTACTATGAGTATCCGTGCTGATCCAATGTGTTTGTAAACAAAAAAGTTCATTGCACTGGGTTTTTGCAATCGATAAGTACAAGGCAAATTAATTGACCTCATCTTCCATCCAGAACGCACATATGTTCCTATCCGATGAGTACAAGATGCACTTTCGTATCAAACCATTAGATATCCGACCAAGACTGGTGCCTGAGCGAATAGCGAAATAGGAGAAAGTGGCTAAGTAGACATAAAGTCAAACAAATTACAGTTTAATCTGTCAATCAAAAACGTTCATTACAGGAACAACGGGTCCTCTTACAGGTCACTTCCAAGGCATTATCATTGTGTGCCTAAATCTGAAAAACCCATTTGAGAGATTCACAAAAAAAAATGCATTTGCTTGGCTCCAAAACCTACTGAGCTGCCTTCGTACGCAACATTTTATAGGCACGCTCTTGATGGCAAGAGTAAATGCACATCAAAAGGTGGTCTCTTAAAGGGATGGAACACCCCAAAATGAAAATTCTTTAATTTTTTTAAAGAATGCTGGTAACCAAACAACACTGGCTCTACTGACTTCCATATTATGGGCACAAAACCACCGAGAATATCTTAAAATATCTTCTTTTGTGTTGTGCAGAAGAAAGAGTCATATACTGGTTTTGCATGACATGAGGGTGAATATATATTGAAAGAATTTGTATTTGTGGGCCTGCCCCATATAATAATAGTTGGTAACACTTTACTTACTCTTCTCTTGTAACACGTTGCTTGTATTAATTATAGTATTTATTATAAATTATTCATAGTTACATGTACTCTAAACCAAGCCCTTATCCTTACCCTATAGTAAGTACAGTTATAACTCAGTAGGCTACTTAAATTTAACTAACACGGCACTGTGAACTAAAGTGTTACCTAATAGTTCATTTAATACAGATAATCAATAAGATATTGGACCTGTTTGTAAAACACAAGCAGAATGTTTCATAAAATCATTATATTTTCTTTGAACTTTTACATTCACTTCAATATGCCATTGAGAATTCATTCAAGAGCAACAAAAAACGTTTCATGAATGAGACCAATAGTAAATAAGATCAGTGTGATACACCACTCCATCGATAAATGGAGCAGCATGCTTGGATAAACTTAGACTTTAGATTAATGACACTTAATCTTACCAGATATAAAGCTTGGTTTCCATGAACAGAAAAAAATGATTTTTCTTTTAAACAAAATTGATGGTAGCGCCTTAACACTTGACTGAGTTTATGAGCAAAACAGATTTTTCCATGCTGTGGCTCGGGCGATTCAAGTGCTTGAGATTGGAAGAGACAAATGGCTCGAGGTGCGCAAAGATAATCTCTTAAATCTCTCCAAACTAAATGCAAGAAACAGACAGGAGCTGAAGATACAGCTTTTCCTGATGACTGCCCACTGATTTAGAAATGTGCAGCGTGTAGCTTGGCTGGAGTCCAAAAACCAGCTGCTGATTCACATAAAAAATATGAAGTGCTGTTTTAAAAGACATCTCATTGTGAAACCTCGTGCTGACAACGGCATGAATACAGTTCTGGAAATTCGAAAACAAAGGAAGACTACATGAAAGATGCTAAAATAACACAACTGTTTGTTTGACATTTTTTGTCAACATAATTTTCATGGTTACATTTGAATTTTTTATGTGATATTGCACTGGTCCGGTCAAATTGGGTTTCAGGTCATACTTGCGAAGGTTTCAAGTTTCCAACTCTGTTTATTCATGACTAGAGCAATGAACAGATGCATCGCCCTTCCCTTTCCATCCAAAATAAACCTGGATAAATCAACCCTCCACCAGGAGGTTTGTCTGTTTAAAAAGCACAATTAAATGTTCTGAAATTATCTAAGTCTCTTAACTAATTTTGCTTCAGGACTATGATTTTACACTGAACATAACTACACAAAAATCGCTTTAAACCTGAAGACAAATATTTAAATATTACCTCAATTCTTTATAAACGTAAACATTTTTACTTTAAAATTAATAATGAACCACACAACACAAATTGCCATAGTATTTATTAGTCACAATATCAGATTTTTACTACACAGTTATCCATTTCACTTTCGTGGTCGAAAGAATTCAAGATTACACTTCTTGTGTTTGTTAACATAAGTAAATGCATTAACTAATATGAACGAACAATGATCAATCTCATTTTCAGCATTTATTCATCTTTGTTAGTGTTCGTTGGTGTCAATACAATTATTAATGTTAGTTAATTGGGAATTTAATATTGTTAACACTTACAACTTTTATTTCAAAATTGTATTAGTAAATGCTGAAATTAAGATGAACAAATGCTTTTGAAGTATTGTTTATTGTTGGTTCATGTTATCTAATGCATTAACTCAATTACAACTATGGTGGTTTTTCTATTATAGTGTTGAGTTTTCTTATAATAAATAATAAATTTAGTTAGTTATAGGGTTCATGTATTCTTATGAGACAATATTGGGCCTCATGTATAAGTATGAGCTAATGAACACCTGCATGAACAACAAGCATCTTATCTTAGCTGCACGGACACCACACATCATTTTTAATAAGTAAGTTTGGGTTGTTGCATAGAGTCAAGGACGCTGGTATCTCTAAACAGTGAGCTCATTTTAACAAAGTTAATGTTATGAGTCTGAGAACTTGAACATCTGCACACACACCAAATATCTTTTAGAACTAAGACGTACAACCCACACAATTTTGTAGGGAAGTCTAATTAAATCACATACAACCAAGGACACTAGGTAGCTCATTATCGCTAAACCATGAGCTCATCTTTGATAGAAAAATGGTTAAATCATGTATCGTCCGAAACCCCCAGGAAAGTGTCAAGATAAAGAGGCACCTGTTTTTGAGGGGCGCACACAACCATTAAATCTTAATATGGTAGGCCGGAACTATGAGCGCAGAGGGACGGGCTAATGAAAAAGTGATGTCATATGAAACCTGAATGGAAGAAGATCATGTCATGCACACATGATTGGTTTAAACTGTGATAACAACTTGAAAACAATGTATAAAAGATGGAGTCAGATATGTATTCGTTGGATCACTTCAGATGAACTCTGAATATCCCACTTTGCCTTCCCGGGCAAATAAAGTTTAAACTCTTGGCACCTGGAACCCTTGTCTCTGAGATTTCTTTCTGCGATGGAAGGCCGATTCGCCACGACACAACCTCACTGTAAGTGGTACCATATTCACAATCGTTCTTTGTCAGGTCACACTTGCGAGAATCAAAGTGCATGGTATCACCCGCCATTTGAAAGGTATCAACGCAGAAATTTTAACGCCAGGCTCTCTCACCCATAGACATAAGAAATACCTAGAACACTCGTTGCTATCTGCTAACATCAACGTTTCCGCCATATTAGGGGTGGCAACCTACAACTACAAAAACATGCAAGTGAATGGGGTTGCTGCTTTTTTTCTGGATAAAAACTCAATTTCTCAACAAGCTGTTTTTTTCATAAATCGGAAACTAAGTCACCGCAGGGTAAAGCAACTTCCCCTTCAGATTAAATCCCATTGTAATAGAATGAGCTTGTGTCATTTAAAGCTACTTACATTTATCTGTACTTACTTGTTTTGTGACTTTAATCTATATTAAAGATAAAAATTCATATCTGTAAATTTATCTGTTTGTGCACATCCATGTGCCTTTTATGCGACATCTGCGACAGGGAACTGCTCGTCATCAAGCTAGCGCTGGAAGAATTGAGGCAATGGCTGGAGGATAATCAACAACCGTTTCTTATCTACACAGATCACAAGAACTTGCAATACCTCAAAGAAGCCAGACCCCTTAACCCACGCCAAGCCCGTTGGTCCATGTTCTTCAGCTGGTTTCAGTTCCAGATCTCATATCGCCCAGGTACCAAAAAAATCTTGTACTGTTGCCCTCTCCCCAGGAAGAAAACTCACCTGATGAACTAGCTCTTCCCAAATCCCTCTTCGTCAATCCCATCCGTTGCACCTTCAATGGAGCCATCACCTTCACTAATGCCCCCAACAACAACTGCTGGGCTGTCCATCTGAAATCTTATGGGCAAGCAGAGAGGAAGATCCAGGAAATCAGAAGATTCCTCAGAACATTTTGCCATGACCAATAGGAGTCCATGAGCCATTTCCTCTGCTGGGCCGAGAACGCTCAAAACTCTGTTTGTCAACCAGCCACCGGATTAACCCCCTTCCAGTGCATTTTCGGTTACCAGCCACCCCTGTTTCCCTGGTCAACCGCACCATGAGGCAGGCCACTGCAAAGGCGGGGTCCTCAGCCCACACGAGTGGGCTGTGGATGGGGGGAGTACTGTGACGGCGACACCAGGCTCTCTCGCCACTCTTCCAGCATGCTCACACTAACCAGAGTTCTTATCACCTGGTTCTTCTCACCCCACTCATCAGCTGGCTGCGTCCGAAAATCATCAACTTCCATACTATATAGTAGACGAAAATGAGTATGAGTCATGAATAATATGTCCATAAACCTCGGTATGCAAAAAAAGTAGACGAGAAATACCCGGATGGTCTACTACTTCCGCCGAGATTCGTGAGTGTGGATAGAATTGACGTCCGTTTTTAATGTAAGTGCCAATAAATTAATTTTTGTTTCAATCAACTCTCAGGTGTAGGTTGTTGTTAATAGGTCATATGTCAAAGAGCTTCCGGGTCACATGGCCATAAAACATGACGGAAGTATGTCAGAAATTAAATCGTTCTACTGCTCCTACTCATACTATATAGAATGTTCATTTCTGATGTCCGATAGGTAGGTACTTATTCAAATACAGAGCGTACCGTCACAGTATGCGATTTCGGACGCAGCCATTTACTCTGCACTTAATCATCAGCTGGTCTCGTTTGGATATACAGACACTAAACCTGGTTACTTACCTGCATTATCTTCTGTGTCAAGTCTTCAGTCTAATCGTCTTCATTCTTCTTCGTCTGTGTTTTCATCTGAATGTTTGCCTGTTCTAGTCATCTTCACTTCAAGTCGCCATCTTCACCCTCATCCCTCCCGGATTTACCAGCTCTGCTTTTTTTTGACAGTATCCTTAACTATATCCTCAGCATTTCATTCATATATAAAGTATTAATCACCTGCATTCAGTGTGTGTCAATAGTGTCGAAAAGTAATTTACCATCTGAGTTTTCTGTTAGAAAGTAGTTCCATCTTCTTCATTCAATTTCACTTCATTTCAGAGATAGAATGGTTCGTTCTTGTTGTGTAATATGTTGTAATACTGAGACACACGATAGAAACAGCCAAAAGCTTCACCACTAGGAAGGATTTTTTAGGTTTCCCACTTGGAAGAAAGTTTACAGACAGCATGTAATAATGCATTCTGTTGCGCATTTAAAACTGATTTTTAACCCTGTGTTGCTTTAATAATAATGGATGGACAGTGGAATTTTCATAAATGTGTATCAGTATTACTGGACAGTCAAAAGAATTACAGAAAATGTTGAACAAACAGGGTAAGGTTTACTGGCAAGGTTGAGACACACATAACGTACAGTATATTGCTTATAATTTTGTGCAAACCAAGGGTACATATACATTACATATAACTAAGTACAAGTAAATGCACGTTTTTATACAGTAAAAAAAGATAGTTTTGATGAATAAATTGGTCTTTACTGTACCACTCAGAGTATTTTTAGTTCACTGCTCAATACAATCAATACCCCGTAAATGGTACCACGGTAATGTCACACACATTAAACACTCTGACTACGACCAATAACAATATCATTGCGCTAAAAATATATAAATGAGGCTATCATTCAAAGTCATCTTAAATTGAGTATATTTTGTGTTCTGTCTAAATGTAGGAACACAAGAGAGGGAGTACGTAACCATTGTGGCTCTTAATGCAAAATTTAAATGGGAGCTGAAAGGTTTATGATATTACATTACAGTATGTTTAGAATTAACATAGTATAAATAATCATGATTTTACTGTCATAGTTGTGGCAGATGTCGGTATATTGTGACACCCCTACACTCAACCTACAACACAGTTTATTGAATGCATTGTGAATACGCTTTGCAGATGAATATGATCATAACTCTAAAAAATTTAAATTCTCATCACACGATGTTAAAGTAAACACCTGTTCATCATTATTTGAGAACAAATGGTTCTGAAGAGCGTGTCTTTTGTTAGAAATGTCAGGACAAATAGTGTGTTAGTGAGGGATTAAGAGTAAACCATGAGATATGAAATTCATCTGAATTATAAAAGGTCTGAACCCCCTCACCATTTTGATTGGATTGTGACAGATGGATGGCTGGGAATAAGCTTGTGTTAGTAGCATGTTGTTATCAGGAACTTTCTGACCCAGGGTGAAACCCAGGAGTGTTCTTAAATTTAATCTGTGTGCCATTGACCAGGACCTAACAACAGTTATTCAATAAACCAGGACACTGGCAGCAGCATGAATAAATTAACTGCTTATGGACTAAAGGATGAATAAGGGAAAATTTTTAAAGCGATAGTTCACCCCCCTAAAAATTACTCACCCTCACGTCATTTCAAAACTTTACTTCTTTCTTCAGCAAACACAAAAAGAAGATATTTTGAAGAATGTTGATAACCAAACAACACTGACTCCCATTGACTTCCATTATATGAACACAAAACAACTGAGACATTTCTCAAAATATCATCTTTGAGTTACGCAGAAGAAAGAGTATAGACAGTTGAGAGTAGATAAATGACGACATAATTTTACATTTATAGTTTGTGGAATTTATTTATATTTTTTAAAACTATTTGTTTTCATCCATTTGAGAATGTTGAATAAATATCTGAATTTCTGGACTTAATGAATTATTTAGAATTGCCGTTTCTATTGCAAGACCTGCCACCTCTGATAGACATTTTTAGTGTTGCCATGCATTATGGGAAGTCAAGTTACCCAGTTTTTAAAGAGCCTGCTGTCTGAAGTCTTAAATTGAAAATATAAGCAGCTCGCTAGAATTTGGAAAGAAGTGAATATTTCCAGAAAGACTGTCTGGCTGATTTTATGAAGCTAACAACTGTCAAAACATTTTCTCCCTCCAGATGAAGAGGCCTCAGAGTTTAATAACCCTCAACAGACGGCAGAAAGAAAATTCTTTCAATTTGCAAAACAGAACTCACATCATTGCGTTTTTTGAAAACTACACAAACATTCTAAATGAGTTACGAGTTACAAACATAACATTTATGACCAATTCAAACTGTTATGTTGTGTTCAGACCAAACGCGAATTGCGCCTCAAGCCCGAGTGATTTACATGTTAAGTCAATGCAAAGACTCGCGCGAATGAGGCGGCGCGAATGAGGCGGCGCGAATGACGCGAATTGCGCGAATTGCCCGAATGAGGCGGCGCGAATGGAAAAGATGTCAGGGTTCTAGCCATATTCGCTAATTGGCTCCAAACAAAAACATCCAATAATATGCAGTTTTCCAGCAGTGATTCAGAAAAATCTCTGATTCATCGGGTAATGCGGGTGCAAGCATTAGGTTTTGATTCGCTGTGACTGGGTGCAAACTAGGACTCGAAGACTGTTTCTAATTGTCAGGTAATTACACACGTACCGATCAAGTCAAGTCTTCCATATGAAGCACTTTTTCGTGGCACAAAAGTTGCAGCACGTGTTCCAGACCGCATCCAGTTTGCCTCGCGGCTCACCGCCCAGTCAGTCAACAGCTTAACAAAGCAAAACATGCTCAAAGGAATACATATTTGGTACTCACAACACAAGCTTTGACTCCAAAATATTGTACCTAAGTAGGTATGTCCTGTCTCTGAGGGTGTGAGGAACTGCTAAAAGCCACAGACTTGGAATCGATTATCGCTTCATACACGCTATCTTTTTTTTTCTTTTTCAAGAAAACATCGTCAAAGAGTGAAATATAGTAATAAAATATAGCTTACCATTTCTTGTGCAAATTGTAGTTTTAAAACTATCGTTCAATTAATTTATTTAGAGTTCAAAAATGCCCTCTATACTCTCCTGAGGTATCACTGAATCTGCACTTTGCACAGTTATTCTTTGAACAACTTTTTTAGACTATGAAGATCCAACAATGACTAGCACGACTTTCTTTTCGTGTTACTCAGCATAACTTTTAATACACAGACTGTGTGTGTGTATTTCCATTTATACATTTTTAACCTGAAATAATAATTAGCCGTACATATTTTTGGATGTGGTTAACCAACAACTTACCTCACCCCAAACCCTTTAATCACATCAGCAAAGAACCTAACATCACAGGGGAAAGTCAAACCATAGCAAAACATACCAATGAGATCCTAGGAAATAGCAATTCACACGAATGAGCCACCTTGTAAAATAGGAATGAATATCCATCAGATTGCATTTATATATATTTTTACATTTGAAATATACCCAGTGTTGGGTGTAACTAGTTACTAAGTAATTAATTACTGCAATTTAATTACTTTCCTCTTGAAAAAGTAAAGTAAGGGATTACTCTTATTTTCTGTTATTCAATTTCAGTTACTTCTGATGTAATTCAACTAAAAACTTTGTAATCTATGCGTTTGCAATAGTGGAATTGACATCAAAATTCAAAGTCTAACTTTAAAATGTTTTAATGTAAAATTCTCACATTTGTGATACTTTAATCCGTTAATAATATTACTTTGTCGTTTTATATTATTTATTTGAATGAATTAAAAGCGCAGTTTCAAGTCTATCATTGAATCACTTAACTAATCAAGGTTGATGTTGGATATAGAAAGTAATTAGTAATAAGTAATTAAATACTTTTTGGAGAGTTATTTGTAGGGTAATCTAACTATACTATTGAATATGTAATTAGTGACTAGTAATTAATTACTTTTTCAAAGTAACTTGCCCAACACAGATACCGCATAGTAATATACAATAGATTGAAAGTCATGCTGGGTGACACGAAATTAGAAGTTCTGACTTACATGATAAAGGGGGGAAATTCGTGTCAGTACGAATTAATAGAAATTAAATTTCGTGACAATGTCACAATTCCCGTGAAACTGTGTTGGTAAAATCAAAGTAAATCATCTTCTAAATACTTAGGTTTGTTATAGCCACAATAATGCAAGCAGGCGTTTAAAGCATGTACATTTGGACCACACATAGAAAACTGACACATCCTTCTCATGCATCCAATTTTTCCTCTTTAACCTGTTTAGCAGTTTCTCTTCTGAACACACAGTTGCCACCTGCATATTTGTGTTCTCCGAACAGTTTGTTTCATACTCTCAAAAGTCGGTTTGGAAAGAGCCGTGTCCAAGTTGTGGTTTTCTTGTTTAAGCCATGTTTGTTTTTCTCTCCGCACAGAAAATCACATAATCAACTACTAACGAAAATGGCGGCTTGCGGGTTTTGGCTAGAACGAACGCTGGAATACAGGTGCTGTATTTGCTTAAAGGCTCTGTTCCAAAACATAGTGAGGCATAAAGTGTAGAAGACAAAGAAACTATCTATTGGCCAAATTCCCAAAGCCATCATATTAAGTTATCATTCCCAGTTAAGTAAAGTTACCCAATATTGATCAATGTATTGGTGCAATACGAATGTAACTTTAAAGTCTGTGTAGTGATGGGAGCAGCTTTCTCCACGTATGCAAAAGTGTTTTCCTATGACTGGAAAGAATGTTCTGGTACAATCAAACCCCTAGGAATACAAATCAGCATGTAATAAATAAAAACACACACACAAGTGTAAAAAATCTTAGTCTCTAATAAAGAAGCGTACTCGTTGAAAACATTCCCACACTCACAGAATGGAACATGAGAAACAGTAGATTAAAAAATTATAGGTATGCTTAAAACTATAAAAGTTATTTGACATTTTAAAGTAAAAAACATAGAAACTAGGTTTATAAAATATAGTGTCATTTCTTCCTCCTGAGAAAGCCTCGTGCCTCTTTTTGCAAGGATTTAATGTCCTCTTTTCCACTGTCCTCTGATTCTGGCATGTAGTCCGAGTCATCGCCCACCTCTTCTTCCTCGCTTTCATCGTTAATAAAACTGTTTTCGTACTGATTTTCATCCTCATCGTCAGCAGTACTCTTGGCTGGGGAACAAAAAAAACACCATCGCAATGTGACTTTCCAAAGATCGAATTACACTGTGTGCTCATTTTCACCACAACAAGAATTTGAATCACACTGGATGCGAAAACACACCTCAATTTTAGGATAGGGATGATGCACGTTACGGTTTTTAAGGTATATTTTGCTTCATTATTAGGTTATACAACTGCTTACATGCATTTATTTCCATACATTGGTGCTAAAACTAACAACTCAGTTTTTTTTTGGAGCAAAAATATTTATTAAACACATATTTCGCCCCGCTGCAATGCCAAGATGGTGCAAACGTGTCCCAAGAAAACATTATTCCCACACATCGGTTTCAAGCTTAAAACACAAAATATTCGGAGAACAACGACTGTTGAAAAACAGCTGCAATGGCTTCGCATTTTCGAGCCTGGGACGGTCACGCATGCTGCAGGCATTTGATTGTTTACTGGCGAAAAACAAACAAAAAATTGTGTGACTTCAAAAATGATGGCAATTATTGATCAGCTCATAGTTAAGTCCTTATTAACGTTGAATAATCATCCATCGCAAAAGCTTGGTACGTGTTTCTCTTTGTTCCAAAATGGTCACATCTGTAGCCCTACAAGATATCAGAAGTGGAACGCCCAGCACTTCAAATAGCTTGTATGATTGCTAATATTTCTCTTGACCAATGCTATAGTGCATATGTGCAGCCTGTTCCTCCCCAAGGTCCGCTCGGCATGTTCTGCATTAGTTTAAGAGGAATTTAATTTAGTTCAATGTGAGCGCCCAGGGGAGCCTTAGGTTACACACCAAACGCTGTGGTGCATTGAGTTCTGTGGAAAATGATTCAGACTTTGGCTTGAGTAGCGTGCAAGGATTTGTGGGTGTTAAATATGTATGAGTTTTAAACAATAAACATATTGTTCTTCTGAACCTCAAAGAACTAAATCTATATTTGCCATGCTTAGGCAAATGTTTTTGCGTGGAAGAGTGACTAAATAAAGTTTTGTGCATGTTCAAATTATTTACTGAAGATTATGATACCCAATGTAGTTCTGTACCTGTGTTAAACGCACCAACCTTTCATTTCGATGCAATTGAATTACAGGGTCAATGTTTTTATGGAAGCTTGCAGAGGTTTATCCACAACTGTGAAGCTGGAGCCAGTTTAATTTTACAGAATTAATTCTGTGCATTATGAGAAGTTTTTACATTGTGGTAAGTATTCTGACCTACTGCCTGCAACAGTGCTGCTGCTGCTAAAATGGTTTTATTTGTAAGAACCAGGGTTTTATGTGTCTGACATTCAGAAGGCTTAATTTTAAAACGGGAGGAAAAACGGAAAGCTAGACTCAAGATGTATGAAGGTCTCAGGATTTTGTTATGCACCAGCCAGACCACAACAGGAAGTGGCTTTTAAAGTTTATGTGGAACAATAATTGTACAAATCTACCCAACAGTGAAGTTCTTTTTCTGCATTATTACGAATCAAAGCAGTTAAACTCTTGTCATTTCAAACCTGTACAACATTCTTTCTTCGGCAGAACACAAAAGAAGATGTTTGAAGAAAGGTGGTAACCGAACAGCGCCGGCTCACAGTCACTTCTATTGCATAGACATAAAATCAATGCAAAGTGAATGGGGGCAAGTTAACAACATCCTTTAAAATATCTTCTTTTGTGTTCTGCGTAAGAGAGAACGTCGGACAGGATTAAAATGACAAGAGGGTGATTTTTTTGTTATCAGATAGCTTTATAATAATACTAATTTAGTATTATTTATTTAAAGAATCATGCTGAAGAGAAAAACACTTACATGGAGATTTAGTGTGTTTATACTCCTTCTTGTGAAGTGGATTCTTCCTGCATAAACAAAGCACAAATTAGTCATTTTAATAAAGAAAATAATTATTAAAAATGGAACAATTTTTTCAAAGTCATTCACGACTAAAAATTGTCATAAAATCATTTCATAAAAATAGCACTTATAAATTATAGCCAAGCATAACGACAAAAATATTTACTATAGAAATTTCTATAGTACTTTTCTATAGTGGACTTTTCCAGCCCTGGAATTTTAAGATGACATTTCTAGGTTTTCGATGACTGCGGAATGTCTAATTTATGTTGTTTTTATCTGCAGGTTTAAGGTAGTCTCACCTGTAGCAGTGGGTACCAAATGGGCACTTGGGCCTCTCATCATCATCATCAGCATCATCATCATCATCATCATCTTCTGTCTTCTCTTCCTCATAGTCACTGTCTCCAGGGTGACTGAATTCCTGAAAATGTACAGGATTCTTCCTGGAGTAAGAAAACAAAATAAGTCAAATTAACTCAATTATGAGCATTCGTGCAATTTAATTATACTGACAGCTTACATAAAGAAAGCAACTTTTACTGTTTAAAGAGAATATGTGAAAGAGAAATTGATAAAATTATGTATACTGTCAGTTACAGAGACATTTTTAAATGCAGTCTGTTTACATCCCTAAATTAACATCAAAGTATTTTGTGAACACACAAGAATAAGAGATTTATGGGTATGTGTCGTGCTTCACCCCTGCGTTCGAGGACAGCACCTTCCAGCTAAAATACAAACTTTATCGGTCAGCTTTAAGACATTAAAAATAAATGTCTTGGATTAGATATTAGGGAAACCATATGCATATGTCTTTAAAACAACACGCAAACGATTCTAGGCCGACCTCAAAAAAAATCCAGGCCATGTTCACATCAATTTTCCTCATTTTTTTTTAACAAATGGGAAACATATACATACACTGAAAGCAGAACGACTGTAGAATAGTTCATAAAAACTTCAAATGCTGGCTTAACTTAACTAGAAGCTTTCAAAGCCATTCATTTTTTCCAAGATTGTCGCTGTAGATTTAGCAAAAAACAACGGCAAATATTCAGAATAACCTAGTTTGTAGCACACTGAACATCCGCTTGTTTATTTAGCAACCGCTGTACACAGAGATGGTTATTTGGACTTTTCCATATTAGAGAGCAATCTCGCAGTACGGTACCTGTAACAGGAGCTGCCGTAAGGACAAGGCATCCGGCTCTGTTTTTTCACCCTACTGGTGCTTGTTTTGCTTTCAGACTCTGTGATCTTTGAAGTTTGCTGTGTGTTCTGTGAGGGTCCCTGATCGACCTGAAGGTTACTGGAATTTTTTGCTTGTGTTTGCGAATCTTCAGATTGAGCACTTGCTCCCCTGATGCCTCCTCCCTTTTGCCCATTATCACGCTCCATCAATCCAGTGCTGTCCGACTCGTTGCTTGGCCCGTCCTCGACTGATCCGACTCCAGTGCATTTGAGTGCCGTTCCATCACCCTGCCATGAGGTCAGCGCACAGTGTAAATAATCCAAATAAAATTCCAGAAGCTCCTTCTCGTTTCATTGTATACAGATATATGTTTAAATGCATTTCAAACTAGCTTTACAATAAATGCACTGTTTTTATTAATTGCAATTAGATTTTTTGAAAAACAACATTGTTTATTTTAAAACTTTCTATACATAAAACATTGTGCAATTTTTTTTTAATTACATCATTCCTACATTAATTTTCAATAAACAGGTGCATTTAACAATAGACCGATTAAAAGATATGCCCACATTTTTGATGGTGAGTTTTCTCGATGTCGCATTTGGGTCAATTCATGTCATATTTTACTCATCAAAAGCTATAGAGTCCGGCATAGATGACATATTGTTGAATGCAAACCCTAGAATCGAGTTAGCATTTTTGCAGTTCCGGTTCCCTCACTCCAAAGTCTACGGGTTTTTTTGAATGGGTTTTTGGTGAATTGGCTGAAATAAAATCTGTGGTTAACAAAACCTCAAAAATGGTCACTATTTAATCTATGACATGAAACACAACAGCCATAACCCACTCATGATTTTAAAAGCTTTTTTGCGCCTTAAAAATGACAGCTGCGAACATCCTTTTGTGCATAAAAATCTAATAAAAATAATGCAACATGGGCACAGATCTCTAAAAACACAGATGTGGATTCATTCACACAGGCACCAACTTCCGGGTTGGCCTACAAAAATATGTCGTCCATGAAGTACTCTATATCAACATGAGCCATTTTGGGATTATGACCGGTCAGAGGGCAGGAATAGCTCCGTATGGAATCTAGGAGTTGTTACATTTCTGAAGCATAAATATCTTAGTAGAATTCAATTTAAGAAGACCAGTAAATTCGATTTTATTACCAGGTCATCTTCAGAATCACTCTTTAACCTCTTTGCCTTCCTCCTAGGTATCCCCTCCTCCTCCTCTTCCTCGGACGAAACCTGTGCTATACGAGCACGTTTGGGTTCGGGTGCAAGTTTACGTGCAGCTGGGCGCTTGGACTGTTTTGGGGTTCCTCTGACGGCTTTGCACTCACCTGCTCCAAAGAAAAAGAGAAAAACAGGCAAGAGC
The DNA here is from genome assembly GCA_008369825.1 of Triplophysa tibetana. Classification (NCBI taxonomy): domain Eukaryota; kingdom Metazoa; phylum Chordata; class Actinopteri; order Cypriniformes; family Nemacheilidae; genus Triplophysa; species Triplophysa tibetana. The sequence continues at coordinate 9,640,235 of CM017896.1, read as the reverse complement.
ATCTTCAGTTGGACTTCAGTCTGTTTCATGATAATCTCTACAATATAAATGTTGCAATATAACATATCACTTTAATATTTTGTGTAATATCAATGTACTGGAATATCTTATATGTTATTACTGGTTAGACCCAGAGGTCACGAACATGCTAAATACCACGTAACGCCACCTTGCACCATAGTTACTGTTAATTATAGATTATGACAAACTTTTTAAGAGCCTGTCCGTCAAAATGATACACAATAAAAATGTCTACCGCAACATCTGCTTAGACCACCAGGTTATTTTTGTTTAAGACATGATGTCTCTTGATATGTTGCACTACATATTACAGTACAGACTTTAGTTCTATACTCATGAAAGTCAATGTACATGCATCATTTTTCCAGTTGAAATCTTCAAACTTTACTTAAAGGGGTCATATGGCGCGAATGTAAAAATTTCAGAGAGGGGGGGCCTAGAGGAGAAGCCTTAAATCGTGTGAATACATTGCATTACATCGAACCTACATAACCTTCGTTTTAGCCGTGTCATATGACCCTTTAACATAGCAAAGGGGTCTACACATAGACTACGTATATTTTTCTCACAAACTACGTAAAACATTTCATTACGAAAATTTAAATCCAATGTAACATAACAGATCTAAATAATTTATAGGAGGATAGAACAAACTATCTTGAAAAACTGCTGAAAATTGCAGTGCATAAAAATCACATTCTTCCTTATGCCCTGAATACCGCCCAAACCCCAGAGCGTCACAGACCAGAGTTATTCAAGTTTTGATTTTAGTTTTACTAATATTCAAAACTAGCTTCTCTCTTTTCTACTCTTTCTTTAAAAAATATATATACTGTGGTAGCCTTTGTGAGACCAGTTATGTTGCTCTAGTTGCTTCCATTTTTTACCTCATTTGTAAGTCGCTTTGAATAAAAGTGTCTGCTAAATGACTAAATATAAATGTATTTTAGTTTTTATATCAATTTTAGTTCAAGTTTTAGAAATTTTGTCATTTTTAATGGCTATATAATATTAACTACTTTTCATGTTAATAATAAAATATATATATTATAATATAATATAATAATATAATTTTAGTGCTTTAAACTTATTTCTGTTTATTTTTGAGACAGCAATTAAATTTTTCCTTCAAGTTTTTCCCCAATAATTTCAATATTTTATTTGATTTCAATGATCAAAAACGTTTCCGATGTTTTAATTTTAGTAAACTAAAATAACTTGCCGTAGACACGACCAGGGGAACCAAGACATCAGAAGTCACACATGTGCGGTGACATCGATGTTTCGCCAGAGAGAACTTACTGTACAGCCAATGTATGAGTTTCCATGACTCAGTCTTTCCAAACATCTATCCACTGAAGTACGTGTGTTTGTACTGTGCATTGAGCGTGAAGGCAGTTTGGTTTAATCCAAATTACTGCAGCAGGTGTAAACAAGAACCATCAGGCTCGGCCAGTAATGTCACAAAGTTCTTTCACACGGCGATTTACATCCCTGAAATGTGTCCATGAAAACAGAATTATAACAGCTGTCTTAAATTGGCGATCTCAATAAGGCTACACTCACAGACCACATGAAAGAAAACGAAGCAACACAGTAAGTAACTGTAAATTTAACGTCTGTGCAGAGCCGTAAAAAGTGGTAAAAAATGCTGTCATTATATACTGTTCCTCACATAAAGCTGTCGACTGACTTCAAAAGACCTGGCATTTAATGTACAATGTGCATGGACCATTTTATGATGTTTTTGTTTTTAGTATTTTCAGATCTTGAAATTTCCCTCAAAAATTCCATGGAAGGAAATCCTACTCGAGCGACAAGATGATGAAAGAATTTTCATTTCAGACAAATGATACCTCCATATACATGACACGATATGCCACGATATGCATCGAAAAGTTATATTTAAAGACTGATCTGTCTTAAAATTGACTTATATGAGCTGAATACAAAAGTAATCTCATCCGGGGCTCTGCGTTGAGCTATATGAGAATACGGTGGGGGCTATGGGATCCAGATGGTGCGCTGTATGGAATGGGTCTGGTGTTTTATGAAGTCTCCTGCACACTTGAGCTGTGGATACAAGCATTTTAAAATACGTCTGCATGTCTAGAGAGCCGAAGTAAAAGGTCAAGGGAGTGATCTGGACCAAATGTAAACCATATCTTCCCTCCTGCCTTTTCCTTTAAGAACAATCTCACCGTTGCCATGACAACCAGCTTTGAAAGTGACAATGCAACAGTGCACCGGTACCTTTGGCAGTTGACGGACTTTGGGTAGCTGAAGCACAAGACATCATCCAGTCTGGCAAGATGCGCTTCTTTTGCGGCAATGAAGGCTCGCTTTGTTGACGCACTGCGGGTGACTTAACAACGCAAACACAAAAGTAAAAGTACATTTACATGCATTCAGTAATGCTACTTACACACAATTTAACATTCTACCTTTCTCAGATGCATTTAACGTTTTGCCATTGCCACAATACTTTTTGGCTTTTTTCGCGGCTGTTTTTCGTATCCAAATACACACCTTATTGAGAGAGCACACAGGGGGAGCAGAACCACCCTGTTTTTCACTTCCTGTGGGCGTGGAGCTCTGGGTCACGGGTACTTCGTTCTCGCCCTCAAGTGTGGCGGAGTCTTCACAGGGTTCTGCTGGTCTGGGCAAACACTCCATCATATCCTTCTCCTCCTCAAACCCCTGACTGTTTCTAAAACGGGTCAAGACAGAGTGAGGTCATCAACTCTATTTACAATGATTCCGACACGACCTATAATTCTTCTGTGGGCTCAAACCCATGACCACTCTCTTGACAAGCATAAGCACCACACATCGGTATGATTCTAAAGGAAAATCATGTTATATACAAGAACAGATTTCTATACAATATAAACACATAATGTTAGCCTTTCTACAGAATCAGCTGTGAGATAACGGTGCTCGCAATGCCAAAGTCCCAGGTGAGTCTGGATAAAAGCGTGACTGTAAATGTGGCCTCTTCAGAGAACATCAAGGCTAATTTCCTAGATGAAAGGCACGACTTTTAAATGCATGCAAATTGAGCATTCAAAATCAATGCGTCACGTTAGCATTTCTCATCGCTTTTGCGTTATCTGAGCTTTTGGTGGTATCCTACACAACCAAAGACCAGCACATCTGTGTGCATTACAAAAGAAGGCGTTTTAAGCCTTTGATCTCAGCTCTGCTGGTCACAGATCAGTTTATAAATGAAGGACAAGGTAAAGGTTAAAATAACTGCATTCAACCCGACAATCATTATCACAATCAGAGCTCACATAAGAAAGATGTGATGCTGCCTTAATACACCTGGGATTTTAAAAAGACATCTATTTATGCAGCGTAATGAAGACATTTTGAATTCGAAAATGAATTTGTCATGATTTTGTCAAATCCTAATTAACTTTAAGTAAACATCAAATGTCAATTCATTAAGTTAATAATGTACAACCAGACAGTTGTTATTACAGGATAAACCACGACTGAGTTTGGATCATACTGAAGGGGTTTATTTTGCTCTAACAATTGGCTGGCTGTACATAATCCAGCTTCTTACACGGCTTGCCGCACAAGTAAATTGTTGAACAAGAGTTTTTGAAATGTTTTACTCATCTGTGACATATACAAATTAAATTTCCTATCGTCTTAGACACGAATAAAGCACAAACACTGGTAATCACTTGAAATATAATCTATATCCAATAAAGTAAAGTAATGCGTGGATGAAGTTTATTTCTAAAGAGGTCCCAGGTCAAGCGAGTAAAACATTACCACGGATTCCTTTGCGAACAAGGCAGAGGTTGACGATGGATTTGCGGAGAAACAAAAAATAAAAAAGAAGTGCAATCAATAATGGATCCAATAAGAATGGCGCAGCAATCTTATGGGAGTACAACATTTGTGTATATATGCGTCACTATTGCTTTATTAGAGATCACATGATATGCCCCGAGCCATATTTGCATGGGATAAGTGTTACTTGGGGACCCGTTGTTATTTTTAATACTTCCAGTGGTTGTCTGTGATCTGAATCCCGTGTGAATCGGCCATGTCTGTAATTTGTATAGTAAAAATTCCCCTACAAATGACCTATCATATTTTGACGAACTCTGAGGTCGTACAAAAATATTAGTTCCGTGCGAATCTCTGTGATTGGAGGGCTCGTATATTATTTTTCAAGGTTTTATCTAGTCCACCTAATGGAGGCTGTTTTGAAGTGTTTTGGTATCATTTCGGGAGCTGGGTCATATCCATAAGTTACCAGGGGTCTCCAGTTTTTTTATGTATCATGGAAACTCTCATAACATTTGAGATTTGCAATTGCAGTGATTATATGTCCGGTTCACGATCATACGCAGATGGCCTTGCCATCATTTCCTTGAAATAAGTCAATAAATTGGAGTAAAATCACAGGCTTCATCCATCCCGTGCAAATGCGCCACATGAAATACAGATGTGGGGAGGTCATTTATAAATCACACGAGGTCCCCAGATAATACTAATCCTAACATTAGGGCTCTAACCAAATTCACAGGAGGCTTCGCAAAGTGCAATCCAATCATAGCAGTGGGCGTTTATTTCCAAGTCCTCATGGCGGAACGCTCAATCGAACCGATCGTTTGTCAAGCTGGCCTCAAACCCGGGCAGAAAATAGCCTATTACTTATTGATTTTTATGTTTTTAAAAGAAAAAAAAAACAAGCGAACGTCATAAGTAGACTTCATATAACACTATAACGCAATAAACAAGCCCAGTTCATCGCAACTTTCAAGTATAATTAAAAATACAGTATAGTTTATAAGTATCTCATATCCGTTCCTTACAATACATAAAATGTATTTCTCAATGGTGTAAAATTGTTTTTATCAAACGGGAACACATCATAAGCAGCATATTCCATAAGAAAGATAAAAGTAAGGCACAAGTTGATTTTATCCATCAGAAACAAGTGGGTTTTCATACCAGATGGGAGTGAAAAGGAATCATGCACAACAATGTGTGCAATCTGGAACTTATATTTTAAGAAAGCAAACAGGGTCATACGTGGAAAACATACTCCAATGCATTACCCCTTGTTTTAATGGGGCAATTAAACAAATAAGGCCTTTAACTAGAAGCCTGCTAGTTAACCTGATTCGCGGACTCGGATACGACATGAATTAAAGTCTTCATTCTAGTCATAAATTCTTGTATCCCATACGCCCTCCCACAGCGCCATTGAGTGACATGCAGCATTACCTGGGGGTTCTGTCATCCTGCTTGACGTGCACTCTGTAAATGTACCTTCCAGGCATGAGAGAGAAGATGTCACCTTCCCGGAGAAAGTGCCAGACATCCTTCTCCAGCGGTTGAGGGGTGGCCACAATGCTCGTCTGAATAAAACACGGGTTCAGGTGTGTCTGACGAGTGGAGATCAGAGAAATTCTGGTCCATCATATGCACAAAACTCTTCAGTTTTACACATAGATCCATTGTCTATGACACTTTGAATGCTCATGCAGCTATAATACTTCTCAAAAGATGTTTCTAAAATAGCAGTATTCCCATAACATTAAGCATCAAAAATTGTTTTCCTGGCGATCGTACAACTTGGATTAGGTACATTCACTTTGGCATTACTGTGGTGGCTACAAACGTCAGTACTCAAAATTAAATGTCTTCGCCATTAAAACAGACACATTAAATTATTGAAGTGGCCAACTATAAACATATGAAAAGATTAATAACTTTTCCAACAATTTCATCTGTCATGACAGAAAACTGGCCGTGGAAGCAGAAAATTTATGTTGATGAATTTAAGCGAATGCACCGTATATATTTCGGGCCAAATTTAGTATACGATGCAATAGAATTCGATTTATTATTTAACTTATCAAAAAGCTTCATTTGCTCATAAAATACACTACATGCTGTTTTGAAAACAAAGGTTTATTAAATACTAAAAAAGTCAAAAGATTAATAGAGGAGAAAGCAGGCACTGTTGCCCTGACAACACAGCTAAAAGGGTGTAGAACTACACGTGTAATTAAAAGAGGCTGCTGCTCGAGAGACAAGAACCTCGTAATCTAGAAACTTTTGATGTTGTAACATCAAAGGCGGGTGCGACTTTTGTCTGACACAAGAGTTCGCTCTAAATCCACCAAAGCACCAGCATGACCCCACTCCCACATATAAAACAGAGGATGAAAAGAAGCTTACGGGCTTCAGGCGCAGGTGACCCGTCTGGTTCTCCAGTACGCCATGGTTTCTCGATACCCTCTTATCACTCACCTGGTGGAGATAAGACAGTGTTATGGAAGTAAAATGTAGAACATATAGGCTTGTTCAATCCAGACATGGGTGAATCTCACAAAACTGCTATATTCACGCAAAATCGAAATCTTTTTATTTTTATTTTAATAGGTCTAAAATGATCTTTATTATCTCAATGGAAAACACTTTAGCATTGAGTGAATGAGTCCCACAAAATACAAAATGATTATAAACATTGAATGCACAGCAAATCCGTTTGGACAAAGGTATCTACCAAATAAATCAATGTAAAGGAATGATAGTTAATCCTATGTGGAGAGAATTCAATTTTTTAATGACCTCCACCAGATATATTACTACTATAAACTGCTGCGGCTCAGCTAGTCACTGTCATTAATCATATGTGAAGTGCAACAACCACAACAATGTTCAAACATCCTACGAGTTTAAAATCCTATGAAATGGCATGAATGGAGCATATTTCACTCATACGAAGTTGGCATGGGGCATATCAAAGCTCATATTGTTGCGATAAAGTACTATCCTTTAAAACTTTGGTTTGTTCAAGTCAAGTGGCTTTTATTTAGTCACTTTAACCATATACAGTACAGTACACAGTGAAACGAAGCAATGTTCGACCCAGGACTAAGGTGCAGTACATATAATTTAGCACTATATTAATAGGTAGTTTGGCGCCCTCTTGAGGGCCTAGACTGTCATAACTGCTATTTGTTAAGATTACGACTTTTAAATAACATAACAAAAATATAATAGATCAACTCACAATGCATCTGATGCAAAAACCCGAAGCCCTAATAAACATTAAGACGTCTGATTACAACAACTGTGTGCATTAAAAGAACAATACTGGGTTTTTAAGAGGATCTATTGACAGAAATGCAACATGATATACAAAACTATTTATTCAATGTTGTATAAAGACCATACATTATGAACCGTTATGTTTCTAATACCTCAGAATAAGCTGTTTATATCTACATAGAGAGCGGCCCTACACACATTAAATTCGCCGCCATGTTTTGTACAGCAGCCCCAAACGGACAAACAACTCTACAACGCGCGTTTCCTCTTCCTCTACTCTTCGGTACAGTGCTGAAACGGATCACGAATGATCGGTGATCTTTATGGATCGTACTCTACGGTCAGGAACGCATGTGACCCTCGGATTTAATGAAAGTTTATTCATCATTGAGTACGAGAGTAAAACGCACTCACCCTACAATTTAAGCTCCAACGTGCTCTCGCTCGCGCTCTCTCTCTCGGGGTGGTTTTAAGACAATCTTTCTCTCCAACGACTCTCTGCTAGAAAGTATCTCCATAGATATCTTTGAGTATCTCTGCTAAAAGCCGCAGTACCGCGGGTCCTAACGCGTCTCTGCTGCAAAGTCTTTATAATATGACTCCAGGTCCGAGCTCCTGTCTGTCGTGTATACTGTTTTATACATCAAAATAACATCTTTTTTTAAAGATCATCTCTCTTCCCTGCATCAACATGAGAACGACATATTTCTGTACTATGGTGGCCAACGTTGTGTTTGGACCGAGCGATTCCTTGCAAATCTATTATACAACGCTAGTGGCCGCTGTACATCAAAAACTGCGCCTTTAAACCAGTAGCCCATAATAAAGAAAATATGGCAATTGAATAAAAATGCAGGGTACTAAAGGGATGGATGAACCTACACCCAGAAACTGTCCTCTCCCAAGGACAGTCTCTCCGTAGGGCAGATCTATGGGAGGGCCACCGTCCACCTGCTCCAACTCAAAGCCTGGCATCTAAGCACGAGAGACATAACAAAAGCTCTATTAACATTTATCGTTCTCTATAAAAGTCACACAGTTTGTTATAAGACAGTTGAGGAGTCAAGTGTTGGCCGATTCTTCTGTCACAAAACTTTTAACTTGCAAATATGACAATACGAAAACATTACGTACTAACTTTTTCGTGTAAACGTATTTGTAACAGTATATTAACTCACCTTCAGGATCCTGGATGTACAGAGACTGAATTATCTATGCATTGTGCGTTGAATGAATAATATTTCGTGAATGAAGACTTCCGGTAAACTTCAACATGAGCATGCGCAGTGTAAACATGCATGCAGAAGCTTTCTCAACTCTTTTCCCAATTCGCAAATGTTGTAAGTTGTGATCCTATTTTGCAGCACGATAACGGTTTAAAATCTGAATAATTTAAAAGTGCATTACAACCGACAAAAATAAGCAGACTCGGAAGTGTGAACGTGCATCCTGAATTTGTGCGCATGCGCGCTGAGAATAGGGTGGGGTTTGGCTTGTGACAGGGCTGGCGTAAACAAACGCAGACGTTTAAATCCCATCTGTCGGTGAGAATCATTTATCGCACATTTTCGACACAAATATCACAAATCTATATATATATTTGTATCTGTCCATACGATTATACAGATTCGTGGTTGTTTTTAAAACATGTCCCCGGTTTTAGCCACTGGTTTGTCGGTTTCACTTTCCTCTAGTTGTATCGACAATAGTCTTTGTTATGTTGAGCAATATTATATGTTGCCATATTTCTACGTTTATTGGTGAATGTCAATACATTAAATGCAAACATGATCTACTGTTATAATAGCAGATGTTAATGAAGGCTTGCAGTAATCGTCAGCGATTGTGTTTACATGTTTTTCCTGATGCCCGAAAAACATTACCATAATACATGCAAAAAAAATATTGTACTTATTTTATACTGTGATCCACTTTTAAAGTATAAGAGAGAAGTTTAACTCTAGGTGGCTATGCATTTTGTCTCACAATCTCTGCTTTACTGAATATCTGATAATTGCTTGTCATTTATTATTTAATTAAAACTGTTTCAGGAACGGAGAGATGCAGAATGTCTATAAAAGAAGCCACACTCTCATCCTTGGTCAAGAAGGAGGCTCCACCATCCATGGCCATGATCAACTAAAGCAGAACTTTGTTGAGACGCTTCCCACAGAGATGAGTGTGAGGATCTTTAGCGAGTTGGACCTTAGGAGTTTGTGTCGGGCCTCACTCACCTGTAAACACTGGAATGGCATCATTGAGGGCAACGATTTCCTGTGGCGCAACCACTGTCTTACAGTGCATGCCATTTGTCGAAGGGATGTGGATGGGGACAGGCAGAATGGATATTCATGGAAGGTTTGGGTCATCACAGCTTTGTCTCATACAAATTCAGATAATCCGGTTTATAACACTTAACAACAAAAACAACAACAAAATCATTAATGGACGAATAAATAGATCTGAAATTGCATATATTTCTGTTCTTAATGCATGGTTTTAAATTGTGGAAATACACATTATTGGATTATTATAGACAAAATATACATTTGCCTATATTTATGTAGTTTAATGTTGGTTATGTTTCTTTCCTTGCTTCTGTCGCAGGTTACCCTATTGCGCAACTACAGGAAGGGCTGTGTAAAGAGAAGGTGGCTGAAGGGCAGATACAGCAACATTCACTCCGCTGATGAGATTCCACCCAACCATATGTGTCCACTAGACACGGACACGTGGGGAGAGATACTAGAGGCAGAACTGGAGAGATAGAACAGAGACTTCTGAAATCATGCTAAAAGACTAATTTACAGCAACAGTATCTACGATGATGCAGTATGACTGAAACACTTGCCGGACAAATAATTTTATACAATGCTTCATAATTAACGAGAAAATGTGTGCTGACAGATTACACAATAATGTGGCTTTCGCTTGGTGTGTAATGAAAAACTTTGGCTTCATTACTGTATGGGATTTTAAAGATTTTTAGCTGTTGGGATAATTTTACCGGTGGACCACGGGGAGTTTTGTATAGTAGAATAATCTACATAAGTATTGTGCCTTTTTATAAATTTTAATATAAGTAATAATTCTATTAATTTATTTTTGCAGTTTTTTTCTGATTTAAAACCCCGAGAAATGTTATTTATAAAAGCTAATGTACAGTATTCATTATGTCACACTTTTTAGTCCTTTTATCCAGGAGTTATATGAAGTTTGGTTGTTTAATTGTTACATTTATTTGTGCAGCATTTTAAAATCAACTATTTGGAACAGACCAAACTATGATTTGAACTAGCCACTCTGTGAAATGGGTGACTAAGAGTTGTATTTACCCATTTACCATGGATGTCCCATGTTCTTATTGCATTGCACCATCTTTTGCATTTCGCCATCCTATGCTAAATTATATTAAAATGATTATTTAAACACATCAATTATTTTATATACTTAATTCTACTAAGGCTAAATATTGTTTTTATATTTGGTGGTTAGTGCATTTAGTCAAGCACTGTAAACCTTTTGAAAAATAATTCGTTAAAGCAAGAAACACATGCGCGACTTTTATTCTGTTTCAGCACTTTGGACAGGGACTGCTTTAATCGATCCCACGCTACAGCACTTCTTATGCAACTTCGTATAAAAGGCAAAAAGACTAATAAATAAACAAAAGACTAGCAATCTGTGCTGTCTTTGTTTACTCAACGCAGATGTCAAACATTGGGATTTACATCAGGTAGTGAAGCTGTACGTGCATTGGCTATAAGGGAGTGATGGCTGGCGCAGACGTCACAGCATCCCTTAACAGCGCTTCCTGAAGACCTTCCGCCATCCCTTTAATGACGGTGAACGCTGGAGATAGCTTACGTTCACAGCCGTTATCTTGCAATCATGGCTGACGTTCCGGCGATAATAAACATCGCGATTTCATTGAAAATCCAACCCAACGACGGACCCGTCTTTTACAAGGTAGACGGGACGAGGTTCGGCCAAAGCAGGACCATCAAAATGCTAACCGGATCGAAATACAAAATCGAGGTGATCGTTAAGCCGGGTAACGCTGAGGCCGCGTAAGTCGGTTCATCACTTCATCTGTTGTTTAGCAACTAAACTGGGTGCATTTAGATCTAATTGACGTCAAAATAAATTGACTTTACGCTATTTTGTTAGACGATTATTGCGGAGAGGGCGAAAGGTACAACTGTGGCCCTGTACGACGATAGGAATATCAATTCCCTGCCGGTAGATCTATGCGTATTCGATATAGTAGCCTATATCAAATCTGCTTTATACCGAGATGGAATTTAGACGTGTATCAAATCTGCGAAATATACAGTATAGACTTAAACTGATAACGATTCTTGATGTTTTCGAATTTCAGCACAATGGGCATTGGAGGAAAAAGCTTCCCTTTGGAGCAGCAATCCAAAGATGATGAACAGATCGTCTACCATGGTACATACGACACTGAGGGTGTGCCGCACACCAAGAGCGGGGATAGACAACCTGTGCAGGTCTCCATAGAGGTAAAAACAACTGAAAAGGATTTATCTTTAGATATTTCTTAAAGATTAGTATACTGACATTTTTGAAGAAAAATAATGCAGATTGGTAAATGCTGAAGCAAGCATCAGGGTGCTGTTACTGGATAATGGATCATTTATGTCAATTTAGCACAAAAAGCGATAGCCAGTTGGTTGTTGAGGGTATACAGTATATATACCAAAGTATTTACAACAGTTAAACTACATATTGGATTGCAAGCTCATTCAGGAAGCTATACTATCCGAAAAAGATACCGCGAAGGTATATTTGTTATTATGGGAATAAAACATTTAACTGTACCCAACCACAATAGGTGATTATGGTACAATTATATACCCAAAATGTTTTGTGCAAATACTAACCTTTTAGTGTACAACCACAGTGAAGGCATTATAAAAACATAATATTTTATATATATTTTTTTCTGAAAGCATTCTTCACATGCATTTATCTTGATGGATCCATATATTAGATTAGATTGTCATTAAAATATCAAAGTGTTAAAGAAATAGTTCAGCACAAAACGTGTTTTTAATTTGGTTTAACTTTTCCGTTAAGGTACAAGATTGCATTAACGTTACTGAAATTATATATTTTTCTCTATCTTTTCCAGTTCAAAGATGCTGGTATGTTTGAGACAGTTTGGCAAGTGAAATACTACAACTATTACAAGAGAGAACACTGCCAGTTCGGCAACAGCTTCAACTGCATTGAGTACGAGGCCAAACCCAATGAGACCCGCAGCCTAATGTGGATAAACAAAGAGCTCTTTCAGTAGAACCTGACCACAGTACCAAAGCACCAAAGCAACGGCAGCAGTAGCACTATGTCCTGTAACCATCACAGGGTCACAGATGCAAAATGGTCCTCAATGAAACAAGCTGTGAATATAACAGGCGCAAAAAAAGAGATCTCTTCAGTGTTTTTTTTCACCTGTCAATCAATGCACCGATCTGTTGCACTGTTCATGCATGATCTGAACATTTATGCCTTCAGTTGTCTGTCAAGTTTACTTTTTTATATTTTTTCGCTACCACATCTGAACAAGATGGGCGATTTACTGTATACTGGATTTGGGAAAAAGGCCAAATTGATTTGCACAACTCCACTTTGTTATAAGGTTACAATGGAACCAGCAGGATTCTAGTTTGTTTCAGGCTTGCATTTAATTCAATCACTTAGAAATGGGCAGTTCTCCAAAACATGTGAGTGAAAAGGTGCTGTATGAACATATATCGGCTATTTCTGACTTACTGTATAATAAAATGTATAATGTAGTACTTCAAAGTAAAGACCAATAAGTCAATATTGTGGTCTTTTGTGACCAGCGCTGACAAAACAATTATTTATTTGTAAGAGGTGTGTCTGTTGGTCTATAGTGTGAGTGAATGTTTAATTATTTGTTTACTGTTGTGTATGGATTACAATGCTATTTATTTTTATGGCAGATATGGACAGAAAGTATTCACAGGTGAAAGTGAAACAGCTATTGCTTTCTACTGAATTTATGACTATTTTCGCTTGTATTCTGCTTGTTAATTTGTTTGTGTGGTACATTTATGGTGTAATTTAGGCCAAACTTTTGACTATTTGTAAGACTTTAAACATGTAAATCTTGTTGCCTGAAATTCTTTACTGTTTGACAGTAAAAAATACAAATAATAAGTAAATAAACAAATAAGTAACAAATAATGCATAAAAAGCTCACAAAATGCAACAATAGAACATAATATGTCGCATATGCAGATGTTGTCATTTTTTTTCTGAGAATAAATTCATTATTAAATGGCAAAAAAAACGAGTTAATTTTCGAACTGAGTTCAAATAAAAGATTACTGCAGAAACACCTAAGCATCACCAATTTGTTTCGAAAAGGCAAAAATGAGAGAAAACTACCTATATTTATACATTCAAAGTATGCTATTATCGCAATAGTATTTACCACCAATTCAACTCTCAAGATTCTAAACGTTTATACGTAAAGCCATGTACCTACTACATAGTAATTTAGCACGTATTAAAGAAAAGCATTAATGTAATAAATTGACCTTTGGCATCTGATCAATGGTAAGGGCAACGGTTCGTGCATATACAGAGAAATATGCAGAAATACCCGGATGTTTAGTTCTAACGCACCTCCCCCCGTCTCGCTCAATCTTGCTCTCCCCCCTCCCTCTCTCTCTCCACCACCAAACTCAACCCACTGCCTCTTTCCCCTCCGCTGCGCACCTCATGAAGCTACTGCATTGAATCCGTCATCTGTCGACTGAAAGACCGATAAAAAATCCGAGCGAAGCTCTATTCCGGTTGCCGATTCCGGGTCGAGAAACGCCCAGCACCGACAGCGCCAGGCCCTCCCGATTCCGCGAGATTCTGCACAAGGCGAAGACGACCCGTCCGACAGAATGGTAAGGATCACAAACAGCTATCTTTAAACCGGTGCAAATATATCCGAGATATTAGATACTTCCGCTAGCGTGTTGCGCTTCGCATGGATTCAGCGTTTCAAGCGTTTTTGGGTGCCTAGGCGAGGTGGAAACGCGCTTGCGGTGTCGTGATCAAAGCCGTTGTTGATAAAACAGAGACATGGCTGTCAGTGTGGCCCGCGTTCAGCAGTTCTAGGCTCCGTACGCTACGAACGGTGAAGCCAGCGCGAAATATACATCGCTATCTCATAGATTCCGGTTTATAGAGTGTATTCGAGCGATCGTTGAAACACTGTATCAACATTGTAATAATGGCGCTGCAAGTGAAACATTGTATCGAGCTAGCTGCTGCCCTGCTTCATTGCAACGGGGGCTCGATCGATACCGCTGTCAAGTTGATTCAGGGCTTGTTTGCCTCTAACAGATCTGTTGATAACTTGAATCGACTGGATTTTTCTCCGAATGAATATAGACTTTGCTGGGCCATCAACTATTGGAAATGGTTACAAATAACGATCCACCATGTGCGTTCGTAGAAAAATTAACCATGGGATTATTATAGTAAAAGTGTAGCAACCATGGCTGATTTGTTCACCCCAAGTATTAACGTTGTTTTGCTAGAAAATTCACAACCGAACAGTTAATGTGAGACTATAGTAAATTTGTGGCTTTCAATGCTACCATAGTAAAATCCGTGGTTTGTTTTTGCAATGGTGATGATCGGCCACATGAAGCCTTCTGTTTATCATTATCTAGGCTACTCAGTCATGAGTCTGTGACATCGTTGACTTTTGGTAGGAAGTCATATCTTTGTTAATTTCTGAATATCTTTAAGAGTTAAAAAACAGTTTGAGTAAACACCCTCATACTCCTCATACATGAATGCAGACTTTTTACAGACCCGCAGTATGTAACGGCCGACCCTGATCGACACCCTAGTTTGCACTCTCTTCAGAGAATAGAAAAGTATGCATACCTGGAATGCATAGCATAGCATAGCATAACAGACGGAGTCTGATGCTTACTTCAAAGATCTAGGTTAGGCCTATGCAAGCCATTCGCTTTTATTCATATTAGATTAAATGACCATGTGTGACCTGTGTATAAAAACACACGGGCCCACTCTATCCAAAAACTAACTTCAAAAAGTTGATCTATGATTTACTTTTGACATGCGTGCATCTTAATGTTTACTAGTTAACTTAATAACAACGTGAAATTTATATGAACCCTGTTTAACTTTTAATTTTGCTGCTTTCCGTTTAACAAATTGGCGTATACAACACTTACAACAATCCGACCACTTCCTGATAGATAACACCAGTGCATTCGAGTTGAATATTTGCAGAAATATGTCAGATCTTAAAACAGATTAACAACGTTTCATACTTTATGAGCCAGTTTTGGAAGTTTGCGGCGTATTCCATAAAGCAAAATATAGGTTAAGATGGAATCTGTCCAGAAGCCAGCTGGGTTTTTTATGTCTTCCTTTCAGAAAAGGACTGAAAGGAATCTGTCATTATAGGTAACAAGGTGCCCAATTGAACACTGCGTTTCGTTTTGAGCCATAAACAGTTGAGATCCTTGTCTGGTTACTTGCTCACTGTTGAGACTATATAACCGGATGAAGTTACCTTAAACCCTCTATCCAGTTTAAGCTAATTTGCTGTCTCTGTAGCATTGATGTCAAAATAGCACAAAGCGCTGAACCTCAGCTAACCTATTAGTGCTCTGTGTTTATATCGCACTGGGGCGTCCTATCTGATTTTAGAGTTACATTGTGAAATGGACTCAATCTAAAAGCAGTAAATTAGGAAAAGTTCATTAGAGCAGTCGGTGAGTGGCATGAGGTTACTCAGGTCATCGTCCCATTCTAGCTTAATCTACTTTCACATGGATTATGCAAACAAAATCCCAAATACCTCTTTTCTATTCTTTATCAACACCAGTGGGGTTTTGCCATTAGATAAACCAGACGATTAGATAAGTTTAACACTTCTCCTTTTAATTCTCCTTGTAAAATGTTGGGACGCCATTATTTTGAGGGCAAGGAGTTTGACCCTGTACGCTATAATATGATATAATAAAAATATTATGGTGAGTGCTAGATGTTTCAGAGCTGAATGCTGTAGAACTTTCCAAGTGCTGTTGAGTTGTGTCAGCCTTTGGCACACACAGTATCTAGGTTATAGGGACAGTTCACCCAAAAATAAAATTTGGCCACAATTGACTAGTTGAAAAAATGTACCAGAACTGTTTTGCTTTCCTACATTCATCAAAAGATCTTCTTTGGTGTTAAAAAGATCACATAATGCAATTTTTCCTACTATGGTAGTCAATGGTGGTCAAGCACTTTTTGGTTTCAAGCATTCTTCCAAATATCTCTTTGTGTTCATCAGAGCAAAGAAACTTGTAAAGACTTTGAACAACTCACGGGTGAGTAAATGATGATAGGAATATTTATTTCGAGTTTATAAAAAATAACAATGAATATTTCACAGAAACTACAGTTGTATTAAATACAATAATTATATTTAAAGCGTGAATTCATTTAAATTTGTGGATATACAGTATGCCAGCCTGGTTTCTGTATTCATTTCACCCATTGAAATACCCATGTTGATCGACTCTAACTACTGTTATCAATAAAATATTACTTGTTAAAAAGCAATATTTAGCAATATTTGTTAAAAAGCAATATTTAGTGACGCGCTATCTAGTGTAATTTGGGATCTGTTCTCTAAGGCTGGTGGCCGCCTCCGTAGCACTGCAAATGCACTCAAATCTGATTAGCTGCTTAGCTCAGACTCGATAAGTGCTAGCGCAGTGACTGTGAGGACCGTTTTACCTCATGACTCTTCTAACAGCTGCGTGTCAATAACGGGAAATGCATGAGGGTCACGATTTACTAAATTGTTCTGCGCACACAAAACCACTACAGGGTTTGAAAATATGAAGCCTGTTATTTTTAAACATTATTAGTTTCTGTGTAAATAGCTCTCAACCTAGTCAAATGTTTTCTTTCATTTCTTTGGATTTATATTTAAATGAAGTCGAAATTTTAAGTGCATGATCAATATTCAATGGTAATAAAAATGCATTTATTTCCTGAACAGGAGTCCTGAATTGATCCTCTACTAAGCTCCGCCTTCTCTGATTATTGTTGATATGCGCATTAAAGGGAAAGTTCGCACAAAAATCTGTCTTCATTTATTCACCATCCGGTTCTTCCAAACCTGTAGAAATGTCTTTGTTCTGCTAAACGCAATGGAAGATATCTGTAAGAGTGTCAGTTGCCAAAAAGATCTCATCCCCCATTTACTTACATAGTTTTAATTTTCTCTACTATGGCAGCAAATGGGGCATGAGATCTGTTTGGTTACTAGCATTCTTCCAAACATCTTTGTCTGATGTTGTCTGATATGTAAATAATGACAGAATTTACATTTTTACTTTAAGCTTTGTGTGACCTGCCATCCTCCTTTATAGTTTTCACCATTGAGCGATGTATACATCATGTTGATTTTGACTTTTTTTGTCTTTTAGGGAAACGAGGCGAGTTATCCCTTGGAGATGTGCACACACTGTAAGTATATGGGCCTCTGCATCATCATACCAATAACTTTGATTCCACCAATGGGAGACATGCATCAGTTAGCCAAAGTGATATTTTTTTGTTTGCTGCCTACAAAACATTTATAGAGATTTTCTTAAATAGTTATAAATTATCAAAAAACAAACAACATGTACCCTAAATTATGCTCATCATGAAAATAGCCTCAAAAATGGCATGACATTAAATGACAAATAAACAAGGTTGTTTGCTTTATATGTCCTGAAGACCCAATATGCGTCTTGGAAGGGACCCACATTTTTTAGGCTAGTGCTAAACTAGTGATCCTGGGTCTATCCAGAACCATAACCGTTGCTGTGGGATCAGCGGGAGTATTGTGATGTGATGGAGAGGGTTTCCCCTGGATCAGTGAAGCACTGTGTGTTTGGAGGAGGGCCAGTATCAGTGCACTCTGACTAGACTGGGAGGCATAAAGCTGCTAGTAGAAAGGAGGGCTATAAATGCCTGCGGTTGGTAAAGGTCAGCCTCAGGGCTGCAGAGAGAGCCTGAGTTATTTTTGGAGTCTATGTGGGTGAAAAAAGAGAGACACGAGGTGATAGTCCGTTGGATGTGCTTTAATTCGTTTGTGGTTTGTTGTTGCTGTTGCTTGTGCTTTTTTACGTGGTGTGAACTTTATGTACGTGTGCTGTGGACAGTCAATCCAGGTATTTCTGCGAGCGGTTATGTAGGACTGCATTACCCAGAGTTCCCTTTACTGGTGTTGTTGTAATAGCAACATTACTAGCCCAGTTTTCTAAGACCGGTGGGTAGAGCCGGACCTTTCGCGAAGATATGGTACAAAACAAAGATGGAGAAAGTAAGAAAAGAGAAAGTGGGACTATAATTTAGCTTTCGGTTAATAAAGTATCAAAATGTTGATGGAAAAACAAGAGTCTAAGGTCTGGGATGCATGACTCCTCCTCTTAGAATTATTGATTTTGTCCCGCCACAAATGTATATTTTTTCATCTGGGCTAATATTTCTCAAGAGGCTACAGTAATTAAATGCCAAGTACTTTAACAGGGTGAAAATGTGAGCTGCTGTGAAACTGAGCCACCTGTTGGTCAGATGGGTGCTTAGCAACCACAAGGACACAATAATCCTACTCCAATTAGCAGCTGTGGTAATACAACACTCTTACGAAATCATTCAAAAGGCATTCATGAGCATGAACTCTAAAGCATAGAAATATGGCTACAAAAAACTGCTTCTGCTCATGGTGAGCCTTGTGGTCGACTAGTCTTTTAGAGAGGTTGATGAGTTTAGATTGATGAGTTTAGATAGCTCTTGAATGTATCTTATTTTAGACTTCATGCATTTGGCCATTTTTTTTTATTTAAAGCGACATCAAGTGCATGCAAGATGCAGCCAATCACATTCAGATCTATTACTTTGACTACTATGTGGTGTCTCCTTGTGACGCATCATCTCTCACCACCAGTTTTTTAAATGCTGTGGCAAATTATACAAAGTCCAGCAGTGTCTTAAGACCCCTTCTTACTGTTCTATTGGCCGAAACTGGAAAACTGGTCGCATTGTTTCATTTGTCAGATTTTCGTAATTTTGTACGTCGAGGGAAGCGTAGGCAAAACATTGGAGACTTTGGACTTTTTCTGTGTGCTGATTCTGACACTTCCCTTTTTTCCTTTGCTAGTAGTCCAGTACAGTCACCTGCTGTAGTTACACATGTTGGCACGGCAATATCAGGGTTAATCTGCGGCACATTAATAGATATTGAGAATAAATGGTTATCTGTTGTAGGGATGCCTGATTTGTGAGCTGTTTGTAATCTTAAAATGACACAGCCTTATTTATTTGTACATGCCACTTTGGTAAGGTAGAGAAGTGTCTCCACGGTCTTGTGTCCATATAGTGGAAGTCAAAGGCCTCCTTCAAAATATCTTCTTTTGTGTTCTGCAAGAGAAAGTTATGCAGTTTTGAAATGAATTGAGGGTGATTAAATAACGATAGAAGGTTTATATTTGAGTGAAGAATCCCACCTGTTAAACTCAAAATTAGATCATACGTCCAACATGTTCAATTTATATATCAAATTAAAGCTCTTATTCTGCAGAATGTAGATCTCCATTTGGATTTATTGATATTTTACCACAGATACAATGCAAGACGAATGAATTATGATGTATCAAATTGATGTTTGTAAACAAAAACACACACATCGAATATCTAAGCTAATAACTGCATCCCACCATTACATTTAGACACAAATGCCAATTGCATCAAGTCCAATTGTACCTCCCTTCGTGGTTTTAAAAGTTAAATATCCGCTTTGAATGTCTCCCATCAATGTGTTTCGTCAGCAATATGACATAAAAGCTTGGGTAGTATAAAAAAGGACATGTGAGCTGCTTTAGAATAATAACTGAATACCACATGATAGAGAAAGAATTCCTTTTTCCTCAATTTGTTCAGACCTGTTGCAATCGAGAACAATTGTCTGCCGGTTCCTGGGCCAACCAGACTTAAGGAGAAAAAAGTATTTTTCATAGGACTGACAACACTTACAATCACATTTATCACTTTCAGCTGTGTTTTATGAAATTTGGAGGGGTTTCCTGGAATATGACACCAAAATTTTGTATTTACACCACTGTATGATATGGTGTGCATTTAAAATTGTATATGCCAAATTCAGGCAGAAATTCCAAAAATGGCCTTAAGTGTAGGTTAATATTGCTGTTCTCAGATTAAACACATCTGGATTGGATGACTTGGCTGAGGTACCACAATATTAATATTTATCGACTACTATATGAGAAACTTGCTTCTAGTAGCACATTACGTGCAGATATTCTGTACTGTAACCAAAAAACTCTTCAAACCTTTGTGTGCTCTGTCGCCTACACCTGGCATTTTGTGTGCATGGTGATTTAATCTGGTTTAAACATTTTGGTGGACATACGGCATAACATCTACAAGAAGAAGAATTTGTAATTAGTTAAATAAAAGGGACATACAATTTTTTTACATTTACTATTACTGTATAATCCAAGCATGTACAATTTTGCATGTTGAAAGTGATATTTGGAGTGTTGTAGTCTTTACTTTGAATATGCATTCATATTTATTTATTTTATTTTAACCACAGACTTTGCTCAGTTTAATAACGGTGGTAGGAGATTGGGAATTTAATTTGATTAATTGCGCAGCGCTGACATCTCTCAGCATGCAGATTACTAGTGTGTACCACGTGCCTGTGAGAATGAGATTAGATAATTTAGCCATCCACACGGCACGACTCGGTGCTGTAGTTTAGCTGAGGCTCTCTGAATGATGACCATGATTGCCAGAGAGAAAAAACCGGGTAAGGTTTCTTCCAGGATGACTTCGCACTTTTTGATTGGATCTAAAAGCAGATGGATGCTGGTTTGGGCATGAGAGCCCTATATATGGATTATTGCTTATGCACCTCTCCTTTGTGGCAGATCAACGTTTTAAAGATGAACTAGCATTCTAGTTTTTGTCGCAGGGGAAAATGAACACACAAAAAGGAATCAGATGAAATGTTTTGTTTTAGATGTAGTGCTTGTGTGTGGGACTAATAGAAATAATGTTTGTCCATGTTTTTCTTTCTCTCTACAGTTGATGCTGATGAGATTAAAAGACTAGGAAAGAGGTTTAAGAAACTTGACCTGGATAACTCGGGTTCTCTCAGTGTGGAGGAGTTCATGTCTTTACCGGAGTTGCAGCAGAATCCGTTGGTCCAACGAGTCATCGATATATTCGACACGGACGGCAACGGGGAAGTGGACTTCAAAGGTGTCAGAACACAGAGTTGTTTATTGAAACATTTCAGACAATCTAGCATTAAGTAGCATAAACAACACTGGTCCGGAAACACTTACAGCCACAGGAATAATTCACAGACCGTTCAACATTTTCATTTAATCAGCATTTCTAAGATGGATTGTGGCCATTCCAGTCCAGTGTCTGTTAAATTTCAACAAAATCAAACATCAGGAGTGACATAAAGTCATCATGTGAAAACCCGACATCAAGTCAAGACGTGTGATAAAATCGAGGTCATCATATAAAAAAAACATTTTGGAACTTTTCCTAAATACACATACAAACTTTACTATGTATTACTAAGTAAATATTGTTTTATTTGCAGATTTGATGTGTAGAGCATCTTTTCTATTGTACTGCTCCAGAACTCTGGGTGTCAATGTTTAGTGTACCTCAACCTCATGTTTGCCTTATTTTTATATTGTTTTTTAGAGTTTATTGAGGGCGTCTCTCAGTTCAGCGTCAAGGGCGACAAAGAGCAGAAGCTTCGCTGTGAGTACTTGTCGGTCTTAAATCTAATGAACCATTTAACTGTGTATCACTTTAAGATTTTAAGCTAGAAGATGATTGCTTATTGAACACCAATGTCACATTCAAATGTCTTATTGTAGACTTCATCTGAAAAAGTTCTGGACCCTTCTAGTTTAAGCATGGTGATGGTGATGTTCAGTCTGTAAGGGGATATTGGAATTAAAACTGTTAAAATGAAATTTTTGGCTGTTCTTTAAATCCTAATGTGTTTCCTCAGTTGCGTTCAGAATTTATGACATGGACAAGGACGGCTACATATCCAACGGTGAGCTGTTCCAGGTGCTGAAGATGATGGTGGGGAACAACCTGAAGGACACTCAGCTCCAGCAGATCGTCGATAAAACCATCATCAACGCAGACAAGGATGGAGATGGGAGGATATCCTTCGAGGAGTTCTGCATCGTAAGTCACGCATTTCCTTCCGAAGGGGAATTTGTTGTTGGGATGCACTTTAGTTTCACCATTCAAATTCTGGAAATCGCAAAACTTATTGAAATTCATTTAATTGAAAAAAAAAAGTAATGGACAATGTGAGACCAGTGCATCTCATAATAGTATTAGGTTAAGATTCTGTTTCAGTCTTTATTCAGATCTTCTAAATTTTGTTTTGGAAAAAATGGCAAGGTTTTTGGCTCAGTTTAATGAGTAATTTTTATGAATTAGCCATTTGCCTTGTTTTTTTGAAGGTCTTTTCCTCTCTGTTCCACAGGTTGTTGGCGGCTTAGACATTCACAAAAAGATGGTGGTGGACGTGTGAAGAGACTGAACAGACTCTTCACTGAACATCCTCATTCACTTCTCCATTTTCTGAGAATCAGCTCCGCTAACACGCTCTCTCTGTCTCTCTCCCTTCTCCCTCTCTCTCTTTCAATGGAAGTATTTCTCTGAATGATGCCTCTGTTCCCCGTCTATACTCCCTGAGCCTTGTAACGCCTGCCATTCTAAGTGTTATAGAGCATGAGATTCTTCTGTCCAAATTCTCGGGTATTTAAGGACAGTCAGAGAGGTGGCATCTCTGTCCATTACTGTGCGATTCAGTTTGGTGGAGAAGGAAGAGAGGAGGGTGTGCGTATGTATGCGTTATTGTGCGTGCGTTTGTTTATGCAAGCGTGTACGTTTTTTTGTGTTTTTCTTTTTCGAAACGGGGGAATTTTTTGTATTTATTTTGGTCCTCTTTTTTAAATGATCTAGGTCTACAGGGAATACGTGGACTTGACTTGATTTCAGCGCGACACGCTTCGAACATGAAGTGCCAATCACAATGTGTATGTGAGATATAACAATAGCTGAATATTTAAATCGCTGTCTGATGTTCTTTATTTAGGGATATTAAACGATACATCAAGTTTATTAAAAGGCCTGTTCCTTTTTTTCCTACTCGTTTTGAGCAAATGTTATTTTGCGGCAGTTCATGCAAATTAGAATTTTCTACCAAGAATATGTGTATAAATGTACAAGTGTGCTGTTAATATTGTCAGGGAGATCAGTTGCAGTCTTGCTTTCTGATATATGGTAGACTAGGAAAAAGCAAGTATATTCTAAGTCGTGCACATATATATATTTACACACACACACACATTTATGGTTTACTTTTAAGATTATTTTGTGTGTGTGGGGTGGGGAGATCAAATCACACCACTGTAGGATAGATCTGTGCCATCAGTCAATTTCTCAACTTTTATCGGTATTTTGAAAAAATTACATTTTAGCACAGCAATACAATATTGTTTTACCTCGAAACATTATATTCACACATACAACGCCTTTTGTGGCCAACGTCACAATAACATTGGATTTGTGTTTGTGGAAATTTAAGCTTAATATTCCGACTTGACTGCGGGCAGCATTGTAAAGCTCTTAGTAGCTCATATTTGTATATTAGGGTTTGATGGACGGATTGTGTGTTTTGTGGGTTCGGGTTTTTAAGCTTTAATCGTGTCGGTCCGCAGCTAAGAAGGGATCGAGTGGGCATAACCAAATTCGAAAGACCTTTTCTCCTTCATCATTTGAAAGATCGATTAAAACGGTGGTATTTAGTTGTTTTATAAAAGGCAGACCAAGCTAAACTGTCGTTACGGATGAATAAACTCGCCATGCCGCTGTTCAATTTTACTTGAGATTCTCCCGCGCAAAACGTCGTTTGGCGCCAGCTGCTGCACGGTGACGGCTCTTTCCTAGAGACCCTCGGGGTTTTGTGACGTACTTGCATGATACGGGAGCCGTTTCTCCCTCGTTTTCTTTCTGTTGTGCATGTAGATCTGGTTTCGGGGAAGAGATTATCTTGTTTACATATGAATCGTAATATTGCGATGTTATAATCTGAATGACAGTTACATATATAAATATATATATATGACGTTGCCAAACTTTTGGTTAATGTTTCAAAATGATTTTAAAGCGAGTTTCTTCACTACATTTATAAATTCTTATTATGAAACATAATGTGGGTTATTCCGGAATGGTGTGTCGGTCACTCCCAGCAAAGCATCAGCTTTCCTCTTATATTACACCGCCGGTACTGTTAAAAGGAAGGAGTTGCGATTTATTTCATTTCATTTTCCCTTCACGATTCAGTTGAGTTGTTATGTACAGAGTTTGAGTTATTAGTGCTTTCTGTTTTGTATTGCTTTAGCTGGGCGGTCAGACAGCCATCTATATAACGTTTGGTGTGGTCGATGGTTGCGTGTGTTTAGGTTTTGGACAAACGAAAAATTCAAGTGAATGAAAACGTTTCGCTTTTAGGTTTTTGTTTCTTTCTTAATTTCTTTGCATGCTGCGTCAAATGCTGTGGGATTCATTGAAATTTCATTCATGAAATGAGAAATAAAATGTTTGCGACTTGTAAAACTGTAGTCCGTGCAATGTTTGCTTTCTTGCTTGTTTGCTTATTTTGTTTTTAACGTAGGCTAGTATATTGGTTGCCACTAGGTGTCAGTAATACACAGCAAATGAGACTCAAGAGGGTCAAAAGGATTCTGTGAATAGGGATTTAAATGTAAAATATCTATTCTGCTTTTTAACAGAATAAAAAAGTAAAATAATAACTTAATTGGAAGAATTAGCAGACAATCCACGCCTGTCACTGCTGAGCAAACAAAAAATGACAATAGTAGACAATGTTAACAAGATGTACAAATGTGGTGAAATTCTATCATCATTTACTCACCTTCGAGTTGTTACAAATGTGTATACATTTATTTGTTGAGATGAACCCAGAGAAAGATATTTGGAATAATGCTTATAACCAAACATATCTCAAAACCCATTGACTCCCATACTAGGAGCAATTACTTAATCTTTTTTTTGTTCTTTGGAACTCAAAGGAAGACATATTGAAGAATGTTGGAAAGCAAACAGTTCGGGGCCACTTTTGACTACCATTTGTTTCCCTTTCCCAAAAGTATCCCTTTTAGAGTGTTTTTAAGGAACTCTGTTGTCTTTTGAAATGTTTGCGTAGTCGCTCATCAGAAAATATCGGTGAAAAGCAAAACTAGCTGTTCCTTTTAAAGACAAAACAAATGCAGTATCACACAAAAAATCTCGAAATATACAGAATAAGGAACATTCCCCCAGTTGTCATGTTTTCCCAGAAATTTGCTAAGCGCACTTGTTTACAGTGCGGTTGGTATGGAACTGGCAGAGAAAATTAAATAACCCCTTTTTTTCCGAGCCCCTCCTTTTGGAGTGTGATCTCTACTCGGTGACCCGAGAACAGCTTTTCCTAGCTCAGACAGCAAAGTCTCTAACTGATTCCAGACAAAAGTGGTTATGGAGCACAGTTTTACATTTTTGTTTTATCGGGTTAGATTCAGTCACTGTTGACCATGAAATCCCTGCTTAAAACAATCGAAACTATCACAGAAATTCTGATGGTTTCTATTAAAATACCATTATGAACCATTAGGCTTTTTCCATTAAAACCATAACAAAATTCCATTTACAGTGTGTTATGGGGATTCTTCAAATAGGATTAATCTGCCAGATAACATCCCATTAATAGAATCTATCACATGAGTGGAGACCATTAGATTCCAATAGAAATAAAAATTCCTTTACAAATACCACAATGAACCATCAGCTGTTTACTATTAAACTATTGTAGCCTACAATTTATTAATGTAGTGTGTTTTGTGCTTTTTTACAGTAGGATTTAATGGTGTTAATTTGGTTCCCATTCACCAAATAACATCCCACCAATAGAACCCAACACACAACCAGACCAGTTTCCATTAAAACCTTGAAATGTATTACAATCTCTGTGTTTTTTGCAGGGGTACACCATAATACAATGAATCCCTGTCGTTTATAAATAATATTACCGCGCCACGGTAATATCAACTTCACTCAAAAAGTGAAATTTTAAACATAGGCCAAATTTGTAGCGGACACCACTGAACATTCTCTGCAGAAAACGAATCCTGCAGTCCCCATCTTTATGAAAGGAGAGTTTTAAGAACAAGCCTATCGGTCACCATCAGGTGAAGCACAACAGACAAATAAGACCATCTATCAATTACAGCTCTCCTGCAAACACACACACGGTTATTTCCCACACACGTGCATATAGGCCTACACATTGACTTGTTTCCAGAATCCGTGCCCTGGTGGAAGATAGTCTTGGCCTCACAGGTTGGCTTTTCTCAGGCACCGCGTCTGGGACAGACAGCGATATTTTGTATCGGTGTCGGTACTGATTGGGAAGGAGAATAATTGATGAAAGTGAGTGAATCCGAGTGAAGCAGTGAGGAGGGAGGGTTCAACCGGAGTTCAGGTGTATTCTCAGGTGACTTTATTTCTTCATGCAGGCTGCTGATAAGCATGTTTATCAAGAAGACAAAAGGACAGTGAGGATACTGTTGCTTTCGGTCTAAACCCGGTCTCCGTCTACATGTTCTGGCAACAGAATGCCAGACTGGGGAAAATAGGGCAATAGTTTAAAGCATGGATCTTACATGGCATACCGAGTCTGTCATAGTAACACAATTTTAATTTCTCTGACATTTGCACTGTTTGCGAAGATTGACAGGGATTCAAAACAAGGACATAGAGATAGATTTGCGAAAGGAATCGAAGTGTTCCATCAAAAGAAACGACTTGAAAAGAACGACTCACTCACAGATCAAATATCCCGCTTCACTCTAAACACGAGTAATATTTAGACCATAAAATGTTAAGGAAAAGGGCTCATTCAGTGTCAATTCTTCTCAGCAGTTACGAACCTAATGTTTACATTTGCAGGGTTGATATTGTTTAATGATGCGGTACTGTAGACCTTCACCATTACCCGTGTAATCCTCGGGTCAACCCCATATCAAAACAGACACTAATCTGTGCATGTACTACATGAAGAATCTTCTATTCAAGCTGTCCTCAACAGAGTTCAGACAACACACAGTCCGGGTAAGTGCTGGACGCTCGGCTGGTCAGGTGAAACCGCATCCTCAGGCTGTGGGGGGTTTTCGTAGTTCTGCGTGCTAGCTACAGTTACACACCGGCAGGCTGATAACAAGACTCGACTTTCAGGAGCACTCAGGTGTGCGGGAAACGGCAGCGGAGGACAGGTGTCAGAGAGTTAATGAGAAAGAAACAGCCAGCCTGAGGAGCCTTACACATGATTACACCTGTTTACCTCAGTCTGATTTCATTACATTTATCAAAGGATACATTTTTGCAATTTACAGTCAATATGTCTCTCTGAGAGTGCTGTTATATAACGATCTTCATTACACGATTATCGTGGCAAGGAGAATCCACGATGATAATTACATTTTGTTTTCAACATTTCATTCATGGCCAAATAAACAAAGCTTTTATTTAACAATTGTGACTTCTAAAGGGATCCTTCACCCCAAAATAAAAATTCTGTGTTTATTTACCCACAAGTTGCTCCAAATCTGAATCTATTTCTTTGTTCTGATGAACACAGAGAAAAATATTTGAAAGGATGCTTGTAACCAAACAGTTCTTGGTCACCATTGGCTACTATAGAAAAAATGACAATGGTAGTCAAAAGTGCCCCAGGATGGTTTGCCTTCCTACATTCTTCAAAATTCATCTTTTGTGTTCAATAGAACAAAAACAAATCCTAGTATGGTAACAAAAATATTATTGTGCTTTCTGTTGAATTACTATCATAATGCTGTCAGTCAAATTCATCTTCAACTTAGTTTCTCTTCAAAATACTGCTGTAAGGAAGCAGAGAGAGAGTTCAAAAGCATGTCAAAAAGATGCAAAAATGTCTGTGGCTTTCCCAGTTGATCATGATTATTAAATCAGGATTTTTCAAACACTGAGATTAAATATTAGATATATGAAAAGATGGAAAATACTAAGTATTTCAAACATTTTTAATAGTCTTATTTACATGAACAAATTAAACTCCATAAATAAAGCACTTTAATAGTCTGGGCTACTTATTTTTATATTCAAAAATTAAACCACACAGATCAAAATATTTACATCATTTAAAAACAACTGAACAAGAACAATTTATTTTAATAAACTTGAAAATTAAATTCTTGAAATCAGATTTGAAGGAAAGTATAGCACAAACATGTTACATAATAGATGGCCAGATTTTTTAAATAAAAACCAGAAGCAGTGAGACCCATCAATAGGTCAATAAACAATTTTTTTATTATATCACAATTCTCAAATAGAAGAAAAAAATCCATCCCTTGCTTTTAACGAGTAGTGCAAGTGATCTTAGATCAGCATTTTTTCAGCTGTCGGATACACTTACGCTGTATCTACACTACAAGCGATCTGCATGATGAGACAACTTCAGATCACAAAATAACAAAGATTATTATTGGATGTTTTGATGACATCATGACACTAACTTGCAATGCAAACATAATGCAGCTCCTCATGTGGAACTCAGCTGGGCAATTTTGTTGTGCATCTCCATGGTAACAGTGATTCAGACAGGAGCTCTGAGATTCAGACTGGACATCATTCGGAGTCTCCGCCTCTCCAAAGCCTGCTGCTTCTTCCTCTCGATCTCAGCATCGCTGCACCTCAAGGCTGCTGTGTTACACACTTCTGGAATAAATACATTAATACAACATTTTTAAACATTTCTCGACTATTATTAACTAACAATTATTAAAACAAGAAAATGAAATAATCAAGCTCCTAAAATCTGAAATTTACCTTTGGTGACCACTGGGGAAGACCTGTTCGATGCAAAGTATGATTTTTGAAACTGCTGACTGTCTGACATCCTCACATCAGATTGAAGGGTGGTCAGCACACCCCTGTTGTAACCCTGCTGTGTGCCGACACCAGCACAGGTGCCACTCGCCACCACAGAAGAGGAGCGTCCCACCTGTGTAAATTTATACGGTCCATTACTTGAGGGGCCAGATGGCCTCACCGTCTCATTAACGCGGAGTCCTACAGGTCCAGAATTCACAGCGTGAGTCTTCGTCCTGTAAAGAGGTGCTGATGTGTTTTCGCTAGACACAGAGACATTATTAGGTGCCTTTCTGGGTGGGTTAGGATGAGCAAACACTGTCTGCTGACTGGCTGTTTCAGAATTGATGTAAGTCTTGTTTGGTGACACACTGCTCTGTAGTGCTTTAGGTTGTGTTTTGCTTGTCTGTTGGTTGCCAGGTAGCTCAAGATTGTCGCACGCCTCACAAAATAACTCATCATCCTCGACTCCCTCATCCCAGATGTCATCAGATGTAAAAAATGAGTCCAGGTCTTCATCTAAAACAATGTTAAAGCCATCTTGGCCAGTAATGGTATCTTCTACTTCTTGTTTGACACAGCCAGGGTTTAGATTTTGGTGTGTGCTAGCAGGCTTTGAATGGAAGGGTTGGATTAAACATGGGCTGGTGGACGCTGGTGTTTTTTTGGCGTTGGATTTAACAAATACGTTCTGAACAACCTGAGGTTTTCTTATTTCAGATTTGTGCTGATATTGTTTAATCTGGTTGGTGTAACCGTGGCTTGGGGGAATTGTTGAAGCTTTATTCGTAGCAGTAGCTTGACTTGTGTTGTTAACTTCCAAGTGATTTCCAGGTCTCTGCAACCCTCCGTAGGGTTGTGCCTGTGACTGGTGACCAGAATGAGAAGTGTCCAACTGAAACGTTTGTCTGCTTTGTACATTTTGTCCTTGAGCTCTGGTACATTTCACACCATTTCTAGCTTCTTGAGGTTTGGGTGCAATTGTATTGTTGCGTGTATAACTGCTAAAATCACTTTGAATCTCACTGGTTTGTTTTTGTGTCGAACAACTCCGTGAAGCGGCTAACAAATCCGGGTTCTGCGTCATCTCCAACACCAGCGAGTTCTCAAAAAAACTGTCATTGTTCCAGTCGTCCTCAAAAGCATAAGCATTGTCAACCTGTTTACCATCATCACAGGCTGCCACAGAATTACTTGCTGATTCGTAAGCTGTAACAGCAGTGAGATTTTTCCCTTTTGCCTTTTGGGAAACATCTTGAGTACGACCTGACATCTGACTTAGACGCCCGCTGAGCTGCTGGGTCGGCCCGTCGAAAAGCAAATCTAGATCATCATCCATCTCTTGATATAGTGCTTTCTCATTCGCAGGTTTCTCATTGCTGGATTTTACTGCAACAGGGCAACTCTTCATAGCAAAGCCATTGTGTAATATTGTGGATGGGTTGTAAAAGTGTGCCAGCCCCTGATCCGCAGCACTTTTGGAACCCGGTCCATGAAAATGTTTTTCCTGGGCTTCATCCTGCCTCATGTTGAAGTCAAACTGCTTGGCCAGCCTCATTAAATCTTCTACAGTGTTCTGTCTGTAAAAATAGAGAGACAAAGATGTTACCTGAACATTTATTAAGGGATGTTGTTACACAAACAAAAATTACACAAGCTGCAAAAGAAGACTTTCTAGTCCCCAAAATATTCATAAAGAACAGGGATATACTTTGTTGATGCGCTCTTGACTTTGGGTTGCTGCACTTCTGGGGTGCAGGGGATGGCACTGTCCCCTATCCACTGCAATAAAGATGAATCTGCATCTTCCAGTCTACCATTCTTTAACAAACAAACAAACAACAATACATTACACACAATTTAATATGTGAATATTTGTAATACGATAACATAAATAGAAAATAATTATTGTGGATAGATATAGCCAACCTTTGGAGCAATGCGATTGGCAATGTCTGATATATCCACCGATCGCACATTTGCAGGTCTCCTGTGCCCTCGACCTGAAATCAAACACAGTCATGCTGGATATGTTGATCATTAGAATGCACAGCTGTAATGGAGATACGTACCATGTCGGACTGGTGATGGGGATGTTGTATCCCATATGATATCTT
Organism: Triplophysa tibetana; assembly: GCA_008369825.1. Classification (NCBI taxonomy): domain Eukaryota; kingdom Metazoa; phylum Chordata; class Actinopteri; order Cypriniformes; family Nemacheilidae; genus Triplophysa; species Triplophysa tibetana. The sequence goes on along the minus strand of CM017896.1, from coordinate 9,608,883 downwards.
GATGAAAATCAGGATCATTGCTCGGGGAGTCGTCAGGTATCACTCTTCTGAACTGACCTCTTGCTGGACGTGTAGGTGTTTTGAACTCTGCTATTTTTAAATACAACAGTTTTTACAATAAATTGATGCATGATTATTGATGCATTTTGACGACTATTTTAGTGACGTAACGTTACCTGGCTGACAGATGCGTGCGGGGTTTTGTGTCGCAGATTTCGGACTCCGTCTCAATCTGTTTACTTTCGATTTCATCTGTGTCAGTTTAGCGATTTCATTCCGCTCCTGACTGCCTCTGCGGTCCATGTCGTTTGATTATTCCCGGTGCTTATAATGCATCATACCACGGATGGGATCTTGTTTTATTTTGCGATTCAGAAAGTGTTTTGCTCCACAATCGCAAGAACGGATTTGTTGTTGGAACGTTCGAATATTCCGCCAAAGTGGAGACTTTCCCATGATTCATTGCGAAAAACGGCGCGTTCAAGAACATCCAATTGCGCGCAACTGTTGCGCAACAAAAAAGCATAACATCTCTGGAGATTTGCTTTGGCGTTAAACTTATCTAGTAGCTTCACTTTCGTTTATTAGCAATAAAATAACGTAATAATATTAATGTTTATACACTCATAGAATATAGTAAAAAGTAACTTTTAGTTAAAGTTAGTGGGCAATGCAGTATTTTCATTGTTGCATGCTTAAGTAACTAAATTTGAAATAAAAACACGAGATAGAACCACATTTAACGTAAGACGTGGAGGGCAAAGGGAGGTATACATTTTATAAAAGTTTTGCAAACATTTATTTCTAAATAATACATTTATTTGTGTTAAGAACATTTATTTCTAAATAGTAAAGTCGTTAGTCTACAATAAACCCGTTGTAACTTATTGTCCACCAGTGTTAGAACAAATGTAATAAAATAAAAATATAAAAAAGATATAAATAGTAAACATAGGCTATCACAATCTTTGCAGCGTATAGAGTTATAAAATATTATAATATTTATCTCAATCATAAACAAATCTCAATATGCAAATAATGTTTATCTTTTCTATTCTCCTTTGGATGTCCATCATGAGAATACTGACAGAAGACTGGAGCATTGCACTGGTTTGACTGGCTGTCAGTTAACATGCATACAAACAACTCAAATGTCTGTGTTTTTGCAGGTCCGTCGATAAGTGGTTGTTTGTGTGTGCTTTCCTCTAATGAACTGTGTCTAAATGGTTGATAGTAATCTTAGCTTGTCAGATCCTTTTCCCTATTTTACTTATAGAGTGATTACTTGGGATAAATGTCGCGTATGCAGCGTGTCACCGTGTGGATCAGATACGGTCCTGACTTTTATATTTCAATAGTTTAGCTTCTAAACTGTGTAACTGCAAATTCCAAGTGTTTTTTTCATGGCAATGTAAAACAGGAAATAGCTCCAGGAGCCGAACATAAATTTGAAGGCTCACGTGTTCGACCTCTTAGAGGTTAAGTGGAAATGTACATCCGTTTGATGTCATACCAAACTGTTTTTTAAACAGAAAGTTGGACGGTTCATCCATCAATAGCATTAAGCCTATACTTTACAACTACCTTTTTTTTCAATGGTAGGCTCGCAGGAAACCACAGTTTTCAAACTACAATACATAATTCTTTGATAATTTAATAATATGTTATTGTAATAAGGGCAAAAAGCTTACTATTTATATCCTCATAAACATATTTCTAAACCTGCAAAATGTTTTTTTTTGTGTTACACGTAAAACTAATTTCTGTTTATTACAATAACAATTTAAAGTGATCACACAGAAACAATATTTAGCTGATCTATCCCTTTAAGACATCTAAGGATGTTTCCTTCGGGACATGAAGGTGATTGCCAAACTCATTCCTGCCGTTCGCCCACATGACAAATAAAGAACATCTCATCAAATTATCAAGCATGATATATCACGGTTCAGCGCTTAAGCTCAGTTTCCTGTGGGCTCTGTCTATGTCAGAATGAGCCTCGTGAGTGAAGCCAATCAATTGAGTTAAGTCATTCTAAACAACAGCATACTAGAGATATATTATTTGATCTGACCCGTGACTAATAAATCTCCCGTGAACGGTTAAACTGTCGAGCCGATATGTCGACAGAGGTCTGATTGACTGCCCTGTCACGGCTAAAGCTACCTCAACAGATTTCTAATGTTAACAGCTCAGTCCAGACTCATACGTGTTTTGTGTAACTGTACACTTTATAGTAAAATAATTTCATAGATTTTTATTGATTTAATATCAAGCTAATGATAAACCCAACCTTCACAGAAACACATTCACTGCATCAGATTTTAAAACAAACACACTTTGGGCACTTTATGAGGCTTTTTTGTCATTGTTACTGAGGACACTGGGCCTTCACAAATATAGCTAAACCTATACACACACGCTTTTCTCTCTGCTCCAGTCTTTTATTTGATGGATTGACGTTCTTCACCGAATACTCCTTTATTGGGAAACTGTGATTTACAGCCCCAGTACTGCCGCCGGCACGACGGCTCCGATTACCCGCAGCACTATGATGATGTCATCAGAAAAGGCCCCTGACGACCCCTGCTTGGCCTTTTTGTGGCCGGGCCCTGATTAGAAGAGCTGATTGAATGTATATGTGTATGTGAGATTGCATAATCACTCACAGGCCCCTCTTTGGTGTGGTTGTGGTTTGGGTCACACAGAGGTTGTTGGGTAACCGTATGTGCAACAGTGAGTTTAATGACAGTCACCCCTCAACAAGCTCATATCTCTCCTTAGGCCCTCAGATTGGACGCTACTGCACTTTTACACCCACGGCCTGCCTCTGGTGGGCCTCCATCTATCGATGACCAAGTCTTTACTATCTGATACACCTACCTTTGCAAAGTGAGCTTATTCAAGGCGTATTAATGAGAGAAAACAGTTATTATTAGGTTAAGCAAAGGAAAATATATTCATCAACATTAGTGTTATTATGTGCTAGGAATTATTACTCTGATGTGTGATAACGGATCATGTCATGTGGTCAATTTTAGAATTCGCGAAGGAACTAGTTTATGATGTAATTCATGATGTGTGCATTTAATATTCATGATCCCAAAGTTGTGCAAATCTCATGGTCTCTTGCACTCAAATGTGTGTCACTTTGTTAAATAAAGCCCGTGGCTGCTTCAGACAAGGCTTTCGCGGGACAACCCGACACCCACTTGTTCATCTCACTCCGCGTTTCTCTTTCCTCTTGAACTGAAACAGATCCAGAGGGATATTCAATCCCCTCATTTCCTTGCAGATTGCGGACAAGCCTTATTATATGCATGATTTAAATGGCTAAAGCAACACAGTATATATGCCAAGGGTGCTACTAGCTTTAAAATTATGATCTTATGGTAATTAAATACTCAAGTTAAGTGTATCATAAGTGGGTAGGTGAAACTCATAAAAGAACATGTCAAGGTCATATGTCACCTCACGATCAAAAGAAACAAGACATTATATATTTGCTCGAAGAACGAAGCATATGAAGCTTTATGAAGTTGGTTAACTCCAGCGTTATGGACGTGACATTTTGCGTTATGGACGTGACATTAAAATGCACAGAGAATGACATTGTTACAATTATATTAAACCATCTGTTTATATTTTACTGAACCCTTGTTGATAGAGTCTAAACAAAAAAAGTCAGTCTATGAAAAAAAAGGGAAATAGACATGCGTTACGGATGTGACAAAAAAAGGATGCGGTTTTTGGGAGACGATAAACATTTAAGGATTTATATAAAATGCACAATCCTGAAGAAATAATACCCAATGAATGTAGAAGGGATACCTCAGTATAGAGCTTAAAATAGTTATTTTATATTCATTTTCATGTGTCCATTTATGGGGAATATGTAGCGTTATGTATGTGACAATCCTGAAAATGACACTTACCTGACTATGAAAAATCATGCATTAAAAATAAAACAAATGCTTTACAAATTTGAAGAGAGATCTCACATGGTTATATGAACAGTCAAATGTTAGAATCTGTGCTGTAACCATAATAAAAACCGCTGGTTAAAACTTTATTTTTCTTGGTAAGGTTGAAATTTTCACAGAATTGTCCAGTTACAAAAGGTATATCTTAATCTATAAAGTTGTATCTGCATTTCTGATTACTGTAATGGAAAAATAAAGAAATATAATTTAAATAATAGGTTTAAATAAAAATGTCCAATGTCAAGCAGAAGAACCAATTTGGGGTTCCCCAAAGAGCCATTTAGTCAAAAGTTCTTTTACGAACTATATTCCTATCTTACTTTTTTATAATCAAGGGAGCCCTTTCCCACAACAATAATTTTTGTGAAACCTGTGGTTCTTCTTTGTGGAACCAGACGAAAATTGTTCCTTTTATGGCATTGTGAAGCACTTTCTTTAGGAGCGTATTTTATTATGTATTTATAAAAATGTCATTTTATAACTGTATTAGAATATTAAATTTTAAACATGAATGCAAAAAAAACTGTAATACATTCACTTCTATAATAATGAAAATTGCGAACTTAAAAGGTAAAATAGTGTTTAACTGATCTTATGTTTCATGTTTTTTTTTCTGCAAATCAAATCCTAATAAACTATTTAACCAGATTTGACTCTACGCAAAATAAAACGTCTTATTTTTTCCTACTGATTTTCATGTGAAATATTAGCTACATTTCATGAGATTCACCCACAATGAAAACGAGGGTCCTTCTAAACTGAAGGTCTGTGACTGCGAAGAACTGATCTAAAACATACACTCATAATACAAACAGGAAAACTGCTCGAGTCTTACTGGCAGAGTAAAATATCTCAACGTAAAACAGTTTGCCAGAATTGTAAACAGTTTTGGATTCACTTCAAAATTCTCCTCTGGTGAGATGATGCTGGTTTGTTTTGGTTTGGTTTAAACAGGAAAGTGGAAGACGAGGGAGATCAAGTATTAAAATGTCAAACCCAGACGTTTTAATTACGCTGAGTATCAGTCACCCTCCAACCTCACATGTTTGTCTTACATCTACAACCCCCATTCATACGCCGCTTTCTCTTTTTGACTGGTGCTGCTTGTTATTGTCATTTTTTGATTTAGTGGTATTGATTCAGTGGTATTAATAGGTCTACTGGTAATTTATATTGTAAATAGTTCAGATAAGTTTGTTATTGTGTTTGCAAACAGACTTAACATTAATTTAGCCCAGTCCTTGTTGAAATTTTTTGTTGAACGACACCAGGTCATCTAGAAATTTCAGGAGGCAGCAGTAACTCTCATGTCCTACAGGGGGCGATACACACCACCTCCCGCATTAGATCTACTTTCCAAGCAAAGAATATGTTTGGAATAGCACATTGCCATACTACCATCTATTATTTCTGCAGTATATAATATGTTTACTTTGTATATGCAAACTTTTTGAATGCATGACCTACTTGCCAAAATGTGCACTGTGTTAAATGAGAAATGAAGCGGACAATAGCTATGATCTTATTGATATTTGGCAAGACTTCCAAACATAGATGATTTTACACAAATGTGTGTATTAAATTAACCCTTGTATTGTGTTGTGTTTTTTAGCCAATGTTCTCAGGTGTAGTGGGCCCACAGCGTGGTTGTTTTACACCTGGTTTTTACTGGTACACCTGGTACAACCACGTGGTTGTACTACACCTGGTTTTTAAATCATTACACCCCTAAAGAATTATGTTAAAATCTTGTACAGATGTTTGCTTCATCCCAATTTCATGCAACACAGACAGCGCATATGGTTAATATTTGTAATTTTCCTCTGTTCACATTTATGGAAAATGTGTATGTAATGTAATTTAAATGTAATACTTTTTTTACGTTAAAAACTGTCCCTGAGGCCCAAACACCAAACAAGGGTTAAAAATGTAAAATAAGCATATTATTTCTTATTACGATAAATGTCAATCAAAACAATGTTGCATTCTTACCATTTGTAAAATTCAGAATTACGCACTGCATACTGTTTCCCATACTATTTGTCAAATCAGTAAACGTCATATATACCTAGCAGTCTCTTATTCAAAACATAGCCAATAAATCTGAGCAGATTGCCACAAAACCAATATCCAACAATGAAAAATACCACACTCGTTGAGGTATGAATTTTAATGCGAGTAAACCACACTTACTGAAACCCAAACACACACACACACATAGTGTGAAAATACACTTCCGTTCACGTCAGTCAAATTCAGAAAATTAACAAACATTATAACCTTTCAAAGTCTCGTGATCTCAGACAGTCAAACTCAGAGTTGTATACTGCAGCTACACGTGCATGCGAAACCTTTTGTTGCATTCACAACTGTATCATATCTGACACATCCAGCAGCATTATATACAGAATTTGGTATCGTATTGCATTGCTTAGACAGTCAAAAGTTCTCGTGGCCTCTTGCATTGCCTATTCCAGACAAGCGGACGTCTGCGAACGCGATGTTGATGTTTGCCGGCGCGACGCCCACTGCAGAAAGACTCTACGTCTTTTGTTTGGAGAATAATGACTCTTCTTTACAGGTGGCACTTGATTGAAACGCGAGACTTTGTTTTGACCTTTAAGGTCGCTGGAAGAATCACCTGGTTCCAGGTGAGAGGTCACGTTAAAGAATCTCCCGGGCCCACGGCGGGTATGTCCAGGTGTTGGGGCATTTCTTTTCGACATTGTTTGCAATACTGTTGATCTGCCCATCACGCAGAACACGAGTCGAGGCGGCCATCTTGAATGTCTCTTGCAGGGATTCTAGAGCATTCCAAAAGCTGGAGTTTTATGTTTTTTATACAGGTGTCCATGCCGTAGAATTATAGGCCATTTAAAAATCCATTTTCCGAACGTGTGCAGAGGACGAATCCGTTCACCGAAATGCCCGACTCTGTAATCAAAAAGAGGTTCAATCATTTGTAAGGAAACACTGCTGGCGACAGTGTACTGTCGCAAATCACTTCACTTGTCAAAACAGACCCTTTCATCTTTATCTCTTCCTATGGGTTGAGACATTAACTAATTCTAATGTCATAAACTGTCTGCTCTGAGTAATCAATCGTGACTAATTTATCAGACCCAAGGCATGAAGGGATGCGGCAGGAGAATGTGTCAACATGAATGTGTTGTACAGTTCATTACTTTGTGTATACAAACAGATCATTTCAGCCTACTCTGCGAATGCAATGTTTTTTATTATACTGAAAGCTATTTAGTTTTGATGTGCTACTCGATGTGTAACGTAAAATAAAAATTGCATTTATGTAAATGAGTGATATTTAGATTCTTCATTGGTCACTTTTTTTCCACTCGCAGGTCAGAGTTCACCCACCTTGAACTTTGATGTGCTGCAAAAGAGTTAATATTATGGTACATTGTAAAAACGAGTTTGTTTTCTTTACTTAATTAAATTGTGCAAAGTTGTTGCCTTGATTCAATTAAGTAGCTTAACTATATTGTATTAAGTACATTTTATGTTTAACTTACTGAAATAATTAAAGTATTGCTTACTTTTTCTGACAGAATTTTACCTAACTGAATAAAGTTGAAGATACTTAATAGTACCGTAATTTTAAGTTAACTAAACTCAATATTTATTCAGAACAATCTCTTCTACTCACAAACACACACTCTCCCTCTTTGTTTGTCTTTGTGTGTGCTCTTGTCCCTTGTGCAGAAACGTACCTCTTGTTTGCTATGTTAAGCAGGATGGCAGGGTGGACCGTTTACATGTAGTGCCATTGACTGTCTAACCCCATATTCACTCCCCCAAGACTGCCGAGAGCTGCTGTACGTGAAAAAAGAGGGAGATGTTATGTGTGAATTGTGTGTATTTTCTGAGATATTTAGATTAATTTAACCTAAGGAAATAAGAAATTAGATTCAGCATCAGACAAATAAAGCATACATTGTGTTTGGATCTGTAATACTGTGACATTTGTATGACAACTTGTGAGTTCTCTAAAAAGTCTCATTACTTTAATGATGCTGTTTTAGTTTCAAAGCATTAGTGAATCACTGTGATTCTCATTTACATATGTAAAGTTTACTGTACATTATACATTATACATATACATAAACAATGCAAAAATTAATACAGCGTTATTTAAATACTTTTTGCAGTACAGCGTTGAGAATATTTTATTATATTCTATGTGATTCTAATATTCTAATGTGATTAACTGGCTAACCTTACAATTAAAAAAATTATGATATTTAACACTTGAAACATAATATATATCTAAAATATATGAAACATGATTATTTCAAAAAAATTAATTGTGTTCATTTACAGCTAAGCAGTTATTTTAGACCTTTTAGATGTGTGGGATGATGTACCTGGTGGTCTGATGCCCATGTGTGACTGCCCGTCCATTACAAAACCTCCCATTGGCTGACCATCTGGTGTGTAGGGGCCACCATGACCTACTGCACACACACAGACATATATAAACATAAACATGCATACATGGCACAAGACCTTTTCAACAAGCGTCTGTGCAATTGTCTCAGTATTGCTCTGAATTGACACTTAAGTTGTTGTTTCGAACTATCAGTTAAGCAGTAAATTATATTCATGCAGCACTCATAATGAAACAAACTCAATTCCACCAAAACTATTTTGGAAGCAAAAATGTGTCGATCAGAGTAACTACAGTCACTGTGAAGTAGGTAAGTTGGAGTAAGCCAATCACAGCAGAGATGACTGACATTTAGGCTCTGTTCCAAAACCTAGTGAGTAAGTGAAATGGAATCTTAGAAGTGAGAGATTTGGAAAGCTCTACACAGGCAGCAACACCACACCACATGTCATACAAATAACCATCGTGAAACACAGTAGAAAAAGGAAACGTCATCTTTAAAATTCAGTTTGAGTCGACATGTAGCTTAGCTAAATACCATAAACAAAAATACACAGCTAATCAATATTTCTTTTCGTACGCTATCTAAAAAATATTTTGGGTGCCTATCCTTTACCTTGCTGGATACATGTGATACAAAATCTTTGTTGTTGTTGCATTTTTCTAGTTTTGGACCAGAGTCAGTCTTAAAGGTATAGTAGCAAAAACAGCCTGTTTGATTCTTACAAAAAAGTCAGACTAAACAAAAATGTTTGGTGCAAGCAACCCTGCCTAACATTGTAAGTATACTTATCCGTAAAAAAAAACGACTCATGTGCTCTGGTTTGCAAGCGAAACTATTTTTTTTTATATTTGTCTTTGAGTCCCATTGTAGACGTCAACCCCAAACCTCCCCAAACCTGAACGCCTCACACTTCATTCTGAGCTCGGAAGGGTGTGTGTGATGGATAAGCCTGAGTTCAAATAATTCATCCCGAAAACCATTTTAGGGGCCAGTCAATGTGCATTCCTGCACTTGAAACAGCAAGACAGAGTGTGACAGAATTGAAGGAATTAAACAATACGCTTGTTTAAAGGCTCATTAACAAGTTATTAACCCATTCTGTACAGTTCTGAGCTTTAAATAAGAACATAAATTCTTTTGCCGGTACAAAATTTGATTTTTAAGATTTACAAAGCTTCACTTGCCAGCACGGTTGGACTGGTCGATCATCGGCTGGACGATCCTCCTCCTGGCATTAATAAACCTAAAGGAACAGAAGAACACAAGAAAAAGAGTTTAAAAGCAAGAAGAAAGCTATTGTGCCAAACACATGAATAAGACCTCACATCATGTGAGTTGTTACATTTGCTGTTAAGATGAGTGATCGGATTTACTGTACATCTGTCTGACGATAAAAACAATCCCATCCAGCCCATATCTTCATTGACAAAATGGTAAATGATCACTTACAAATAAAAATATACCAGTTAATTTTAACAAAGTACTCGAAAACGTATCGCAGCTCTTTAGATCTTCAATGCTTTCTACATATATTCCCATGCTATGCTTGACCTTTCACCCACTGACTCGGTGACCTCACACCCTGAGCAGCAGCGCAGCTCTGCTCTTTCTCAGTCTCAAAAATTCCCTGTGACCTCTGAACTCTTGGTGCCAGGGCACAAGTCCACACATGATTAATGACTCCTCCGCGTCACCCCAGGTGGTTTGCTTCCATTTTAACCTTCACAAAGCAGGGGATGTTCTGCTTTTCAGTCGCAGGAAGTGAATTACACACACAGCGAGAGGCGTCGAGGTCTGAAACGTCAAGAGCCGCATGACCCTTCTTTACTTTAGAGCAGTGATCAGAACATCCGAGACACCTAATTGCAGGAACGTTCGCTGGGTATTGAGTGAATGAAACATTTGGATGCAAGGAGTGGGCAACCGCCGTTCCATTTGTTATTTATATATCAGTTTTGCTGCTGTTTATAAGATGAACGGTGCAGTGGAAGGACTCTTACAGTACAAGTTTTGCAGTCCAATCTAAGCACATTAATAATAAAAATATGTTGGAATATAATCTTAAAAAAATCTCTAGTCTCCCTATAAGGAAATGGAAGTCTACTGTTAAAATTGTAACAGTATCACAATCACGTTGAAAACGATATCACTACACAAAATTAAGTAAAGAAACGTATTGACAATGCTTACATTTTAAATAAAGTTATTTAATTTAATTTAAATGTATTTCTGTGTCGCTTTTTACTTGCTTTGTTAAAATCAACTATACAGTGAATTAATATTAATACAGATAGTAGTGACAAAAGTTCAAAAGGAAATTATAAAACATATTAATGTGTTCATTTTAATATTTTTCATAACAAGATGTACACTAACAAAACTTACTGAAAATGTTTAGGTGTATATCAAATCATTATACTTATAGTGTCATTAAGCCAGCAAGTGTATTAAAATGTCCATAGATGAACCTACTGTAAGAAAATAATTGTCGGTACGACTAGTTGGTTTCAAAATAGAAAGATGACTGATTAGATGACAACTACATCAAATGTATAGTTATAAAGATCCGAAATAGCAATGAGTATTGTCATTTTTTATGTAAAGTCATGTTTTGTATCACCAGAGACACTTTGCATACCACAGTTAGATAATCACTGCTCTTGGTCAGCAGTTGTCAGCTGGTGGGGTCACGACCCAGCGATGGGTCACAGGACTGCTCTGATAGGGTCACAGACAACAGAAAAAAATGCAACACTAAATGCTATTCATACAACGCAATAAATGTATTTATAAAAAATGAAATACTTTTGTACGAAACAATTTTGATACAGTGTTGGCTCCAAAATATCAATCAAAGCAAGTTGAGATTAATTCTAAGTGAAAAAGACTCCTAGCTAAACAGGAGAAGAACGAAAGGTCTAACAGGTATAATTGTAAAGACTTTACTGAAGTTGTTGGGGGTCAGCATCCCCCCTATAGCTCCGCCCGTTAGGTGACCAATCAGAGATAAGAGCACTATCCCCGGTGGGGAAGAGCCCATCCCACTCTTAAAGGGGGTTAAAAGCTGACCCCTCACTGAACCCCCCTTCTCACCACGAGACCAACTTTACGAGCTTCATGCTTTTGCTGTACTCTACAAACACATACACTTCAGCACAGCCCAACATGCACAGCACACTCATAACAAAAGTACGCAGCCAGTGAAATATTTGGGGGCCCTTTCTCACGCACTAGGGAGCTAAGAAATGCATTTTACCTTGAACCGTATACAGTGAGGTCCAAAGGTCTGAGACCACTTATAAAAAAACGTCCATACTTTGCATCTTGCTTTAAAAAAAGAAATATATGAAGAAACTGATAGTCTGTATTGCAAATGATTTGTTTATTGAACCTAGAAGCATTTTCTTTTAACCTAATTATTATGTCAAAATGTTACGTTATTTTGAGGTTTAAATTAATATTTTAAGAGATGCTTTAGACTTTTTGACCCAACTGTACTACACGCCTGTGTCTTGTTATAATAGATCCATTTTCCAGTAATATATTGAAGCTTAAACTCACACACAAGAGTGTTCCGGTCTGGAAACTATAGACATAAAATGTTCTTTTAGCCCACTGTATTGTGAGGTCATTCAGAGGACAGTGTTGCTCTTTATGAGTGTGTGTGAGTGCGTGTCCGCGTTTAAATAAACCAGTCCAGCTGTTGCTTGTGATAATTTCTGTTTAATTTGACAGCAGCTCGTTTTCACTCCTTGCCTCCCCTCACCTGTTTCCTCCCTGAAACATACACACACACATTCTGCGCTCTGTTTGTGTTGGGCTTTGAGAAGCACCTAATGTATTTTCACTCTGGTGATTAAACTGCTAATCAGTCAGAGTTTTAGATATTGTTTACAGTGATGGTTAAAAGTCGATGTACTTTACGATATAAGTATTATTTGTATTAAAATCTGAATTAAGTGCTTTTACTAAACAATCTTCTTAGGCTATCAACTAAACCTTTTCTGTACTATAATAGTAAGGGCTGTTGTTTATCCACCATCTTTAATTAATATATATATTAGGGCTATCAACATTAAAGCATGCAATATTTTTTTCAGATAAACGCGTCAAAAGTATTTAGCACATTTTGTCTAGTATTTTCGAAAGCACAGTCTTCAACGAGTTAAATAAAGTCTTAAATGAATGCAAAGAGTAGTGAAAATAGGAAGCCCATGAGACCTGCCCAGAGCGGCAGCTCTTAAAGGGGCCGCGTTCTTAAACATGCTGCTGCGATTCCTGTCACTGATGTTAATCAGGGAACAAAAGATGTAGCTTTAATGAGGATTCTTCTGTATTTCATGTATTTAGCAGTAAAGACTGTTGTGTTTGAGAACTTTATTTTCTTTATATTTCCTACCTGTTTGCACTAAAATAAATACGTTAAACAAATAAATAGTGTATGTGTCAATTAACTATTGTGTGCGATTAATTGTATTAATTGTAATGAACATACAGTCTTCAAATTAAATGTGCTAAAAAGGTGAACCACAAAGAGGTTTTTAAAGAACCATCTCTTTCTTACATTTTTATAATATGAAGAACAATTTTTCACCACAAAGCATCTTTTGTGAAACAGAAATGTTCTTCAGATGTTTAACGTTCTTTATGGAAACAAAAGGTTATATATATATATATATATATATATTCATATAAACTGTATTTCTAGAAAGAGAGAGAGAGAGAGAGAGAGAGAGAGAGAGAAAGGTTCTTCAGTTGTTAAAGGTTTTTTATGGAACCAAAAGGTTATATATATATACTGTATATAGAAAGAGAGAGGGAGAGTGAGAGAGAGAGAGACAGAGAGAGAGAGAGAGAGAGAGAGAGAGAGAACACTGCTCCAGAAGCACTTCCGTTTTCTTTTATCTTATTTTACATAATATAATCATAAATATATTAATTATACATTTTTATTCTGCTATACATGATCTGTTGGTTGTATTCTGATCTAACGTTTCTGGACCAGCACTGTTTACGTTTTTTTTTTTAAATTGGTCTGCTCTACGTTTCAGCGGCTACAACATATAAGTTAAGTGGCCCAAACTTCTGGCAGACCTCCGCAAAGAACCAATAACTGTTGCATAGTTTTACTTCATTTGCATACAATCAATATACAATAAAATATTACTACAAATTAATATTAATATAAATTAAATCCGAAATAAATTTTTATGTTATCAGCAAACACAGAACGGAAATGAACCTCGGGCCAAGTGTCTGTGTCCAATGAAAACAATTATTTGGTATAAAAATATCAAGAATCATTTTGGAGCAACATGGAAAAATACAGAAAAAAACAATATTTTTTTGTTAGTATCGTTTTATTCCTGTTTCCCCAACATAGAATAAATCCCATACAGAAGAAAACACGAGTTCGAAGCCGATTGTGAAAGAAAATCAAAAAAATTAATAATGGAAGATTCGATTTAATGTGACAAAATGATAACTACAAGAAACTCTATTGTTGAGTTTTTTAATCCTGTGAATTGGAAAATAAGTTTTCAGGGCTAAACCCCCAAACATCTGGTATGTCTGGAAAGCCCGAGATGTGCTCCCGAAGATACCAGGACTTGTATGGACTCATTAAAAACAAATGTGCTCTATAGAGGACAAAAGCCAGGTGATTTATTTCATATAGCAGTCCTTTGTAAACCAAAGCCATTTATAGCCCACATTTAAAGGCATAATTGGCACAGGCAGCTTAATTCTAGCTACAAGGTTTGATCCAACAACCTTTGGGATACAAGCTCAAAACTTAAACTACTACACCACAACATTGTCATTAAGGAGATTACTGTACTCATCGATTAGGATGTCTGTGGCCTTGTCCGTACAGAAATACTCCCAGAAATGTTATGACTGGAATCATAACTGATGTCACCACAGGTCATTTCCTTTCACATTCATTCAGTTCAGAAAATACACTTAAAACATAAAGCCATTTGATAGTTCTGCACTGCAAAAAAAAACATGAGTTTTTATAGTTCTCTTTGGAGATTCAAAAATGTCTTGATGTTACATTGTAAGTTATTCAGATCAATGCATTTGCTTCTGGCTTTAAAACACCAGACCTGGATGATCTTCTAAAGAGCGATGGGATAAAAAGGCCTTTGCGGAGCTTTAAAACGTTAACCGCATTTTCCTTTTATCTGGATTTGTGTTTTAAGAATGTAGAATAAAACATGCTTCACATTTCAGATCGATCACATCTGGATGGCACAAGCTTGAGCTTTGAGTTTTGCACATTTGTATCAATGCTTACCAGTTGTTGACCTGGAGAATGGTCAGCCCTGTGTCTTGGGACAGCTGCCTCTTCTGTTCCTCAGAGGGGTACGGGTGCTACAAAACGCATCAAACAAATATCAACAATTACATTCCAAACTTAATGCATATGGCATATTGGAATATTACGTATTTTCTGTTTATGATTTCTGTCTGAAAATATGTAATAAAAGTCAAATCTATAAATCAGGATATACATATAAAAAGCATCTTAATTTAAAAACAAGCTTTAGTTTTAATTTTGTTAGTCTCGCTATTAATTTACGCAATGTGCTCTGTTCTGTTCTCCATTTGTATTTTGTCGCACCAAAACTGATTCCTAACGTATCCGCTCGGCCAATCAGGCTCAAGCAAACCCGTTCCCCAATCTGAAAGCCTCCGAGCCATAAAGTCATTACAAATTACAATCCTGTAACCAACGGCGACGGATCTAACAGCAAAAAGACTTTCGCTAAACAACAAGGATATGCGCACGTCAAGAAAATAAGTCTCAACCTCCAATTAGCCAACTGATCTTAGGTCGGCCCTGGAAACCTCAACTAGATATGGAAATAAAGTGGGACGTGTATTAGAAACTGATTGGGGAGCAGCGGTTTTACAGCAGCGACTATAAACACCTCACCCATGAATTACTCTCTCTTAACACCTGTTGCCGGGCAAGAGCTCTGGTAGCAAATGGTGTGTAACTTTACGACCGGGCGAGTCGTGCTGGCTGGAGGTGTGTACAGGCCTTCGATGAATGTGTGTGTGTTCTGTGAAACTCAATGAAGAGTCGAAGGTGTGTGTGGGGTCATTATCCTGTTTACAGAGGCAGTAAAGCTGTTAGGGCTCTAATGATCAGTAATTCAGAGTGAACGGTACTTAGAAAGAGTCTAAAACACGCCCTGCATCACCCACCACTGCAGCTGTGTGTGTGTGTGATGACCCATGTATTGTATTCAAAACTAAAGCTAATGTAAGCTGAAACGGAGAATAAAATAAAAAAATCAGTATAACAAATAATGCTGTTTACTACAGCTTACTCATGATTTGAATACAACAATTTGTTTCCAAGCCTTCAGTTTTTTACAGTTAAGGTCGAGAATGTACATCACACACACAACGGTTTGAAAAAAGCCCACAGACAAGTATTCTTACATAGTGTTGCAAATGTATCTTCATGTATCTTTCGCTAATCTTTTGAAGACTTGCAATAGTGTCATGTACTGTATATTCTAATGCTTTTTTTATTTTGTGTTTTTATGACTGAGTATATATGTCTCTCTCTATATATATATACTGTATATATGAAGAGTTTGGCTCCAAAATGAGATAACTCAAAAATACATGTTAATACCCATGAAAATAACTACAAAAATACAGCTAACTAATAAAAACATAACATAAAAACATGATTTTTAAAAAATCTCATTTTGGAACCGAACTCTTCATATATACATACATATACTTGGGTAGTTAGCAAATATTTTAATTTAAAATAATATTTATACTTATAATAAAAAAGCATTAAAGAGATTTAACTTCAGTGTTAGTTTTTTGTCATCACACCATGGGCCACATTTACAATATATTTAATACCTATATATATTTTTATGTGTGTTTATGTATACTGTACATCTATGTTTAGTTTATATCTGTTTTTATTGTTTTCTGTATACCTGCTTTAAAACAATGCAAATTGTACAAAGAGCGACAGAAATATCTTTTCAATCCATGTATGACATTAGTTTGTATGTATAGTGCAGATTTACTTGTATTATCCACATTTTGAGTTTGTTATCTGTTAAAAGTGACATAAATAATTTTACCAAAACCAAATGGAATTGGAAAAAACTGTGACTGCTTCCAAACTAAACCATTTGCCGTTTGTCAGACAAACAGCTAGACCAACTTTAAGCTCAAGGCATTGGTCAAACCCCCATGCTTTAACCAACAGAGCAATTGATAGCACGAGAGCTTTTTCAGAGAAATCAACCCATAATTATACAGTATAGCCGTTTCTGCATACTAATCTAAATCAACATGTTTTACCTTTAAGTAAATGATGTAATCAAATATACTTTACATAGCTTTAATATTGTTAATCAACTCTAACTTTTTGGAAAGTAGCTTATCTTGGCAAGCAACCATTTTATAGCTTCCCCGACACTGCATAAAACAGATTTGCAGTTTTATAAAGAAGACATTGCCTCTAAAACCCGGCAGGCCAACTGTGATTTTCATTAACTTTGCAGATACAATCCTCCGTGTATTCCTTACTTTTCTGCCTGACGCTTCTCTGTTTCATCTCCGTTTAACCCCCCTCCCCGACCACCACCTTCTCCGTTTACGAAAAAGAAAGGTCTGGCCGTGATGAATCACCTCTCCCCTCTTTCATTCTCTTCCTCCATCCCTTTCTTTCACGGGCAAGGACGGAAATTCCCTGTAGGTCTAGCAGACCCCGGGTCCCCAGGAGAAGCTGTCAGAGCGGTAATGGATGGTGTTTTGATAACAGCGAGTTCGACCCTGGAGAGACCCTGGAGGGGGGTGGAACCCCAGTAGATCCATCCTCGCACAACATGCCCGTGCAGTTTGGATAAATGAACTACACCACCAACCCCCACTAAAGCCCTCGGCTCCTCATTTTTTGAGACTGACGCTAATTGCGCCTCCCTCATTACGCCCAAATGCTCCGTCCCTTCAAAGGAA
The DNA here is from genome assembly GCA_008369825.1 of Triplophysa tibetana. Classification (NCBI taxonomy): domain Eukaryota; kingdom Metazoa; phylum Chordata; class Actinopteri; order Cypriniformes; family Nemacheilidae; genus Triplophysa; species Triplophysa tibetana. Next base: position 9,591,482 of record CM017896.1, on the reverse strand, counting down.
AATTGAGCCTGGAGAGAAACAGGCTGAAAACAGTAGCATAAAATGTCTAGAGTATAAATAAAGGAACAAGAGGGTTTTGTTTAGACGAGAGTTTAAATAAGACTTGCCTTGAAGCTTGTGAATTTGTGAATGTAATTGAGGGATAGTTTACCAATAGTTCTTTATGTGCCCACTTTATTCCAAACCCAGGCAGATGTTCATATTTCTCGAGTTTCAAGTCCTATAAAGATGTGTGATAACATTTTGTGAGGATAATACAAAAAGTCGTTTTTCCCTGATAATCTTGCCTTTCATGAAAACTTGACAGTTTCAAAAAAAAATGCTTGTTAGTGCGTTGCGTAAGATTGACATTAAAGAGTTTTGAGAGTTCCAGTCAAAGTTAAACCGCCGAAAAATGTAAATTCTCTCAATATTTTCTCATCCTCAAGTTGTTCCAAACCTGTATAAATGTCTCTGTTCTGTGAACACAGAAGAGGATATTTTGAAGAATGTGGGAGACCATTGACTACCATAGTTTTTTCCTACTATAGTAGTCAAAGGTGCCCAATAACATTCTTTCAATTACATTCTTTGTTAAGCAGAACAAAATTTGTACAAGTTTGGAACAACTTGAGGGTGAGTAAATGATGACAGAATTTAATTTTTTTGTAAATGACAGCATTTTTATTTTTATGAGAAATGTTTCTTTAATTTGATTGGTGCCTGTTGTCTGCTCTGCCACAGAGCGAAGGTAAATGAGTAAGCGGAGGTCTGCGAAATCAAATTTACAGCTGACAAACTTGAATATGCAGATTATAAATGATCATAGCCCGCAACAGTGAGGGTGGGTCGCTGGAAAACATGAATTGGATTTTTAGGTGCTTCTCTTATTTCTAAACTTTATACATCAAACAGACAGGCTTGCGTGTGTATATGTGTGTGTGTGTTTATTGTGTTTGTCTGGTTGCTGAATGGAACAGAGGCGACTGTACTGGCATAAAAACACCCGCGGGGTGGGGGTGTTCTTTTACACCCGTGACCTTTGATCCCCTATTGAGCTTAGGGAACGTTGTATGTCATCAATCTGCATGCTCACGATCAATATCAGGGTCCACATTCTGTCTTATATGTTTACTTCTTACTTGTTTGGTCATTTGTGCTTGGGTGCACACTGTGGGGTCACTGCAAATTGCTTGTGTGCCTACAATATTGCAACAGCATAAGGTTTACTTTTACCCTGTCTTCTGTACTATTTACACATTTAGTTCTTTTAAACCTTAAAGGGACAGTTCACCCAAAATGAAAATACTGTCTTTTTTACTCACCGTCAAGTTGTTCCAAATCTGTATGCATTTCTTTTTTCAGATGAACACAGAGAATATCTGGAAGAATGCTTGTAACCAAACAGTTCTTGGCCACCATCGACTGTCATAGTAGGACTTTTTTAATACATTTCTTTGTTCTGTTGAACACAAAAGAAGATATTTTGAAGAATGTAGGAAAGCCAGCAGTTCTTTGGCAATTTTCTCTACCATTGTAGTTTTCCTACTATGGTAGTCAGAGGTGGCCAAAAACAGTTTGGTTACAAGCATTCTTCCAAATATCTGTGTTCATCAGAACAAAGAAATGTATACAAATTCAGAACAAAAATTTGAGGGAGAGTAAATCATGACCGAATTTTTTGGGAGGTTGAACTGTCCTTTTAAGTGCTTTTTTGTCCTCTGTCAAAATATATCTTCACTTGCTTTACTTTATGAGCAAAATAAAAACCTTAAAACTGTTAAATACTAAAAGCACTGATATCCTCCTGTTATTCTCTAATGTTGAATAGCAAGACAGTTTTGTTGCTCTGCTGGTTCACATCTGCAACAAATGACCTGCTAATAACCCCATCCAGATCACAGCCTTTATACTGAATGCATATAAACACGTGTTTATGAGGTGGTGTGTGTTTGTTACAAACTTTCAACAAGTTTCCCGGTGAGAGACGGGGAAAAGCTGCAAGTAGTTAAAGTTTGAATTAAAAGGAATTTATGTCTTAAGTCATTCGAAAGCAAAAGCAAAAACAGAAACATTGATCAAATATTTGAGGCTCTAGAGAGGGAGGGCTCGAAGTCATGCCTCGCCAGTTCTCCAAGGAAACAATTATTACACCGTACACATGACAACAGAAAAAGAACCCTGTTTGTGCTTTACCCCTAATATATTGTTACAATGGTCATTAGTGCATGTGTTTTCACTAACTAGCCTCTAGACAATGTAGGGGCGTCAGTGAGCTTAAAATAACATGGGTGGGCAGGTTTAGACACGCCGACACAAGCTACTTTAGCGGTTACTCACATATGGTGAATAGATCTAAATAGATATTTTATTTGGATATGTAATATCTGAGATGCGGCTGGAGATAAAACCACATAAATATCATTACTACAACAAATAGCAGGATGATTCACATGCATAAAATATTTCACAATTGCAGTAAAATCAATCTATCATACCAGTTTTTTATTGTGTATATAAAGCTATTTTACGTTAATTAACTAAATTAATTTTTAATGTTAGGGAGCATTTAGAAAGACAAATATCATGAAGGGTTTTGGTTTAGCAATGCTGGCATTATGCATTTGGTAGACGCTTTTATCCAATTTTACTTTACATTTCTATCTGTGTATGTGCAATCCTGGGATCGAACCCATAACCTTGACATTGCTAGCTGCATTCTCTTACCACTGACTGCACAAAAGTATATAATACATACGCAATATGATAAGGTATGGTTCTATTTAATAACAAGCAGTCTCTGTGTGGGTTTGAGAAACAGGCATATACAAATCTTTAAAAATCGTAAAAGTACATTTGCAACACTTTTTGGAACCGAAAGAGACATTTCCTTTACCGTGAGGTGCTGAAACAGCCATGCCCTCATGACGTTGGTTGCCACCTTGGGAAAAATCCCTCTTTTCTTGTTGTTCTTTCTGTCTTTATCAGGATCATCTTCTTCGCCTGTGCTTGGGGAGGCAACACCCTGATCCAAAAAGTCTCCTAAGACAACAAACAAACAGTCAAGTTTAAAAGCTTTGACGCCAATAGACTTGGGGTTGCACCACGTAGGTACACTTCTTGACTTTCTTCTACCGGACACTTTTGGATAGGTTTGCCGGCATGGTGGGATGTTGAGATTTAGATGTGGTCAGCTCTTAGAAGTTCTCTTTCACTCTCCAAAATGACATTGGTTTACATTGAAAATCTAAAAATCTATGATTCACTGAATGGGATCTCTTTGAGCATTGTTCTCAGTCCATTGCATCTGTGCAACATTTATAAAAATGTGTCTCGTGTTTACTCAAGTTGACATGTTTTTGAAATACTGCCAGATTGAATGTTTGGAAATAAAAAAGGTGTCAATAGGCTGTAATCAAGACTTTGCGTACTGGAAAAAAAATACAAAAAAGTACCCTTAGTTTGGAGCTGTGGACTGCTGTTGTTTTTCAGTAAGTTGTCTTAACCCATATTTAGCATATTAAATTATCGCTATTTTACTACACCAGGTCTCGGAGGGTTAACTGCGTGTTTGTCTGTCCGTTGTCTCTTACAGGTTGTGAAATATTCTGTCAGAGCCAGCCTCACAGCTGTTGAGCTGAGACAGAACGCACGAAGACGCACGCGTGCGGGGAAGTATGTACTCTGGTTTTTATTGGCCATGGTTGGTGCTCAAAGCTGAAGAGCACAGAGAAGAGTCTTTTATAACCACCATGCACCATTTCCTGTCCAACACACAACCGCACACAAGTACGTGCACAGAACGGCTGCAGTTATTTAGGAGTCTTTTGGCCGATGTGCGAGTGTGTAGGTTTGTCCGTGCGCTTTTGTGTGGGTGTGTGTGTGTGCGGTAGGACACCCCTGTGGTGGTGCTAAAGTGCAAATGTATGCTAGAGATGACAAACCTGCTGAAGCTCTGTTTCACTTGGCAGACTGGAAGCTTTTTACAAACACTTGCATGCATGTGTGTGTGTCTGCTGGAGTGTGTGTGTTACCGTGCTCGCTGCTGTTGTCTCCATTGTGTGAGCTGGGGTGTCTAGCGCAGGCACCGGCCGCATCGGCAGAATGAACCGATGCAGCATCATCATCCCTCCAGCACACCTAGAGAGAGAGACAGACCAGGAATTAGACAGACAGACAAACATAGACACGAAAATGACAATGAGAGAAACACAGCAATGGGAAGACAGACAGAAAGATGAAAGATGAACACAAAAGTAGACCTATACAGACAGAACAGATACAGTATGAACGCCAGACAGAAAGAGTGAGACAGATGGGGAGGATGTTGGGTGTACAGAGAAAGTAATAAGTTGTGTTCAGTGTAATATATTATTGGTTAAATACAGTATAGAGCTGCATACCAGAGCAGTGCTGTAAGGAGTAATACGGAACACATGTTCCAAGAGCAAACAGTTTGAAAAGACTAGAGACTGCCTTAACACAAACACACATCTGGATATATACACATACGCGCAAGCATGCATGCACAAACATCTGTACATAACTCAAAAGACAAACAAACACACACATATACGCACAGGATATTTTGAAAGCCATATTGTTAGTTTTAACGGACTGAATGAAACGACATGAAATGAAAATGGCAACAGACTGTTCCGCCTTATTCGAAGGATTGTTCCGGTTTTGGACTGATGACTGTTCAATACACAACAGGAACAACCGAGTATAAAAACACCTGTTAATCACGCGAGTGTATATAAATGAACGACACCTATTGGGTGTCCAACACTTCGCCTTGGTTTATATGCCAGGGACTATATATTTAGCGGAAGGTTTTTATCCATGCCTAAAGTATGACAGCTTGAACAATATTGCTGAACTGTGGCATTCTTGACAGATTGTATTATAAAAAGGACTGGGGCTAGTCAATTTTTACTCATTGGTTAAAGGGATAGTTCATCCAAAATTGAAGTTATTTCATCATTTACTCAGCCTCATGTCATTTCAACCCTGTGTGACTTTCCTTGTTCTGTAGAATCAAAAAGAAGATATTTTGAAGAATGTTCTTAACCTTACAATATTGGACACAATTGACTATTCATGTATGGACACAACTGAGATATTTCTCAAAATATATTATTTTGTGTTTCAAAGAAAACATTGTCATATGCAGGTTTTTGTAAGACCCTTTGAATAAATTATGAAAAAATAATAGTGCATTGAACATTTTGATCATACTGCTAAGGAAAAGTTATCTAACTCATTTATAACATATTAAACACAGAAAAGAATATGAAACCAAAAGTAATTATTCAAAAGGCTTAAATTTAAAATTAATTTCACCCAGTGAATAAAAGTTACTGTGTGGTTTAAAAAAACTTTCTAGAAAAACAAGTGAACAGTATTTGTGAAGAACTGAGTGGTAACAATAAGCACCAATCTCTCAATTTTATTTCGTGTTAGTTTTAGAAACACTTAAATCCCTCTCTGAATGCCAGATTATCTCTCAGGAATCTTTTCTGAATTTTTTTTAATTCTAAAATGTGAAGGAAACTAAAGAGTGGAATAAAATTGTCTTATTGTTGTACAAGTAAACACTCCTGCGCAGAGAGATACCTCTTTCTTTTGCACACACCGCTGTAATGTAGTTCTGTAATGTTATTTGCTCTTAACATAATAATTTGCACTAAATAAACGTTACCGCAACCAATGACACGCAGACAATAAATCAATATCCTTTTCATTCCGCGAACAAAATATAATGACAGTGACACACAAAACCACATCATCGATGAGGCGTTTTCTTCACATGACACATAACTCCAGCGCAACAACAACAACAATGCAAATGATACAGTAAAGAGCAAAATTCTAAACAATGAGACATTGCGGATGATTCATTCACAATATAAATTCGAAAAATGGGACTGGTGGGGGTTTCTAGTCTAAACTGATACGACGAGGAGAACGGACAGTTATCTCAAACTCTTTTTACTTGTAGAAATTTGGGTGTCCGTAAATAATTATAATATTTTCAAGGTATTTTAGGTTCATTGTGTTTAAATAAAATACTTGACATGTGTTGGTTTTACAGTGTCATACTGAATAGTTAAAATGAACAACGCAAACAGTAACTTGAACGTAAAGTGTCACTTGTGAACATTTTTTTTTTTGCGATTATTTTTAAATGGGCTTTTTATTCAACATTAATTTAATTATATAATGTGCTGTGTATTGGCAATTTTACTGCTGTAACTGATCTCATTTTTTTGTCTTTTTTACATTATCACCTTGAGAGTATATGACACATTTGTATTTTTAAAAAGGACATTCATAAAACGGTTTACAATATTTTAAAATAAAAAAATCTAACTAATAAATCCACTTCTGCCTATTTGGAGGAATACATTTGTTTCTTATATCACATTTATTTTACGTGCGTTCTCGCTTTCTCTCATGAAGCGTCAATGTTGCTGTCAAGGTTTTAGCTTTCAATATTTAAATTGACATTTATTTTCTAAAGCATGGTCTCCATAAAATATGTTCACTGGCTAAAAACAAGAATATAACAGAGTGCTGCATAAAAACATAGAAGTAAACAAATAAAAATAGAAATGCAAATGAAGACTTGCCTGCTCTGCCCCCCCTGGGGTGCGTGTAAATTCTTCGCCGTCAGATCTGGATCCCCCCTCTTTATCGTCGACCACCAGATCTATGGGCATCTTTCCCTTCAGACAGCTAATGTAGCGGTGACAGAAATTATCGCATAACTCGTGCACCTACAGAAAATACACCATCGATGTATGTAATTAACATATAAGTATTATATGTTACAATAATATTAGCATGGCAACAATATTAATAATATCAATAAATGAGAATATTAAACTGCCTAGGTGAAAACCTACCTTCTCTAATTCGAGGAGATGAAATCTTAACACTTGTATGGCTTGAATCATCTAAAACAAAGCGACCAGACACATATGACTAAAATGGCCTTGTCACTAGATTTTATTTTATTCAACAATAAAAAGACCGAGTGTAATAAAATACGTGATATCATACTACATTTCAGCATTCATAAATAATACATTTACTTATATTTAAAACTAAACTGCCACCTACCAAATTATCCAAATCTGGATTAGACGAGAAGAAAGGGTTTTCGGCCCTTATCTGAAATTGAAAAAAGCCACAATTTTATCGTGACTCTAAAACGTTGATACAAGTGCTTAATACATGGGATTGTGTAGCTGCAATTAACTTATTTATAGCCTACTGTAGGCGCTGATATACTTGGATGAAGACAAATTCATGTCTGACCTGTTTTGAGAATATTGTAATGTCTTCGTCAAATGATTCAGAAGAGCACACATCTCCGGTAACGCCGCTTTCTCTCGGCGTACAAGTCGCCAATTCACATTTTTCGAAAACTAGTGCAAGCAGAGGGAAGAGGGGGTGTCTGAAAAACAAAACATGTATGCTTGAGTTTATATGTCTGTAGAGAAAATAAAAGTTTTTTCTGACTCAACAACAAGGCCTTTTCGTTGTATTCTCAAAGGATGTTATAAAACAAATGGGAGATTTAAAAGTAACAATAATTAATCGTTCATTAATAAATAATAGTACATTTATATATTTGTATAAATGATCCATATTATAAAGACATGCATCATTGATATGCTTTTATCAATATATATATATAGGCTATGTTTTGCTTATACGTCATAAAACCGACCAGATGTAAAACCCCTGTTTTTCTACATATGAAATTAAATTAATATTCAATATTTTTTCAAATATTATGCAGGTTTTTTGGTTGTTGTTGAATGTATAATATTAATAAAATGTGCATATCCGATAATAATTTAAGGACAGGGATAAAACTGCATTTGAATGTTTAATAAAAACATTGCTGTCGGACAAATAAAACCTCTGACACGTACTTTCAAAAAGCGAGAACATCGAATATATTCTCTATATCATCTCTTCTTTATCATAGACAAACCCCTATACACACATACCCGTAAATTGCGTCTTTGTCCCGTTTCAGTGCGTCGTTAACAGGCGGCAGAATACCGGGACCTGTGGGGTGCGGGTACGGGTGCCCGTGCAGCGCCGGGCCGTGACTCGAGTGAATCGCCTGCATCGCTCTTGCGGCGTGAGGATCGCCGTACATCGGAGACGGCATCCCGACCGCATCCATGCCGTAATGTACCATATCTTCGTACTAAAAGCAATAGAAAAGTGAAATGTTAAAGGTTTGTTTGCAGTTTCTTTGCACAAACACATAAATCACACAAGCTGTCGCTGCAAGAGAAATGCGTAAACTTTGTAGTTTAGCCTAATAAATTGCCCATCAAATCCAACTTAACTAATTACATGTCAGTAGTTGTACACATAAACAAATTAATTAACCGCAAACCAGTTTTACTTTGAGGCCTTTAATGAAACCTATACACTTGCCAAAAAAAATGTCTTTATGTATTTTGGATACACTTTTTATACTGTTTCTAACACACGACTGAGATTATTTCAGACTCTATATTAAATCGAGGCTACTTTATTTTTTTACAAAACAACATTTTGCTAAAAATAAAAGAGGTTACTTGTCTCAACTTTTCGCACCCTGACTTACAGTTTTATTGTGGACGGGGGCTAAATTAACAAATCAAAATATAAAGTAGTATTAAACCATAACTTAACACGTGGGGCACAAGGCTAATTATTTAAGTATACATAAAGTTGAATAGAGTTTGATTTAAATTAAGTTTTGTACCTATGGGGCCTAAAGTCGGAGCCTTAAACCGGTCTCACACAAAGTATCCAACGACAGAAATGTGTTAGGAACTGACTGTAAGCATCAAGTAACTCTTTTGACTGTCATCTAGATGTGGAATTAGATGACATGAAAATAACAAAAAAGAACACATTACATATGTCTAAGGTTATAATAGAATTGGGAATTAAATCAGGAGTGATTTAAAAGTATAGCAAAAATAAATAAATAGGTCAGAGTTTTGGAGATTTCACTTGTTCCTGTTGGCTATTCAAGCACTCACACATGTAACGCGTGTTTGTACCGATATAATTAAATTAACGAATTAAAACACAGCTGACTGTAATTGCTTTCTATATATTTTCAGTTTCAGTATCATCCTGCGCAGCCACGTTTGAGGGTTTTTGTTGTTAAGGTTTTTACGCACCCGTTGCGCCATGAGGACTCCGTTTCAACGACTCCCTGTTCTCAACACTTCCAGATCTCAGTGCTGCGAGCCGGGGAGTAGGACGCCAAACACCGCATTCAAAAACTCTGCAGAATAGCCAACTTAAGTGCCCGTGATGACAATAACATCGTAATCCACCCAGTTTACCAAACGCAAGACTGGATATCAGTTAGAAATCCAGTTCACGACGCTTTCGAGGTTTAAACCAATAACCCAACCGTTGTATTAAAGCTTGCTTTATCTTTCTATATCCTCGTCATCGATCCCGTAGCCAAAAGGTGAAAAGCAAACTCCATTCGGGTCTTTGATCGCTCGCCTGGTTTATTCTTAATGCAATAACACCTCTATGAGATGTGAGGAGCGTGGAAAGGGAGGTGGAGGAGGAGATGGGGCATTTGGACTTCTTAAAGGAGACGTATATTCCAAACTCAAACCGTGCGTAAAGGGCACAAAACAGGAACCCTAAATTAGTCAGACCATTAGGAGGCAATATAGGTTAATACTTAGACTAATACTTAGTCGTTGCTAGTTATTTACCATAATAGATTAGATGGTATGTCAACAAGTTATTAATGATTAATAACGAGGAGTGCGCTCTTATCCAGTGCTGTCCTTTTGCAGTTTGTTTGGGAATAGAAACTGATACCAGTGTGAAATCCCTCATAAATTTTACAAGATTTTTCCCACTGTACTTTGACTATTTTGAAACACCAAAATACCATAAACGTTTTAAAGAATTCCTGTGGTTTACATCTGGCAAAAGTTATTTATTTCTACATTTAAATTGTTGGCTTTCTTTGATATGAAACCAGTTATTGAGAACTATACTTTTATATACTTTACTTTACTTTATAAATGTTGTATGTGTTCCAATATCTTTTGTCATGGTATATTTGGCTATTCTTTGTCTTAATTGTTCTTCATGTCAAAATAAATCCATAAAACTACTGCACTAAACGGATAAAGTTATCATGATTGTATTTGCTTGAATAGTATCTAAAAAAATAAATGTGAATAAAGGAATTAGGAGGAAAATTGACCAACAGTGGTCTAACATAACATGACTGAAGACTTTATTTATCCATCCACTTGGCGCCCTCTTCTGGCATTAACAAGTTTATTTTGTAGAAAATTCTTCCAAGTGTCCTGCTTAATTGGTACGACTTTCGACTACTTTCTTTAAGTTTTCATTACTTAAGTTTAATCGTTTTTTTTTTAAGTTTTGACATAATAAATAACAGACCTTTTAATAACTGTAACGATGACAGATGGTTACAATTGATATAAATCTGACGAAGGAATTTTAAATTTTTATATATATATATATATTTCAATATGTGTATATATATATATATATATATATATATTATTTCCGTTTGTATAAATATTGATCCTTGTTTTACTTTTTGTTGAAGATTTTTTTTCCTATTATATAAAATTAAATGTATACTAGTAGGCCTTGCTACTTTTCCATTTTCCATTGGCCATAAAATCAAACAAAAGTTACTTCAACTGCCTATTTTCACCGCAAGGTGGCGGCAAATGAAAGTATTAAACTCCAAATGTAAGCATTCAATTTGGGATTAGAACGTAACTCGCTTTACAGCTGCTTTGTTACGATTCATTTGTCTAATGCGAGACTGAATACTTTATCCAACAACATACCTCTACCGGTGTGTTGTTTCTTTATCGCTATACGTCTACATTTTATTAATATTTTATTTTATTCCCCTAGATTACATTCATGAAAATTCAGACAATCGTGGGATGATTTTAAACAATATGATGAGGATGGAGTGGTTCTATGCACGATGGGACCATCTTGTTGCCTGTTTTTTATGTATCTTTTATTACACGGTCCAAATGGACAATTTAAATAATTGTATTATTAGTAGTATTATTTAATTTGGTCTGCGTTGTGTCTTAAAAGTCTATTGTTTCTTTTTGATTTGTTGTGGATATCCATTTGTGGCTTTCCTTGGCAAGTACTCAACATGTTTTTGCATTCATTAAAAAGTTTCTTTATCCAAGAATATGGGAAACATCCGGATGTCACATAGGCCTACAGGTATGCGTTATAGCGCATTTCCAATACAGTAACTGATTAAAATCTCTCTCAAATCTGTGATACTGAAAAGTAACCCTGACTAAAGGTTAGGAATAGAAGCACTAGGTGGCAGGTCTTTGGCAGAGCCCGACACCGGAGATCCCTCTGTCCAAAACGGGCTACAGTCGTTCCAATGTGACGTCATTGCTTCCGCAACCCCCTCCCCCTACAAGTCCCCCCCACCTCCAGTGTCGGCGGCGCTCGCCTGCTGCTGACTACACAATCCAACATGGAGTAATGAGAGATGGGGCTCCTCACCGAGACCAGCGCGCAGACTTCAGCCACGGCGAAAAACCATCGATATAGCCATCGGAATGATGCACGGAGCCAGAATGACAGACCTTTTGACCCGATACAATGCACCCGTTAAAGGATAAAGTGCGGTGCGCGGAGAAGGGACGAACATAAGCAACGCCGAAACGGATTTGGGGGAAAACTCGTTGCGCTGGACTTTAAAAAAAAAAAAGAGGCGAGGAGGAGAACTAAGACGACATGAAGCCCGAACGATGCGTACCCGCGGAGGGATATTATTATTATTGTAGGTGAAACGAGGTGGAAAATGACTGAGGAATCGCAACCAGACGAGTAAGTATAAACCCCTTCACTTTTTGTGGAAACGACGCATGTGGACGCGAAGGGAAATCGTCTACGGTGTCCACGAACGCGTTGCCGATGTGCGCCAAGCGTCGGAGAAATGCAGGGAATTCGTGCATGTTGTTGTGGGAGAGACGGTGGAGATGTTAATAGTAAGAAACAATGCAGTGTCAAAGAGATTTGAGTGCTGGGCCCCTGCTGCAGGGCTCTGGTCTCAAACCGAGAGGGGCGGGGAGGAGGGGCTGGAGCGGAAACATTTTGTGGAGGGATCCTTCGCTTGAATACTTTGTAACATGTCGATCCTAAGGAGGAATTACCTCTCGCAGGAAGAAAACAGACGATGACAAAGTTCACAAGCATACTGAGCAACAATATCAAGCTCATTATCGCTCTCATATCGGGCCCATTTAGCTGTGGTTTAGCCGTTCTTGGTGTCTTTCTTTGTGGTGGTCTGACATGCCATATCCGCCATTTCTTTTCTTGAATCGCTCTCATTTGCATACTGTCCTTCATTCATAAAAATACAGACGGGGGCGCGCACAGTGGTGAGAGCGCCTTGTTGCTCTGTGATGTTAAATGGGGGCCCATATAACACATACAGGCCTGTAAATGCCAGTGTATGCGTCTAGCTGGTAGATTTGATCAAAAATGTCGTTTCCAAGAAACAAGCCCGTGACTATCACTTGTACAGTAGCTCGCACCATATTGTGCGTAAGTTAGTTTGCATAGCCTTGTGTTTCAATGTGTATACTGTAGCTTTCTCTTTAGTCTGTGTTTAGTGAATTACTGTGTTGTGGTTTTTTTTGCACGTGTGCTGCATAACACTAATATTTCTGCTAGGGGTAGTTAGACAAGCCGATCAAAGTCTTGCGTTAATAGCATTAGTTGTGAGTCAAACTGCTTGTTAACTTAGTAAGCTTATGGGCTTTAAATGAGCTCCTGTAACACACTCCGGGATTAAAAGAGCGATGTTTTTTGGTCATTTAGATTTTGTTACTTTTCTGTCATTTATGCTTGTGAGCGTGTGTAAGTGCGTTCAATTCTTAAATGAACATTTCAACAAGAATTTAATTGAAATAAACATGTTGCTTTTCCTAAATAAAAAGTTTAAATCCTATATACACGTTGCGTACTTTTAGATGTTATTTTATAGGAAAGAAGCACATAACTCCAAACTTTGTTGTGAATTCCTTCGTTGAACTTTTATTTCTTTTCCTCGAGACGTGTCGCAAGAGCGTAGGCTAAAGTCGAATGGGATCGTTTTAATTTATGACACCCTCCCACCCGTTTGAGTAAATATGTGTGTCACACTGGATGTAAAGGCCCATATAATAGCCCGAGGTTGTGAAATGTTGACTTTTATCGGTGGAGGGGAGGGCGACGGATTAGGTTTCTGAGATGGAGCTCCCGAAGTGATTCCTCGAGGTGTGTTCGACTTCACGGGGCGCAGCGCAGATCATTAGGGGTTGACATCAAAGTACCGCGAGATAGTTAGGGAAGCATAGATTACAAATCGCTCTCGCGGCACTTTGATTTCATACGCCGATCAGTATGCGCTGTGTGAAGTGCAAGGCCAGTTTTGTGAATGAAAACAATGGTGAGAGGATTAAACAAAGATCCGGCGGAAGTGAGAGAGGTCGCTGAAGAGGTGAAGCGTAACTTCGCGGTTACGCCCCTCGATTGTTAGATTTTCTGAGACGTGCCAATAATGAATGAAATGCATTTCATAACAAGAAAAGCTTTCGCTTTTACTTCATGCTTTTCTTTTAATGCAAAATACACTGATGTGGCTCAATATAAATGCGATTAGACAACCTGAAAGCTGCACACGCCTTTAGGACTTTGACTTCTTGCTGAGAGAAAAAAATGGCATACAGTTTATTAATCTGGTAGTGTTGTTTTGGCATTGGATCTTTGTAACTGAGTAGCGAGCCATCATGATATGGTGTTTGCAACACTCTTATTTTAAAACATTGGTAGATTTTAGTTTGTTTATCCGGTATTTCTCAAATGGGTCAGTGCGCATGTAGCTTGTACACATTGTTGCTCAGGCTGCTTCCTGTGTGTTTTGACCTCTAGGCGATTGGGGCTTGTGTCATGACAGAGCAGCTCACTCAAACACTCACTGTCACACACCATTGACACTAAACAAAGTTAACTGGATCATTCAACACCATTTTACTGGCTTGACTTTTAAAAGTAATGTCACACAGTTTGTGTTTATCAATAGAAAGATCTTTTGCTTTAAAGGAATACATCACCTAAAAAAAGTTCTAAGTTCGTCATATGGACTTATTTTATTCTCTTTTTTGAGCAGTATACATATGGTTAAGCAAAATATCACTAACATTATAATTTCTGGGTAAACTGTCCCTTAAGAAAATGAATCATTTAACAATGTTTCAGAATTTGTTCAAAAAACGTGCTGAGCAAACCAATCGGCTTCCCTCTGCAACGACTGTAGCCTGGAAGTGTGTGTACATGCTCACGTGAACCATCTGGCAACCGGTCCACAGGCCCAGTTGCCCTGTCAGCCTCGGAGTACACGGGAAGAGCCATCGGGGAGGGGAGAACGTGATCTATATCGATCAAACCAGCATGACCTACATACAGTACCATTACAGGTCAATAATGTGCACGCAAGAGGAAGCGAGTGACATTGACTTAAGGGCAGTCCAGATAAACTTAACGCTGGTTCCTGCATTCCGACAGATTTACGGAAAAAGAATGGATCGATATTAAGACTGGTAGCCAGTCAATCTCTGTTATTTGTAACATGGAGGTGTGAGGGCCATTTAATTCTTCTAAAAACACACAATGACGGCTAAAAACTGTCTTTAGAAGGAAGTTTTATATAATGAAGGAAGATCAGAATGAAGTATTATTTCTGAGTGTGTTAATCAGTGTGTGGGCGAAAATGGTTGCAATGGGAGCTGCATATGTCATCACATTGTGTACACAGTGAATAAGCCGCTTTCCCTCTTGCATTTACGTTTAATGTTTGAGCAGATGCAATTGTACAAAGTGACTTGAATACCAACAAGAATTTGAGGAGACGCTGGCTAGTTTGGTACTGAGACCAAGCCATTATTGAAATTGTATATATAATTAAGTGTACATACTTGTATTTTATTGTAATTTTATGTATACTTGAATGTAATTGTATTGCAATATATATATTTCTAACATAGTTATTTTAATTATTTATTAGTATAATTATTCAAGTACTATTTTCTGTGAGAAAAAGAAGAAGAGGGCAGAAGGATGATGTCTGATAAAGTTGACTCGGCCTGAACTTCAGAATAGAGCACACGTGATATTCACATCACACATTCACAATATGATTGTGTATTGACCGATGAGAAACATGACTGTAGTATTGTTGACCTGCACAGCACAGATGCTTGTGGTTTTCAGTTTTGGTCCTGGCGACCAGAAGTGCTGCTTTTTGTGCAGTTTGTGGATCTTTCTTGTAACAAGCTGATGAGAATCAGGTGTGTTAAATAAGGGAGACATCCAAAACATTCAGCGCTTGGGTCCCCAGGAGCGAATTTGCTAACTTTTGAAGCTGGAGAGAGTCCTCAGATAGTATTGATATTTAAGTCACAATTTGAATGGTTGATACAATCGATGTGAAATAATATAGAACATTAGCATTTAGAAGCAAGCAAACGTTTCCCAGAGCAAACTTTACTTTTCTGAGCCGTTTTTGAAACAACTTAAGTAATTTCAGGAGATTTATGAAGTCACAATTCACACATTTACATTTAGGCATTGAGCCAGCCTTTCTATCCAAAATGACTTACACATAAGGCCTGTCGCGATAGTCAATTTATCGATTTATCTTGCGATTTATAAACATGACTTTGGTAGTTTTTGTTGATGCAATATATCGCCATTGTGTTTATATAAGTGTTTTTTAGATGAAAATGAGATTAACGTTTTATCCGATCGTGCCATCTCTGTTAGCGCTGCCCTGTATGGAATGAAAAAAGAATTGCAAACTGCATTTGCAAATGTGTTTTCTATTTATTCTTGTCAAAATTTAGGCTTAATTCAAATGCAAATACAAACCCTTTGCATGTGCAATTACGCGAACGTACGATGTCTGCCAAATTTCAAAAGGAAAAGCAAAGAATATTCCACCCTGTGGAATTTTACCCCACACGTTATTATAAAACGATTGCATTTACGTGCATTTTGTTTGCAGTCTAGAGCACTGTATAGAGAAAATCGTTATAATGAATCACAATATTAACAAGTATAATTTAAAGAAGTTCCACGGGCTCAATAAACCGAGGAAAACAAGCAGTGGTCTGGTGATCTCAGTGAGCTACCAATAAAAGCTGTGTAAATTCATCATAATTACATTAATTTCTCAGGTTGGTGCATCACCTGATGGGCTCATTTACTGCACATGTTGTGGAAAAAGCTGTTCGGAAATTAAATGAATGATTAAATACAGCAACAAATCCGTCCAGTAATTTGTATATGACAGCTATTTCTGTATCCAGAAAACTCACTAACACACTGGAGCACTAGTTTGTCTTTGTCTCACTATGTTATGTACACAAATAAAGAGATTTTGTCATTTATTATTAACTTGTTATATGCATAATGAACAACAAGGATAATTCAGGATGCTGTCTGTTCATACAAAGTGAATTTGTTTTGTTATGGTTTACAACACATGGTATTAATCGTGATACAGTATACAGTCACAGTGTCGTCAATAAATGTCATGTCCTCGCTTTGACTTCGCAGTACTGTGAAAATAAATACTATAAACAAAGAAACATGTGATGATTGTCAATCCTGCACCGAAGTTTCACATGCTAAGTGATGCCGCTCTGAGACCAGAGTTCCAGCATAAAAAACCCGCGAAAACTGCAATGTTTCATCAGCGATTGTTAGTGCAGTTGTAATAGTTTTCAAAACAGAAAGCTGTCTTACTTAATTTACCAGTCGACGGTGATTGACCTCACTTCCCCATACAACGCTAATGCACTATTCAATGCCATTTTGTAGTATACATAGTGTGAGAAATCCTCAAAAAAGAAGTGCAATGTAAGTACCCGAATGATGCACTATTTTTGACCAAAAATTTGAAGTGTGGAACTGTGAACACTTCAAGCACACAACGGTCGCTGTTTCGCTTATGTAGAGGATGGAAAGTGGGCCTATCAGACGCTACTCAAGCAATACTCTTTTACAGAGGGATAACGCTTCATACTGATGATGACCAAAGTAATGCCGGGCAAAACATAGAAAAACTACATTAGATGAACAACGCACAAGTATATTTTATTCACACGCATTGTGCCGTGCGTTTGACATCATTGGCGCTCGTCTGGGAAACCGATATACATTAACATATACTTCCAGTTAGTATAAAACCGTTTAGTATTCCATTTGGGATGATACTACTCTTCTGAAATTCATGTACTAGATGGTTGAGTACATAGTGCATAGTTTGAGTGCATAGTGTATAGTATGTCATTTGGGACACAGCTTGGGTTTTGGCAGGCTTAATACGTGACGCCAGAGGAAGTGAAGTAGCATAAGGGGAATTGCTTTTGCGATTTAAATATTGCTGGGTCGTAACTCGTAAGACAGAGGTAATTCATTTGCAAATGAACTTTGCTTTTCCTTTTAAAATTTGTCCGACATTGTACGTTCGCGTAAATGAAACGGTTTGCATTTGTTTGAGTGCATGAGTTTGCTTTTATTTCTGTCCTCAAAATCATTCCATAGCCCTGTGTCTGTATTTCAAAAGCGGGGCTCACGCACACATACAATAACACTCGTGCATACAGTCGCACACAGTGGCAGGTGAAAAGACTTGAGATGTTATATTGTGTTTTCCTGATGAATAAAGCGAGTTCGGAATAGATCTTATTAATCGGCGTCACGCCGCGTTGAATGTTGCGCCATCCTGGGAGGATGGCTGCTAGTGAGTTCAATGCAGTGTTTTGTTTTTCTTGTTTGATTAGGAAATTATAACTATGGTAGGTCGGTCTTGTTGTGTTAAAAACTGCAAAAGCACTACACATCGTTCATGAGAAGCCACTGTAATTCCGATTTCACCATTTATCAAACAAAACAAGTAACGTTACAAATCAAAACAACAAAAGCAGTGGAGTATTATCCTCCCAAGATGGCGGCGCCACTAAAACATGCAACATAGGGCGTGACGTCAGCTTCACATTCTCAATAGTAATCGACTGGTGTCAAAGCCGCAATCCCCCCACTCCGATATAAAAACAAGGAGTGCGTGAACAAGACGATCTACTTTTGAAATACGGAGATAACGAAAACAGCAACATAACAAAAGTTAACTTGAAAAGTGGTTTAAAACAAAAGCCGCAGTTGGAGCTCGAGATGTTTTTGTTCCATTGAATGGGACACCACTCAAAAAGTCGTTCCAGATAAAGAAAAAATAATAATGTGTTGCTCCATTGGGCAAGTGTAGCTATTTTAAACGGCCACATTATGACATAGCCTGTATTGTATTGCTCTTGCCGGAGTTCACACATCAAGGGCTCTGCTTGCCCTAAACTTCATCATAACGGCTTGTAATGTAAATCAACCAATCATAATAAAGTTATTTTAAATATATACACTCCAGCTAGTATTTACATTTACATACCAATTTCAATGTCCAAATATTCTATTAAAAGGCCTTTGTTCTTTAAAAGGGTGTACTTGCATTATTACATTATCATAAATTAAGCAGTAGCATAAAATAATTGCAATAATATTGACTTTTGCAATTATTTCCGGTGCAATTTATCACCAAACAAAAAGTTTGCTATCGCGACAGGCAGGTTAGTGGAAAGAAGGTGATCAGCAGTGATTTTCACAAAGCAGAAAGACAACTTATAGTCTTATAGAAACTAACAGATGTGTGTGTGAAGTTCCCATGAACTGCTGTACTCAGTATGTAAATTAAACTCTGAGAATTCCTGATCTCAAGTTTTGCATTTGTTAAACCGTCTGGCATTTGTTGTACATGGTTGTACATAAGAGCAGTTCAGATTTTGGATGACATTAGCATATGTACGAACATCAACCTCTCTAAAAATGTATTAAGAACCTGGTTTGCAAAGCAGGCCAGTGAATTGTAAACTCAGATGATGTCATGTTTATAGTCACAGATGAAAATGGCCGATGGGATCTTAGTTGTGGACATTTCAAAACCATATAATAAACCATAGGTGATGAAAATCCTCATTTATATTTTTGACAACAGGCATCTAAAAATTGCCAAATATCAGTTGCCGGACAGATATAGACCTCTTCAGATGACGAAAAGCTGATTATGAGAACTGGTACAATTACACAAACGTTTGAACAAAATGCATCCAGCAGAATATTTATAACCGATTTCAAATGTTAGACATACTAAATATTTAATTATATATGTAATATTACAAAAATACTTATAATAAATAAGAACTTAAACCAGACGTGCTACTGGACCAGTGTTTACAGCTTGCAAAGTGGTCTATAGGACTGAATGGAATGAGCTATAATCTCTTTATTTTAAATACTAGAAATGTTTTACACCATTTCAAAAAGGGATCTGTTTTTATTTCTTCCGAAATGACAGTGCAAGCAGTCCTGAATACTGGATTTATAAAAAAACTGGAATGGGGTACAGTGTGAACACGATCAGGCATTATTCTCAGGAGATCAGTTGTATTTCATTTACATGCAAAACCCCTGGGCACAGACACCTTCAGGGAACTCTGTTTCACTTGGTTAAGTAGCAATAATATAATTCAGTATTACAGGATTACAGCTTATGTATTAACTGTATAATTGGGGTTGGAGTGGATTTAAAACAACTTGTAATACCGTTAAAACAAGTCAATGATGTAATTTGGTCTGAACTATTATATATATTTTTTTCATAAAATAAGTTTCCTGTCGTTCTCTGAAAAATAATTATTTTCAAACACAAGAAAACTGTACTATAAATATTTATATATTGATTTTAATAAATATATTTTCAGAAATATTGTGTACATTTTATACACATACATTTCATTGTCATTGTCACTGACCTGAGAACCCCCCCCCCGTCTCTCTCTCTCTCTGAAGTGACAGTTATATAGTGCGAGTGAAAGCGGTGGTGATGACGAGAGATGAATCTAGTGGGGGTTGGCTGGCTCAGGAGGGTGGAGGCCTCAGTCGTGTGGGCGTTTGTAAGGTGGTCCCGGTTGACCTGGAGCTGCTGGGACGGAACGGTTTTCTCATATATGGCGAGAGACTTAAAGACAAGCAGGTCTGTGTATATTTGTTTTTTGGGTTCTAATTGTTTATCATTTCTATCATCATGAACTCAAATCCTGCAGTTTGTTGTTTTTATTAACAACAATAATAATATCTGTATCTGTAATATGTGTGTTTGCTGGACAGGCAATCCTGCAGTGCTCTCTGAAGAAGGACCTGGTCTACACTAAAGCCACGCCCACCTTCCACCATTGGAGGGTGGAGAACAGGAAGTGCGGGCTGTCATTCCAGAGCCCCGCTGACGCCAGGGCGTTCGACCGTGGTGTGAGGAAGGCCATCGACGACCTCACGGAGGGTGAGTGGATCCGTGAGGAAGATGAGTAAGGCAGAGACTGTGTATTTACTGTGGACATTGTAGACATTCAAATGGTTTTTTTCATTTCCGTTCTTTATTATTCGTACCAAGTATAAGACATTTTGTGAGATGACAACACAAATCCTGTGTTTTACATGTTGAGTAGCGTGTCTCCTGCATTTCTAACATGTTATATAACTGATGTTTCTGCAGGATCTACTACATCCTCCTCCACACTGCAGAATGAGGCTGAACTGGGTGATGATGATGTGTTCACGGTGAGTCTTACTGTTAGCTGAGGGATACAGTCCAAACATAAAGATATTCAATATTCCCACATACCAGCTGACAGTAGATGATGGGATCGAGTGTTATTTGCCATCAGTTACTATCAAAACATACACAACTTTTATTGTTCATGCAGGAAGTGACCTATGGTCCTCTCTATCCTCCAATTGCTGTTAATTCAACAGAACAATGACACACCAAAGTACTCAGATAAAAGAGTCACACAGACACACACGCACATTAGATAAGTCAGGGTTGAACACAGGTACCAAAAACTGAATGTGTTTCTTTAGACAGTGACTTAGACATTGTCTTAGCATTGCTTCCTCTAATCGCTAACTTTAGGCTTTATGACTCACATCTATTCATAAAAGCCTGGCCAGACACTTATTATTACTAATAAGAGTAAGCAGTCGTTCCTAACTTTAGAGCGAGAGAGAGATTAGACAGGGCAGCAGCTGCTGGTTGTCTAAATCCCTCTGAGATGAAGTCTAAAGTGATAATTAGTACCGCCCCAAATATATTTTCAGCCAGACAACTCACACACTCATGCACACATACACACTGTGTATGAACATGTGTGTAAACTTACACTCACATTTGTCCCCAAGACCCTTTCATAGTTACACAGATGCAACATCAGCAGAGACCAGAAAAAGGACTCATTCAGAAATATCCATAGACCGCTTTGCAAGATATTAACACTGGTCCAGCAGCACTTCCGGTTTCATTTTTTGAAATTCAATTCATATAATTAAATCTTAAACATATTTGTTTAACATTTTGATTCGGTTCTAAATGTTCTGTTGGTTGTAGTCTGTTCAAATGTTGCTGTAGTATTAAAAAACTGAAACAGGAAGTTCTTCTGAAGCACAACGTTTATGTTTTCCGAAGTGGTGTACGTATTTTTGAACAATCCGACCTATAAGAACACCTTTGCAAATGAAATGAAAATAATATGTATTATGATTTACAATTGCAATGCACTTCTGAAATTCATAAGTGAACTTTTATAGACAGTCTCTTCTTATACACACGGTCAATGTTTGGTTCAAATTTAACAATTAATTTTACATTTTAATTTTATATATATATATATATATAATTTATATTAATATTTTATGTAAATTAAGTTATATAAAGTTATTGATTTATTGCGTAGGTCTACCAGACATTTGGGGCACTTAAGGTTTATGTTGTTGCTGCTGATACGATCGATCTTCATTCATTCATTCAGACGCTTTTTTCCAAAGCAATCTATTTTTCATGTTTTTTCTTTTTATTGTTTCGTCCTGTTTTTCTTGTAAATTTTACAAAAAAAATACAGTATAGTGTAGATCTCAGTTTTAACAGGAGTAAGGAGCCAGTTGAATGGGGGAGGCAAGACACACACAAACACACTTGAGTTATTGATGGTCGTGTGGCTCTGTGTCAACTCTTAAAGCCGACACATACACAAGGCTGTGTAGTCTGGCTCCAGGCTTCAGGAAGAGCCACAGGAAGGAGACAGTGTAGATTTCAAGGGTTGAAGGTCACAGATAATAGCGTTCAAGCGCTTCATTTACGCACTTGGACAGACCTCACACGAGGATCAAAGGTCAAGCAGAACAATCGTGCATTGTGAAGGGTTTTAACATAGATCAGAGATGCTTGTTTTATTTTCTGACAATATTTTGATGTTTTAAAGGGATGCGTTTTTAGTTTTTCTATGTTTTACTTTGTGTGGGTAGTATGGACACAGTTTATGTGTCACAAAATAGTTGGTTTTGCTACAAACTCGATAAAGAGTAGCTTTCACATTTGAGTCGTTGGACTTGTCAACTTGAACAAACCAGTTCAACGACATTCTATTCCAAGAATAAATCTTACTATATGTAGTTAATGCTAATGTTTGTTATAAAGCACAATGCAATGATGAGCTACCATAGCTAGGAATGTTTCAATGCATTTATGTACAGTGTGTTTCAGTCTGACTTTAAGTATCTGGTTTGTGCCGAGACACATGTTCAAATTGAGAAGTATTTCTAATCTTGCTCTGTATGCCGTTTGTCTGCAGAACGCCACAGACAGCTCATCCAACTCTTCTCACAAGAAAGAGACATCCATGCAGACACTCGCACCAATCAGCTTCTCTGAGCCCCACCATTGCATCCTTGGACATCTCTACAACCAGCACAGGCACTCTGACCGTTACTTCCTGGACCAGGTCAGCACGTGCGAATATTGTTAATCAACATTTGTTTATAACTTAATTGTGTTTAACTCCATTCTGTTTATTCCGTACAGCCGGTGCCCATATTCCCTTGTTCACGTCACGTCAGGTTTCACGAGGAGGAGGAAGAGCTCGATCGGATCAACCCCCGCGAACGCTCTTGGCTAACGGGCTACGAGGACTACCGCCACGCCACCACTGCGACACGCGACAAACCTCTGCGGCCGGAGGGCACGGACGCTTACGTACTCCTCACGAAGAGCGAACCACCAAAACACGACTACACGTACTCTTACCCACTAAGTGGGGATGGGCACGTGACCCGTGGGAGCAAAACGGGCATCGGCGGGGGCGTGGTCACTGGGCAGCCCCGGCCGCTGACGGCAAAATGGCTGCCAAGACGCGTGGAAGACGGAAGGGAGCACTTGCGATGTGTCTACTGCCAAACCATGTTCAGCCCAGCGGAAAACGGGCGAGGACGCTGCCAAGAAGCTCCGGACCCCGTGCAGACGTGCATTCGGCGGGTGAGCTTCATGTGGTGCGCAGACAGCCTCCTTTACCACTGCATGTCGGACCCTGAGGGCGACTATTCGGACCCGTGCTCGTGCGATGTCAGCGAAGAGCGTTTCTGTCTGCGCTGGCTGGCCCTTCTGGGACTGTCGCTCCTAGTGCCCTGCATGTGCTGCTACGTGCCGCTTCAAGCATGCTACCGCTGTGGCGTCGCATGCCACTGTTGCGGCGGGAAGCACAAGGCCGCTGGGTAAGCGGCGAATAAACTCCTGCATTTGTTGATTTTTCTTCCCGCTGTGTTTCAGAGGGTCGGTCCATTTACGTTTTTTTGCCTCATGTTAATTGAACTGGACAGAGGTCCAGGTTCTCATTTTTATTTTTATTTGAGTAACCCTCAGCTTCCATTTAAAAGACTAAACGATAAATATTCGTTTATATATGAAAAGTATATATAAATATATGTAGATATAAATATATAAATCCAGGTACTTTATATTTTTTATGCTCTGCTTTGAAGGTTTGAGTTGTGTTCCCTGCGTCTGTCTGTGTGTTTGGTTTTGAATTTTTTCGTCGCTGTGTCTCTTCAGTCAGAGGCATCTGTTCTAACTGTGATATACGTCCACTAGACTAGACAAAACCAGAGTCGTCCAAAATAGCTGACCTGTAGGATGGAAGACCACGTGCGTGTTTGTTTGAGGTGTGATGTAAACGTTTTGTCAATTAGTGAATTTTTATTTGCTGTACGAAAGATGGTTAACACATTGCTGCACAAGTGTGTGTGTATGTGTCTCACAGGAACATGTTACATTTCACTCCAGCAATCAATAGAAAAAATATTATTATGTATTTAGTTAAAAGAAATCAAGCATATTTAAGAACATTAATCGTATTATTAATCGCAAATAGTAATCGCGTCCAGAATCAAAGTCTGTGTACTGTGCATATTAATTTTGTATTTTTAAACACGAAAACACACATACATGTTTAGAAAATATATAGATGTGTTTATTTTTATTTACCATTTTAAATTGAATATAAACATTATTATTCAATTATTCATTTGTGATATTTTTCTTAAATATATGCATGTATGTGTTTATAAATACGATATTAATATGCACAGTACACACAAATATATTATGTAAACAAAAACTTTCATTTTGGATGCGATTAATCGGCATAAATCGTTTTATACTCCTAATTCTTATGGAATCATTTAATTAAAACCTTTCAAATTATTACAATATCGCAATTCCCCTTAATCTCAGTGGAAATTCTCTTTACTGTAATACAGTATTTTGTGTCTATAATCAGTGTAACATAAGGATGCAACCATATTATATAATGTTTTTCACATTACGAGATTTTGCATTATGGTCAAAAGAATTGGGGTGAATGCGCTTCGATGTCAAAAATTTTAACGTCCTAATAGGCCATTTAATTTTGGAGTGAAATGTGACATGTTTTGAGATTCAACTGTATGTGTTATTCAGAATGTATGTGTCCGTTATCAATGTTTAAAACCAGCCTCAAAATTGATGTACCCTTCCTACAGGATGAAAACAAGATGTCTTTTCTCTGCCTTTGTCTTAAGCACAACACAAACTAGTAAAACTAACAAGCGGAAAAAACATCTGAACACTGTGCAAGTTGTTGTGAAGTTCTCAAAAAACGTTTCAACCTTCAAACATCATCCAGCCAATCAGTGGACTGTGACAGCGTTGTCATGCCGACTGTGATCCTGTTTGTCATCGGATGTTTTATGTTCGGTTTCTGTCTCTATTTCTCATCTTTATTCTCTCTCTCTCTCTCTCTCTCTCTCTCTCTCTCTCTCCCTCAGCTTCTGCAGTAGTACTATCTAAAGTGTGAGAAAAGAGGAGCAGGAGAATGAGTTATCTGTGTGTATGGTGCTCCTCAACACATTCTGAGATTAAAGGAAAGTGCCTGAATCAGATAATGCGGTCTTACCTCTTCTGTCCATCTGGGATACGCTGCTGTTTCTGGCTTTTCATGCTCTTATTTTGACATTGTTATGCTGGCATCTGGGTGTTTATTTACAGAGCACAACCAGATGTTTGAATTATTGTTGAATCGGGCAGTAGGATGAACAGACTGTGGATGTCCAGAAAATTTGACTGTCCTTTGGATTCTGTAGAACGTCAAGTATGGGCTCTGAATGTAAAAATCTCATTCACTTTCTCTATAGACAATTCAAATATATACACAATTAGACTACCAAGAGCTTTGAGGCTCTTAAATCTAAGTATTTGCTTTTGGACAGACTTTTGGACAGGCTTTTGGACAGGCTTTTGGACAGACTCAAAAATGAAACATTTTTAAAATTGTTTAACAGCCAACCAGAAATATCACTGTTAGCGTACAAACAAATGGGTAACAATCTCAAACTTTATATATTATGTATAATATTTGTATATATTGGAATACATTGTATTAAAATTTCTAAATGTCATTTTTATACTTGTCATAAATTACTTTAAATTCCAAATGTATATTTTATCTATAACATCTTTTGTATTCTAGTGTTATATTTTCAATTACATGACTTGTAACAATTCTTGGGATGAGAAGTTTATTCATTCATAAAAGACCTTTTATTTAATTTTCACATACTTTTTTGCTTTGAATCAAAGTGTGTAATAAATCCTTTCAAAGCATGTTGATTTGATTCATGGATTGGAAATCTCTATAGAGAAAATGAATGGGAAAGACACATGTGGTAAATTGGTGCTGAACATTAAAAGGATAGTTCACCTAAAAATAAAAATTCTGTCATCATTTACTCACCCTCGCCATTTCAAACCTGTTTGACTCTTTCTTCCGCAAAACACAAAAGAAGATATTTTGAATGTTGTTAACCGGCCCCCATGCACTTGCATTGGTTTTGAGTCCATACAATAGAAGTGAATGGGTTCCAGTGCTGTTCGGCGACCAACTTTCTTCAAACTATATTGAAATGCCAAGATAGTGATTAAATGATGACGGAATGTAAATTTTTGGGTGAACTTTTACTTTAACATCTATTAAGCACCAGTAAAAATTCTTGATAGAAGTTAGTGTGAACAGGTTTAGATAATCTTGTGAGCGCCATGTGTCTAAAAATGTCCACACAAATATACTAAAATATATATATTTATATATATCCATATAAAAATATATGAAATTATTTATCGTGAGCTTCTGAATAAGTGACAACATGTAAGAGAGAAAGAAGAGAGAGACTGTCCCAAAGGTCTCATCCAGCTTTGGAACTGTAACTACAAATAGCATCAAATTCCAACATGTGCAGACATTTAGACTCAAACTAAACTCAACACGAGCCTTTCTTTGTCCCACTATTCAGGTAACAATACACTAATGTATTTACCATAGTAGGAACGACCAAATCATGCAACCCAATATAAGTGAGCGACTCGACAAAAATACAACATTCCCATATTAACAAAATTGGCGTCCAGTAATTTTATCCATCAAACAACTTTTTACTCGTTTTTTTTCTAATTTTTTCACATTGTTTGCCTGAAGCTTCATTCAATATAATACAAGCGTTCTAGATTTAGTTAAACGTTTATGCCATCAGCTTTGTGTGTTAGTAAGGAATGTGCTAATTTTGTCCTAATACTTTTGTCTAGTTTTCTAATTTTATCCACTGATGACATCATTTCATTTTTGATGTCAGCTTTGCTCATTTGGATGTTTGTTCATTGTAAAAAGCATGTGCTACTTCTGTCTTAAAGGGATAGTTCATCCCAAAATGAAAGGTCTGTCATCATTTATTCACCCTCACATCATTCCAAACCTGTATTAATTTTCCTTTAGGGACTTGGTGGTGGATAAAACATGAGAGGTTAGAGATTTTTTTTTACGCTTTTGCGTTATCTGGCAAAATTTTGCCGTTCCCAAGAGAAACATTGCATTCCCTCGCAGAGATATTTGTGTTTTCTTGAAAAACTTTTGCTTTCTTGCGCAAACATGTTTGCATTTTCTCGCAAAACATTCTGTGATGTTCTTCGGCTGCCGCCTGAGATCACAACAAGTTGTAGCGCATTGTTTACGTTACATAGAATGAGGTGTCATGTGTGTTATAAGAACGTTTAGCTCACAAGTTATTGGTCTGGGAATGTGCGATATATTTTTCCACCACCATGTCCCTACAGGGGCTCCATAGACTTGGGAGTGAGTGGTTATTGTGAACATGCAGATACACACAGCAGGATGTTATTTTACATAACACACAACAGGGGTTTAAAGTGTGTGTTTGTGTGTGTGTGTGAGAGAGATCGAGGGGAGGGTAGGATAGATCAAGGTCAATAATGATTAAATGGACATCGATATCAATGTGCCGCCTCACACAAAAGAACAAGGAACAGGGAGGAAGTCAAGATGTTCAGAGAAAGTCCTGAGAAGTCTTTACACACCGAGCAGGAACCTCGGAAGGTGCCGTGAGTGCATGTGCGCTCACAGGAAAGACAGGGCCGGGCCTGCATTGTCTCTTTCCCTGTGTACACCCTTGTTTGTTTACTTTCTGCAACAGTTGTCAGGTAACCTGTCGCAGAGCACAGGAGTTCACCGTAATGAATTTACTACACTGCTCTGGGGTCAGATACACATCTGCAATACTAATTCCTGTGCATTGTTCAGTGCAGTGTTGAGGAATATAAATAAGAATTTTGTCATCATTTACTTTCATAATGGTTCAAACCTCTGTGATTTTTTGTCCATACAGTGTAAATCAATGGGTCACAATGGTTTTTGGCTAGCAACGGTCTTCAAAATATCTTTATCTTTAGTGTTCTGTAGACGGAAGAAACTCATACAGCTTTGTAATGACATTCTGTACGCCCCAACAAATAATCAGGCCAAACTCTACAAGAGAGAGGCATTTACACCCGATTTTGTGCCCTCACAACCCGGTTGCATAATGATATTGATAGTAAACATGTCTACGGCTCATTTCATACACTGAATGAATTGGCTTCTTGTGCTCTGGATGGGTTCAACTGAACAGAAAAACGATTCTTTCCCCCCAGAGGGCAATTCAGTCATGTGTAGTGCAGAATGGATCTGTGAAATACATAACATATGGACAACACTGTTTTCTGTAGCCTGTTGCTTAAATTAGATACCTTGTTACTTGCATAGATTTTTTTAAAGGGACACACTACACATACCACTGTAAAGATGCATCTTAATGGTTCAGTAGCAAGAAATATTATTTGTCTTGTACTGTTAAAAGATAAATATTTGAGAGTATGGTATCTAGGGAATTATGACTTTTATGGATTAACATTTGGAATATAATGCACGGCTGTACTGTGACCAAGAAAGTACTTCTTACCGACAGCCCCAGTCCCCATTAACTTACACTGTATTAAAAGTTAATTTGCAAAAAATACAACACAATTTTTATTACTTAAAATATTATTACTAAATAAGTCTTAACTCTATTATCATAAGTTATCATAACTTGATCAAAACAACCCAACTGCACTTTGATTGATGTTAATTGGAATGCACAATAAGAAACACCTTTTTGATTTTAAAAACAGAGTTATCTGTTTTTGCAAATTAATTCCTCATATATTTTTAGGGTGATCTCTAAACAATCAACAACACCATAGTGACACAAGGGTGTAACCTTAGTGAATTAACCACTTCTTGGCTCAAACGGAGAATGAATTCCGCACATTTTAAGCATTTCACCAGTCTCAGCCGCGCAAAGAGGCGTGTAAAATGCAGCGAGCGGATCGCGCGTGCAAAGCAGCCTGGACTTAATTTAAACAGGCCCCACCGAGTCTGACAGCCCCCCTGTTTACATGAATAAAATCGGAAACAAATGTGAACAATCACCCCTCCCCTCTACACACACACACACACACACACATCCCTTCATCAAGCCACAGAACCATTTCACTATACAAGACTAGTATATTACAAAGACTTACATAAAGTTGACAAATCTTAAGAGAAGAGGGACAGGGACAAGATGTACCTCCTTGCCTAGACGCATTTCCTTTAAAGAATAAGATACTGTCTGGCCAATAAAATGCATTCATGCACACACACGAAACTATAATACAGCCAAAGAAAAAATGAAGAGAGTATTCCTCATTTTCATTTAATCAGCATCTCTAGATGTTTTGTGGCATTTCCAGTCCAGTGTCTATTGAATTTCAACTAAATCAAACCTCCGGATTGACAAAGTCATTCAACAGCAATGTGAAAGACTGACAGCATGACAAGACACAAAAACTATGATAAAAATGTAAAGGTTATCACATAAAAATATTGCTGCTGCATTGCTTATAAGTGAATATAAACTTGTTTTCTCTGCAGGATTTGAGGTCTGATAAATTACTTTGAATCTTTTCTGTTATTTTGACCTGTTTTCTTTTTCTGCAAATAAATGAAAATAGACACAACATTTTATTTGAAATTTGGGAGAATATAGAAATATTGTTGTGAATTTTATATACATACACAACCAAGTGGGATCACGGACACAAATGGTTGAATTTGATGCTCATGACGTAAAAAATCGTTTGGTTTATAAAAGGATGAACTGGACTAGACAGTCAAGGGAAAAATCAACCCGCGAGTGCCATATGTGATATATATATCACAGCTCCAAGAGAACAGAGTGAAAATACATTGTGTACGGCATTTCTCCATGGTAACAGAGATGGGCGGTCATTCCTTGAGCGCTTCCATAGTTACATGCCACATATTAAGAAAAACGAGCGTCTCAGTCAAACACACACACACACACCTCCTGCAGCTTTACAGAATATTAACCACGGTTTTACTACATTAACCATCGCTTTTGGTTTTATTTGAACCATTTTTATATAACCATAATACTTGTAGTTAAAATCTCAGTTGTTTGAAAAGACTCACTTTAAGCGTTAAGTTATAAATCAGTTTGCTTTATTTAAATCAAGTCTAGCAGTACGCTACAAACAAATAAAACAAAAAAGCAGAAAAACAACAACAAAACGTCTTGATCCATCTACAATACCCAAACTTGGCACAGGAATGATGAACGTATGTGAGATTTGTTTCAACGTGTGAAGATCGTGTTCAAACCCATGACCAAACACAGAAACAATGCAAATCCAGCTTACACTCAAATTCTCATCATCATCAATACCATGGTTATTATTTCATTCATATTACAAATGAGCAAAAAAATCAATACATCTCAAGCCGCCCTTGGTCTGGGAGTGAAGCATCTGACACGGACTCAACAACCCACATCAAAAAAGCAAAAACATGACGCAAGAACGTCAAAGAAAAATGAGAGAAAGTGAATGGTGTGATGTTCCTCAGCAGAAAAGAGCGGGACTGATATTTGTTAGGAGACTAAACAAACCGGTTGCGGTTGGTTTGAGCGGGGAGAAGGACGTGGGTTACTGCGATGGAATGACAGACATGATAATTAAATCCACAATTTATTGAATCTCATGAAAACATGTCCAGGTCACATTCAGACCAGAGCTTTAAACTGAGGAGAAATGTGAGTGGGGACGTGATGTAAAACACTTTAAATGGTCCTTAAATGAAGGTTGACTTTCTATTAAGCGAAATGAAATGTCACACGTTCCCAACATGTTTCATGAGATTCAACCAGAATGCAATTTAATGGTTTCCTTTCAAACCGTTCAACAACATATTTTTATGAAGAGATTTTCTGCACCAAAATGAAATGGATTCATACTGTAACATGAATTCCTTACTGCTATTTCACTTTTAGTCAAGGGCCCAAACGCGGCGATTAAAAACACAGAAAGACAATAATACAGCAAGTTAAAGAAAGTAGACAATTCGGCAAAAGCGGTCTGCCTTCTGAGGAATGTCTATTATTTGATACCGTCGGCCACAAATCTTTACTATCTTCACTTTTTTTGATAGCAAACTGTCTGCTGTTATTTTTTTTCATATTACAAAAAAATTATGTTTTAATCTACTTAAAGTCGTCTTAAAAATACATCTTTTTCATGGTTTAGTCTCTCTACTTGCACACCACCTCCATCCTCCTGTGTCTTTTGAGCGATATTTCTTTTCACTAGGGTCAATGTAGACCAAACTAAAAATGAGATCATGATATGGAGAACAAGAGTGATTATTTAGGATACATTTTGCCAGCGTAAACAGGTTTAATTTTTTTATTCCCATTTCAGCCATGAACCGTTACATTTGGAATGTCGTACAAACATCGAGCACTTGTTTTTTTGGATTGCAAAGGAAGTTCAAGTATTTGATTGGTATCCTCAAGTATATTCTCACAGTCTGCCAAAAGAAGTCTGTTTACGCTGCCAAAAACGTCATCCGGCATGAGGGATAATGTGGGCGCAAGTATGTGATGTTTGGTGTGGTGGCGTGTATGTGTGTGTGTGACTACACGTGTGTGATTTATCTAACAGTAACCCCCAGCTTCTCCAGAACGCGTGTGCCTTTCTCTTGGTACTCCTCTCGGGTCATCCAGAAGTTGTCTTTGTCTTTCATGATGTCTGCTAAGACAGCTCCGCCCAAAAACACCATGTGCTTACGGCGTGGAGGATCTTCAATGCGGATCTTGAATTTCTATAAAAAGACGAATGTTAGACGCTTATTTTTTCCCTTCAGAAGTTGTAAATGTTTAGTTACGAATACTGGCGTTATTAACAGAAAAACCATTAAACTGCAAAATGATTTCCTACTGGAGTGTGAAATTGTAAATTAGATTTTAATGTAAATACAGCCACCTAGTGGTCGGACTCTAGTAGACTGAAAGGTCTGAAAATGGAAATTTACAGACTCCTTGTGTTGTGCTATTTGTACCGAGAGTTTGTCGACATCTCCCTTCAACACTCGCTCCAGGTACAGTTGCTTGAGTTCACGCTCCAGACGGGACGGCAGGCCGGGATACATCGTAGAACCGCCCGATAAAACAATGTGTTTGTAAAACTCAGCCCTGGTAAGAAGAGTGATACAGTTTAACTCCCATCAGCGTTCATGCTAACAAACATGAAAATAAACTTTATGTAATTTAGCAGTATTTTCCGCAGACATTAACGTTTGTATTATTACAGATTTACAACAGATATCATGGTCTGGTTACATGGGTTTAGACCAAAGTAATCTCTAATCTGTGGTTAATAGGGTTTTACTACAAATAAAGCCACATGAAATCATTTACTTATGCATTGTTATAAAAAACATATATCTCCCATGTATTCTACATGCATCTTGTTTTACAATATTTCGTCTGTTTATTCTTGTAAGATGAGTTGTCAACATATTTTTATGTACTACTTGTTTAATTAACTTCTTTAAAAATGTCTCACTTAAATCTCTTTTCAATTCCTTTCTTAATTTTATGATAAAATTTTGTTTTATTTTTCATTCTTTTTGTATTTTTTTATTGAAAACTGATGATACAAGATATGAACACAGATACAACATGCTCAACAGAGCTTTGGTCCAATACGCGCATAACTTTTTTTAATGAATTATTACCCCCCCAGAACACATAGGACACCCATCCAGAAAGTAGAAAAGATAATAATATTAACAATAACAATAGTAATACTAAAAAAGATAATTATAATAAAATAAAAACATATAAAAATAGACTCACCATTGTTGAAGTTGTGTACTACACACTTTTTCATTCATTTTAAATACATTTAATTCATAAAATATGTGTAAACAGAAAGTTCAATTCAACCATGAATGTTGTCAATTGTTTAACCAAATACCATTGAAATTTTGGAAACAAATCTGTTACATGATTTATATGAAATTTGTTTAAAATACCATTATATAACCCCTTCTTGTGTATCGTTTCGAGCTTAATCTTGAGCTAGATACAAGTTATTATAAATTTTCAACTGTGATAAAAGTTACGAAAATTTACAAATTGCGATTTTAAGATTATTAAAATCTTCAAGATTATTATACCCAAGTAAAAGAAACTGACCTGGTATCAATGTCTGCTGCATGAATGGTGTTAAAAAGCAGCTCGGCCACACCCACTCCCTCAACATTGATGAGGTGAGGCTGGAACAACGCTTCAGGAGCTTCAAACCGCTCGCCGCCCACTTTAATCAGCCTGCCGTCCGGCAACTAGACACACATACAGCAAAAAAACTCTTAACACCCTCTGTTAGTTCTGAATCTGTTTAAGGGTTTTAAACCACAACCAAGTTCCACATCAATGTGAATACACATCATCAACCACAATTCTGCTCACCGTGTACGACTCCACCAACACGGTGGTCTCCAAAGCCAGCTTCTGCTCCTGCTCGATGTTATAGCCCACGTAACATAACTTCTCCTTCATCATTCTCACCGTCTCAAAGTCGGCTGAGTGATTGAAGGCGTAACCCCTCAACAACAACAGCTGTGATATAATAAGACACAGAGAGAGAGTTAAGGTGTTTTTCTCTTAAACCATGCAATATGTATACATACAAACAGGGCTGGATAGATTGCTTATGAATTGTTTTCCGTTACTGATTACAGATATTATGACAAAATGTTGTAGTCAGTAACGTAATCTCTTAGATTACACAATTTGGTAATGTAATGTGACTACTTTTGGATTACTTTCGATTTAAATCTTACTGGATGTTACATACAGTCTATTGATTCAGGATGATTCTGTACTATTCTGACAGATACAACGAGGAAACATATTCCATGCTTTAGCACCAACGAGAGCCTCAACCTCTTTTCAAAGCACAGTACAGAGAAAATAACAACACTCGTATAACTTGTTGTTAGTGTTTACTGATAGTTACACTGAATAGTTTTCCAACGTGTTTCCTTAAAAATGAAAGGATGTCTATTAGGGATGTGATCTCGTGCCACAAGATCTCGCAAGATTAAAATGCATCAAGATTTCTTGTCAAGATCTCGTGATATCAGCATGATGAAGTTTATTGGTGAAATTAGTATTGAAGATGCTCTGCCACTTTTAAATCATATTATAATTCATAAAAACAGACGTAAATGATATTAATTTAAGTTTATTCTCAAAATGCACCTCTTTTTCATTTTGTGATTTTCAGTTTAATAAAATAATATTCTTAAAATAGTGTCAAAATCTTGTCTTGTTTTCGTTAACCCTATCTTGTGACACGTCTTATCAGGTGTCTATACATCTAGCCATCAAATGCTAAGCGCCGCTCCATTTTGCATCTCTGCGCGATTCTTAACCACTCCCTTCTATGCCAGAAAAAGCTAAAAGAATCACAAACATAAATAAGTGGGTGTGTTTATTATTAAATTGTAAGAAATAAAAAATGTAGGGAAAATCACTGAATTGTAAAGAACTTACTGCCATTTTGTGAATAATATGTAATCATGTAATCCACAAAAAAGTAACTGTAGTCTGATTACGAGTATTTTTAAATGTAGTTTACTCTAATTACAAGTAAATTATTTTTGGAATATGATTACGGTATCAAGATTACATGTTATCCGTTACTACACATACATACATATTGTATATACATTTGTACCTTGATGAGGTAGCGTGTGATGTCTCTCCCGGCAATGTCCAGACGGCGTGTGAGATGAGGGAGTGAGAAACCTTCATACACTGGACAAATATGAGTGACACCGTCACCGGAGTCCACCACAACCCCTGTCAGCAAACCTGCAAGCACATACAAACTTAGTCTTTAAAATGTGAGAACAATTTTTCATAAGTTCAATATTGGGATTGAAATGTATATTCTATGTATAGTTTGTTGAAAAGGTAATTTCACAGTTCTCAAGAATAGTTCAACAGATTCTTATTTGCCAATTATTGTATTTTGTAATAAAATATCTTGAGTGCTATGCTCGTATCAATCTCACATGCATTTACTACATCCAATTTACATACCTTGAGCGTAAAGAGTCAGTACAGCCTGGATGGCAATATAAATTCCAGAAAACTCATAGGTCTCAAACATCACCTGCAGGGAGAGAAGCAGGTCAAAACTTATTTGAACACAAACCTTACTGAGCTAAATGATAGAAATACAACCAGACGGACAAACCTCAATGATTTTTTCTCTGTTCTTGGTAGGGTTCATAGGCGGCTCCGTGAGAAGGATCTTGCAGTTTCGTGAGTCGATGTTGAGTTTCTCAGGCCCGAAGGTGTAATCCCAGAGGTGTTTCATATCATCCCAGTTCCTCACGATCCCATTCTCCATTGGGTAATTCACCTCAAGCATGGAGCGCAGCTCGCTGGCCTCATCGCCAACCATCAAGTCCTACAAGTCGCACGGGGATAAGATCTGAGTCTCAATGTCAAATGCTTTGTATTTTTTTCAGCCTAAACTGAATCTGATGAATCAGAAGTTTATCAAGAAGTTTTTCAAAGTCTTGCACAAACCAGACATAAGTGGTTATGTGAACAATAATTATTGAGCTGATGATATACTCTCCTGTAGGAAACTTTACCTTAATCTCAATGTTTCCCACTTTGGCAGTGGAACGGATGATGGGTCTCCCGACCAGAGCAGGAAAAATGTGCTCGGGGAAATTAGAGCCGGCATATCCGCATTTGACAAACTGAGGAGTGGAAGATAGAGAAAGCATGAGATGACTTGAAAAGTTTCACAGCAGGCAACTATAAACTAGGTACACAATGTTTTTTTTTTTTTACTGGTACTGATTCAACTACTGGCTTATAATTGATAAGTTAAATGTTTTAGTTGTGTTTCCATCTTCTTGATAATTCTGCAGAGCAGTGCAAATGAATGTTGCAATAAAAAAATTCAAATAAACTAGATATTGGACATCGGTATCCTCAAAAACTATCAGTTTGTTATATCAAACTTGATCATGCTACATCTGATATGCCGGTGGTTTAATATGGATAAAATATTGGGTGCCGATACATTGGTGCATCTACTTAAAACTATGACCACTCACTCACTGGTATTTATTTAGTTTAGGTGATGTGTTTTATAAAAATAAAAATGAAATGTTCAATAGTGGTCTCCATTTAGCAAAATCAAAACCCATTTGACCTGTTGAATTTAATACAACTGGTGTGATTTTCCTAAGTAACCTATTCATTTATTTATTACTTTGTGTTTCTATAGACACGTTGGTAAAATATTACGTTTCACTACCATCGCCTAAACCAAAGCATCATGTTACTACCAACTTATAGTGACATATAGAAAGAATGAAGCAATATGTGTTCCTCTGCTTTTGCTTATATGTCACTTCCTTTCTTGGCCAGATGTGAGATTACAAACTCGGAAGTGAGTCCGAGATCGTCTTTATCTTCCCTTTCATAGACACAAACACACGAGCTTCATTTATTGAAATGTGCTTATGGACATAACATGCCAAATAACACATCTTCATAAACTGATCTCATTAAAAATCAAATAAATGTTAATCACATTACTACCGACGGACAGACCGACACGCAAAACCGCAAAACATCCATATGCCGAAACATTTTAAATAATCGTTTGTTTATAATTTCTGCATAATTTAATCACTGCATTGCATGTTTTGCACCATACAGGTCGTGTGTTAAACACGTATAATCGTGTAAAATAAGGTGCAATCTACACACTTCCTGTTCCGCCGCATCTCTCTTCTGCAACCCTTCCTAAAACCGCACACAGACGGGGAATAAAGCGTCATCCAGGCCGAACCGACTCGTGTGAAGCTCGGGGTCATACTCACCCCGGTCCCGTTGTCACAGACCACCACTTTCCTGCCTTGACTGTCCATCTTTCACCAGACTCCGCGAATCCGCCCTGATTTCAGCACTGAAGCTGCTACCGCTGCTGCTGTCTGATCTCAGCAAGCCGGAAGTTAGCGCCCAGCCCTTCACACGACATCAAAATAAAGGTCCTCTTAAAATAAAAGTCGCACATTCGAATATAAATAAACCGGCTGATGTTCATATCCTGGGTGTGTGCGATTACATTTAATTAAATTAAATAATATATTGACGATGTTAATTAACAAATGTTAGTTAATGAGAAAGTAAATTCAATTCAAATAATTGTCACTTTGTTTATTTTCAATTTTGAGCAAAAAGAATTAATACACAAAAGTAGAAAACAAACAGGTGCATAGTCCTGCTGTCCACTAGTCCCACGAAAATCTCAGTTCGAAAACTTTAGGTTCAGACAGAAGTTAAACTTTATCCGAAGCATCTTCGAAAAAGTGAACAAAAACTACAACTGTAAAAATAAACAGCTTTTTTAAACAGTAACATCTACAGTACATCTGTTGACCTGAAATTGCAAAAAAATCTGACATTAAACATCTAGACAGTTTCCAGCATCAGATTCAACGACACACAGTCTATGAGAGCTTGAGGAGGTGAGGCTGTGATCCCTTTTAAAATATACAATTAAATAAGAGAACACATTCAAAAGTATCACAATGATTTAAGAACAAAAATACACACTAGCACACTGCAGTGCTCTTTAAATGTAGAAAATTAAGTACAGCAACAGACTGGTGCTCAATCGCTCAAATTTTTTCCAGTTACAGAGCTTAGTCTGCGAGCGAAATACTCAAAAGACCCGTTTACCTTCAGAGAGACAAAAGATAAAGCATCATGTTTAAAAACTGCGATGATGCAGAATGCTCCACATCCAGCGGGTAGACTTAAGCCACATTTACAGGTGAATCTCATAGAAATGCCCCAATTATCTAACATACCATTTTATAAAGCAAAAAATATGAAATCACATTTTGCATGAAGACAACAAAGGCTTTTTTCAGGACAACTACGTTTTTTTAGCATTGTGACATTATT
The DNA here is from genome assembly GCA_008369825.1 of Triplophysa tibetana. Taxonomy (NCBI): domain Eukaryota; kingdom Metazoa; phylum Chordata; class Actinopteri; order Cypriniformes; family Nemacheilidae; genus Triplophysa; species Triplophysa tibetana. The sequence continues at coordinate 9,553,175 of CM017896.1, read as the reverse complement.
TTTATGAATATTAGGTACATTAGCCCTGAATTCTTATTCCTGTAATACCAATATAATTTAAACGTAGCAAAATAAATACTACCAACATATATAAATATGAAGTTTTCGTTGGATTTAATAAAGTTTGTTTTGGATTATGGTAATGTCAATATAGATAAATGACATCTAATGTAACAATGCAATCTAAATGTTCCTAAATTGCCTTATGCAAAATAAAATTGGTCTGTTTTGATGAAATACGACCAGATCATATTGTTAACACACGTTGTGTCTGAAGGTTCCCTTGTAAGCAGTCATCATATTGTGAATGAAACACAAACATCAGTTTAATTAATGTCTGTGGAGCAGGGAGGCTCCTCACAGGAGTACAAAGTCATCCGCGCTTCCTCTCTTATTGCTCCTGCGCTGTCTGTTAAACGGTATAAAGTGTGAAGTAGAGTCCACAGGCCCCTCGCTGTGCTCCTCCAGTCCATAATTCTGCCCCCTGCCCTCTACAAATGTAAAGATGGGATACTTCTCTTTAGATAACGACAAGGCCTGAAAGACAAGAACAAGACACAGGTTGTGAGTAAAGAAATATGGGATTTGTGCCATTTAGAAAACCTTAAGTACTAGAGCTGTTAGTTTAGAACACAAGAAAACCAACATACAAGTTAACAGATATTGTCTGGTAAAATGTTTTGATATCATTATGAACTATGAAATTTCATGAAGCATAATTTTTTTTATTGGATGAAACTGAAATACGTACGTCACTGACCGCCGAGCACAAACACTCAAAATCGTTCTTTGTACGTGCATACAAGCCAATAGTGCAGCTGGGATCCATGCGACTGAAGTTCATCTTCCTTGGCGAGTTGCAGTGAAATGACTAAACAGGACGAGAAAATTCAACATATTTAACAACAAATATAATAACATTTACTGCTTTTATTTCCATTTTTAGAAAATGTTTGAATTTGAACATATTTAATCTCAATCCACAAAAACATATTTATTTTTAACAATTAAAGATTTTTTTTAAAGATCAGATTGTTTTCATGGCATAATCTTCCCTAATTTCCATTATCATAATGCAACAATAATGACCTATAAACAATCGCAATTGAGAATAATAGAAACAATAAATAAATAAACAAATTATGGAAAAAGAATTTAGAAGGAAACTCACTTATGCATAACAATAATGTCACGATGCAAAAAAAATACTAATCATTTCTAAACTGTAAGACCGGCTCTGATGTGCATTTCTGCAACCTGATGATTCAGCAAGTTGAATAATTTCAATCTTTAAATGCATTTTCCCTTTAACTAATTTTTACTCTTCAAATCTGAAGAACTTCTCTAATGCAAGAGATGTTTTCTGTTCAAATGAATCGGTTTGGCTCCTGTCTCACCTCCAGAGAGAAGTTGCCCTGGGTGACATCAACTACCGGCTGACAGAAGTGTGGGTCTAGATATACCAGCTGTTCGTCTAAATACAAAGAGCCAATCAGATATCAGACAAAAACACAGTCTCCAATCAGCAAATAATGCTTACCAGGCCTTTGACGTACCTTGAAAGCCAATAAAAAACAAGGAATGCTTGGGTTTCCCTCCAATAATTCCTATACAGCATTTTAACCTCAGTATGTTCTAAAAAGGACAGATTGTTCATTATTGACGAATGTCAACATGACGCATATTAAGGTTATTTAAAGGGATAGTTCACCCCCCCAAATTATTTTTTCATAATTTACTCACCTTTAAGTTGTTTCAAATCTGTTCTGAAGCACACAGAGAAAGATGTTTGGAAGAATGCTTGTAACCAAAGACTTTATGGCCACTATTGTTTACCATAATAGGAAAAATGAAAATAGTAGACAAAAGTGCCCCATAACTGTTTGCTTTCCTACATTCTTCAAAACATTTTATTTTCTATTTAACAGAACCTAGAAATTTATATAGCAATGTTTCCCTAATATTGTAGTCAATGTTGTCCAAGAACTGTTGGGTTACAAGCATTCTTCCAAATATATTTCTCTGTGTTCATCAGAACAAAGACATTTGTACAGATTTGGAACAATTTAAAGATGAGTAAATGAAGACAGAATACTGAATTTTTGTGCAAATGTTAATGAATGTGTGTATACTAGATATACCTTAACACACTCAATGTAGGAGGGGTTTAATGAATCTCCTCCCAGTCGTACTGGCACTAAAATGATGACTGATTTCCATCCCGGGTCACTGGACTCCACCGAGTTACACAACTGCATTACATCTTCTTTATATACTGCACACCACACATAGACAGAAGCGTAAGTTCACTGTTACCTACAAACACACGAAATAAAGAGTTTAAATCACACATGATGAAAGTGAAGACTCACTTGTGCAGTCCTGGGCCACGTATACAGCAACGTTCTCCGACTCTTTAGTTTTCGCCACTGCTTTTCTGAAAAACAAAAAGACCAACGATAGAAAATACATGGTGTCATGTCAGAATCTGAACTGAACCGACCTACTCTCTCACCTCAGCATATGTGCCACTACAGACGGACCGTACCAGTCCCCAGCTTTCTTCCCGGACTCCTTTCCCAGCTCCACCAGCTGGTGTACGCTAAACGGAGCTGAGGGCTGGTCTCCGAACCACGACACCACTTTCCTGTGAAAGGTCTCTACTTGAGGGTTCTGGCTGACTGAAAGATGTTGTCTGGGGACCCGTTTCTGACCCTCATTACTGCTAGAGGAAGGGTTCCTCTGAGCAACAGGGCTGGACCACGAGGATGTGAAGGACGGCAGGGACATGCCAGCCGGGCGGGAGGGCGAACGGGGCCTCAGCACCTCAAAATCAACATCTGATAGCGGGTGACAATCTGCCCACCTCCAGTCTGGGTTACACAGAACGTTTGAATGAGATTTTAACACTTGACAGTGATACTGCCTAGAGATTTCTTCTTTAAAAGCATGTCAGAATTTAATAAAGAGCACTAGTTTTACTCAGATTGAAACTGTATTTATTGTCATAATGATCATTTATAGGGCTGAGCCGAAATATTGGAATATATCACAGGAGTCACAATAGAAGCTGTCAATTTATTTATTTAATTTACAAACAAAAGGAAAATGAGTTTGATTATACCTGGAGGCATGAAGTGTCGCATTAATCCTTGCGCCAGCAGCATTTGTCCGCTGCGCAGCATACAGCCCCAGCCGCAGTCTGTGGTCAGGGCGGAACCCTCCAACTGAGGAAACTCTCTCCTGTAGGTGAGCCAGACGCAGGATACAAACATCTGCCGGAAACGATCCACCTCATCTAGTTTAGGAGACAGACAAAACATCGATTCAACAAATGGTGCGAGTCTTATGGGCGGGCAATGTGTTTGCTTGAGCAATGGAAGATGAGCAAAGAGTTTGGGACCAGTTAAAGTGATAGTTCAACCAAAAATGAAAATTCTCTCATCATTTACTCATTCTCATTTCATTCTAAACCTGCATGACTTTCTTTCTTCCGCAGAACACAAAAGAGGTTATTTTGAAGAACGTTGGTAACTGGCACCCATTCACTTGCATTGGTTTTGTCTCCATACAATACAAGTGAATGGGTGCCAGTTAACAAAGTTCTTTTAAAATATCTCCTTTTATGTTCTGTAGAGGACGACAAGAGGGAGGGTGAATGATGACAGAATTTTCATTTTCGGGTGAACTACCACATTAAACTGTTCATTGAGCATCTCACCTTCTGTATTGAACACATACGACTGGCCCATAAGGATCAGGGGAGATGTTGCATTAAAGGCAGTTTTAGATTTGACAGCCCAGCCTGGGAAACACATGAAGATAAAAACATTTACCATTGCTGCAGCTGGATCTGAACATGCACTTTAAAAATAACCAAGAAAAAAGGAACCAAGAATTCACGTTATTATTTACAGTCGAGTTTGAATATTCTTTATAATTGAATGACCAACCGTATTTCACATTGTTCCAAGCTGACATGAACTTTGCCTTGAGACGATCCACTTCATCAAGTTCTCCAGAACTTTCTTGGATGTCATCGGTCACAGACCCGTGGCCGAGGAGGTGTTTGGACTGCGCTGGGGGCTTGTCCTCATGAGCACCGCCGCTCACTATGTACTGAACCGAACTGGGGGATACGGAGTTCATGGTTTAGGCTGTAGGCAACAGCATTGCAGAACAACTTCGGCCTGAGGGAAGAAGATGCGGGAACCTGAGGGGATATAATGAAACTGAGAATCAGAAAAGGTTCCTTAATTTCTCGTGACATTTTTTTTTAATCGAGTCATATTGTGGGAAACCAGATGTCTGGCTCTCCTTGTAAACTACCGTGCCGGCACCCATACACTTCTACTGTTTGGACAATGGACACAAAACCAATGAAAATGAATGGGTGCTGGTTAACAACATTCTTCAAAATATCTTCTTTTGTGTTCTGTGGAAGAAAGAAAGAAATTCATACAGGTTTGAAATGACAAGAGGTTGAGTAAATTATGACATAATTTTCATTTTTGCGTGAACTAGTCATTTAATTTGGATAATCAGGTTTTGAGTAAATACATAAGAAATGGTCAAGTTCATATTACAGCCTTAATGACAGTTGCTGGGATCGCCACCAAAACTCCAATGTAGACATAAGTGAGGTTTCTGGGTCTTGACAACATCTGAGACTGAATTTTAAATTGCTCCCCCATCTCAATGCTGTCTTTGAGAAACAACTGGCTCTGATCTTTCTTAATAGTTAAACATGTACAACTACAGTATTCATATTTTCATGTGTGTGGGAACGCTGTATGGTAATACAAATACTGACCCAGTCAACTGATCATGTTGTAGCCACATTGCATTTTGTAAGGCCATGAATCAATCACGCAATATTAACGGCTCCCTGCATCCACGTCGCAATAAACACAATTGAAACCGAAAAACATTCCACCTGGGTGTTGCATAAAAAACCAGTCTGTCACATGAGGACAGGTGTGGTGAAAGTCACAAGATTTCAAACGCATACAATAACGGTAAGTGAAAATTTTCTGACTTCCTTTTTTCCACATTTTATCAGCAGGAAGTTTGAGATTGCAGTCAAATGAGAGCAGTACAGAACAAGAGAGTGTGGGAATTGCAAAACAATGCAAATTCTGTTCATTCAATCCTTGTGCACATGACTTGTCGGGGAAAGTGGCAGCACATGCATGATTTTACACCATGTGATTATCAAGTACTTCTTAAAAAAGTATGTGAATGACCCTAGGTCATCATAGTGGCTGCCTTCTTAGCAGCTAACTGTCATACTACGTATTCCTGATGAGTACAGCTATATAGTACGCCTTGACGACCTACTGTATTTACTGTATTTAAAATGACTGAGTAATGCTTTCCTTTTGCTCAGTGGTTAGAGCACTCCAAGGTCATGGGTTCGATCCCAGGGATTGCACATACATAGTAACAAATGTATAGAATCATGCAATGTATGTCGCTTTGAATAAAAGCGTCTGCCAATTGCGTAAACGTAATACATTTAATTATTCTAATTTATTTAATGGAGGACAACATTACCCCCTTTATAAATTATTAGGTTTTGTGCAATAGAATCGAGGACTACAGCACATATATAAACCAAAAGATGTATATGTACTGCTGTTGCTCATATTACTTAAAATAGCGTTCAGTGTATGCACATTATTGTATAGTGTGCAGTAAGCAGTACACTAATGCAGGCAAATCCAATTGCATTAATAATAAATGCATTCATATTTAAATAGGCACGTACTGTTTAATTCTGATCGCCTCTATTGAAATCTACATCTACTGGCCTGATTTTGTTGTTGCATGTGTGACGTTAACGTTTTTTTAAATGAGGTAAGTTAACTGTTAGGGATCGTGTAGCACTAGTGCACCTAAAGCTTCTGACACAGTAAGCTGTATTAAATATTTTTAAGATTACCTTCACGCATCTCTAACAATCCCCCGGTATATTCTCACTTTTCCGGTACATTGATCAGCAATATCCAGTGTCGAGCTGCACAATCGACTGTCTGATGTCTGGCAAGGACACTATGCGTTCGCTATGCGAGCACCGATCTCAGGCCTCTTTAGACGCCGTCGTCTCGTAGAGTATTGAAACAAGTCGAAGTCTTGAGTTTATACTTGTTTATAATCTTGCGTGGCTGTCGGACTGTCAAGTGGAATAAAGAGTGCGTAAATCGGCCAGAGATTAAACCAGTATCAGTCACTTCCTGTTGTCGTTGCGGATACACACCCTCGGCCCGCCCACTGAGCGACGCAATTCGTGAGGTGAGACAGTCGCTGTATGATGATTGGACGAATTTTCCATCTATCTAGACGCACGGGAAACTGAAGTCAACGATTGGCTGTTTCCCACTTATTGAACAAAATTGAAGTAAAAAAAGTTAAAACAACGTTCCTAATTTATGCGCTCCATGCCTGTTTTTTTATAGTTGTGTAAAATTATTTGTATTTTATCAGTGTCATGCAATGTTTGTTTAAGCAGCCAGTTTTTACATTCTATTTACATAAGCTATTTATTTATTATTTAAGCTATTTATTCACAAAATAATCTTGTAAAAAGTGTACGTTTTAATGTTAAATGTAACATTTACTAGACACCTAAATAAATAAAGGGTGTTGATATGAATCAATAGTGAGTTAAAAGGTCATGCAAGTGTTAAGCTTTGCTTACTGTTGAATAATTCTGCTTGAAGACCACTAATATTATAATCAATTTGATAAATAGGGCATATTCTGTTCATAGTATGATAACAATAGTACCCAACTTGTGCATTTCCAAAAGGTCAATCGAATGCTGTTAACTAATCCATCACTAGTAACGTGATAAAGGACACTGAAGGGTCTATGGTCAAAGGTCTATTACTTGGCAAAGCCTAGTGTAGTTGTATAAATGTGGGTTATATAAATTCAATCTGACTTTCAAAGTGTTTTAAGAATGTAAAAAAGAAAAGAAAAAAGGGATGTTTTTAAACAATATCTTTTTATTATTCAATTGATTCACTGCACCTTAGGGTAATGGGTCAACTGACATTTGCTGTAAACTTTAAACATGGTAAACAAACAAAATTAATCTAATAAATGAGATTAGAACTTTGGGCAAATTAACATTGAACATATTAAAAGCATCTGGCATAGATAAAGTGCTTTCTGGAAAAAAATAATAATAAAAAAAATTATATAACCACAAAACTGATTGAATTGTATCACAAACACATACTTCAACATGTACAATATACATTTTTATGTCTTGTTTTCTATAGAACACAGTTCAATCTATTCTGCAGCACAAACAAAATGATTCAGAAGACATAGTATTACAGTATAGCCTAATTAAACATCCTAATTTCTCACCTTTCAATAAACTTTAACAGTCACTTAGTATAAACATTCTGGGCTGTGAAGTGTTGTCTGTTTCCACAACCGGTAATTCATTCTCTAAAAGGGCCAACGACAACAGCCTAAAAACAACGTAGAAAATAAAGAGACAATAACTTTTGTTTCGTCTAAGAATCCATGGGTATCAAAACAAGTTATGAAGTACTTAACGTTTGGTATATTAACACATTCACCCAAAGAGCAGTCTTTACATTTTTTATTTGTGCATATCCTACTTACTGTATCCACTTTAATGATACATCCCAATAACTCTCTGATATACCCCTGTGTTGAGTTTCTATATAATAGAATAAATAAACATATTATGCTTTAAATAGATATACAGAAATCTTCACTAACACTGAAACGAGATATGAAACAGCAAATAATAGCTCCTATGATACAACAGTTAGAACGAGTGTAGTGTGTGAGAATACATTATGCGGAAGGACTAAAAGATATCCGTACCTGTCTATCCAAAGGCATTACCATACTACAGTAAATCAATACCCCTGTATGGTATAACGGAATACAAATAATGCACTATTGGTCTATTCACCTCCTGCTTATACTACATTAAAACAAGGTGTAGTGAATTAAAACAAATAGTGAAAGTGCACATGTTAGCCGTTAGATGGCAATATCGCCCAATATATTCCTGCCACAGCTATAAATGTACGTTTGAGTAATATGTTTTGATTACACACAGCAGTAATAAATTAAATCGATATCTAATAATAACATCAATAATGCTGTTGCATATGTTAATGAAATATTTTGAATAGACGTGTTGGAATTTTATAACTTCGAAGACTTTGTTAACTTGAATTTGTCAGCAGCTGATGTGTTTTTTATATTTTCAATCAATTAGGAAACTTGACAATACTGAATCTTCTACAATCATCAACTCAAATCGCCCTTTCGGAAGATCAAGAAGCATAAACTTTTAGTGATATTGGAATCAAGCGCAAAAATATCAGTTGGATCCCTAACAATTTTGCATAGAGGTTTCATACGCCCAAGGAGTTATAAAACAGACATTTAGCCAAACGTTTACTCATATTTTCATTGCATGTGTGTTTGAACAAACGCCAACAGACCGCAGGCTGTGTTAACTACAAGTTGCCATGACAACTGTGACTTGTTTAACTATAGAGTATTTATCATACGGACACCTTTCGCCCTTTTCGTGTTTGCTAATACCTATGTGCTGCTTCAAGAATATTCTTCAATCTGGGACACCTACCTAAAACTCATCACCCCTATATGCCATTTAAAGGAACTATTTTGCTGCTTCCGAAACACGTACACGTAGCGAGCCATTGGGCGGTGGACGGTAAATATAAAGAGCAACATTTAAACAAGGCAAAATATTAGAAAGAAGTCAAAGTCCAGCTTTGGATGAAGATCAAATTGAAACGTGAGTCATTATAAATAAATAATTATTCTCGCTGACGATGATCGGTCATTTTTAAACTGTCAAACTAATGGCGTATGACGTCTCATATGACGTCAAATGGAGAGCGGCGCGTCCATCGGTGGAATTTACTCGAACGCGACCTCGTGATATTTCAGACAAATGTAAGATAATTCTTAACTGTCAATGCGTTACATAAAACTATCACGTGACTTTTATTTATGGACATTTTGTTAACTCTTTTCTTGTGATTCACAAAAAAAATTATAAAACAATATTACATTGAAATAAAATGGGCCTACTCATGAATGAAAAAAACTGTTGTGTTATGTATTTATCTCTTAGTTCTTGAGTAATAGTTTTTATGTTCTGACTAGTCACTTTTCCATAGACATAACAGCGCCTTACAAATGTGTCTGGACCCTTAACCGAATTCCCTCATGTTATTGAATTACAAAGCTAACAGCAGAGGAATCATCATTCAGGTTGTGAATGTGAGACTACAGACCAAAGTCACGGTGAGGTCAACGATCACTTTCAAAGAGGCTGCAGGAGTCCAACGGAATAGAAATGAAAGGTGCGTCAGTCAACTATGTTATGTCAAGAAAGCTTCATAACGATGGCCTGTAGGAGATTGGATTAAATCAGCACTAAGATGCTTCATTTCACAGAAATCTCAATGAAAGAGGTCTATACCTAGAGAAAAGCTTTAAGCATTCGCCTACTTCTCAATGTTCGAATGTCATCCCAGAAAAACAAGGCTCTACAAATTGTTACACTGACAGTGTATGCAAGAGCGCTTTTTGTTTTTCTGAAGATAAAACCGACATCAATAATTTTGAGTGCTCTGATTTTTTATATAGCAAAACAAAACTTCACCATTCAAGATTGTTTTATGATGAAAGACTTTCCTAAGCGTGAACTGTATAAGAGTGAGTCAGAGATCCAGTGTTTAGAAAGCATCCCACACAGTCACTGATAGACCTTATGCTAATCTGGTTTGAAAAACTGAATCAGCCACATACGCTACAGAAACAGCGCGTCTTTGATATTGTTCTGTCTTGGCCAAAAACTTGATATGTCTATTTAGTGACCTTTTGGAGACCAACCAAATCATAGTGGTCACATTAGGAAATGGAGGAATATTGTTTTGGTGTTCACAGTATTCAGCATTGTTTGATCTGTTAAAGCACTTGCCTTTTTTCATATTGTTGCAAAAGCACCCCAGAACATGCACCCATTCACTTTCTCGCACATCCAACACACATTTAATAATACATCTATCAGAAGCTCTAAATGTACAATAAACAAGAAACTTGCTTTTGAAAAGAAACTTGCAGGAATTCTTCTCTTGTTCGCAATATGGTTATAGTATTCACTGGCAGCAATGTCCTTGAATGTTTAAGTGCTTTGAAACACTCCTAAACCCTCCATAAAGGCATATATCTTCAACTTCTGCAGAATCAAGATCCATTCTTTGTACTACTGGCCTTCTTCAAAGGCAGAGGGGAGCTAGAAGAGTTCTTATCACCCCATTTTGAGCTCTCTCTACTCCCAGATGCAGCCTCAGTCTTTCCTAGTGAACAAGTCTGGGTCACCTCTAATGGTTTGATGGTGTCTTTTGCCTTGGACCCCTCCTGAGCTTCACATTTGACAGGCCCCATAGATTTCCCTGTGGAGGTCAATGAGATGGCCAATCCAAATCTTCCACCAGGGGACTGAGGTTGGGATTTGGGAAGATCTGGGGTCAATCCAGTTGGAGAAGGAGTGGGAGATGGTGAGTGTTCCTCGACAATCTCCAAGAGACATTTGTCCTCCCAATCGAACGTTGCGCGGTAGCAGCTGACCGGAGTTAGGCCCTTTTCTTGCCTAAGTTTGCCCAAAGCAGAGCATTGTGCCTGCGGTGGATGGGACGGAATAGCCCCTTTAGAAACAGTTCTCAACCTTACATCTGAAGTTCTAGTATGGAGATCTAAAGCATCCTTTTTTAGACTCTCAACATCACAAGGTACCTTACTTGCTTTGGTTGTCTCTGTGCTTGTTGTCTTCCCAGGAGCAGAACATGATGGGCCTTGCTTGATTAAAAATAATGGCTTCTCAACGTCCTGCTTCACTTCTCTTCTCCAGGTGCCATTTTCCCCTTGTATCCCTAAAGAATCTTTTCTGATAACATCTGATGTGCTTAGGGAGCTTAAAGGCTTAGTGGTTTCCACTTGCTGGTTATGCCTATTCTTACCTGCATCGTTTCCGTCTTCCTTCTTCCTTAGACCTGTAGTTTTGGCAGACAGGTAAGACACCGTAGTCAGGGGTGATGGAATGGAGGCAACCACACTAGGCTTGGACTCGGATGGAGAAGATTTGGTAAACGGAGGCTGCCCAGTTTGGGGTTTACCTAGGAAACCTTCTTGTGAAGTTAAACTTACAAAAGGTGGAGTAAAGCTACCTGGAAGGAACGTGTCTCTAACCAACCCTGTTTTACCGTCCCCAATTTGGCTCAGTTCGCCAGTCCTCTCCTTGTCTCTTTCTTTTTCTCGCCCAGCAAGCAAAGCATCTCTGCTCAAAGGCGACTCCTGTCTGCCCAGCTTCCTAACCGGCTTAAAAATACCCATCTCTGGGGGTGAGGGGGTTTTCTGGGTGGGTGAAGGAGAAGTTGCGGGAGCGGATGGCAGGTTCTCACCCTCAATTTCCATTAAACTCTGCAGTCCCAGCTCACAAAGGAAGCCATCCTTGCGAAAATCGGAATGTCCGACATCTAAACTGTGCTTCCTCATCATCCCGAGTCCTCCTTTCTTCTCAGATGAGGAGGATGTAAGAGGAGATCCAAGCTTTTCTGCTGACTGCACCCTTTTGAGTAGCGGAGACCGGGGCGGCTCGGCGCTCTTGGGTCGAGGTCTTATTATAGGTGGAGACGAGTGTAGCTTGGCAGGAAACGTCTGGGTTGTGTTTGAGCTTCCCACCGTGTGACCGGGCAAAGGAGGGGGTGAGGATTGAGTGGGGGATGGCGTGTGAGCCAACGGAGACAAAGGAATATTTCCAGCAGACTTGCAACGGGCTGAACGATATTGCCGGTGTAATTTAGGGGAAAGTCCATGCAGGGAGCTGGGACGCATGTGCTGGGTTGTCGCAGGGGAATTTGGGGTACTGGAGGCAGGAGAGCTGCTCTGAGAGGAGGCACCTGGGTGAAACACGGCAAAAACCAATCACATTGATTTTCCAATTACTTTTTAAATAAATATTAATGAAATTGGGAATGGTTGATTAATTTCTACCTCTATGTTTTAATATACTTACCAAGGTGGGATGAGTCAGAGGTGGAGCGATAACTCTGGGTGGGTGAATGAGTTGACAGGCTGTGTGTAGGCGAACCAGGAAGACTTTCACTGGATGACAAGGACCTGTTCAATGACGACAGACTATGGCTGGTATGCAGTAGGTTGGACTGCTTAGTTATTTTGCGGAACAAAGATCCACGCCTCTTGCTATAAATGACAAGGGACATATAAATGAACAAGACACAATATTTTAGTTTAATAATAAGTTTAGGACAGCAGACAGATTATACCTTTCTTGTCCCTCTTTGACTGGCCTTTTACTTCGTCTAGCCATCTTGGACTTGTAACTGGACTTGCGAGCTGGTCCTACTTTAATCGAGGTGTTTTCAAAGGGTGTGGTGGTCACTGTCACCTTGTTTCCACTCTGAGCAGAGAAATAGTTAAGACAATTAGATATTTCTCGACATTGACATTAGCTTTGCTGAGGATTAGCAGTTATAACCAAACTACAAAACCTAACTCATCCCACACTTAACATGTGCTACGAAATTTAAATGTCTTGCTTGAAAAACACATTTAATCCATCAATAGTTTAATATTTTAATTTGCTAAAAAAATAATATTTGATGTCTCACCTTAAGAATTAGCTCTACCACCTCAGTATGGACAAATCCATGCACAGATTCTCCATTGACATGAGTGATAAGGTCACCAGCACATAGCCCTGCCTCCTGGGCAGGGCCTCCATCCTCAACATGCTGTGATTGGATGAGAAGAGTATTATCAATTAACAAGTGTTACACAAAGCTGCTTTGAAAAAAATTTTTATGCATTAACAGTAAAAATTTTGTTCATCATGATTGTGTCATGATCTGTTTTTTCCTCTCACCCAGACTATGTGGTGTACACTATAGATGTCAGAGTCTCCCATGTAGACCCGTATGGCACGGAGGGTGAAGCCGTACTTCTTGCCAGACCGGTGAATGGTGATTGGTGAACGAAGAACTGTGACCGTGGGGCAGTAGTCACGGCTGGGGGAGGAGTCTCGTGAAGAGGGATTGGAGGAGAGCGAGCGTGGGGACATAGGACTGGCCAGCGGAGAGCTACCCAACTGCTGCTCAACTAGAAATTGGTAAATTAATTATTAATAATGAGCAAAATCTCACAAAACACACCCAAGTCAGTTTACGCCACAATAATTAAAATCCTATAACCATGTTCCCTCCAGTGGTGGGAGGCTGAACTGTACCTCCAGGAATCATGACAGACAGTGCTGTAGCGGACGCAGATTTGATGACCTTGTTGCTGGGACGTGAGGGGTGTTTCTCCCCATCACAGGACAGCTGCTGATGACGCGCTCGCCGAAGCACCAGATCCTTAGTCGCTCGCTGACCAATTGGGTCACTTGTGGTAATCATATCCCTAGAGAGTAGTGCTGTGGCCTCTGCAGTAGGTATGGCTTGTGGAGCTGATACCTCACCTGGTCTTGATGGCTTATCTGCAAATATAAATGTGTCCCGTCTAAATGGTCAGTTCTTAGCTGCAATCATAATAACTTTTATTACTTCCATACAGCTTTCCTTCTTTCCTCACCTGAGGCCTTACTGGAAGTTGCTGATAGCACTTCCTTCCCAGCATTCTTCTGTTCATTAGCATTTGGCGATGATGGAACAGTAATCTCCTCTACTGATGATCCAGGGTTTTTAGTGCCACCCTGTCGTGCTGCGAGCTCTCCGTCGCCCTCTTGAGGAGTGGCAAACCGGTGTGTGTCCATCAGGGCTGAAAAACGCCTCCGGGCGCCCATTGGAGGACTAAAGTCCCCCTCCGTGTACAGAGACTCAGAGCATGACAGACGTTTCCTATAGAAATAAATAAAAAGCGAGAGAGAATGTTGGACTTTGACAAATATTATGAAAGAAATTAGGAATTTCAAGGCTGTTTGACTTTATGTATACTATTTGTGTCTTATTTGATTTCATATTACAGTTCTGTGTCGTGAACTGTCATGAATACCATGAGTCAATCTCTTGTAAGCGGAAGGCAGGACTTTTGATTTCTTTAATTTATTTTAATATGAGTGCTATTACGTAGCTATATAATGCATTACATTTTATTTTCAGGCATTTGAATATAAAACATATTCTTATTGTAGTTCTGCCTGTCACATACTGTACAAACGTACATCTCAGGCGAGCCTGTCCTCCAGCTCTTGTCTCTCATGCTAAAGCTCCCTAGACTCTCTCTCTTGGCCATTTTGTCGTCACGACGACCTTTGTGCTCTCTGCGGGTGACTACAGGGGTCTTCTGCTCAAGCTGCGACAGGTGCTCCATACTACTATACACCTGAAACAGAGAAAAGAGGCAAATGATGATGCAGATTTTAACACATGTATCTCTTCATGTGGGCAAAGAGTGAATAAATTAACTGTAAGAGGAGATTATAAACTGTAAAAGAAAAGATGTACATGTGCTTGCATTAATAGCTCGAACTTATAAATAAATGAATACGATTTCTGTTTATTTTCTTGCATCTATTTATGTTCAAAGTCTGAAAGCCCTTGTCTCTCATATATCAGTGATTGTGGTTCCGACCTTGAAAGAAAAACCTGTCAAAGACGGAGAGATAGAAAGGATGAAAAGATACTTCAGTAGTACAGTCAATGCGTGTGTGTGCATGAGTATGTGCTTTTGGGAACGTGTAAGACTGACCTTGCTGAAGCGCGGCGAGCAAGAGGAGAACTGTCGTATCTCCACTGGCTCATCGTCATTGGTGTCGTCCTCATCGTACGAGCCGATGTGCCGATAACGCTCAGATCGTGCTGTGACAGAGGAAGATGTGAGATATAGTGATACCGATCACGGGCACAGTTTTTTAAGCAAATGTGAGCTACTCCTCACTGTCAAAGTAACTGGTGTCCTCCTCTGACTCCAGGTGAGGGATGAACTCGGCTTTTTGTCTGAGTAATCCGTTCCAATCCAATCCGGAGAAAAATGAGTGCTGCTTTACTTCGAAGGCTCCACCTGTTGTGAGTAAACAAATGTCAACAAACAGACAATCCTTATTAGATACAGGTGCTGTCTACCGTCTACGGAAAACAAGAGGAGAAATATTTGTTTAAAATTGTGTGCTGTTTTGTCATTCCAACATACAATGAAAGTAAATGGGGACTATAGCTCTTAATCTCCAAAAAAAACACACCATAAAATACAGCAAAAGATACACTTAATGTACATATAGTCCTGTTGTGATAGGAGTCGATTGAGGTTTAAAATCAATGTACGAGATCTCCAGTCCTTGTAAGAAAACCAATGACTGCTTGGACATTATGACATGCTTTTACCATATTGATTTCCAAGGAGGAGATGTAAAGTACTTGGATCAACAGATAATAGGTGTTGGCTAGATGTAACCTGTGATTGTTAATATAATTTTTAACCTGCTTGGTTAAATCAAATTGTGTGGATACTGGTTTTGGAAAAGCAGGTGTAACATTTAAAAAAAAAATGATTTATGAAATCAGCTAAAAATGATTTTGTTTCAGAGCTGGATCAAGTTATTATATTTGGATTAAATTACGAAAACAAATATTTAATTTAGAACAACACACATGTTCAAATTGCGCATAATAAAACCATTACCATGCCAAAACAGAGTCCATTTCTATTTCATGTTAATTGTGATATTCATTCGCGCATACTCTAGAATGCTAGTGTGGTCAAAATGAGGTAGGTTTGCTACCTGTACCTGTGCCCAGTCGCACAAGCGGGTTGGTCTGGAGCAGGGCAGAAATCAGACTCTGAGCATCACCAGGCAACGCCTCATCTCCATCTGGCCATTCAATATCATCTACATACACAGAAACATCACATTTCATTTCAAGAAAAAAAACAATGCTTTGGAAGACATTTCTGGAGAAGCAACGTATTAAATCAGTGTCTTTCGCACTTATCAACACTGCTGTTACTAAAGTTAGCCCAGGTGATGCTTGGAAGCCCCGAATATTTGTGAAATGCCGAACCATTTTAGAAGCAGATCTCTGAGAGAGAGACTTATGAAGAGTGGAGTGTGATTTATCATAATGATTCACCTCAATCTGAGAGCACCACGTGTTGGGATTCCTAAATTAACTGTCATTTACCTGCTCATCTCCTCACCTGTAATCACCTGGCCGAAAAGCTCTTCAGGTGTGTCGCCAAAAAACGGCACACAGCCCACCAGGAACTCGTAGAGGATGATTCCCATGGCCCACCAGTCCACTGGTTTACCATAGCCTTGCCTGAGAATGACCTCAGGAGCAATATACTCAGGTGTACCACATACCTAAAGAGAGAGACTGATGTTGCAGGTCACATTAAAGCGGTCTATGAATTACACCAAAGGCAAGTGATTTCACTTCGTCATTCAGTTAGTGTCTATGTAGCTCAAATCACACTGTAACAGCTAATGCACATTCGTGTTCTAGAAAATAAGAACAAAAACAGAAAATGCCTCCTCAAAATATGATGAATGTTGGTTGTGTCACATTGTGTCGTTTACCTGCTTGTCCAAGAACTCTCTGGCATCCTTCTCAATGTGTCCCTCATACAGGTTAGTGGTCAGACTCATAAGGCCCATCTTTGACAGTCCAAAATCCGTCAGCTTAATGTGACCCATCGACGTGATCAACAAACTGTGGAGAAGAACCGTAAATTGATTGATGAGCACAGAAGTACACAATAGGATGTCTCTTTGGTGTTATCGAATGATTCATCTGTAGACCTTCATAATAAACTTTTTAATAAACTAGTTTTTACCACATTATGCAATCCAAACAGATCATTGGTTCATGGACTTCATATTCAGAGTTCCTAACCATTGATGAACAAAATTTACATTTGTCAATCAATGGTTGGCTCCGGTAATTAGTGATCACTGGAGATGATTTGCATAGTGATTGCCTTCACAGATATAGACATGATTTATACATGACAGAGGAGTGAAACAGATTTTTTGAATGAATCATCCAGTCCTACAAATCGTTCCATTAAAATAACTTTTAAACACATTTAAGACTCGTTTTTTGCAACAAGGATGATAACAATCAAGAAATCTACAAATTTGAATCCAAACCACATTTTAAATGCATGAGCTCCTTTAATTTTGATCAATTATGATTGGCTGTCATTTTGTCATCGTTCAACCCCTTGTTCCTCTGTATCCCTGTTGTAAGTAGGTGTGGACTATGCTATTTTCTTAAATTTAGAATGATTTTTTGTTATCTTTTGATTTATTCACTGTGAGAACCAAAAAAAGAATTGTGGTGAATTTAAAGCCATACAGGTTAAAACAACCGGTAGGTAAATTTAGGGCCTTTATCTCTTACTCACTTGTCTGGTTTGAGATCACGATGTACGATGCCATAATTATGAATGTATTCAAGCGCCAACACCGTCTCGGCAAAATACATCCGGGCCATCTCCACAGGCAGAGCTCCGATGTTCTTCAGAAGGGTCGCACAGTCGCCTCCTGAAGGAGAAGAAATGAAAGTTTTGGCTCAATGGATTCATCATCAAAATCTGAAGCATCATCGTCTTCTAAGCTATAGTTCCCTGTACATTATTCTCTTTGAATAAATATAGCTCATTCTAACCAAGAATGGAACAGGAAAATTTGTGAACATGCCAGGCGAGATTTGACAAAAGACAGAATTTATTCATGTTGGCCAATTTTATTTTCAAAACTAAGTTCCGATACATGGGCTTTCTGGACTGGGGAGGTGCTGTGGAGTACATCATGAATTTAATCTAAGAAGACCAAGGTAAATGTGATTCATTATAATATGAAATAATTAACAGCGGCGTATATTCTATGTTTGTAGTCACACATTCCTAAATCACAAACGTACTGTACAACGGCTTATGACTGCGGAGATTAAGTGTGAACACAACATCTTACCCTCCACGTACTCAATAACCATGCACAGGTGCCGGCGCGTCTCGAATGAGCAGAACATGCTGACCACGAAGGGATTCTCTGCGAAGGTCAGGATGTCCCGCTCCACAAACGCCTGCTGGATCTGGTTCCGCAGGATTAGGTTCTGCTTGTTGATCTTCTTCATGGCGAAGCGCTGCCGTGTCTCTCTGTGTCTGACCAGATATACCGCTCTGCAATGAGGAAGCAGAATTATAATGGAATTAAATGCATTAAACTGTTTCTGATAATGCATGTCATTGCCTTATATGTTTCCATACATATAACATTCTGCAAAAAACAAATAACTTGGGTTATTTCCAGAATTACTACATATTATTAATCTAAAACTAAAAAAGAATACGTATATATGGGTAAGCTTTGGATAGCATAATGTTTTACTATAAGCGTGTGTTCTCACCCATACGCTCCATTGCTGATGAGTTTGATGGTTTGGAAGTCTGATTCACATGGAGGTTTCATGGCTTTGAGCTTCCCCTGAGATGAAACCAGAGAAAAGTGGATGTTATGCAGAGGTGAAGTTGACCGAAGCATAATTTCACTTGGTTACGTCAAACACGTTCTTCCCGAATCACTGCTGCGAGAAGAATTACTCAAGCTGAGAAGTGAGTCCTTAATTAAGACTATGCTTCTGGTTTAGAAAATTGCACGTTATAATAAAGTTTGTTATAATGACATGATTTCCTTAAAAAAAGTTTCAGCAAAACAACAGCATACACATCACTATTCCAGAATTCCACACACACTCACTTCTGCGGAGTCATCAGTTTCAGGAGTGTGTGGTCCCTCGCTGTCATAACTCTCCAAATTCACCATATCTACATGAAAAGATTGTATTTGGTATAAAAAAGATTTACATTTATTTACAATAAAAAGGCATTGTGTAACCATAGTGACTTTTACTCTGAAGAGTAAATATTATTTTTGTTGTTCTCTTCTGTATATGTGATGTTGGTCACATAGGATTTTATAGTACGTGTAAGATGTCACAGTTTGATCCATGGTACCAATTACAAAACATATTTATACGTTTGCATGTATGTCTCAGAATGTACATAAAATACCTATAACTAGAATACAAGCTGTTTACATGAAAAACATAAAAAACGCACAAAATACACATTCAAGTCTGTATCAACTATTTTTGTTATTATTATTAAATTTATAGTTGTTGTAATTTTTATACAGTACCATTGCTTGTTTTAAAGTCACTATGTTTTATTTTAAAAATGTGTTTTGTATTGTACACTAAATTAATAACAAAAAAATTGTCGGCAGCGATAGCCTGTGGCATATAGAGCCAATGCTCTCCCATCTCAAGAGTTTTTTGCCGAACCTGCTCGCCTGTCTCAGACCAACACATTGCTGTGTATTCTATACCTATCCCAATAAAAAGGTTTAAACCCCCCTAAAACATAACTTTAAAAAAGCATTTAGTAAGTGTATTTATACACTAAAATGTAATAAATAATGCAAACACATCTTCACAGCGTGCGGGGTGAAAGCCCAATGCAAGAGCAACACAGTTAAGTGAAAAATCTTGACTTTATATATGGTTTTAGATACAGTACATAATCCAGCACCTCTGAGATTACGTATTTTTGTAGGCCCACTCCACTTAAGGTCGCTCGATATCAACATCATCACCACCAAGCTTCCAACAACTCCTTAAAAAATGTATTCCCTAGTAAGTCATTACTCCGTGAATGAATCCGCATTTACGTTTTAAGAGATTTGTGTCACGTTGCAGTATTTGTGAGCTTTATATGCGTGATGACATCTAACGTCCCCGCCAAAGTAGCTAACTTGCTAGAAACTGTTGTTTTTAAGACACAATAAGGCTTTAAAAATCACGAGCGGGCTATAATTGCTGTGTTTTATGTCAAACTGAAAATATGTAGAGGATTATGTAGCAGGATTTTGCACAGTCAAGTCTAAAAACAACACCTTTAGTTACCATGGCAACCGAGTACTCTAAAGAGAAAAAACTGAAGCATTGCTGGTCTAAATATAATTACAAAAAAAACTCCTGAGGAAAAACATTAAAATAAAGACAACACAAACAGAATTTAGCGTCAGCTTTATCTTTACTAGCTGTATTCATTGTAATGACATTTGGGATTATAAACTAACGCTCTGGGCATCCTGTGCAGTCAGGAAATAGAACAAATAAACTGAAGTGACTCAAACGTGTCAAAGCAATTTCACACTGGATTTGACGGAACCGAGCTAATGGGTCTCCCAAGTGACCCTCAAGCCGAACTACCCACATGATATATAATTTCCGTCTAAAATCTGCAAACTGAAAAATTATGTACTGGATTTAAATAAGACAACATTACGCTTATAGCATGCCTTAACCAACAGTTATTGTCAGGGGAATTCTGCGCTAAACTCTGCGGCAAAAACGTTCAATGAATTTAACAGAATTCTGAAAAAAGTTTCCTCACAATATAATTTAGTTTATAAAAAATATATCTTTTTTTGTTTTATGTCGGGTGCCATGCGTGATGTATAAAAAAAGGTCAACCGCATATAATCTCCAAAATAACTCGCTATTTAGATTTAAACATGGTAAAATAAGGTAAATGGCGCTGAGAGAAAAAGACCAACATAATGGCCAAAGCAAAAACCTGATGTATTTTTATCGTTAATGCTTTATATACAACTTACATTCTACAAATTTATATTGATGTAAAATAAAAATGCTTAAGAATTGGATTACATTAGCTCACTCTGACCAGCCAGCACAAATCAGGGCCTTTTCTAGAAAATCAGTCTGTGTTTTGTTGCCTGTAGCTGTGCAGTGAGGGTAGAGTATAGACGAGTGGTTTGCTAAAGTATGTCTTTATAAAATGCCTCATTACTCTGAGTCGACTGCTGTTTGCCAGGTTCACAGCAGCACTAACACCTTTCCCTGCATTCCTGGCAGGAATACAAAACTCCCGACCGCTCGTGTACCCTCTTAACCTGTTTCATAGTCTCAACACAAGTTTCTCAGTGTGACCTACATATCCCTGCCTTCATCACTCTGAGTCGTTCTAGTCTGGTTCCCTATGGAGACATGTGAGGGTTTTTTATTTTGTTTCTCGCACCTTCCAGCGGATCTCGTGTCAATCCGAGCTGACTGATGATGTATCGTGGGATGTCCGCTTTCATTAACTGTCCTTCTTTAGCATGGTCTTCAGCAGCCTCCAGAAGATGGTAGAACTCCTCGGGGTTGAACTCCTGAACATAGAGAGTGAGCTACATTATTACACAGTTTGACAGAATGTGTGATTCTGATTGGTCAATCGTGGCATTCTGCAAAGATTTTTTAATTGCTACCACCTCAAAATTCCTTCCATCTTAAAAGAAATGTCCCAGCATGTTCACATCACTGATCTATTTGATAATACCAGCCTGGGTTTTGTTACACTGAAGCCTTTCAGCACACTGCAATTTCTTCTTTTGACCCTTGGTGGCCCCATCAGCTAGTTGCCGTGGCGACCATACTACATAGCAGGAGAAGCGACCAAGCCCAGTGGCAGGCGCTACAAGTGGCGCGTGTGTGTGTTTATGGACTCTCACCAGGCATTCAAGCAGCCGGGCGGGACGAGAGATGATGATAAAGAGTTTTTTCACCAGCTCTGTGATGAAGGTCAGCTCTGTACTCTCTGATCGCTCATAAGCCTGATGGGTAAAGAAAGCGATGAGACACATTAACCGCCTGCAAGTTTCTAAAACTATGTTTCATTTTCACACATGCTCACATCATCCAGAAGTCTCTCCAGGTTCTCCTGGAGCTCATAGAAGTAAACGGTGGTGATGAGGCCCTCGCGAGATTTCGTCAGGCAGTTTCGGGACAGCTCGGCGATCTGGTGGTGAATGAAACTGAGGACCCCGTCGGCCAACGGCAGCACGTTCTCGGGCGAGTACTTCTCGATGAAATCAGCCAAGCGCTCCTCCATCTGAGCCGTGGCCTGGAAACAGTTTAAATACCATTGAATGGGGTTTCGTGGTCACAAAATTATTGACAGGTCCGGCAGAGTCATTTAGGACAGTGGAAACGAGTAAATTCAGATAAAATATGTTTGTCAGCATACAGAAATTTTCTGTTAGGTCGTGGGTTAGGTTGTCTTTTTCTAACTGGCTATATATAAAAACAGCAGACATCTATACTGTAGTTAAAAGCGTGTGTGTCTCTAACCTTAGGGAACCGCTCCTTATAAACATGGTTCATCATAACAATCTCATTGTCATAGCAGGATGGCGAGCGCCCGGGGCTATACAGAGACAAAGAAGAAAGTCAAAAGAAGAGGAAGTGAAGATGCACTGTATTTACAGGTATGAAGCTCAGGTAAGCATAACAGCAGAAGAGACTCAGCGTGTGTAGAGTACCTGAGACTGCGAGAGCGCGGCCGAACATGCGGCGACCGCCGTCCATCATCGTCGGTGATGCTCTCTGTGCTGCCGAAGTGTTTGGACAGAAAGTGCAGCTCGTCCAGTGTGGGCTGAAAGGGCAACTGATGCAGCCGCTCCTGAGACGAGCTGGAAGACTGTTGAACAAAAACACAATTTACCGCATAAATGTTTATACACCGCCATAGATTGTATACATGCTAATTTATTCGTGACACAATGGACGAGACATTCAATTCATATTTTTTCCCTGTGATGACTAGATGCTTTCTATGTTCGTCTAAAAAAGTCTACTTTGTATTCATAGGGATTTAAAGTAACTCATTTATGACCAAAATTTTAAGTTCCACCAAAACTGAAAACTCTTTTGTGTGAACTATTGCTAAGATTTCTCTAAGACGAGGCCGTCAAGGAACAGTTCATCCAAAAATAAAGAATTGTGTCATTATTTGCTCACCCTAAAGCTGTTCCAAATCTACATACATGTCTTTGTTCTTATGAACACAAAGGAAGATATTTGACAGAATCCTTATAACCGAACAGTTCTTGGCCACCATTGAACACCATTGTTGAAAAATTGCTTTATAAATTTCTTTGTTCTGCTGGATGTAGGAAAGCAAACAGTTCTGGGACACTTTTGACTACCATCGTCATTTTTCCTACTATGGTAGTCAATGGTGGCAAAGCACTGTACGTCTCTATGTTCATCAGAACAAAGACATTTCTACAGATTTGAAACAACCCGAGGGTGAGTAAATGTTTTTTAAGCCTTAATCACACCATTGTCACATATTAAGAGCAAAAGACAAGTCGGTTTCCTACACAGTTTTCTCAAGTGGTTTATATTGAAAAGGTCATGATGCCCTCGATCTGTCTAACTTAAATGTATGTGTTTCTACAGTCATCCAAGCCAGACTAAACATAAATGTGAATAAAGATTACTAACCTAAATAAGCCAAACAACTTTAGTGAACTGTACAATTAAGTTGTGTAAAACAGTCTGGCCGCCATTTAGGAATCCCTTCTATTTGAGAGTGAATGCTTTTGGCTTTCGTTACAAAAATCTAACTATAAAATCAATAAGATGCAGATCGGAACAAAATTTCTCTCTACAATCTCTGCAATGCTTCATCATTTTAGGTGTATATATGTCTACTATTGGGCTCTCAAATCTACTTATTAGGTTTGAGGATGACTATTGAATGAAACATAATTTTCAAAATGTGTTTACGTTTGGAAAGGAAGTTTGAGGAGGGGCATACCAAAAGGCGTGTCCTTTTTTGATGTTGCTTTTAGCCAAAAGACCCCATGATATAAAATGAATAACGTTACATTTTTATGCATTTGGCAGATGATTTAAATTGTATGACAACCATTTAGTCCTTTTTGTGAGTTTACACATCCGGTATAACTTTTGTTTCTTGAGCAGCTGCTGCCATAGATATTTAACTAGTAGGCAGAGAATGCAAAGAGATAAGAAAGAGTGTGCGTCTTTTGAAAATTAAGGGATATTGATATTTTTGCTAAAATGCAAAATCTGAAATATTTATAAACATGGTAATGTAACTCCACTGACATATCTATATTCATGAGAATGTGAATTCGAACTCATTAGCTCAGTGCTTGCAAAAATAAAATTTTGGAAGCTTAAGAAGTTGTTTGTTTTTGTTTGATCTCGAAAAAAAACAGGTGGCAAGATTTACAATGAAAACTACTAAAGAAACAGAAATACATTTACACTAAATAATACATTTTATTCCTATTTAAATTCTGAGTTACAGTAAATCGTAAGGATTTTTGCAAAAGGTTCTTGTATATATTATGTATTATATATTTGACCTATTCTGACTTTGTGACTCCAATGGTCCTTTATTCTGATTCATTTTATTTGAACTCGATTCAGCTTGTCTTTCATTTGGACTCAACCCATTTATGTTCACAGGCAGCTAACATCTCATCCTGCACATAAGAGATTTTAGGGATGTCTGGAGCTTCTGAGACACAGAGAGTGTGTTTTAAGAAACGGTTGTGGTCTAGTTCGTTTGAACCAAACAATTCCATCCCATGTCAGTCTTGAAGATGGAGAGATAATCTATAGATTAGCCCACTTCTTCCGTACCGTTGAGCTTGGTGTGTTGGTTCCATATCCAGAAGAAGGAAGAGAGGCCAGAGACCAGCGCCTGCCATCAGCCCTATAGTGAAAGAAAGACACACAGAAAGAGAGATGACCATACATGAGCAAAAGTGAACATCAGCATATTGCAGTGGCATCCACCGGCAGGGGGCTAATTGGACCATGCTGACCATCCAAAACACAGCCCGGTGACAAACACCATGAGATTAGGGGAAGACTACATGTGTGTGCTACCAATGACTGACATTAATGGTGTAATGTCAAATGTGACTATTTTAGATCCTAACTGGAGTTAATACAGTGTTTTGTGCGGAGAGTTTGTAAGTCCTTTTCACGAGGTACCATTGTTTAATGTGGCAGCAAGTTGCTAAGCAACCAGCACATTTCTGCACTGTTTAGTGTTGATTTCAGAGAGGACTACATTCCCAGTAGGGTCTTTAAAACTTTCATCCTACACAATCAAAGGGACCGATTTCACAAGAGTACCAGCATGCTAAAAACCAAAGATCTACTTAAAAGACAAATTATATTTTGGACACACTTATTGTTCAAGTGTTTCATTCTCCTCCCATTTAACTCAAAGTAGAAACTCTATTAAAAATATTTTATTTAACCATACCTATATAAATTTCCATAGCAAAGATGCAAAATGGTGACTATCAATAGGAGCGACAATATCGTTGTGTTTAATTATGAAAAAAAATTTAACTTTATTTTAATTCTAATGCAGAAATAAATAAAAAATGTAGTACAACAAAATACTTTAATAAATATTACATTAAATATTTTAGTGCTATTTTTTACAAAAACATCCGTATATAGAGAGAAATAGAAAAGGCTGGAAATAATAATAACATTGTTAATAAAAACATTTTTGTTATGTAAATCATATATAAACGATATACACTACCTAAAATAGGAAAAGATATAAAGTATATAAATAAATTCTTAGCTTTAGTAATAAAAGGACATTAAGATTCAAAGCACTAAAATTAAATAACATTAAACTTGTCTAAAGAGACACATGCAGATAAACAATAATAATGACATTATTCATATTATATATTCATTTATTGTGTAAATAATATATAAATGACATAAACATGAAGTTATTATTTTAATAAAATATATAAATAAAATAATAGATTGTGTGTAAATATATGTATTTAAATAAATATAAATGTAACATAATTTACAGTATATAAATAACTTCCAGCTTTAGTGAGGGACATTAAGGTTCAAAGCACTTGAATAAATTAACTCGTCAACTCGTCAAATAAACTTGTCGACCTGATCCATCTATCAGTATTCTGAGACATACTGCCACAATGAACTTAGCTGTATGTTCTCTGTCAAGGGCTATATTTTATTCCTTGTGTTTTCCGTGAGGCGGTAGCATGCACTATACAATTGATGATACACGTTGTACAACAATCTCAAGCTCAAGATTTAAATTAGCAAAATCCAATATTAGCCTTCGCAGGGCACGGGTGCATCAGACAGGAAAGAACACATTGATCGATCCAGTATCTCTCCTTTACACTCGTCTTCTAGACAAAAGACCAGGTGACGGCCTGTCGATCTCAGAGGAAAGATAGGGAGATGTAAGAGTTAGCCATCTGGAGAATCTCCTTCTTCTGTTTTATAAACAGCTAGATTTAGCATCACCAAACCTCAATGATTCTGTTTAACATCCATTAATCCTGCCTAAATACTAAATATGTGTGAGGTTACATCTTTTAACATAGACAAACATTTTGTTCACATCTATTTTATTTTTGAATCCAAGTAGTGGCACTGACTGTCAGCACTTTAATATAGCAAGTTTTGGAATCTGATTTGTTTGTCCAGATTACTAAATAAACCACGTGAAAAGCATTTGGATTATGGATCCAAAATTATGATTCTTTTGGATTATATATAAAGTACGTTTTCATTTTATTGCTCTATACCAGGGGTTCTCAACCTTTTTGACTCCAAGGCCCCCCACTGTATTCTACAATATTCAAAGGCCCCCATCGCACTTACAAAACTCACAATTTCTAACCAATAAATTTTTTTATAGCTTGACATTAACTGGAAAAACATTATTAATAATAAAAAGGGTAAAATAATAGGTGATTTAAAATATTAGTCATCTTGCGGCACCCTTGGAAGTAAGCTGAGACCCCCCTGTGGTTCACGGGCCCCCTGTTGAGAACCACTTCTCTATACAATGGATTTAAATCAGATATGACAAAAAATGTGTTTTGCAGTCTCAAAATACTGTATCCAAAGAAATTAGTTGAACAGCCGACTGGCTGGTTGTTTGTTTACCTTCTGGAAGATGCAAAGGAGAAATGGGCCGGTGCGCTGGGCGAAAACGTCCTGGGACTGTCCAACGGACTGCTTCCTGTTAGCATTGTAAATGACAGACACACGGAATTAGTAACTCATGTGAAGTATTTCTAACAGGTGCAGCTCATGTGATTTTTGAAGAAGAATCACCTATGTGTCCCGGTAGAGGAGAATGTGGGCGTGGCAGGGTGGGAGATGTGCTGGTTAGGATCAGACTCTTCCTGTTACTGGTGCGACAACTGAAAAACAAACAAACACACAACTATTATATACTCATGGCGGTATAAGAATGAGTGTGTGTGGTCAATTAAAATTATTTAAGTTTTTGAATAGGAATCTATAAATGTATAAATCTTAAGATCAAATCAGATATGCAGAATTATGTCATAAAATCACAAATTTAACGTGACCTAACAAGTCACCAGTATCCTGATCCATCCTAAACTCAAAATTCAATAAATTCCTTTCGACCTCAGAAAACCGCTGAGTCACATGGAAATAAAGTAACAGCGAGTGAAGCCGGACACAAGGACGTAAAACGAGATGCTGCCACAGCAACAACGCCGACACCCTCCAAAAGAAAAATCAGCCCTGTCATTGGCTATTTACGCCTTCATCACATCCAATGAAACACAAACTCCCTGAAACATCCAATAACCTCATTTCCTGACATGATGCAATAAACTGAAAGTTAATTTCCATATTATGTGAAGAATAAATTGAGGACTATTTATATGGTTTGTTCATCACACCTGATCACACGTGTTTATTTGTGTGTGTGTGTTTGTGCATTTTTCCTGTGTGAGTATTGATGGAAATCTTAAGGGATTTATGTGTCACACTGTTCTCGGTCTGGTTTTATAGTTTTGTTTTCTGTGGTGTGTCCCCCCACTAGCTTTGCTCTTATATGATTCTTGTAGTACCTGAGTCTAAATATGATCTATAGTCTCCTGTTTTCAAGTATGTGTGCAGGGCACATGATACCTGTCAATAACATATCTGAGCCGCATTTTACAAAAAAACATTTTCATAAACAAAATCAGGCCTGTTTACAGACCATTATGTATTGATGAAAGCACTATTAATAAATCACAATTTCTTGTGAACCTACAACACATACGCACACACACACATACACACATGTATGTTTTATTATCTCTGTGTGCACAGCTCATAGGCCTAATGAGTTGATTACTGTACAAACTGTATATTTTATCCCCTAATCCAACCCCTAGACCTAAAGATCATAGAAACTTTTAGCATTTTTAGATTTTCAAAAATTATCTTTATGTACAGTTTATAAGCTTTTGTGCCCGTGGAGAACTTAATTTAAGTCCGAACATTGAGTCGGATCCCCATTAGTTGATGTGCATTCAGGTTTAGGTCCCCACTAACATATACAAACCAAGTCCACACACACACATGCACACAAGTCTTACTGTTAACTTTCTTTACAAAGATATTCAAAGCTGCATAATTACCACAAATATTACTCAATTTTTATACAACATAAGCAGTTCACAGCATACACATTTTATGTTGATATAATTCTGGTTATTAGAATCCACCATCACCCTATAAATTGCTTAACCCTCATGAAAGAAATATATATGGTAATATACTGGATAATATAATGCAACATATTTAATAATAAATGTTCCTACATTGGAACCAATCGCTTATATTTTCAATATACTCTTTAAGTAACAGCAATTCCAGTATTGTTTAATATATATTGCATACTGTATCTAATAGGTCACACTTTATTTTAACGTCCAATTCTCGCTATTAACAAATCATAAACTACGACTTTTGCCTCAATAAAGTTAGAATGATAGTTGTTTGGTTGGGTAGGATTAGGGATGTTGAATATGGTCATATATTTGTATGTGCTTTACAAGTGCTGATTAACATCCAATATTCTAATAATATGCATGCTTGTAATAAATAACTTGTAAATAGAGAGAATTGGTCCCTATCCACCTTATTTTTGAACGTAGAAGTAAACGATGTGACGTACTTGCTTTTTGTGTTCCGTATTATAAGGCCAGTGGATAACAATGGAAGTGTTGTTTCACACCGGCGATGTATTACACGAAGAGGGAAGATGAAGTGGCCTGATATATGTGTGAATATGATGTGAATAACAGTCAAAGTAGAGCAAACATTCCTGGATCCGTAAAACTAATAAATGAAAAATGGAGACGGCTGGTTGCTCTTGTATCGCAGGTCTCAACTGACCTCCAGCATCCATCAAAATTTCTAAAAACAACTTAAAACCTCCTAGCCAATAGCAGTCTGTTTTTATGTCTATTTAATATAGACAATAATTTGAGTTGTTCATTTAATCCCCTGGCATTTTTATTTTCCTACTATTGCGAGGGGAATTACACAGGACCGAACGGGACCAGACCGGTTAAATTAATTAACAATAATAACAGAAGCGTTCTTTTTGCTTTTCTATATTGGTCCCGAGTTGGATAATAAAACAAGCAAATTGACCAGGAGACATTTGCAAGCAGGACTTCAATGAACGTGTCATATAAGTTTTTAAGAAGTAAGATACTAAAGTGTTAACATATAAAAATGTGTTGTTCTTTATATTTTTAAATATATATTAAATTATTTAATATTTCAAAGTTAAAATATAGAAAAATATGCTAATCTGCTCAATAAAGGCTTCCACAAAACATTTATATCTCACCAAAGATATTACTTCATATAAGAACAGAGAGAGAGAGAGAGCAATGAAATATTTATCAGAAGTGCATTAGTATCGGCCTCCAGGTAGTAGTATACTCTCTTTGAAACCTCTTACGAGACAGAGAGTGTGAGACAGGAGACAAGCTGAGAAAGGGGATCTAATTGTCCTGAAGTCACAAATGAACCTCTTGAGTCTATTAAAATCTAATGTAAAATGAACTTGATTGTCACAATGAGAAAAGTGAATTCCTATATGCACAATAATCGGTATCGGCTGATAAATTGTCATTTTTAACCCTTTTTTTCCCACCAGCCTTTAAAAAAAGTTGCGAGCCAGCACCAATTTTTTTTTACATTTTCACTAAATTTTGATGGCTCACAGTACATTGTCTTTAATTAATTTATGGACAAATAATATATCAAATTAAAGAACAGCTTTCAAACAAAAGTCACTGTATTCTTCCATCTTCATGTGTTCCTTTTATATCAGCCCTTAGATGTGGGTAGGTTTCTTCAAAAATGCATCACTTTGATTAAATAGCTGAGATATTTTTTATTTTTTGGTCAAAGAATCCACCCAGATTACACTCAGAACAATCATTAAAAAACAGATAAAATATATGCATTCTAGGTTCAGAGATTCTGTACTGTTTCCAAAGGTGTGCAACAGCACCACCTGCTGTATAACAGTACAAGCACCGATTGCCGTAATAACGCGTCTTTGGCGGGAACGTTTCTTTTAAATGATGGAATTAACTCGTCAATGACGGGGAAAAGTTAATGTAATCGGTATCGGCCGCTAATAAGATTTAGGCCGATATGTTATAGCCGATAAATCATAAATAATTTTGTCTTCTCCAGCTACACGCTGCTCACAGTACTGTCTTTCTGTCGTGATCATTCACTTAATGCTATTAGCAAAACAATGTTGATGTTGGTAAAGTATGTAGATACAGTATTTATGAATGTGTAAATTGAGACCTGTTAGACATGTGGCTATTTAGAATTTTTTTCTGGGTTGCTCTGGAAGAACATCTATAAATTGTTTATTAAATAAAAAATATACCAGAAGTTTGTTTAAATACTTAAATAATCACAATAATATTTAAATAACGTATATCGGCAAATATATCGGTTACCGGCTTTCAATGTTAAAGAAGTATCGGTTATAGTTATCGGCCAAAATTACCACATATCAGTGCATCCCTACGAATTCCCTCTGAATCGGTTCTTTCTGGATTTGTTGATCATCTAAAAGCTAAAAAGCTAATGCATTTCAAATTCACCAACATTAGCTCCTTACATTTTGTCATCTGGTAGTGAAGAATGTTAGGATTGAAAAACATGTACAGAGCATCTCCTACATGAGATAAGATGTGACAAAATGTGTTCACACTCTGAATCAAAGTCTGACTGACAGGCAGATCTCATTTCCACAGTTTCTGATGTAGAAACATTTAATAGTCTGGTGTTATAGTCAAGAGAAGAAACAAGCGATTGTGTTTGTGTGTGAGTGTGTGTCGCTGTGCATATGCTTGATCCCTGCTGGCTCTTGGCTCTATCCTAAGAGTGCCATAAATCACGGACAACCAAGCTGCAGATACACTCACATGAGACACCCGTTGAGAAAAGTAAACCCCACTGATGCTTCAGCTCCTCTAATGCTGGCAATCACAGACCGACAACAAAATACAAGACTACATATGCAGAACTGACACTTACATCAACATTCAACCAATTTAGTATTGGTTTATAAAAAAAGGCTTAAAAGCCACTTCTGGCTTGTATTTTATTGATGACAGTAGCCAAAGGGTGTCTCTATGCACTTGTAAAAGAGCAGTTCTGATCTTCTTTCAAAATTCACATTCAGAGAGCGATTTTGCTTATTTCATTTTTTTAGAGTGAACTGTTCCTTTAAGCAATAAGATGACAAGATGTAAGATACACAACGGGCCCTCAGTAGTGAACTCAAGCCACTTGTTACTATAGCAACCGTTTGAGTAAAAATGTAAAGCGTTGCGCCATTCGCCAACTAAACATGAGAGAGTTTCAGTGTTCAGTGTTCAGTGAACCATTGAGCAGACTGAGGCTCAGTGACATTCTGAAATGTATATATTCAGAGATTAAGAAAAGGAAAGAATCCTGACAGAAGAAACTGCATGGGCGAAGACAAAAAATGAATAAATCAAGAAAAGGCATTAGGTTTGAGAGAATGAAGTAATATCTTTAAATAGCTTTTGCTCTTCTCATTTTAATTCACCTGCCCTGACACACACACACACAAATCAAACTCATCTAATCTTCCTGCAACATTAAAAACGTGTAGGTCATGGAAGGGCCAGTAGTTGCCATGAAGACTAAACCAATCACAATTATAACCCGCTTAGACTCTCAAAGAACACAAAGAAACAAAGTCACACAGAGACTCAGTCAATAAACACAAATACAGCACGGATTAATGGGGTAGTTCTGCCAAAAATAAAAATCATTCATCCACTCTCATCTCATTCAAAACCTGTATATGACTTTCTTCTGGGGAACACAAAAGAAAACATTTTGAGATTTGTCTCAGTGGTTTTGTGTCCATACAATGGAAGTCATCGGGGGCAAGTGAACTTTGGCTACCCAGGTTCTTCAAAATATCTTCTTTTGTGTTTTTCAAAAGAAAGAATGTCAAACAGGTTTGGAATGACAAGCTGCACATACATTCACCTGTTAAACACATCAAAGAGCACACATATTGCTATTTTGTATGCAAAGTCTATGAACAAACAAATAAAGTGAAACAAATCTGGGTGTCTGTGCATAAAAATCCAGCTTTAGGACTGATTGGTGTGGTGACCTAAGGTCACGTGACTTTGGGTACGCCTATCATTGCTGTGTTTGGTCAAACGCATTCATCATGTGTCGCAAATTGAACGGCTACCATCATTACTGGATAACGGTTTACAGGTGGTTGGATATTATATACAGTGTATAGATAGAGATGGCAGGGATTTCACCTTACCGGTTTGAGCCCGAGTCTTACGAAGAAACATCCGAAGACGATAATAGATAATAGATAGACGATAATAGATTGAACACTTAAATTAGCCAAGTTCATAGCTAGATAAACAAACTGTAAATAAATAACGCAACAGTTAGCTCAATGGTTCTTAAACTTTTTTGGCTTAAGTAGATGGAGATGGAGATGGTGGTCTAGTGGGTTAAACCACTGAACTGGTAAATCAAAAGGTTGCTGGTTCGATCCCAGCAGCCACCACCAGTGTGTCCTTGAGCAAGACACTTTACTCCATGTTGCTCCAGGGGGATTGTCCCTGTAATAAGTGCTCTGTAAGTCGCTTTGGATAAAAGCGTCTGCCAAATGACTAAATGTAAGTACCCCTTTTTATGATTTGTTCAACCAAAGTACCCCTTTTCCAGACAACAACATTTTACTTTAAAATAGAGTGAAATGAGAGTCAAACCTTTGTTATATCTAAATTTATTAATTCATTTTTATGCATCTTTGTGTAGTCCTAATTTCACATATGAATACTATTATCATAATTTATTGATTTTCATTATTTATTCCTAAATGTCAGTTTCTCTCACATACCCCCTGCAGTACCCCAGCGTACCCCCATTTGAGGTTGTGATTCGCTGGAGGTAACAGGTCCAAATAAAGTTGGTATTGCCTCCTCTTTCAAGAATAGCCGTTTAACATATTCTTCGGTGAAATGACGTGTGCACAGTAAAGCCCTGGGGTTATACTCCTTTGGTGTCATTTGAAAAATAAATTGTAACCATTGTTTACTCAGAAGTTCTTCCTTTAGTAGTTTAAATAAAACAGACTTATTTTCTCAAAGTAGAACACAGGTTCTAGACATTATGGAAACGCATCACGAACGAGCGACAGTGTTTGGGGGAGGACAGTGAAGTCGTGGCAGTCCCAGCAAAACGTAGGCAGGGACTTTTTCTAGCGACGTAGATACACGGCGGTTAGAAACTCAGACTAGGTCATGTCTCGTTTGCGTGATTCAGAGTCGACTCCCTGTTTTACAAGCCAATAACTTTGTTATTCATTCACCTTCGGATTTACAACTTGGCAGACTGCTTACTTTAAAACAAGGCAAGATTATTTAATTTTCATGATCTTATGTTACTTACTCTTTAAATAAAATATGAAGTGTTATATTATTAGACACTAGCCAAACACAAACCGGAAGTTAACTGGGGGTCAGGCTTGCGGGCATCCGATGAAATGGCCTATAGGCAATTGGATGTCAGTACTACAGCTAATAGTGGTTTGCACACAGATTGAAGAAAGATAAGAAAAGGTAAAATGTGAAAAGAATAGATGAATGTGTGAAGATGAATGGCCCAAAGGAGGTGAGTAAAAAAGAGGTGAAAGGGATAAATATTGACTCCAGGGGCACAGCTTACAAGGTGCATCTTTTTTTCTTATAGAGGGTGACAGAAAGGAACGTAGGATCAAAAGATTTTTTAAAGGCCATGTTATGCCTGTATTAGTACAGTGATTTGTAGAGTGGACAGGAAGCGAAGTGGATGAGAGAGAAGGGGTGGGGTCAGAAAAGGACCGCGCGCCGGGATATGAACTCGGGTCCCTCGGGACACACCGGCGCCATATGTCGGAGCACGAACCACTCAGCCATTGGCTCCAACAGAGCAAATGAGGTTTTATATAAGGAGACCAGATGTCCTGGTTTACTATCAGTCTGTGAGGTGCTTCCTCAATTCACCAAAAACAGTAAGCATAACCAAGTTTCATCTGTTGGTATAAAAATGATCAAGAAAGATTTCTACTGTAGTTAATATCTCTACAGTTTCTCTAAGACGGTTTTGAAAAAAAGAGAACATATGAATTCAATTTATTGGTACCCCTGCATCACAGATAAGAAAGCAAGTATCTTATATTTCACAAAGGTCACAAAGTGAACTTATATGTGCCATGACACCAAAGTTCGCAACAAAACATAATTTCGACATTCTGTGACTTGTCTGACTTGACCTTTTTGCAATGCAGCAAACAGGATGAAAGTCATTCGGAGACCTAAATTCTCCAAGAGTGAATCTGCATTTTGTACGGACCAAAGCAGAAAATCCTTAAACTTAGCAGTCTTCAAACAGCATTGGCATACTGAGCAGCACTGTGGTCCATTTCATCTGGATTCTGCTAGTGTACAAGAGAAGTTGAATCAGCAAGTGAGCCGTCTTTATTTTCAGACATCTATAAGCTTCACAAGGTTTATGGGAGAACTTTAATCGGCTGTATTTCAGAGCATTCTCTCTTCCTGCACTGATTCAATTCAGTTCTCTCCCAACGCTGTCAGACACAGAGCACATCATGTCAGACTAAAGGGATGCTGTTTAATCTTGTTTTCAAACTGTTTGTGGCACATCTACCACACAACAATTGCTCTGTGAAAATCTAATCCCGATAAACCCGATCTTGATTGGATTTAATTGATTTAGCTTACATTTAGCAATTAGCCACCATTAACACCAATAATTGTTTGCGTAAACAGAGACTATGGACAGTGCGGACATTATTTCAGCGATGTCTTAGTCTACGGTGTGCAATTCTGATATAAATCAAAGATAAATTCTACTGGAATATCCAATATGCAGATATACATACATATATACATATATTTCTTTATTTTAAAGTCTACCTGTAGTGGTTATCTAACCCTTTAAAAGTCATCTTTGATCATCAACACTTTTTCCTGTGAAAACAATTTCATCATCCTCTAAAATGCTTTATTTAGTATATGTGGATTCTTGAATATGCATATTAGCCCACGCCTCCACTCAATCAGAACAGCTCAGACTACCTGATCTACTCACCAAACTGTGTGATGTGATTGGTTACATGTTTGTGAGCAGAAAATATTGAATCATACTGCGATGTATGTTACAGTATATCGCTATAGCGATTCTCGGGTGTGATTGACTTCCATTAAAGAGCTTTATTTTCACAGTCATTTCTAAAGAAGAAGAATTTTTTGTCCAGCAGAATCTGTGATTTCCAATAGTTTCAATAGCATTGTTTAGATTCAATGCCTCCAACATGGCCAACTTCCGGATGAAGGGAAGTTGACAGTGACACCATTGTTAATGTTTATTGCTAAACTAAATTGGATTAAAAAAAGCAGATAGATCGGGAGACATTCGCAAGCAGGACTTCAAAGGACGTTTCATAGAAGTGTTTTAGAGGTATGCACA
This sequence comes from Triplophysa tibetana, assembly GCA_008369825.1. Lineage (NCBI taxonomy): Eukaryota > Metazoa > Chordata > Actinopteri > Cypriniformes > Nemacheilidae > Triplophysa > Triplophysa tibetana. The sequence continues at coordinate 9,517,308 of CM017896.1, read as the reverse complement.
CACGCACAATATCAGTGTATTACAGAGGTTATCTTAGAATGTGTGTAGCTGAATTCTTATCACCAGCTGTAGGACTGTGATGAATGTGAAAGTTAAGCGTGTAGCTCCGTTAAATGTGTAAAATCTCTGATAAACAAACACTGCTCCTAAGGAAGCCCCCTGCCTTTTTTGTGTATTCCTTTGGATGGAGGTTATTCCAAAACTCGCAATAGTGACATCCTTTACCCAGGAAGTAAAGGGCTGTAAGTCTGATTACAGCCGTTTTGTGTAGTCATTGAAAGGCGAATTCCATCAAGACAATATCTCGCTTGGATAATATTTATTCAAGTTTATTTTTATATAGCGCAATTTTTTTGCTCTAACAGCAACATTACACGAAAAACTAAAGTTTGAAAATTGGCCTCACAGGGAATGGTACCTTTAATGTCAGTACATGGATACTATAGATTGCATTTGTTTGACAGGGGAGCATCTGTTAAGTTTCACTTTCACTTGCGTATTACTTGTGTTACCACATTGTTCGTCTATTTAAAAAACTGTGTCTATGCTCCACATTGGCTTGACAGAAGAATGCAGGAACTAAATAAACCCCTGACAGAAATGACACATGCTGACATGCAGTAAATTTTAGTATGAATGGACCGTGTTTTGGAAACGCTCGAAAAAGGCTAGTGTGGACAAAGAGCGTTTTGAAAATGAAAACTCTGTTTTCAAATTAAAAAGCATGTGTAGACAGAGTGTAAACATCTCAACCGACTTGAATCGTCACATATTATAATCAATTTTCAACCGGCTCTGGGTGGATCCATACATAAGCAGGGGTGGTTTTTGAGACCGCATTTTCTTAACCGAACATCAGTTTTATGAAGAAAACTCAGCATGTTGTTGACTAATGAATTTGCACAAGCTTTGTTTTCCAGCATATTAAAAAGACCAGACATATAAACAAAATGAAATACTTGATTTCACGACAGGGTGACATTAAATTGTTCCTAAATCTCTGTTGTTTGTGTCAAGATCTCAATGAATGTTTCTGAACGTTTAATAACAACAATGTTAATTCACAGTCTTTTTTGTGACTGAGAATAGAATGAACTGAACAAATCTGATCCGCTGCTGTATCTCACAGTTTATGAATGAATCAGCCATGAATGAAGTCGACAGTGCCATGAACTGATTTAGGGTCAGTGACCTGAACTCTTTTGCACTCAGCATCACAGGATCAACATCCACTCATACAAAAACATGGCAGATTATTGCCGCAGATCAACAGGTTTAAAAACTATAACGACAAATGAGATCATGGCATAGAAAACCTTTTATCCTTTAACTGTTTTTTTTGGCAGTGCTTTCATTTCCTGAGCTGAGCTCTGGAGATGATTGCTGTGGGGTTGTGAAGTCATGTCAGTGTAAGGTACAAGAAATGGTGGAAGAGGATATATTAAAGTTTGGTGATCTGAAGAGATATCTGAAGTCATCTTATACAGTATATCTGATTTCATCATATGAGAGTTTTGTAATACTTTCTCTTGCTCTTTCTATGTAACGTTAAAAAAAAGATATTTTATTTTAAAAAAAGATACGCCGTATACCCACTAGAAAAGATCAAGCGTCCTGGAGTCGCAATCGGTTTTCTCTGTTCGCCATGTATTATACTTTCTGATGATAACTCACCCCCAGTTTTAAAACCACTGCGTATTCTTTAATAAAATTTGTATATTTCTTATCAATAACATAACTGTTATTGGCATATTAAATTGTATCTAACTAAAAAACTTCACAAACGTTAGTTTGTATCAGGATTCAGTAAATGAGGGAGAATGAGAAAGATAACTTACATTACAATGTTCATAATTGTTTTAGATGATTAGAGATGAGAACTCCTGGCCAGCCTTGTGAAAGTAAGGCTAGAGCACAGTAGGAAAAAAACTATGGTAGTCAAAAATGCCCCAGAACTGTTTGCTGTCTTACATTCTTCAAAATGTATTATTTTATGTTCAACAGAACAAAACAAATGATAAAGTAATTTTTCCAAATATGGGAGTCAATGGGTGTTGAGATCTGTATGGTTATAAGCATTATTCCAAATATCTTTCTCTGTGTTCATCAGAACTAAGATATTCATACACATTTGAAACAACTCGAATGTGAGTAAATGCTGACAGAATTTCAGAAAGTATCTCTTTAAGCATGAGAAGCCTGCATGTTTAACATTAAAAATAAGTCAGAATGCTTGAAACACCGTTGCATCCCCCATTAATAGTAATAGTAGTAAACTAATACAATTTAAGTAATGCAATATTTTAGCAGGTTGGGTTTATGTAGAAATTGTATATCACAAATAAATGTATAGCTGCGTTTTGACATGGATCACGAATGTGCATTGAAAATTGCCAGCTGATAAAACCTGTGCTTTTGGGGTTGTATGCATATACCATCTTAGGCTAAATGTTAGACAGCTTACCTGGCAGAGTTAGACAGTGACTAACAAAACCACCAAGTCCCCCCAGCTGTCATTGGCTATTTAAATCTTGCTTAAAATAAATCTTTCAGAACATACAGAGGCATACTCTATGTATTTGTGAGTGTGGTGGTGCTTATGGGTTGTCAACCTGGGACAGGTAAATAGGCTGGGGGAGAAATCAGAGTTTACTTAATACAAAAAACTAGACTACACCACTGGACCCAATAATCTCGTTTCCGTCTATCGTGTTCCCATTCTGTCTCTGATATAATTCAGCAGAGATAGAAGAAACAAGCTGTAGACATCAAGTTAAAACCCGCACTTGGCAAGAGAAGTTCCAAATAAAGAGAAAGTAGAAGTGAGTAGCAGGTGTTGAAGAGAGCAATAAACCACTCTGTTCTTCTCAAATTTAGGCCAAGTTGTCTCCTCGGGCTCTGCTCTTCATGTTCATCTCATTCATATTCCCTCGCCATATTTCTCTCCGTCTGCTTTTCTTTTTGTCCATAATAGCATTCAAACCAGCTCATATTACAAAGGACAAATTGTTTTTGAAGATCATTAACGCAGCACAAAATAGTCTATTCTCAATCAGTTTTACTGTACATAACCATTCCAACGATAAAAGTTATGTACATTAAAGAAACTTTCACTTTTTTTAAGTAAATTTACTACGTTTTATGCTGGCCATGCTTTATAAGGAGATAGTTCATTTGTTCAGTATTTTTATAGAGTTCTGATTGTTCTCCCCGTATGCATTGTAGAGGATCAAGCTATTTTCTCTAGAAAATCTCAAATATATTTTATATGGCCCTTTTAAAACAAGAGGAAAAAAATGCTAGTGGAACCAAATAAAATATTCTTACATTCAAGATTCTAAAAAAACAAACCACTCGATCATACACACGCAAACACATTTTCTGCCAGAATGTCACTAATCTAAGCTAAGCAGAATCAGTGTGGACAGAATGGAGCGCCATGGGAGACGGCCACAGATAAAGTAAAAGAGAGAGAGATTTGAGCACACTGCGTACAGACCAGCACTCACATGTGTTCAAAGCCGCTTTAATCTCTCCTGTAACACACATCATACACATTATTGCACAACCATAAGGGGACACACAACCTCTACCACAGCATATGTGCAAAGCATAAGCACACAAATAGAAGCTGTGTTATGGGTTTGTGCCAAGCCAACCGTGTGTGTGTGTATGTGTGCATTTAACTGGAACCCATGAATGCCATCACTCATAATGATGTCTTCATGTATATTGTTATTAAATTGGCATTATATTAGTTCTAGATAATGATTTTGCCATTAATATATCTCAATATTGGTTAATAATTCTGATATACATACAATTAAATGAGACCACAAGAGACAAGTTGCAACAATGCTTGGCAACATTTAACATATGCTTTGTGTTGGGCCTATTTAACAACCTTTAACATTATACCATGTTATGAAGTTTAAATGGCTTAAGTATGTTAAACACACATAACTTACTAATAGAAGCTTGAATACTGTCTATCTAGGTGCAACAATTGCATAGTAACTAAATAAACTGAAAAAAATAAACTGAAAAAAAAAGATGCACCATTTGCACTCCAAATATTCAAAAGAAAAATAACATTACTTCAGAAGAAAATATTTTATATGGTTTTATAATACATTATAACAATAAAACTAAAGTCTGAGCAAGAATATAACAATGTTTTAATATAATTCACATAATATGTTTTATTATATACTTTAAATATACTATGTATTTTTTATAATTTTATTCATAATATTAATATACTTTAATTTATCTGCAATCGAATGGTGTGTCAAAACAGCCGATATCGACTAATATCGGTTCTTAAAACACATTTCATGAGCTCACACGTACAAAACACTATCCACCATCCACGAAACAGCGGGAGAGGATATGAGGACATTAGAATAAACAACACCTAATCTTCATCAACATCATCATATTCATCACCACTACTATCACCATCATCATCGGATTAGCAAACATTGAATTGTTAAAAATACATTAATGACAAGTGAGCCAAATAAATCTCTCTTCCATTTACCTTTTCGTGCGGCGGAACATGTTGCTATCCTGAATGCCCGGTTGGGCGCAGAAGCACACACACCCAGCGATAAAAGCAACAGCGGTAGCCGAGTATGCCAAGACACACTTTAACTCACAGTCACGGAAAACAGCCGACTAGGCCATGACACGTCTCATCCTCCTTCACACATGCTCCCCTGTTTGTCTGAGTGTGTGCAGCTGAGTGATGGAGAATGAGAGGAGAGAGAGAGAGAGAGGGAGAGAAGGTAGCTCTCAAGGGTAATGTGCCAAGCCAGGAAGTAAAGACAGCGAGAGAGAGAGAGAGAGAGAGAGAGAGAGAGAGAGAAAAGAGAGGGAGAGATACAGAAAAGAGAGAGCAGGGGGGAGGGGGGTTCAGATGAACAGAGGAGAAATCATAGGAGGGCTGTCAGCATATGTGTGCGTGTGGCCATTAAAAGCCTATCAGAGCCTCAAGAACAGAACTATGGAAGTGTTAATGGGAACCTGAATGGCATGGGAGGAGTAAAAACGGGAATATATATATTCATGCGGCTTATTCATCAGGGTTCTTATTGGTCAATTGTGTTAAAATAAAACATAATTTAATATATATATTTATAATATGTAATGTAATGTACATAATATAATACATTTTTTTGTTAAAGTTGAAATCAGAAGTCTATGAGCAAGAGACAGAGCCTAAGTAAGGGAAAGAGAGAAACGAAAATGTTAAGCTTAAATAAACCTTTCTTTGGTTCTTACATGATACTTCAATCTGACTGGTCCATGTCATTTTGACGTGTGGGCACAGCCCCACCCATCTCTGTATGCCAGGGTATATAAGAAGTGACATCATCTCGGTGCCCTAGATAGCTCACCACAGTAAACCTCGCCCGAACATTCAAAACATGTCATGTCATTGTTTGGAAGGTCTTCAGGGATTGGGAGCCTTATTTGAAACCACACATACACTGCAAACAGGTCCAGACGGCCATTAAAAGCTGTTCATTTTAATAATAAATGATCGAGATGGTGGCAAGAGAAATGAAATATAGATGAGAGAGAGACAGGGATGAGCTTTTAGGAATTATTGGGTCAAATTCATGAGGGAAAATATGACCGGTGATAACGGCTGGAGGAGAGGTGTGTTTGTTCTGGCCCAACTGATAACATGAAGCAGTAAAAGATTATCTTAACATTTTGACAACAGCATGTTGATATTTATCAAATTAATGTACCATGTAAATTCAAAATGTTACATTTAAAAGCATATTTGTTTCTTAATACTGGAATCGATTGTCCAATTACACTGCATTAAGCACAAAGAATTCAACAGATTCATCAAACTGCGTAAAGCCCTTTTATATTTTTGGACCTGAAAGCATTTCCTTGTCTTTTCAACCCCCTCCCGAAAGAGAACACACGCGCAGCCGGTGCATGTCAGTGTGTGCAAATGTTTGTAACCTCTGTATTATGTGTGTGAGTGCCAATTAGCAGGTAACAGAGAGGATAGTGCAAATGTTGGCACACCTGCTCTTAGACCATCAGAAAGAAAAAGCAATCATGTCTGATCTGCAAACAAAAGCCCAAACTCACATAAGTGCTCTGGAGTGTGAAATGAAAGTGTTTTTGTGCTATATATAGGCCGGCTGTGGATCACACAAGCAAACGTTCAGTGAAGACTGGCATAGTCAGACGAAGACGGCTCGTGTTTTCATATCAGCACGGAGCAGAGATTCAGCACCAAGGCCAGCGCTCCATTGACATTCCTCCGTCCCCCTGTATTACAGCATCGCATTTACATTAACACACATGCTGCACTCCTGCGATATGCTATTTATTACTATCATGCCACATTACTGCACTTGCGGTCCAACATTCAACACTTGTCAGGTGCCAAATGGACAGAAGCTGGTGATTTTATTACATTTACATTTATGCATTTGGCAGACGCTTTTATCCAAAGGGACTTACATTGCATTGTATTATACATTTGTTTCTGACATTGTGCAATCCCCTGGATTCGAACCCATGACCCTGGCATTGCAAGTTCATCTCAAATTGTGATATTGAAAGAAAGATGAAGTGATTCAGTTCGATTCGTCTACAGAAAACATCTGCCACAAGTTCTCTTTAAACAGCTCTGACATCAGTGAAAAAAATGGCTTTCTGAGGATTATCAAGGACGGCAGATTGTTTTTTCAAGAACTCAGTGCGTGCAGCGATGCATACAGAATGATGAAAATTCCCTGCATTTTCATAGCTACTAACATATATTTTTGACTCAAAAATGAATTGAAATCTACTCAAAAATGAGTTGAAACCTGACAGCAACACAGAGTCAAGTTTGATACATTTATCCACTGATCGAAATAAATAGACTGGCACTGCACTTAGTTCAGAAAGAACACGTGCTCGGGTGTGTTATTAAAAAGATGTATGAATGGACATTTTTAATTTCGAAGGATTGTTTTCACATTCTCTGTCAGCACAAAAAAGTAATTTCATATTACCAACAACTGTGGCAGGTTTATTAAAACATGGCCAGGAATTTTGGTTTCTAATAGGATTGTGTTTAATAAACCAATGCCATCATCTGCATCACGTCACCATTATCAAATGTTCACAGGCAATATGGAAAACAGTTTTAGATTAACATGAGGACACACTAACCTACTGTTCTTCCTGGGCAGGGGAAGATCCTTCTGGAAAAGAGAGAGATATAAATGTTAAACTAAGCGATTACATTACCCAGTGTAAAGGAACACCATCAATAACTGCTCGATACCAGTTTGCTTCAGGACAGAAATATCTTGATGAATCTGAACAGGAATAATTTTATACCAGCTGGCATTCATTATGACCCACAATGCCCTGCGGTTTGCGAGAGGGAGGACAGCACTTAGGGGAGAAGAATACCCAAAACATTAAACCGGCCAATTATACAAACAAGGTCACTGGAGAGATCAAAGAGTGCAGGATAGCAGGAAAGAGGCTGGGCTGATGGCTGCTGTCGGGGGGAAATGACATCACCCGCTATGACTCGGTCTGATGACATCGTGTGCGACAAGGGCTCCCTGCCAGCAGGACCGGCGCCACTGAGCAACTAATGGAGCATTAAGTGGACAAACACACTCTGTGGTTGCCTGCTGTATCTGTGTGTTTGTATGCTGACATCACATTTCTTAAAGGGACAGCTCACATAAAAAAACTATTGATATTATATATTTGAAGAGCCTTTTTCCAAAACGCTATAAATCCATTTTAATAGTTTTCAGGGAAATTACATTTTCTTACCTAGACCCATACATTTTGTTAATATTCAATTTATCCTGTTAAAATGGTCTGTTGGCTCAGTCTGAACATGTTAAACAATGATTGTTAAATGAAACAACAATATTGTCGATTATAAATTCAATTTTTTTTTTCAAAACGCTACAAATCCATCCTCTTTATCAAAAAAAATGTTGGTTTATTTCTTTTTGAAAACAAACAAACGAGAGAACATGAAACAAATGACATCAGGGCCTCATACTATAAATTAATATAAATCAAATAAATGCAAATGCATGAAATAAATAACAGCCAAATAAAATAAATTAACTAAATAGTAATAAAAAAATTAACTCAAATAGTAAAATAACAAACTAAATAGTAAAATAAAATAATATTATTTCGATATTTTCCACCACATACAATAAATCATTTAATAATAACACATATGAATACCACTAACGAGCGAATTCTGATTGGTCGAGGTTTGGATTGGAACAGGTTTCGGGATTTATAGCTTTATGGACAGAAACTGCATCATGCAGTACATTTTAAACAAGGAAAATAGCGATATGGCATGAAACTTTGATGGAGCAGTGAATAGATTGTGCACACAGCAAAATGGCATGCCAAACTAAATTTCTTTAAATTTGGCATTTATTGCGTTTTGGAAAATAGCTCTTCCTTTATATGTGTGTCATTCCAAATTTCAAGTTTTGTGGAGAAATGTTTTTTTCATGAAACTTACCAACATAAGGGACTGTTGAGCTTGGATGGTTTCATAGCATTGCTAATTTTTTCAGTCCTACCCATAACTCTCTATGCTACTCAAATCCTTAGATATTGTGCAGGAGCCTTTTTTAATTTAAGTCTGTGGAATATATTCACTTTATTATCATCCACAAGTTAAATTTTTGATAGCTTTGGCTTTTTAATAGCACACTTCTACTCACCAAACAATGTAATTGGAGGATTATTCACCTTCATCTGTATTAACCTTCATTCCTAACTCTATGTATGATCAATGGAAAACACAAAAAACTCTCATGAGAGCCTTCATTTCTGTTAAGAAAATCAAGTGTCATATTATGTATCGACTGTCTGCAGGGAGTGAGACAGCAGGGGAAAAGTCAAAACAGTATTTAATTTGCATTTTCGTGTAAATAACTCCAGTTCAAGTGACTCAAATGTTTTCTGTTATTTATTAATTAGAATTGTTTTTTACACTCTGTTTGCATGTTAAGGGTCAAAGGTCAGGGCTGAAAGAGGATCTGTAATAAAGGCCCTGAGGTCAGGAGGAAGGATGGGGGAATATTTGATCTCGATCCGAATTTGATCTCTGTTACTGTATTGATGCTACGCCAAGTCCTTAGAGCCATTCAAACAAGAATGTTCCAGTTATTAGCCATCAGTGCAGGAATCATGAATGACCAAAGGCAATAATAATCCAATAATAATGCTACTACTAAACATAACTATGGTTCTTATTTGAGGGTCCCATTATTTCAAGATAAATCAAAGATCATCTTAGATGTCTCAGACTTGCTCCGTCTCTTAAAACATATACTTATTGACTGATCATCAACTCAACCTCTGCTCAACCTGCTCTACATTTTCCTACTGGATATCCCGTTACACTCGGAAATACAACAGTCTACCAAATCAGAACGAGGAGTGAATTGTTTCATTTCATAATCAATTTATCTACATCTTAATGCTCACATGCAAACGTTTACAAGATGTGGCAAAGGTAATAGAGGCATCTGAAGTGTTTCTGATGGAGTGGCAAGAAATATAATCAATACAGGACACATAAAGTTACCTATCCATAACACTGACTCAACATAAAGACACAAGACAATATTGACAAACACTGGGCTCATTACATCTTTAAACTTCCAGAGCAGGGATGAATAAAACTGGATGGCTGCATCTAAGACTAATGACACAGATTGGGCTCGACGCCGGGAGAAGAGAAAGCCTCTCGTTTTAGAAAAGATATAATAAGGGATGAAAGGAGATATCAGGGTGGTATGAGTTGCCAGACTGGCAGAACAGAACAGTACTGTTAATCTGAAGGCAAACAGAGAGATTTTACAATGGGGCTGAAATGACTTCACAGATTAACAGTTTTGGAACACCAGACCAATGAGTCCAAATATGTGCCTTTAAATTTGCAGCATGAAATGTATACATATTATATACAACTATCAATTTATTTAAAATATAACAAAATAAATACATAAATAAACATTTACAAACACTGTACAGTGTACAATAGTAACCAATAATAAGATCCTGAGGTGTAAAACATTTGCTTTTGAAGGCTCTTTGGGTTAGTTTAAACAATCAACACGCAAAACTTTTAAGGGTCAAGTGTGTAATTTTTGGAGGATCTTTTCAGAAATGCATTATATTTCACACAGCTATGTCTTTAGAGGTATAAAGTGAAGCGTTATGTTTTTATTACCATAGAATGAGCTATTTCTATCTACATACACTGTGGGTCCCCTAACATGGAATTTGCCATGTTGTTTCTACAGAAGTCCTAAACTGACAAACTGCTTTGCAGAGCGCGTTTCGTAAATACGTTATCTCCTGTGGCAAAGAAGCAAAAACGTGACGACAGCTTAGTTATGTGTCAGCCACCTTAGTGCCTCGAAAAGGAGGGAGTGAAATGAGCCATTGGTAGCCATTCACAACCTCACCCCCAGATGCCGCTAACATCTCCATGTTGCTCCTTTAAGGTTATTATTAGAGAAAACTATTTGGCAAAAATCTATAATTATGAAGAAATATGGTTATACAGAAATGAATAGAAAGCAATACGCTCACAGGAGCTTCTTATAGAAATTTTGTTGGTCCTCTCTTGTAGTAATATTTTGTAACCACTCTCTTGGGTTTTCACTCAATAAGCTTTGCACGTGTTTTGCTAGGCCTCCTTCAGTTTTTCTTAATGTTTAGCTCCATGCAATTCCATGCAACATGCACATAATTTCACAGTATTTTTTAATGAAGAACACAGACTGCAAATTGGAGATGGACATCACCACTGCCTTATAAAACCTATTTTATAGTGTTGTGTTATAATAAAAGACAGGCTATAACTTTTTGGTTTTCCTTAGAAAAATGTCAGTAGACGTTTGAAAATTTGCATTGCATTCACAATGGTTTTGTTTTAGATATAATATTAAAAAAACCTTGTAAAAACATACTACACTAAACAACACGTGATTAAGCTATATTCAAGTCCTACTCTATTCATTCAATCTTTAACAAATTCTTTCTCAAAGGTTTTGAGCTGTCAGGTTGCCATTAACATCCTAACATCCTAATGGTGCTCGATTAGCAAATTCCTGCCCCAGGAACATCAGAATCTCCCTAAAGTCCATCTCAATATCCAGCACATGGTGCTCTGATGGAAAGATCTTAAATGTGTGTGCGTCTACGCATTTGTGTCTAAGTATGTCCTGTAAGCCTACACCACGATATGCAAAGGATTTATAAGAATCCTAAGTGGCTGCTTGTGAAATCTATGCACAATGTATGTACACACACACATTCATCCGTCCAGTATCCTAACCATAATCACTATAGGCTCTGCACAGCCCTGATGCACCTTTACACAATAAAGCTGTTTGCAATCGTTAAACTGCCATCCCAGACTCCTGACCGGTCGATTCCCAAGGGGATGACTTTCTCCGAAATGCTCCCAAAAGTCTGGCTGCCCTGGGTTGCTCACAATTCCCTGGCATCAATGAAAAAACCAAATGTGCGGCCTCCATCTAATAAAACACTTTGCAGGCGGAGAGCCATTGCAACTTTGCATCGCTCAGATCCATATGGCTTTTTGGCGGAGATCAAAGCTAGCATCCAGATTCTACATTTATACAGGCAGCTGAATGTGACGGGGACATTGTGAGAATTCTTTCATTAGGCTTTATTATTTGTCCCCGAGATTTACAAAACAGCATTTTCTTCCTTAAATTTTTTTCTGTCCCTTATAAGTAGTTTCTTTAAGTGATAGTTCACCCAAAAATTATTGTTTACTCACCTTACAGTCATTTCAAAACTGTATGACTTTCTTTCTTCCACAGAGCACAAAAGAAGATATTTTGAAGAAAGTTGTTAACTGTTTCCTATTCACTTGCATTGGTTTTGTGTCCAAACAATAAAAGTGATGGGGGGCTGTTGGTTGGCTACCAACGTTCTTCAAAATATCTTCTTTTACGCTCTGTGCAAGCAAGAAAGTCATCGTTAGTGTAGATATTTTTTCTATTAAATATCTTGCAGGACTTGGCTTCTGTGATGACATCACTTATGTTAAAGGTGAAGTATTTCTAAGTAGGGAGATATATCCTCTATATTTTCAGCATTTAAAAAATATTTGATATACAATTACAATTACAGATCGTTATATATAGGCTTGTGGGTGACTTAAGTATAAACAAGCTGTAGTTTAAACATTACATTCTTTTAGTTTCCAATAAGGGAACTGAAAGGTGATGACCGAAATGCCTCGCTCGCCTCAAGTTGTGAACAGCTGGTTTGTATTTAATTTCAGCTGAATTAATATGGGGAAGTGAAAGAAACACACGTTGTTCCGACTTCATAAACAGCAGATGGTTTCCAAATCGTACCAACAATGAAAGCTTAAAACCTCTTTTATACCTTTTCTGTTTATGCTGGGCTGGGCAAGACGTGCTGAGGTGAACAATGGCCACCAAATCTCAAAGCACATATTAAAAAGTATATGCATGCTGCATACTAGCAACCTACGTTTGTAACTAAATGTTTTTCAATATGTTGGGATATAACGGTCTTTAAAAAGGTAAGAGGATCGATGGTTACATGCAGGGTGGGCCCACAAGCACAAATTTGGCAAAAACATGCTGAAACATCTATGCTTTTAGTTGGTGCGCTTATTTTAGAGATGTTTTATAGCATAAAATACATTAAATTTCTTTTTTACATGAAATGCCACAAAATCTGTGGCCCCCCTGGATCCATCTGACTCCCAGGGGGCCACGGCCTCCAGTTTGAGAACCATTGATCTATGTTATCTTATAAACCTACAAAGGACTGAATGTGCACAGCTGTACATCAAAGACGTTTTATAAAGGGAAAAAATGAACAAACTACCAGACATAAAATCTATCAACATAAATAAGCACTGTCTCTACAGTACAGTGAAGTAGTAAAGGATCATCAAAAGTGTACAGTGTGCACTTGTTCAAGCATGACACACCCCTTCCAGAGGCCTATAAATAAATGTACACTAATGCTGCTAACTTACATGATACAGGAAGATGATGATTTTGATTGGATAAAGTTTACAAGTTTCCTGTCAAGAACTAGGGTCATATTAGCGGCGCCTCTAAGAATCCATTACAGTAATAAAATCAAATTGAATCAGATATAAAGTACACACAACGTCATCTCACCTGCATCCTCCTTCGGCGGATGATACCCGAGTCATCCATAGTATCGCTCATGTTGCACGTCTGTGAAAAACCGCGGTCACATCTGCGTTCGTTCACGTGTAGGCAACTCAAGTGGAAACTCTTCTGGAAAGAGTCCCTCAGCTGATTCGTGCACCTTTACTATGGACACAACGCTTTCTTACGTTTTCAAACCCGTGTACTTTTAAGCTTTTTCGTGTCTTATACGAAGCAGATGTTAAAAGTTGCCGTCTGTTTCCATTTCTCTCCTCGACAAGAGAAAATAACACGAGCGGCACTGATGTGAATCAACATCTCATGGGCGTTGATGCGCGAGACATCTCAACAACACTCAGCTGATGAAAAATCCACTAGATGAAGGTTCAGTCATACAGGATATCGTTTGATAATGACGTAAAAATCAAATCTCCATGAGCAGGGTCCACTCGCGTGAATTTCGGGGTCAAAAATAAGAAAACGATTCAATTCTGGCTTCACTTTCTCGGTCCGCGCGAGCGCGACGGAGGGGCGTGCGATCTGAGGACGGTCCTTCTGGACATCTGGAGCACCGACGACACATCCAGCCGCACTAATGAACCGGCGTCTGTCCCCCAGAGGACCTCGCCATCATATCATATTCGCTGATGTAATGGCATCGTTGGTGTGAAATGCATCCAGCTTTGATTGGTGCCGTTTGTCTTCTGTGGATTTTTTTTAAGGAAATACAGTAATCATTTCTTCCTGTGATGTACTAATTGAATCTGAAATTTGTCCCATAAACGACTGCCTCCCATGTCCGGTTCACAACACATAGTGCACTGGAGAATGCGCGTGTAATGTATCTTCTCACGTGTTAACCCGTTGATGCCCGGACTGGAGTAAACGTATAGGTGGCGCACATTTAAAGAGATAGCCTTCACTCCAAAATGAAAATTCTTTCATTCTCTTCCTAACACCATGTCTACACCGGACGCCACACGACACGATAAACCCTTACTGGATGCGATAAACCCATTAAGAACAAGCAGGTTGTGATGTCGCGTCCGGTCTAGATACTGTGTTACATGTTTTATTTGTAATAGCAGGATTACTATTTTGAGATAAAATCGTGTACATGAAAAGATTAATAAAAACAAACACATCTGAGCACTAATTTTAAATTGCCAGATCTGCAGTAGCATTATGTCGAAAATGACTAGTATTTGTTGTTAAAGTTAATCTAAATTTATAGTACTACATATTTTTACAGGAGCAATAAAAACGTATTGCATTACAGTAACGTTATCAAATCTAATGTCATTGTGAATGGAAAACAGTATAGGTAAATACAAATTTCTTTATTTCTTTAATTTTGTGGGGAAATATGTCCTGAATATATTTTGTGAGACCCATTAAGGTTTATAGGCTATATATTTCAATAACAGGTCTTTCAAAAGTTTAGAGTTCATTGTTACTAATGCTTAGTTTAGTGACTATTTCTTTTGTGCTTTTTTCTATCTATGTTCTTGCGGTGTAATAAAAGCATAAAAACATGCAGCGATGATTCAGAAAAGAGAATATAGATCGATTTATTAAATGTAAGAAGGATTATTATAGGAAAACCTGTGCAATGTTATCCTGGCTTATGAAATGTCTACTCATGTACAGTATAAACGGCAGTATTTGCTGACACCAAACTTATCATTACTAAAACTGTAGAGGGTCTGCTGACTCTTACTGTACCGAACACACAGTTTGACAGCAAAACCAACTCTTTAAACAAACCGGTTTTTTTCATTTGTTTGATACTAATACAGTATCAACCTATAGCCAACAAAAAGATAAAAACAAGATACTATCATATTTAGATTCAATTATTCTCTTTGGAGATCATTCAAACACTACCAAAAAAGTCACAAGCTATAGCTATTGTTTGGTTTAAGATGACTTGACATACAGTATTCATATGAACTAAACATGCAACTGTTATTTACAGTAACAACACACTAAAATAGAAAGTGAGTGATACATTCACATCATTTATTATCATATGCATCTGAGTAATAAAATATGTTTGGATTACTTGTATGTTTTGTGAAATCAAAACCCAAGCAGTTTACTTTTTCAGTTTAGATTAAAGAGATACTTTACCCAAAATACCCATTTCTTTAATTCCGTAGATGAGTAAATGACAGAATTTACATTTCTGGGTGAAGTATCACTTTAAATCTGTTACTTATTTCATGATCAACAATATGTTCCGTTGCAGTGCATTGTTGACTGCCATATCAATGGCAACAGTGCCAAACTTGGGCGTGAGATTTTCCATATCCTAGAAACATCTTAAATGAGCCAAAACAGACGCCAGTACGTCCCAGAGCATGAAATCCATGACATCGGCAACAGTTTAAAGACCCAGGTATACTTGACTTTCCACTTCCGAGTTCGACACATGCGCAGTACAAATAAGTATGTTTCCTCTACAACACTGTAAGAGGGCAGCTCCCCTATAACTAGAGTACTTTTAACGCGCATGGGCTGTCATACGCATCACGTCCGCACGGTCTCGAAAAAATGGGCTGTAGGCAGACAGGTATGTAACGCATACGGGGACAATGTAACGCGAAACGCGTGTAATTTGGATGCGTTATCGTGACAATTTTAAACGTGACTTTTGTTCAGTGTAAACGCGAAGTTTTCGGGCATGTTATTTGAAAACACGATCGTTTTTTATCACCATAGCGCAATATTTTTAGTTGAGTTTAAACGAACGTTTTTTTCATGTAAACAGATCATTTTTGAGCGTGTAATATTTTGACGCATGACATACTAATCTTTCTGTATTAGTTGAACTGCTGACAATTTGAGGTCGATAAATAAATTCAAATCACTAATTACATATCGCTGTTATTTAATTGCTTTTATCTTACGTCTTTTGTGTTAAACTAATATTCTATTTGTATGGTCTATAACTTGGATGTATATTTACGTTTTTTTATAACAACTTAAGGTTGTCAGTTGTGTTGCTAAAACCATCAGCCAACTAAAACAAAGAAACATAGTTAAGCTAAAAATGAATAGCATGTGCTTACTATGCAACATTTTGAGAACAGTGGAAAGAATAAATCTTCATGCTTCAACAATGTCACTCAAGAATGACTCTAGCATCAATTAAAACCCCACTTACCACATACGGACTGCATCGAAGTAACTGCTATAGAAGCCATGCCAATGACAGTTCTTTACAAGCTTCAGGAGTCTTTGCAGCGCCAAACTTAAAATAGGCGTTCTTAGTTTTAACTTTGAACAAGTCTACATCATTGACCCTTGGAAAAAACCTTCAACCAAATCTAATTTATGCAATAATTTGCAGTTTGTGTGAAGTTAAGCTCAAAAAAAAGTTCCACACATTAAACCTCAGGGTATAGGGATGTTATTTTTGGATGGGTACAGGCTTTTTGTACCTACCATGCATTACGTAATAAAAATCAGTCCTGTAACAAGTACTCCAAATTGTCGCTTTACAAGGTAAAAGGGCTTTGAGTGACAAATATGAACCATAAAATGGCAAACATGTAAATGAGATATGCAGTTCTTCCTGAAGGACAACCACTTATAGACCCTGTATAAATCACTAAAAAGGTTTTATTCATCACATGACCTCATGGCCATTTCAAATTACAGGGGGCCATCCCCAAATTCATTCACATTCAGGGGCCCAACAGAAGCCTGCTCCCACCATAGGTCTATGGAGAACAGACAAGTAGTGAGAAACTTCCAAGACCATAATCAGAATCACTTGTTACTGTGCGTTAACCCATACCTCCAAGAACCTGATCGCTTGCACTACTGCTGCTACAGGTTGAGTCACAGCAGCCACACACCTGATCAGTTTCATCCACAGACACCCACCTGCCAAACAAGAGCACATCCTCAATGATAAAGTCAACCTACTGACCGAGTGAAGGCTATTTGGGGGCAATGTACCCATTAGGGGAGACGGAGCAAGCCTTCTGCTCAGAATTTGTTGCAGTGGCTACAGGAACCGCCTTCAAAATGCATGTGATGTAGACCTGCAAAGACAACAGGGTTCGGGTTTCCAAACAGTGCACTAGAATGTACTCAAAACCAAGGCAAATACATAGCAGCCCACTGCTCGCTTGCTGGAACCTGAAAGCCTCCAGCTGAAACTGCAGCTTATCAACTTGAGTTTGAGGCAGGTAGCGAGAGCTCGAGCCAGTGAACTTGTTTCTTCACCAGGTGCCTGGTTGATGCCAAGTTAAACACCGTGGAATACTTCTTGGATAGGCTGGGTAACTGTCTTACCCATTATTCTCAATGAAGGAGTATTTGGGAACAGAGTTCACGTCAGGTGACACAGTGAATACGCAACTGTCTACAAACACACGGACAGGTACATGGTTGTACGTCTTTACAGAGGCCTCAATATTCACAATGTAACCCAGGAAATACTGGTTTGAAGGCCTCTCAATCTGCCACTTATCTGTTTCAAAGAACAAAATAGAGAAGGTCTACAAAATTAAGTTGAAGCTACAGTAAAAGCTATATAATACATACCAGTCATAAGCTTGAGGGAAAAGACCAACCGCTCTTCTGGAACCTTAGTAGCTGCATATGGTACCCAAGTGGGCACCAGGACATTGCTGCTCACATTATGCATTCTGTAGATTATAGAAAAAGGTTGGTCACCGCAATATCTTTCACTACACGCATGAGAATGCATCCACCTTGAACCCAGAACCGTACCTTGGATAGTGACACTCAATACTGACCACAGCACCACTACTCCTTACAATTGGATCACCATTTGAAAACTCTTGGGGAGTATAGACCAGGGAGAAAGTATAAACAAGCTCATCTTCAGTCACCTAAAGAAACAAGAATGTAACTCAAGAATTATTCAAAACTAAATCACTTTTGGTAAGAGGATCAGCTCTCACCGTTAACATGCTGCCACATCCATGCAGTTCGGATTCAAAGAGGAACACTCTAGCATAATTGTCCTCCCCTGTTGGTCCACAGCCTCCCAATGCAAAACCAGAAGCCATTAGTAGTTGTCCAGTCCCAAAGAAGTCCTCAATCACTTCCACATACACTGAATTCTCACTGCACTGAGCGCCTACACTATTGGAAGACAAAGGGAACCGCTGCTCAAAAGGAATCTCTGGCTGTACAGGTTCTTCAGGTTGGCTTGGAAAGGTCCACATCAGTTTTATCATGGGACCCTGCATAAGCTGCTTAGACTGAACACCAAGAGGATCTTGATCAGGCTTTCCACCAACCGCACCAGGAGTCTGCATTGAAAACTGAGAAGGAAATCTCTGTGGCACAAGCATGGGGTTGTTGGTTTGTGGAAACTGAGGCATTCTGGATTCACTCTGCTGGGGACTTGCATTTATGGCCAAGGCCTAAATATACAAAGTTTTTGTGTTTGAGCAGATCTTCCTCGCCATTGTGCTTCAGACAAGACAAATGTAAGCACCAGCACCAAGCCAAACCCAGCTTGCCACAACCCCATCATGCTGTACTTGAGTTTCCATAAAGCAGTAGAAGCCCAGGATACATTTTTAATACATCTGGAAATCAGGATGACTCTGCCCCTCTAGTGATTGGCGTAATGTTATTCTAGACCTGTTCATTTATCTATCGAGCTTGCAACAGGTGAATTTTGTTGGACATTTAGGACGCAGATATAAATCTTTGTATTAAGAGTTACTCTTGCTTTTTTAAATTAGGCCTAGTCCACACCTACACGGGTATACTGAATCCAAAATGGCGTACTTCCTTACTATAAAGTAGGTAAAAAGCAGTCGGCAAACGACTAGTATGTCTAATCATCTGTATTCCCAAAACAGTATGTGAGAAATATCTGGTGATACCCTATGTAGTAGAAGAAAACAGTACTTGGACAGAGTAGTATGTCTGAAGAGCAGTATTCATAAAAGAGAAGGCGAGAAATTCCCGGATGGCTTACTGTTGACGCCCAGATTCCGATGCACTCAGTTATTGTACAGCTAATGTAACATAAACATTGTCCATGATTTGTTCTTAAATTGACCATGAAAAATGAAGAGACATTTAAAAATGGTGCAGTTTTATGGACAAGGAAATAAAAGAACAGATGAGGAGAAAGTGACATGTAAGCGAGAGCGTGGTCGGATAAAATTTGGAAAATGTCCATTTTAAAACATACTTTGCACAAAAAAAACACCACAGAAGAGATTTCCTCAGGGTTTTTTTTAATACGTAAATTGAATGCATATTAGAGCAACGTATCTACGTGAGAGACAACAACCAATAGACAGAATACAGACAAAAGAATAATAAGTCAAACATTTTTCTGTTACAAAAAGAACATTCCGTTGGTATAATCATTCTTCAAAAACGTTAACATTGCTGACTTTAATATCTGCTACCGCCAACTGCCTCTCCATATTAAAGTGTTCGTGCCCCTTCAATTCACATTTCGACGTGAAATCATTCTCGAATGCTTCTATGGTTAGCAGTCTGATGTTGTTTTATGTAAGGCTTTCATTTAAATGTGTCCTTGTTTTGTTTTGAATGTATGGTCAGTGAATAAAGGAATTAATAAAATGACACAAATTTGTCCCGTTTGTCTCGCCCCACCTGTCATGTATCTATTCCCCACTAGTGGGGCCCGTCCCACACTTTGACAAACTTGACCTTTGACAAACTTGAGCAGCATACAAATGTTGACAACTTTTCATTTGTGAAACTACGCTTTACTTTCACTGGCTTGGTAGAGATTGATCAAAATAGGATCATATAAAATCTTGAGGGTGAAAAGAATTCAACCTGTTAGTAGCTTCCAGCAGGTCTGGAGAACAATCATTGTTAATTGATCAAGGAGAAGCTACAAATTGTGAATGACGGTTTACAGAGTATATAAGACTAAACACACGACTATTAGAGTGTCTACTTGTAGCAGGATGGCAGAATTTACAGGGATGATTTGTCTTGTGGCTAGTTGTGCATGGTTTTGTGTGTTCTGTCATGCTGTGCCACAGTTTAGTAATTTTCCCCAAGAGGCTCAATCTCCAGTCTTCCAGCAAACTGTACAACAGTTTTCTCAGGAAATTCCTCTTCAGAAGCCAGTGGTGCAGTCAGAACCTCTTGACAAGTGTGTAGTAGCTGATTATGAGCAGATCCAGTGTGGACAACCTGGCATCAGTGGTGAAGAGTGTGAAGTGATAAACTGCTGCTTTAATGGACAGCAGTGTTATTATGGATTGTCAGGTAGAGGTGTAAAACCAGTCAAAAGTTTCTTGCCAATCTGATTACCTGATAACTTCCTGTCTTGTTGCAGTCACTGTCCAGTGTATAAGAGATGGTCAGTTTGTGCTGGTGGTGGCTAGAGATGTTACTCTGCCTCGTCTGAGTCTGGACACTGTCCGTCTGCTGGGTGGAAATGAAGCTTCTTGTGGTCCTGTCGGTTCCACGCCTTCCTTTGCTGTTTACCAGTTTCCAGTCACCGCCTGTGGCACCAGCATGACTGAGTTTGCTGTTGATGAGTTGGATGTCTGGAACCAATTTGATGTAAGTTGTGTTTTTTGCTTGCAGGAGGAAAATGGCTATGTGGTGTATGAGAACAGAATGACTTCATCCTATGAAGTGGGGATTGGACCTCTTGGATCCATCACAAGGGACAGTCAATTTGAGTAGGTCATCTGTGTTCTCTCAGTACTGTGAATTCTTGAACGGATGTAAGAAGCTAGCTCTTTGTTGTCTAGACTTCTCTTCCAGTGTAGATATTCTGCCACTGCTGTGGAAGCTCTGGTTATTGAGGTCAACACCGTTCCACCACCTCCACCTGTAGCTGCTCCTGGACCCCTCAGGGTGGAGCTTAGACTGGCAAATGGCCAATGTGTCACTAAAGGCTGTGCAGAAGGTAAGGATGTGCTCTTCTTCAAAAAAGAGTGCTACTTGTGGCACTGGTCTCCCTCCAGCTGGAACTGTAACAGTAATTGTTCATCCTCAGGAGATGAGGCATACACGTCCTACTACGGTGAGGATGAGTATCCAGTCACAAAGGTCCTGCGAGAGCCTGTGTATGTTGATGTGCGCATTTTGGAGAGGACTGACCCAAATCTTGTCCTGATGTTGGGACATTGTTGGGCAACATCAGCCCCTAGTCCTCTCAGTCTACCCCAGTGGGATCTTCTAGTTGATGGGTGAGCAGGATCCCAAGCATTTGTCCAGAAAGTGTGCTGTGAACGAGTCCTGACAGTCACTTCTGTTTTAGATGTCCTTACCAGGATGACCGTTACCTGACGGCACTGGTTCCTGAAGTTGGCTCATCTGGTCTTCAGTTCCCAACCCACTACAAGCGCTTTGTTGTGAAGATGTTCACGTTTGTGGATCCCTCATCACTGGCCCCTCTGCAGGAGACCGTATGATTTCCTTAAATCTATTTTTGTATCCTCGAAATTGCCTTTTTGTATTTGTTGCTAAAGCTGATCTCTTTGTTGGTCAGATCTATTTTCACTGTAGTACCGCCGTGTGCCACCCTGCTTCTGGTTCCTGTGAGCAAAACTGTGCCAGGAAAAGTAGGTGTTTTACTTTGGTTTGTGTACAACATCAAAAGATATCAGTTTCATCTGACTGTTGTGTTCCAGGGAGAGCTATTGCTGGAAAAAGGAGTGAAGAAACTGTGGTTTCCAGTGGTGGTGTTAACTTCACGATGTAAATTTCATTGCTGATTTTAATAAAGTTATTAGACTACACCTGTTATCAGCATTCGTTTACACCGTGGCATTTTCAGGAGTTTTTCCCTTAGGACAATTGATGCGTCTTAAGATAAAGAGCTGGTTTTAAAGGAAACGACAGAAGGTTGACCGTTCAGAAATGTGCTCTTAAACCGCTTGATTTCTGATGATTTTTAGCCGTACAGCCCAAAGATGCATTGTGACGCAAGCATGTGCAACATTCATTAACTGTCTTGATTCCCTGTGATGCTTAAAACTATAGCTGATAGCTTTGAAATGCCATACATTTTGGTTTCTACCTTGGTACTCAAAATGAAGACTTGATAAGAGGAGTTTTAGGGGATGTTGGGACGTCTAAACGTGGAGAAATTGAACTTGTTCAATACATTTTTGGAGAAGCTTTGTTTAAGGTTGACCTCAACATTAAGGTGAAGAAATGCTTCAGAAATATTGATAGGACTATTTTCACTGCATATTGGCATTTAACAAAACTTTATTCACATAGAATGTGACCGAATGCTAGCCTGACATCAGCTCCGATCAACTCTACTAATTATTTCATATGTATTAATTTTGGTCTTTGTTTTGCGAAAAATCTTTCATTTGGCAGTTTGCACAACTTTAATGTAAAACGGTTACCTAGAAATATTTTAATTTTGTAAACTTTATCAATTTTTTAATACTGTACTTTAGCATAGGTGTTTATACTACATTTTGTAGTTTTAATGTCTAGCTGTTGTGTGAAGAGGTTAAATCTGTGTTTGTCCAAACGAAAAAAAGAGACCTGAAGTGTATTCACTCTGATACATGTCCAGATACGTAAGAGTCAATGGCAACTTCCGTTAGTTTCAAATTAAACGATGTTAAGCAGAACATGCCTTAATTTTAAGCTTGGTTTTCTTCCTTTGCTTTTCTCTTTTTAGCTTCTGAAATGTACCACTGTGGCCTACCAGCGCAACCTTATTAAAAATTTGTATCTTAACCTTCGGGAATTCTATTGTGATTCCATTCAATTTTTATGGCCTCTTGAGCTAGTCGGATGTACAGTCGTGGCCAAAAGTTTTGAGAATTACATAAATATTGGAAATTGGAGAAGTTGCTGCTTAAGTTTTTATAATAGCAATTTGCATATACTCCAGAATGTTATGAAGAGTGATCAGATGAATTGCATAGTCCTTGTTTGCTATGAAAATTTACTTAATCCCTAAAAAAACTTTCCACTGCATTTTATTGCTGTCATTAAAGGACCTGCTGAGATCATTTCAGTAATCATCTTGTTAACTCAGGTGAGAATGTTGACAAGCACAAGGCTGGAGATCATTATGTCAGGCTGATTGGGTTAGAATGGCAGACTTGACATGTTAAAAGGAGGGTGATGCTTGAAATCATTGATCTTCCATTGTTAACCATGGAGTGCTAGAAAGAAATGTGTGCAGCCATCATTGCGGTGCATAAAAAAGGCTTCACAGGCAAGGATATTGTGGCTACTAAGATTACACCTAAATCAAAAATGTATAGGTTCATCAAGGACTTCAAGGAAAGGGGTTCAATTCTTGTAAAGAAGGCTTCAGGGCTTCCAAGAAAGTACAGCAAGCGCCAGGATCGTCTCCTAAAGAGGATTCAGCTGCGGGATCGGAGTGCCACCAGTGCAGAGCTTGCTCAGGAATGGCAGCAGGCAGGTGTGAGCGCATCTGCACGCACGGTGAGGCGAAGACTTTTGGAAGATGGCCTGGTGTCAAGAAGGGCAGCAAAGAAGCCACTTCTCTTCAAAAAAAACATCAGGGACAGATTGATCTTCTGCAGAAAGTATAGTGAATGGACTGCTGAGGACTGGGGCAAAGTCATATTCTCCGATGAAGCCCCTTTCCGATTGTTTGGGGCATCTGGAAAAAGGCTTGTCCGGAGAAGAAAAGGTGAGCGCTACCATCAGTCCTGTGTCATGCCAACAGTAAAGCATCCTAACACCATTCATGTGTGGGGTTGCTTCTCATCCAAGGGAGTGGGCTCACTCACAATTCTGCCAAAAACACAGCCATGAATAAAGAATGGTACCAAAACACCCTCCAACAGCAACTTCTTCCAACAATCCAACAACAGTTTGGTGAAGAACAATGCATTTTCCAGCACGATGGAGCACCGTGCCATAAGGCAAAAGTGATAACTAAGTGGCTCGGGGACCAGAATGTTGAAATTTTGGGTCCATGTCCTGGAAACTCCCCAGATCTTAATCCCATTGAGAATTTGTGGTCAATCCTCAAGAGGCGGGTGGACAAACAAAAACCCAATAATTCTGACAAACTCCAAGAAGTTACTATGAAAGAATGGGTTGCTATCAGTCAGGATTTGGCCCAGAAGTTGATAGAGGGCATGCCCAGGCGAATTGCAGAGGTCCTGAAAAAGAAGGGCCAACACTGCAAATACTGACCCTTTGCATAAATGTCATGTAATTGTCGATAAAAGCCTTTGAAACGTATGAAGTGCTTGTAATTATATTTCAGTACATCACAGAAACAACTGAAACAAAGATCTAAAAGCAGTTTAGCAGCAAACTTTTTGAAAACGAATATTTATGTAATTCTCAAAACTTTTGGCCACGACTGTAGGGAGACAGGCTTTTTTGATATGGGCACATGGATGTTTCAGAAAAAAACTGGCAACGGCTTAAGTCACTGTTTAAAAATAAACTGAAAAATACCTTTAATCCTATATCATGTCTGACCTCTGTCCAGCAGTAACTCTGATGTTGAGATTATCTTCACAAACTGACATATAATAGTTGTGTATGAATGATTGTTGTCAGTCTGTAAAGATGAATCTAACATTGTATAGTCACAGCTGGACATTGGTCACACATTCAGAAAATGCTAAAAAACCAAAGACCAGTGAACAGTTTAATGGACCAGGACAAACAAGAAACCCTTAAACAACTATCTAAAAACCGCACACACACTGGCATTGATTTTCCAGGTTACATAATACAGTATTTAGAATCAGGTGTATGTAGACTTTTGACCACCATACTGTATATCTCTTCATAGGCCTGTCCATATGTAACATGCAAGGCAAATTTCAAAGTAAATGTAAGGAAATGCTGTATAATGCTTGAAAATATTAAAATCATCCTCTGTGTTATAAGAGTAAGCCAATCGAATGCAGTCCGTAAAGGTTTTTTGGCAGCTTAATATTAAAACGTCTAAGAGGCATCTCAGAAGAGCAATTCACTTTTCCACATGTAGGAGATAAAACCCGCCAAAGTTAAAACGGGGATTCTGGGACGTAAAGATGAGATGACAGACAGCCCATGACATAGGACTTACATCACAACCAACAACGTATCACTCAGAACTTATAAGTTTGCCTACGTACATGCCAAATCACAATTACGATATGTATTTGATTATTACCTAACAGCGCATTATTACCTAATATGCATGCATATGGTACTGTGCTGGGCTGTTTTATGTATATTTTTAAAGTAACATTCACTAAAACTCAGTGATATATATTGAAAATATACGTTTAGGCCACATACACACAGCGCATACGTTGCGTTCTTAATGACATTCTGTACACATGGATTTTGGGTTATTAACATTACATCTCTATTACACACTCTATAACTGACTTCTCTCAATGTTTTTAAAAAGATGCAAAATATTGCGCACACCTACCGACAGGACGTTCCTAACGAGCAGATACAGAAAGCTGGCCTACCTTTCCGTGAAAAGGTGAGCAGTGACGCCTGGTGGTAGAAAGTGGAATAAACAATGTAAGTGTTGATTAAAGTGATGGTTCACCCAAAAATTGAATTCTGCCATCATTTGGTCACACCCATGTCATTTTCATACCTGTATAGATGTTCTGATGAACACAGAGATTTTAAATTGTAGGAGCAATTAAATGGTATTCAAAGGTGCCCCAGAACTGTATTTCACTTTGTGTTCAACAGAACATTCCTGCGGATGATGTCACAGAACTGAAAATTGCTAACATTCTTATAATTATTTTTTGTGTGTTTATCAGAAGAAAGACATTTATACATGTTTGAAACAACCTGAGGTTGAGTAAATAATGGCAGTATTTTCATTTTTGAGTGAACTATCCCTTTAAGTGCAATGTAAAGTATATTTGAGTCCAAATTTTTAGATGACGCATTATCTACAGTGTGATCTGTTGGCCTGGTTGGTTCTTGTCACATGAGATGCGGTGTCTTGCACCTTTCTGAAAAGTTGAGATTCTTTCATCTCGATGCTGCATGAAAAAAAGACCGAATCGCACCACTGTGGAAAGCCAAGAAGGTCAAAAACGCAAGAATCTAAGACGTCAACAACACGTTAAGTACTTGTTAAATACACGTAAAGTACACGTTAAGTACACTTAGAATACACGCACTCAACGTGTTGTTGACGTGTTAGATTCGCACGTTTTTGACCTTCTTGGCTTTCCATGCACCGCATGCGGGCCTATTTCCTCGCGGCTGTCACGCGTCTACATTATGAATCGAAATGTGAATCGGGCCTACGGGTTCCTTAAACATTCAGAAACATGTATTATTTGTAATCTCTTTAATGTGTATTCTAAATGATGTACGTATGATGTACAGTCAATACATTATCCGTTATCAGACTTGAACATCATTTTAATCGCCAGAAAGAAAAACTATCTGTCACTAACTAACTTGTGTTACTCAGCAAATTGTTCTCGAAATAAAACATTTCAATGACATTAGCTAACGGAAGTGTTAAGGACAAAAATGCTCTTATCTACCCTAGTTGGCACATGTTTAGTGGTACAGATAACCAGATAAGCCTAATCCACATGTATAGTTTAATCAAAACATTCATGTTTCTGCTTGATTGAGTAAATGATAATGTACAATCAGTGGCTAGTGGAGAAATATAAACAGGATGATCAGCTTTTTAATTGGTGGGTTTTCTTTAGAATTACGCGTAGTTGAATTATGTAGTTGAATTGTATGAATTTATGAAATTGCATGTGGAAATATATGTACTTGTGCAACGACACTTGGGAAAAATGTTTTAAGTCATATTGGTTGAATAAATTCCAGATAACTTGACACTGAAAACATGGAGTGTATAGTATGGGAACTATGTTAGCAAGTGAAAAAAAGAAAAAAAAGATGAGACTTTTTTGTTGCAGAGTATACTTCACCCAGACACACACACTTTACTGTTGAGGAGGAATGAAAAAACACTTAAAAACTTAGCACAATGAATTGTGAGAAGTAGGTCTCAGAACTGGACCATACGCTCACGTGTACAGGTCAAATTGGATTACAGACTGTAGTGTTCCCTGGGTCGCATGATTATTTACGGCAGCATGGCCTTGACTGACATCATAATGTTCTCAATGAGATCAACAAGAAGCTGTGTCTATAAATAATTAAATACTTATAAACTACACAAATTAATTTCTTTACCAAATGTAGTATTTATCCTTACAACAAAATTCAAATTACTTATGACTCAATTGTTATTTTTACATCTATTTCCAAACAAAGTTAAGAAGGATTTCAACCTAGTATGAGATGCTGAGCAACTCCTGGCGTGTCCTTTATAGATTGATATTGAGCATGAAGACACCGTGTCTTTTTAAAACAATCGTAAACATTTATGACAACACTTTTAAACAGCTTTACATTTTATTTTAAGAGACAGTTTACACAAAAAGAAAAATTCCATCATCATTTACCTCAAGTTGTTCCAAATATATTTTTTCGTTCCAATGAACACAGAGAAAGATATTTGGAAGAATGCTGCTAACCAAACAGTTCTGGGCCACCATTTACTACTGTAGGAACAATAACAATAGTAGTCAAAATTGCCCAAAACTGTTTGCCTTCGTCTTCTGTGTTCAACAGAACAAAAAAGTATAAAGAATTTTTCCTGCTATGGTAGTCAAGGATGGCCAAGAACTGTTTGTTACTATCATTCTTTCAAATATCTTTCTTTGTTTTCATCAGAACAAATACTTTATACAGATACGAGGGTGACTAAATGAAGAAAAAAAAATTATCTTTGGGTGAACTGTTCCTTATACTCAACAAGGGACACAAGAAACAAAAATGTTTAAGATGTGTAATAAGTATTGTAACGTGCAACACTCGTATATTTTTATCTAAGACTTCCTGCTGGTCTAATCCCTTCTCTGCATTACTGAGCCTATAGGACTTCACCAACAGAATTAAAGTTAACCTGTCTGACCGTGCCATTCAAGTTTAGCTGATCCTCTGTTGGACTGTCTATGTCAATATCCTATTGATGCACACAGACACTGGGTGTCATGACGGAGGGATGAGGTGAGGATTATAAAGGATGGAACTTCACATCCTCTCATGAATGGACGTGTGTGTGAGATCAGACTGAAGCTTGACTGATATACTGTATAACACTTCATCAGGTTTCAAGATCCTAGGAGAAATGTACTTTTCTTGACCACCAACCCTGAAAGGAACCCTTGAAAAAAGAATCCTCTTGAAAGAAATTAGAGTGAACTGGAATTTACGTCTGTAGCTCATTTACGTCTGCAGGAATCATGGAATCGATGTCGCATATGTTACCTCGGGCAGATGGTTTAATGCCTCGGAAAGCTCTGAAGGTTCCCGCTCGTGGGGCCTCCACACAGTTTGTGGGTTCCACCATCGTCATCCTCTCTTCTTATGCTGTGGCGACGCTAGCCATGAACTTTGGGAAAAAAATCCAAGATCAGCGGATGGGCTCTAACTCTTTAAAAAACTGATGTGAGATATTCTGGGTTACACGCTAAACACATTATTAGGACTGAGTGATCTGCGCTCACTTTCATAGAGCACTTTAGTCACGTGCTAATGGCTCGTGATGGAATTAAATATTATGTGAAAATGCCTTGTTACGCAGGCATCTCAAATTATACGATCTGATCTGATAACAGAGTCTGCTTTTAGAATCAAGCTGGGTGTGATATTTGTGGACTGGTGTGCAATATGGCATGTTAAAGAAACAGGATAACATAAAAGTATTCAGGACGGCATCAGACAGCCTTTTATTTCTGTTTGCAGTCTCACCAACACCATGTGTTACTAAATAATATTACAATGTTGTTTCTTTATTCTGAATGATATCGAATGTAATTGAATATCGTCAATATAATTTAAAAGTGTGCAAAGTAATTATAATAATTTGTAATATGTACTCCCTATAATAATGTTAGAATATGAACACTGAATTATATTGCAATTTAGTTATAATATAACTTGATATATAGAACAGTCTCTTTCCTTATTGATAATTGAAGATTGTTTGAATTATTTTGCTACTGTGTAAAAGTGTGAAATGTCATATTTGTCTTGGGGAGCTGTAATTTAAAGATTTAAGATGGCCTGTATAAATAAGTTATATGAGACAAGAAACTAAGGCACATTTTAATTTTTCCATCAATCTTTAATCACCTTCTTAAAGGTTATACTTAGGTTTTTACAAAAGAATAGAACAGAAACAGGTTAGTATAAATGGATCATGACAGTGTAAGTTAACTAAAGCTAATTATATAATTTAATCGGGAGTCTTATTATGTGACAAATCAAAAGTTGAACAGACCAGATAAGAAGAAAAATATACTTAATTTAAACATATTTGAAATATTTTGGTTTAATAGAGCACTGTTGGCACAGAGCTGGTAGCTGGCTTTAGCCCTGCCCAAACCCTGATCACAGGAGGAACTTATCTGAGAGTAACAAATAGAAATTTCTCAACTATCTGGATGCTTCCTTTGCATTGAAAAACCCAACTTGATTCCCATACAGCAGGTGGCGGTGTCGCGTCTCCTGTGTTTTCTGTATGCAGCCCGTGCACCAGCAAAGAGAAGGACGTTGCGAATCACTCCGGGAAAATAATACAAATTGATCAACTGCGTTCAGAAGAAATGTGTCTTCTGTTTTCGGGAATCATGAGTAAACCGTAACCGAGCGCGATCGTCTCTCATCACCACCGCATTCGTCTGTTTTACACGGATTGTACAGCCGATATCACTAGTGTCAGTCACCCGTGAGAACTGACGCGAAGTGTTTCTGTTATTGTGAGAGTCCGGTGTGATCTTCAGGGATGTGCCATGGCATCGGTTCGTGTGGCAGTGCGGGTCCGGCCCATGAACAGACGGTGAGTCACTAACACACAAAAGTAAACGTGTGTACGTGAATTTGTCGCAACAGCTACGGAGCGAATTACAATGACAGCAGGAGGGAACACATAAAATGAACACTGGCAGCCTTACATAATAATAGTAAAAGATGTTATTGCTTTAATATTATTATTTATTATGATTTTTTTATTTGAAGGAATTATTTTTCTGGACCATGTTTTTATTACAGTAAAGAATCTAATTTGAATCACCATTAAAAATAATAGAATTACACCAAAATCCTTAAGTTATGAGATTTTGGGGCAGTATATGAATCAAAACAGTGTTTGTAGTTAAGTGTCTGTTGTTACAACTTACAAGCACTGAATTCCTTGTACATCAGTGGGAATACAGTTTTCCGAAACATCAGGTGATGTTGGATGATCCCATAGGTGGAGGACCTGGGAACCAGTATGGGGTGAATTTAATTAAACAAGACTAAATATAAATATATCAAAGTTGTTATCAATAATTCATTTATTTTTAGATGAAATTTAAGATTTGGAGCCTAAAGGTCACTATCGAAGAATCCAAGATGCTCACATAGTGTCCTTAAACTCAAAAGGGGAAATATTTTAACTTCTGAAATTCATGTTAATATTTAACTTCTACATTTCACACATTGTTATTCAGATAATGTTATTTGCAGTGTGAGTGTTCATGCATAAATACATACATACTTTCCTTCTTAAACAGCTCATGAAAGTTTCAAGACCTGAGAAAGTGATTTAACCAAGTTAAATTAAATTGTCTCCTATTAGAGTGCATGTCTATGGACTTTACCGGCTTCGCAGTGTGTGTGAATAATAAATGAAATGCATAATTTCTTCATGTAGTATTGATTTTTTTGGACAGGGAGAAAGACCTGTCTGCCAAATGCATTATCGAAATGGAGGGAAACAAAACTGCCATCACCAATGTAAAAGTAGGTGAAAACCGGCTGTTTCTGAGGTCCATGATTCACAAATAAACGTTTTCAGACTCAGTTTTGGGTTGTTTGTTTATCAGATACCAGATGGTGTGACTGGAGATTCCGTGAGAGAGAGAACGAAGACGTTTACGTACGATTTTTCCTATGACTCCTCGGACGGTAAAAGTGCCAGTTTTGTCTCGCAGGATAAGGTCAGTGGGTATTGATTGTAAAAATCAAAGCCAAGGCTGGTCGATCTCATAAAAATTAGGGCTTTTCAGAACATTTTATTTATATTTTAATATTAATGTGATGCCCTTAAAAGGATGTTTATGTAGCAACATAGAATCAAAATGTTTATTATTGTTTGGTAGAGGTTAACTTTTAAACAACTGTCTGGACCCATTTCTTTTTAAAAATAATCCGATTTGTTTAGAGATTAATCCATTAAGACCTTGTGTAGATTAGTTCAATTTGTGGAACAACAACATTGGGTCTGTTGTTGTTCAGCGACGCGCTAAATATGTTGCTAATTCAGTGTTGGTTTTCAAAAGTTTATCATTGACAATACATATTACTCCATATATTTGAGTTTGTGGAATATTTATGTGTTTGTAGGTGTTCAAGGATCTAGGCACAGATGTCTTGAAGTCAGCTTTTGAAGGATATAACGCCTGCATCTTCGCCTACGGCCAGACTGGGTCGGGGAAGTCACACACCATGATGGGCATACCTGTAAGAGATTCTTTCTCTGAACTTTGTCTTGAGCATGACACATTTTTCAGCACCGCGATATCTTTACAGCTTGGGAGATGATATAATTGTATAAAATATCGATCATATCTTATAATTTAATCTTGACCCTTCTGTAGGGTGATGTGGGGCTAATTCCACGAATTTGTGAAGGATTATTCAGCCGGATTTCAGGCATGACTCGAAGAGATGAGGCTTCTTTCCGTACAGAGGTCAGGTGAGTTGAAACAGATCGAAATTAAACGTATAGTTCACCCAAAAAAATTAATTCTGTCATTTATTTATTGATTCTCAAGTTGTTACAAAACAACCGAACTGTTCTGGGCCACTGTTGACTGTCATTGTTGGAATAATGACAATGATAGCCAAATGTGCGACTGGAACTGTTTGGTTCCCATATTCATCATCATATCTTCTTTTGAATTCAATCAAACACTACTGTGGTAGTCTATGGTGCCCCAGAACTGTTTAGTTTAAACTTTTAAGATTCTATCTGACATTTTGGTCAAAATTGAGTTATTCACATATTCTTATTATATGACAATTTATTTACATTATGCCATGTTAGATTTTTTTATTGTGTGCGTTTTGGGACTTTTTTTAAGAAAACAAATAGGTTTTATTTCCAAATTTAATTATTATTTGGTGCTATAAGGTATCAGCCCTTTTAATACACATAAGAGGACCATTCAGGATCGGCTTTCTTTGTCATGTGACCGGACTCCTCAGTGACAGGGAAATGTTTCAGGAAACAGTGCAACACTAAACAATGTATAAAAGAAACACCCAGGGATGAATGTTATATTGATGCTCTTGTCAAAGAGAGCATCTCAAACAAAAGTATTTTTTGTTTTGGGTTTTGCTGAGGAGATTCATTTAGTATATTTATAGGCAGTTAATGCCATATAGTCAACAACATAAAGAATCTTGATTACAATATTAAACATTATTATGTTTTTTCAGCCATACTCATATAGTAATTTGATCTCTCCCACCTTCTGTGGAAAAAAATCGATGAAACAATTAGCACGGCCTTAACTATGCTTAACTTGAAAAAGAAAAAAGCATCCTAAAATATGAAATGAGTGTCATAAAAACAATCTAAATGTTCCTTTTTTACACATTATTATACACAAATTTCATGAATGTTTTGCAGATATAACCTTATAATTCTAAGCCGAAAGTGATTATTCAGAATCAGAAGGTTCTATCTCTGTTTGACCTGTTCCAAAAAAAACATTTACAAATTTCAGAATATGTTGATATTGTGCATTTGGAATTAATTAATGGTCTCTGTCTTTTTCATGTATGAAAGAGATTTGTTCCTAATATAATTTTTGCAATATGAAATGCAATATCTCAAAACTTCTCAGACCGCAGATAGATACTTATAATTCCAAGGCGACGATTTCTCTATACTGTATATCTTTCATTGTGTTGAGCAGAACAAATACATTTGTACAGGTTTGGAACACTTTAGGGTTAATAAATGATGACAGTGTTTTCATTTTTGGGTGAACTGTTCCTTAAAAGGATCGTCTGTGGAGGTCCGTAATGAAAGCGATTGAAAAATTAATTACGCAAAACGCAGAATATAAACATAAATCTTGTTCTTACTGTTGTTTCCTTCGTTGTGTTAAGTTACCTGGAGATTTACAATGAAAGAGTACGTGACTTGTTAAGGAGAAAGATGGCAAAGACGTATAACCTCAGAGTGAGAGAGCATCCAAAAGAAGGGCCCTATGTGGAAGGTAAGAATATAACAGAACTAGGATAACCAATATACCAATTTTTATTGAATATGAATTTGAACATGAGAAAAAAATGTTTTATTCCAGACCTATCGAAGCACCTCGTGCAGAACTTCAGTGACGTGGAAGAGCTGATGGAGGCTGGGAACATCAACCGCACCACGGCCAGCACGGGCATGAACGACGCCAGCAGCCGCTCGCACGCCATCTTCACCATTAACTTCACTCAGGTAACTGCAACATATCACAGGTTTTACCACACATCGAGTATAGCAGAAAGTAACGCAATAATTCCCATTCTCACAGGCAAAGTTTGATGCTGAGATGCCTAGCGAGACGGTTAGTAAGATTCATCTAGTGGACTTGGCAGGAAGTGAGCGGGCCGATGCTACAGGTGCCACTGGAGTCCGACTTAAAGAGGGCGGCAATATCAACAAATCACTGGTCACTTTGGGCAACGTCATCTCAGCATTAGGTGAGTAAGGATGTGGTATGAAACGAAATATTTAAACTGTAAAGATATTAGATGTGTTATTTTTTGTGTTTGTAGCTGATCTGTCACAGGAAGGATTAAACAGTCATCTGAAGAAGAAACAAGTGTTTGTTCCATACAGAGATTCGGTGCTCACCTGGCTGTTGAAAGACAGTCTGGGCGGAAACTCCAAAACCATCATGATCGCAAGTGAGAGAAGAATTAACCATATTTTCAAGCGCATCTACTTTGAGCGACGAACTGCATGAATAGTTTTCAATTAAAAAAAACATTTGTTTTTCAGACATTTCACCCGCAGATGTGAACTACGGCGAGACGCTAAGCACATTACGCTACGCCAATCGAGCCAAAAACATCATCAACAAACCAACGATTAATGAAGAGTCTAATGTTAGACTCATCCGAGAACTCCGGGCTGAGATCGCTCGACTTAAAGCTCTGCTCACACAGGGAACTCAGGTCTGAACTTGATCCTATTTTACGTAAAGGGTTAAGAACTCCATCATTCTAATGTACTCTTGTTTTTGTGTGTGTGTGTGTGTGTGTGTGTGTTTTTTTAGATTGCACTTCTGGATTCCCCCACAGCGTTAAGTATGGAGGAAGAACTACATCATAATGAAGCCAGGGTAACCTACACCCTCTTAAAGCATCGTTTCCATAGCAACAGATATACTCTCCTACGATCATAGCATCTCTGCAACAGATATAAGCGTTTTTTAAATCTTAATGAAATCAAATTCAAGCCCATAAATACCGTTTGAGCATCCCGGCACAGCAACCACTGGTGTTAGGCGGGACTATCTGTTTGACTGTATAAAAGTAACACACTTGAATCAATTCACATGTTTTTATACCTGTCTGTGACAGGTTTTAGAGTTGACCAAGGAATGGACGAACAAATGGAATGAAACTCAGAACATCCTCAAGGTTTGTGGCAGTGATGAAGGACATCTGTACAGCTTTGTGTTCATGCATCTGCAAACTCTAATTTATGGTTGTGTTGTGCAGGAAGAAACTCTGGCTCTGAGGAAGGATGGAATCGGAGTGATCTTAGACTCAGAACTGCCTCATCTCATTGGGATCGATGATGATCTACTCAGTACCGGCATCATTCTTTATCATTTGAAGGTAAAGGGTTTGTTATGAATGCGATTGTGTGTTTGTAGTGCGGATTAAATGTAATTATCCGTGTTTGCAGCAAAGTGTGTCATGATTGAATGAATTTTTGTTTACAGGAGGGAAGGACATATGTTGGTCGTGATGATGCTACCAATGAGCCGGACATTAGTGAGTAAAATATGCTTTCGTGGACAGAATTATTCTTTTCATTACTGTTCATCTGTTCAATTTAGTACATAACTGTACGTGTAAGAGTATTTCTTAATAACGATTTATTAACTTTAGAATGAAATGAAACATAATTACACACAGTACATACAAGTATTTCTGGAAACTAGATGATAGTAATACTCAATATTTTGTGTTTGTCTTTGTGTGTAGTTCTTCATGGTATGGGTCTGGAAAGCGAACATTGTTTGATAGAGAATCAGATTGGCAGGGTGACTCTGATCCCTCTGAATGATGCTCAGTGTTCAGTCAATGGAGTTCAGGTCACAGAGCCCTGCCAGCTAAACCAAGGTTCTTATTAGAAATATTTTTTACATTATTTTTTAAAAAAATATTGAAAGATAGTGTAGAAGTGATGTTTTCATTTTTTTTTAAGTGGCTTTTTGTATTGTTTTTTCAGGAGCTGTTATTCTGCTCGGCAGAACCAATATGTTTAGATTCAACCATCCCAAAGAGGCGGCAAAATTACGAGAGAAACGAAAGGTGAGCAAAATTTAGATTTACTAAATTCTTATTGTACCAAACTCTGATGACAGTCGTTCTTTCATAGACTCTCTGGCTGTGGAATCAGACACTGTCAGAAGCAAAAAGGAATCCTAAAAGCAGTCCACGTGTTCTGTAGGCTTAGATGTGTTATCTAAAATATTTTTTATCGTGAATAGCAAATACATTTCGATCTGTCCCTCACACTTAGCAAAAGTGTCAGAAAACTTGCAAAATGGTGCATTGTTTTATTCATGGACTTATGTTAAATGCTTATGTGAACTGATTGTATAAACAAGATTTAGACAACATTTTCTGATTCCTGGAGTGTAGAATTGTTCTTAAAAATGCCTGAAAATTATAGAACATTTTGATGTTCTTAAAATAACCATTAGAGAACTGCTTTTTAAGTTGTTTAGTTTAGGCAACATTGTTGAAACGTTATATAATAGATGCAAAAAATATACACTAAAAATAACTTTTACAATTGGTTCCCAAAATAATTGAATTAGTGATCTGTTCTGTGTTTGCTGTATAGCTGCATAAAAACACTTCAAAATGGATTTTAATTTCACCAAAAACTAACATAACAGTATTTACATAACTTATCTAACTTATTAACATATCTTCTTTTTATTTAACGTAACATTGCTGTTGTTCAACAGAGTGGCCTCCTGACAAGTCTGAGTTTATCTATGAGTGATCTCTCCAAATCCTGTGAAAACCTCTCCACAGTCATGTTGTATAACCCCGGGTAAGTCACCCACCACGTGTGCGAATAAACGTGTGTTTGAGAGCGTGTGATATCTTCCTCCCGAATCCTCTTCCTCAGTCTCCTCCATATCTTCCTTACCAGGAGCCTCCTCTTCCCTCCTCTTTCCACCCTCCTCTCTCTTCATGCTATCCGACACCATTGCTGGTACTCCTGATGTTGCATTAAAATACAAACTCCAGCCCCCCACTCACCAGTACAAACTAAATATTAACAAAGGATGCAGTATGTATTTGTGACTTTGTTGAGATCGACCAGTAGAAATGTAGGATAAAGTGCATGTATGTCACATTATTCCTGCTCCGGAGTGCCTTTTAAAATAGTGAACAATAAAGATTGTCGATCAAATATGGTTGGAGACTCTGTTAATCGGTCACAATCAAATTTGAACAAAAATAGTGTTACAGGTGACCCGATTTCGAGTCCAGTCTTGTGGTCCTCACTTGACTTCTGTTCCCCTCTCTCGCCCCATTTTCTGATGTCTCTTGACCATTTATGTAAAAAACTATTGAGGTAAAAAACCTCAAAATCGACATTTTGAACATGCCAGATTTTGGCAAGAATTTTTTTTGGTTAAATTTGTAACCTATCCCCAAAAAATACGTGCGGTAAGAGGAATCGATAAATATTGACCGCAACAGTCAATCAAAATATAGCCGCTTGTTTTTTACAGTTTTTTCTTAACAAATAAAAAGAATTAAAATGTTTTTTTATAAGTGATTGATAGAAAATATTGCAATAGAAACTATATGCGTTAACAGTCATTATTATTATTGGTTTCATTTTCTATATTGATGCATCCCTTTTAAACAATAGAGCGCATGTTGCATTTAAAGCAGGTGTGTCTGCATCGTGCATGTCAAAAAAACTCACAGCTTGACCCAGACAGTTCCCTCGTAATGCCGATTTACAATTGCAGGTAATAATCTACAACATCAGCTCAAATCATTTTTTAATAATTTGAGGCCTTACCTCTGCAGGAGTGAATGCAGCGCTGTGATAACATCCTAACACATGGGTTACCAAAAAATACAATTTAATGTGGATTAGTTTGGTGATGTTTTTTTATCTTTCTGCACTTTTTTGTGGCAGTCTCTTCACTGA
Source organism: Triplophysa tibetana (assembly GCA_008369825.1). Lineage (NCBI taxonomy): Eukaryota > Metazoa > Chordata > Actinopteri > Cypriniformes > Nemacheilidae > Triplophysa > Triplophysa tibetana. Next base: position 9,479,556 of record CM017896.1, on the reverse strand, counting down.
AAAGGGACCCATCTTTCTCAGGTAGAACATAAACACACCACTAGTCTGAAACTGTCGTCTCTTTATTTGAATATAAGTCGTCGTGTTTGTAGGTTTGGTCTTTCCATTTCTCGTCCATGCTTGTGAGAAGTGATTTGTCCCCTCACGCCTCATGATCATAACACTTTAGTTAAGCGTGTGTCTTCATCTGACTGCTTGTTTCACGTTGTGTAACCTGCAGCATGTGCTTGTAGCTGCGTTGGCGTTGATGACGACCTTAATCTCGTGCACTGACAGAAGTTTGCTGTGGTGTGTGCGTGTATGTGTGTTTTAAGGGTGGAAACTGATTGTGTTTTTGTCTTCCAGACTGGAGTTTGAGAGACAACAAAGGGAGGAACTGGAAAAACTTGAAACTAAAAGGTTTGTCATGTAGCCACAAATTCAACAACAATAATTCATGCAAATCATATCAAAGAAACAGTAAGAGGTGAAGATGAAAGTTATCTTTTAAGAGTTGAACATTGTTTTACATTAAGCAGCTCAAATTTTAAATAAAGATATGTTACAGACTATATCCTGAAATACCTTAAAAAATAACTTATTTGGCTATTTCCTCTTTGTATTTGCACATTTGTTGATGCACACAAAACATTATGTCTAACAAATGAATGAAGTCTGCACTGAACACCTCATTTTATTGTCATGGATGATGTGACTGCTGAATCCGGCCAATCACCATCCTCACCTCTGACTCTTTGGTGCTGTAGGCGGCTGATAAAGGAGATGGAGGATAAGCAGAAGAGTGAGAAGGCGGAGCTTGAGCGCATGCAGCAGGATGTGGAGTCTCAGAGGAAGGAGTCTCAGCAGGTGCAGCTGCGCATACGCAGGCAGGAGGAGAGTCTGCGCAAACGCAGTCAGGATATCGAAAGCAGACTCCGAGACTTTGATCGCTGAGAAAGAAAAATTCCAGGTCAGACTGGTGATCAGGAAGTGATCAAGTTTTATGATTGTCATTTCTAAGCATATGTTTTATACAGGAGGAAAGACACAGGGACCAGAAAGAGCAGGAGGAGCAGAAACAAAAAAGACATCAGCTAGAGCACGAGCAGCTGGAGGAGGAGGAGCGGAAGGGAGAGGAGAAAGCTCAGGCCCAACGAGACCGAGCAGAACAGACTGAGCTCTTTCGTGAGCTGGAGCGCCTCAAAAGAGAAAGAGAGGAGCAGGCTGTCAAACTCCAGCTCGAGCGCAGGTAAGACAGTTTATAATATAATTTATTGTAGATTTTATTTCTTGAAACTGCTAAAACAAATGTCCTGAATATCCAGACGTCTTGAGGAGCGAGAGAAGGAGCAGCTGAGCCTGGTCGGTCGTCTGGAGGAGCAGCTGAGGGAGCGCAGCGAGGGGGCGGCCACCCTGCTCACGCCGGACGAGGTGCATCATCTGGAGGAGGAGAGACGGACGCTCGGTGAGCTCAGGGAAGAGCTGCTCCGTGCGAAGGAGGCGCATATCGACGGAGAGGATGAAGGAGGGGAGGAGGTGCGTAGGAGGGCGCAGGAGCGATACGAGCAGTTCAAGCAGGCGCAGGTGGAGGAGCTGAGTTTGTTGGAGGAGTCGCTGGTCGAGCAGAGGGACAGACTGGAGCGAGAGGTGGACAGCGAACGGACATCGCTCGGCCTGCTGCTCCACACACACAGGGACAAACAAAGACAGGTAGAAGTGCCTTTACACTGGAACTAGTAGAAATGGATCTGAATTTAGAAAATAAGGAATAGTAAATTTTTACTTGGCTATTAATTGCATAAAACAGAATCCTATCCTGACATAGTCATTGTTCTGTTAAAAATGAATCAGGCAAAAACTGATTCATTTCTTATAATTTAATTAAAAAATATTTAAAATTTGAAAACAATGAATCATTTTTACTTTGTTGTAATGAAAGATTCATTGTTTTGTGAATATGAATCTACAAAAAGCGGATTCATTATTTTGATGATTCAAAATAATGAACGTTAGTTTTTGTTTAGTTTAGTTTTTGAATACTTCATTACTTAAAAATGTTTATAACTAATTTTTTTGCTATGTATTGATTGTTTTTTTACTTATTCATCATTTACATATTCACAGTATTCAAAGTCGTTTTATAACCACAAAATAATGAATCAGCTCTGGTTTTAATGTGTCTCTTTCTTGCGTCTCGTCCTTCAGGTCCATGATATGATGGAGCGTGGCTTGCAGGACGTCTCGTCTCTGAGTCAGGAGGAGATTCTTGTCCAGCAGGCTGAACACATATTGCAGCTTAAAGAGAAACAGTTGATCTCTTTGCGTGAGAAGTATCTCCCTGCTGTGTCTGAGGAGCGTCAGAGAGCCATCGAGCTGCTAGAGAGGGTTAGAAGAGGAACAGGGTCTCCTGGGTCGGACACCAGTCCAGAGGAAATGGACAAGGACCTAGATGAGATACTGTATCAGGTAAAGGCTTGAGATTCATTTTTTGTTGTGCGTTATACCTTAAATGCACAACGAAGGACTGCCTAAAATACGTTATTCTCTTCTTCCCTCTTTTTTCTCTATTGCAGGTAGAGAAAGAGCTAGAGGAGAAGGAGGAGCGCTTGTCTCAGCACAGCGCCATTACCGAACAGTTGCAACAGTTGCAGCAAACATACGAGTTCACGGCAAACGTGGCCCGTCAGGAAGAGAAGGTTCGGCGGAAAGAGAAGGAGATCCTGGAGTGGAAGGAGAAACAGCAGCGGGAGGCTTTAGAGCAAGCAGTCATGCGTCTGGAAAAAAGACACTCCGCCTACCGCAGAAGCCTCAGCCTTGAACCTGAAGCCGAAGGACCCCGCAGGAGGTCACAGTCTGCACTGGGACAAAGCACTTTCAGGATGTCAGGAACACAAGACCTGGACCAGGAGAGGTGTGTTGATTTTCTTTCTGGTGTTTTTTCATTACAAATAGCCAAAAAGAATAAGATAAAGATACATTTGCTTGGGAACAGGGGCGGACTGGCCATCTGGCGTACGGGGCGTATTCCCGGTTGTAAATAGTGTAAATTTCTGTCCTCTAAAAATAATTCAACACACAGCCATTAATGTCTAAACCACTGGCAACAGCGCATTTTCACTTATGTTATTTTGAGGGGACAGCAAATTTACACTGTTATACAAGCTGTACACTCACTACTTTACATTGTAGCAAAGTGTCATTTCTTCAGTGTTGTCACATGAAAAGATGTTATAAAATATTAACAAAAATTAGTGGGGTGTACTCGCTTCTCTGAGATACTGGATATATATATATATATAATTTCATTTAATATATTAGGGTGTTTTCATAACACATGAAATGCTTTTAGTCATTATGCCACTTTGGCTCCCTGGTAAATCCAGAAGTGCTCTCCCGTGTCCTTATTGGTTTTCTGGTTGTTCTCAGGATGGAGAGAGAGATCGCACAGCTAAAGCAGAGGATCAGCGAGTGCGAAGCAAGTGGGCGGAGTCTAAGCGTGAGCAGCGAAGAGAAAAATGTGAACCAGTCGCCAGTCAGCCCCATACAGAGTCTTCCCGCAGTACTGTCGCTAGGTGACGAGAGGTACTGTACATACATGCAAACATTCATTTTTTTCTGTACTAGTGTTTCCTGTTTTGATAGATATTCGGGATTTGCTCTTGTTCCACCTCAGGGTAAACGCACTTATTGAAGAAGAGGTCCAGCGGAGGCTACAGAAACTAAACCTGCTAAATAGAGAGAATAACAACACTCTATCATTGTCTTCAGACTCACTACAGGTATGGAAAGTTACTTATTGAAGGCGTCTCCAACAATTAATAACTTTATACAGGAACTGTTCACCCAAAAAGGGCAATTCTGTTATCATTGGATCACTCTTATGTCAGTCCAAAACTGTATGGCTCTTATCTTCTGTGAGCCACGAGGCTGGTTGTAATTCTTCCAAACTTCGTTATCAGGGTTTTTTTTTTAGATTTGACATTTTAAGGCTGCAAAAATTAGGAATTTCTCAAGTGTTGTTAAACCTTCAAACAAACGACACATTTCACCTTTAAATTATAATGATATATTGTACAATGTTCAACAAGAATCACAACAAAGCTGTTCAACTCTTTAGGACGAGGATCAGGATCAGGATAGTGAGGGTAGCTCTGTTAGATTGACGGATGAGGTAAGCACAGGCCTCAGCCAATCAGCCTCTGATTTGCATGATCCAGCCCTAATTATTTGCATATATCCCTCACAATCTATGATCTCAGTAGATTGGATATTTCCTCTGTGGTTTTTAGCTTTGGTAGCATGCTGCCCACCTGTCAACCCTCGCGTTGATGCTTTTTACCCTTAAGCCCTTAGCTGCACTGAAACCTTCTGTCTTTGCAACTTCACTGCAATTGAAAATCACAAGCAAGAGTGTGCCTGCTAGCCTTCTGATAGATGCTATTGTAAATTCTGATTTTTCAAGTTATCTTTTTATCTCTAGTTAATGCTGTTTTACTCTTTTAGGACAATGATAAAAAACGAATCGACCCACGCAAACTGAAATACAAGGTATGGTCTTATGATGTGTTTGCATGTTATTTCATTGGCAGTCTATGAAATGACATTTTCTGACTGGAAGATCCTGTCTTTTCACAGCGGCAGGTGTCGAAACCTCTGGATCCGAGTCCAGACAGTCTCAAAAATCCAGTGAACATCAGCATTCCCCGTTACGTCCTGTGTGGACAGGGCAAAGATGAGCACTTTGAGTTTGAAATCAAGGTTTGCCTGCGTTCTTACAACCACAAATCTGGATGTGTGAATGAAGCATAAAGTCCATCTGTGATGTCTGACAATTGTTTTCTGTTGTCTTTTTCTTTAGATCACAGTTTTGGAAGAAAGTTGGACGGTGTTTAGAAGATACAGTCGTTTTCGTGAGATGCACAAATGTCTGAAATTGAAATATCCTGAGGTACAGCCTGCATGTACATGTAATATGAAATACATTGTGTATTGCTTTTATTTCCCATTGTTAATGGACCAGTGTGTAATTTCTTGGAGGATCTATTGACAGAAATGCTATATTATATACATATCTATGTCTTCAGAGGTGTATGAAGACCTTACAAAATGAAACATTAGGTTTTTATTACCTTAGAATGAGCTTTTTCTATCTACATATGCTGCGGGTCCCCTTCGCCATATTGTTTCTGCAGCAGCACTGAATAGATAAAATGCATATTTCGTAAATATTTTATCTCCTTTTTTCTAATATTCTTAAATATTCTCTGAATGTAGCTTGCGGCTTTGGATTTTCCTCCCAAAAAGATATTTGGAAACAGAGATGAGAGAATAGTCGCAGAACGGCGTAATCAGTTAGAGGTAAATCCCACAAATCTAGCCATCAGTTCTGGATACATTAACAACCGGGTTTTGTTTAATGTAAGGTGTTGCTAACATCTTGGTCTTTTCTCAGCAATATCTGCGGAATTTTTTCCATGTGATGATGTCACCGTCCTCGTCTTCTCCTCTCAGGACAGAAGAGTCTGGACTGCAACTCTCGAAACATGCGGTGTGCAGCATCTCACATTTCTTTAAGAAAGGTGTTTTTGACTACAGCAGCCACGGGACAGGCTAACACGCAAGACTCATGCAAACTCGACACAAACTCAAACGAAACGCATACACTGTCATTGAAATGGACTTCGAGAAGCTTTCTAAAATATGCACATTTCATGAAAACCATATAACGCCAAAATCAAATGAAATGTTTTCTTTATTTTGCTAAGATTTGAAGTGTATTCGTTTTTGCACTACAGTAATAATATAGTAGTAATTCTTTTGATTTCGGAGTTAATAATATGAGGCTCATCCAGATGCTCATAAACTCACTCAGGAAAGCTGAACATTATAACTTGAAAGAGAGGGGGCAGAAAATGGTATATGTAAAAAAAATGTGTAGTGCCTTATAGGCAGTAACTGAGCTTTACGTGTGTCTAAGAATGAGAAATGTGGAACTGCTGCCATAACCTGCTCCAAACATCTTATGTTTACACAGGACCAAGGGGTCTGTAACTAAGAAAATCACCGAGAGTTTTTTAGCTGCTATTAGTATTTTGTAGTTCACCATGTTCATACACCGTTGCTTTTCTATGGAACAGCTAAAGTTATTCTAAAGTTTTCTATTGTGGCCTCTGATTCGTTTGCTTAAATCTAAAATCTACAACCGTTCACGCAAAAATGATTTACTCCCTTGTCATAAAGGACGGTTTGGATTGGGTAAATAATGACAGGACCTTTGGTAACTTAACTGCTTGTGTTGTGTTATGTATTTACAATATAATCCTCATTTTTTATAATCACTAAGAGGTCAAAGCTCAAAGGGATGAACTCTAATCGTACATGTACTGCGAGCTAATGTCTTCCAGAAACAACAGATGTCACCATTATCATCCTTTACTCCCCTCACGGCCCCTTGACACAGATTAAGGGCTTTTTAAGTAGAATATACACGGTGACTATGTAACCTGAGAAAGCATTAATGTTGAACACTATAAAGCTATATGTGAATGTATAATGTTTATGTAAATGAGTTGACTGTCATGCAACATTAGACAGTTTGATATATGGAGTAGATGGACACTAGAATGTGTATTTTTGTTTTTTGGACTTGGGATCGAAAGTATGATGTATACATTTTTAAAGGAGTTACATTTCATTTCAACTTCATGTTTTGGTTTACTTTTTTATTTGTGAAACTGAATAATCATTTGTGAGGAACCTTCTGTTGTGAATCTCTTTCTTTTTGATGTTTGCTTCTTTTTAAGAAAATAACAAACTGTATAGCATCATATTTTCCAGTATAGTGGCATTTTCAAATTCACATTTCGTTGATACAACATTTCTGTATAATCCTGTACATTTCAGTAAAGCAGATCCAAACAGGACGGGCTGATTTGAGGTATAAATGCATCTTTCCGTCTGAAGATTTGTCATCAGATTTTTGGTAGCCGGTCTGAATTTAGCCTAATTTTGACAAATCATCAAATGAGACATTCGCTGAGCCCCTTTTTGCTGGTTTTGCCTGTGAAAACAAGGGAGCACAGTCAAAATCTCTTCGCCTTAATTAGATAAATGTGATTGGTCAGAATAGAATAGCAAATGAAATGCAAAGGACCTGAGACTCGTGAGGTTTCCAGCCAATCATGTAGAGGATTTCAAATGTAGCTGGAACAGACCCATCTTCACTGCCATACATTTCTAAAGGAAATAACATTGAAGAGAATTACAGAAAGGAAGGAAGAAAAAAAACGTAAATTGAGATTAAGCTCATTACAAGCTTTTATTGATCTAAAATCCTTAAAGTGTGTGATGCACCTTTATAAATGGCAGCTGCTGACAGTATGGTGTCCCTGTGTAAGAGTGACTTTCTGTTCCACGCACAATTACTTTCACCCATACCTAAAGTACACAGAATGCACATGAATGCGCCGTCTTTCCATTTTATAATATATTGAGAATTAGAAATGACATTGAATATACCTTGTAAATCAGTCATGACTTCTAGAATACAAGGATAATGGACCTGAACCTCATCAGTGTCCTGCAATATAAAAAAATTGTTACAAATTTCAATAACTTTTTTTAAATAACATTCTGCTTAAAACACTAAATCAACATTATTACTAAAATAAATAAATGAATAGTCATCCACTGACCACAGTGAGCATGTTGAAGCCCGCCTGGCCCAGCAGGTTACCCAGGTCGGTGACGGCCGTGAAGGGTGAGATATGAGGAGCAAACCCTCCCTCCCTCTCCAGCTCAGCTAACTGTAGAGAACACCGCAGTTCGAACAACGTCTCGCCACCAAGCATTGCTCCAATAAACACGCCATCTGGCTTCAGCACCTGATGGATCTGATTGTCGAAAAAGAAAAATTATTTTGGTTGATATTATGCTTAAAGGGATAGTTCACCCAAAAATGAAAAATCTGTCATCATTTACTCACTCTTAAGATGTTTTTTTAAACCTGTATAAATTTCGTTGTCCTGCTAAACATAAATGAAATACTTGGAAGAATGCTCCTAATAAAACAGTTTTGGGGCACTATTGACTACAGCAGTAGAAAAAAATCTACTATGGTAGTCAATGGTGCCCAAGAACTGTGTAGTTACCAAATTCTTAAAAATACTCCTTCTGTATTCAACAGAAAAACAAAACAATTTGAGGGATTAGGACATATTATTAGATAATATGTATATTAGTACAGAATTTTCATTTTTGGGTGAACTTTTCCTTTAAGAGGAACAAGCTTTCATGGCTTCATACCTGTCTCAAAGCTCCAGGGAGATCATTGATCCAGTGCATGCTAAGAATACAAAGGCAGGTTTATAAGTGACAGTCTTTAAGTTAAGTATTTTTAAATCCACATATATACCATAATGCATTGGGGCTGTAAAGTACCTCATGCTGCTGAACACCAGGTCAAATGTGTTTTCTTTAAAGGGCAAGAACTCCTCATCTGCCTGAACAGAGTGAGTAGGAATCTCACATTCTTTCTTCTTCCTCTGAATAAAATGAGGATACAAAGGAAAATGAAGATGCAGGCAACAGAAGGGATGTCAACTATACAATGATCAAGATGTACTTAAAAAATGAAGCTATACAAGAGCTCCCTGTGTCCTACCAAAGAAGAATCTGAGATGTCCGTCAAGAAGAGACGTCCAACAACATCCTGAGAAGAGAGATTTTTTTTAGAATCTGAATTGGTCTCCAGTCCCCATTCACATTCATTGTGTGTAGAAGAGCAAACATTTTGTAAACATATTATGTGTTTAATAGAAAATCAAAATCATACTGGTTTGAAATAACATGAGGATGGGTGAATGACAACAAAAACATTACAAGGGCGAACTATTAATTTAAAGAGCGCTGTATCTTTAAGAATGGATCTACCTTACTCAAATACTCCGCGATGTGACTCTTCCCACATCCCACATCTAGAGCCAGAGGAAAAGTCCTGCAATGACGTATAAATCACATTAAATTCTTCACATCTCATCCCAAGACATAATAAGATGTCAGTAGTAATTGTGAATGACCTTGAGACATCATATATTCTGTCTGCCAATCTGCTGCCCACCTGCAAAGACAACCCAAACACAATTCACACACACAGTTGCGCTTTTAAAGCCACACGCACCCATCTGAAAGCACACCATCTTACCTCATTTTTCAGGTAATCGTATTTGTCGCTGTCCGGTAAAGCGGATGACCATTTTTTCTGTTTTCGCTTCATGCTCCTGTCAAATACATTCATAGCTCCTCCCTGCATGGAGGACAAACGCCTCCATCCCGCACCACACAAACGCTGCAGAGATCGGAGGCTTTGCTGGTTGGCATTCATTATTTCTTACACATATATTATGTAACAGACTTTAAAAGGCATGCTTGTGCATCTTAAACAACGAACGAAAGGGTGTAGTTTTGCGTCAGTCAATAGAGAGATCTGAGATAAAACGCGGCATGGATCGCATCCACTGGAGAAGGGACCCGGATTGGTTTCAGTTTATTGCATTTAAATCGCTTTATTTATATGATAAATACTTGCAAGCGTGTATGTACATATTACATTAATATATAGCATCATTTTTTTACATCAACATTCGTAACAGAAAACTTATTCGTGTGGAATGAAACGCAAGAACGCTTTCGTCTAATGCGTTTTGGGTTCTGGGGCTCGCCGTTGGGGGAAGTGGGCGGGGCTACGACAGTCACGGAAGTACTGGTGCATCATGGGAAAACACGTGTGGACCCGTGGTGCCTAAATCGTAGGAAAATTCTACATGTGAGTGTTTGTTTTATAATAAATGTTGTTGGTTTTAGTGTGCTTTTTGGGTACCAAATAGTTATTTGTTTTTCATAATTGATCGCGCTGTCATTCGCCTGGTTTGGCTATAAGACGAAACATTGTTTTGCACTTCGATGATAAACAAAGCGATGTTTTGTTAATTGTATGACAGTCGTGCACAACTGTACTGAACAAATCAGGACCATGTTTGATGTGTATTGTGTAATGATAAAAGGACAGTTGATGCAAAATGCATTTAACGTAAGGTGTTATGTGTGAATCCTATGGTGCAAACTGAAATGTCATTTATCATTATTTAAAAAATACATTTTAAAGTAAACTAACCTTGAATAGTGAGGATTTTAAATTGTATTCGATTACTATTAATACTGTTTGATTTCATTGCAAATATGTTCTTTTGACCCCCCTAGTCGTCTTAAGTGTATTTCATGTAGATGTCTTTATTAAGAAACTGTTACTAATGCATCATATTGTATGAAATGTGTTTGAATATGCATTTACCAATATTTCATTCAATTTAAGATAAATCACATCACCCCAATTGCAGTTAATATGAGCAACTTTTGTTTTGTTAACAGGTCAATGGTTTAATCTTCCTCATCAAAAACCATCATGACTTCCAAAAACACCGCAAGCGAAGATGACCGCTTCTCGAAAGTTAAAAAAGACCCTCGCTTCTGGGAGATGCCTGACAAAGAGCGCAAAGTTAAGATTGACAAACGTTTCCAGTCCATGTTCCACGACAAACGCTTCAAGCTAAAGTATACGGTCGATAAACGTGGCCGGCCTGTCAACCACTCGTCCGCCGAGGACCTCAAACGCTTCTACAATCTCTCTGACTCCGATCAGTCAGACGAAGACGAAGAGATGACAGTAAAGACTAAAAAAAAGGAACAGGCAGCAAAAAAGATAGCTGGTAAACAAGCTCAGGCTGATGAAGAAGACAATGAGACGGATGAATCTGAAGAGGAGGAGGAAGAAGATATTCAGAAAAACCCCCAAAGAAGCTCCAGAAGGTTCCCAAACCAAGCGGAAAGATGCCAGGGAAGGGAGTGAGGGTGTTTGAAGAAGGTACAACTAGGTCTTTAAAATACAAATTCATGTATTCATATAGTTTTAAAAAGTAAATAAGGTCAAGTTTGATTTCATGAATACTGGAGTTTTGTTCTAACAGATGAGGATGAAGAGTCTGGGGTTGATGATGATGTCACTATGGAGAAGGGTTCATCTGAAGCCAGTAAAGATGATGATGACGATGATGATGACGATGATGATGAGAGTGGGTCAGAGGAAGACGGTGACAGCGGGCCTGATCTGGCCCGAGGGAGAGGAAACATCGAGACCAGCTCGGATGAAGATGATGATGATGATGATGTGGAGGACCTCCTCCACCAGGAGGAAGAGGAAATTGAGCATGACTGGGGAGAGATGTGGAAAGATGCTCCACGCACAGATAATGTGAGATCATACAGTCTCATAGAATAGAATGTAATACATTAAATTAATTTTTAATATGTAAGACATAATATATTTTATTTTGCATAAGGAAAGCTAATTTGTTGGAGAGTGGTCTGTAACGTGCTGTTATGTATAAGGGTCTTAATGTGTAACTTTCTACATCTTGTGTGCTCAGACTTCACGGCGGCTGGCGGTTTGTAACATGGATTGGGACAGAATAAAAGCTAAAGATCTATTGGCTCTCTTCAACTCTTTTATGCCCAAAGGAGGAATGGTTCTGTCTGTGAAGGCATGTATTGTCCAATCCCTCATCTCTACCTCCTCCCACAATCTTACTATAGGCGTCATATATATAGTCGTATAATTGAACGGTGATCCTTCGGAATCTGAGAATCTGACCTGAATTTTCAGATTTTTCCATCTGAGTTTGGGAAAGAGAGAATGAAAATGGAGCAGACTCAAGGTCCTATGGAGCTCAACAGCCTGCCTGACAATCCGGATGCAGACACAGAAGAGCAAAGGTACCAGCCAGAGTCATAGCGTGTCATTGGCTCTAGTAAGCTGCCCATGTAGACATCATTTTAAGGGATCACAGGTGTGCTCCCTACGTGAACGCAGTAATAAACTTAAAGCAATATGAATTTGCTTTCTTAAAGGTCCAGTGTGTAATTTTTGTAGAATCTATTGACAGAGATGCGTTGCCATATTATATACATAACTATGTTTTCAGAGGTGTATAAAAACCCTAAACCAGAGGTCTTCGATGTTTTTTGGGGCAAGGACCCCTTAGAAAGCTATTTATATAGAGACATTACATTAGCAGTATTCTACATGTTAATGTTGCACACACATACATTTCTGTGTATTATTTTTAATATAGATTGTTTGATTATTTTAAGGGATTTGCAGCATCATACATTTTAATTTTACTTTGAGATGGACAGTTAAACATTTACTTATTCTGAACCTTAGCTTTCACTAAGGCTTCAATGAGATGACTGACTCTGGTAATGGCACATACACTTTTCTAGTGGAGGTAGAAGTTGTCTCAGTATGTCAAGGAAATCACCGCAGATATTGTGCATTCTATTGAACAAGCAGGCCGTTTTATTATGTGTAGTTTTTTTCAGCACACCGCTATTTTATAATTCTGAGCTTTGTTGTCTTTCTCGTGGATCATTTTTTCTGCAGAGCATATCAGACTAAGGAGAGCAACATGCAATGAGTCCGCATTATTATTGGAGCAACTAGTTTGACTACCACCATAAGAACACGGTTGCGTTTCATTGATTTTAAACATGTAACATAGTTTTGTCAGAGTTTACAATGCAGAAGCGGTGTGGTGTCGTTTGCCTGTCAAATTAGAGCTTTACAACTTAAACAAATTTGAACAAGAACTTCTTTCATGCGATTCTAAACTTACAGTCTTGAAAGAAAGACAGAGGTGCTTATTTGATTAGTCCCTAGTACCGGTTTTATGATGTAGATGTAACGTTTCTTCTTGTGTCAGCATCTGTAGTGCTTCGAAGGGAGGGAGGGACTTTGGTTGCAATTCACAACCTAACCTCTAGATGCCGTTAATTTTCACATTGACCATTTAAAAGGGGATTTCTTTCAGTCATATTTCTTTCAGTATTGTTTGTCCTTTATGAAAAGATAGTTTTGCTTATTTGATCCTGTAAAGCTGCTTTGGAACAATGCACATTGGTAATAGCGCTATATAAATTGAATTAAATTAGTCCCAGAATGCATTGCAAAAAAGCTTCTGGCAGACAAAGCCAGATAAATGCAGATAAAAATGTCCTATTTAGTAAATAAGTTTATAAAAACGCTAATTCAAAAAAGCTTTCTTTTTCTGTTTTCAGGAACTACAGAGAAAAGGTTCGTGATTACCAATTTAAGCGTTTGAAGTATTACTACGCTGTGGTGGAGTGCGACACGGTCGAAACAGCAGCCAAGATTTATGAGGAGTGTGATGGCTTTGAGTATGAGAGCAGCTGCTCCACCATCGATTTACGGTATAAGAGAGACAGCAAAATTCAATTTACTTGGTTGCACCAATTGACATTTTCAGTCGATTGAAATTTTGGTTGAAAATTAAATAAATGTGTAAAACCAACTTCAATATTCGATGGATATGAATATGGATTCTTAAAAAACAGAGGATGTGTGTGTGTTTGACATCATCTTTATAGGTTCATCCCAGATGATGTGATATTTGATGATGAAGAGCCGAAGGATAGTGCCACAGATGTGGATTATGCGTCATACAGGCCCAAACTCTTCACCTCAACAGCAACTACTACAGCCAAGGTCTGGCACCCTAAACCAAAGATTACACATGATAACAAGATGCTGCTTTTTTATTACAATGAATGTGGAAAATGCGGCCACTTTAGTAACAGAAGTCTCGCCTTCTAGTACGTCAACATTTGTGCATGTGATGTCACGTTTAATTGTTGGTCTGAAATTTGTAACAGGTGGGGCTTACGTGGGACGAAACGGATCACGACCGCATCACGGCTCTCTGTAGAAAGTTTAACAAGGACGAGATGTTGGATATGGACTTCAGTGCTTACTTGGCCTCCTCGAGCGAGGAGGATGACGAAGAGCCAGAGAAACAAGGTAAGTAATGGTGAAGAATTCTTAGACATCACTAACCCTAAGTAACAAAAACAGCACCTTCACACCTGCTATGACACATTGAAATGTTTGGTTTTCTTGACAGTTCTCCCAGCTAAGAAGCCCGTCGAGTCTCTTCCTGAAGAGAAGAAGCTGAGCAAAGGAAGGAAAGACTCGGATCAGATCAATAAATACAGAGAACTTCTGAAGAGCATTCAGGACAAAGAGAAGAAGAAGGATGACAACATGGACATGGAGATCACATGGGTACCAGGTATTACAGAAAAAGATATACCCCCTGCAGCAGCATGGAAGTGTGCGGTTGGGACATGGTGTCCATTTTCCCAGATACAAGCTTACTCTCGAACGCTGTATGATCACTTTTGATTTTAGGACTGAAGGAAAAGACCGAGATGTTGGTGAAGAAGAAAATGGATGGCAAAGATCAGCTGACACCATGGGAGGAATTTTTGGAGAAGAAGAGAGAGAAGAAGAAAGAGAAAAGAAAGGGAATGAAGGTAAACTTGTGACTCTTGAGGAGAAATCGCTTCGGTCTTCTTTCGTTTCTGCTGTAACACACTTAATAGTTTTTGTTTGAAGCGTATCTTTTTCTCTCCATTTCTTTCAAATGTATCCGAATTAGTATTGACGTAGCCTTAAAACTTTGTGTCTTTCGCAGGCAGAGGAGGAGGAGCCTATAATCAGTGATGATGAAATTCCTGATGATGTTGACCTGAACGACCCCTTTTTCACAGAGGAGCTCAGCGCGAGACGTTAGTTACAATTCTGCATTTCATTTTCTTTCCTTTTATGCATTTTATCAATATACAAAATGTAATTCCTAGATTGACAACCTGGATATATCTGGGAATTTTAAAATAAGATGCCTGGGAAATTATTAAAATATTAAATTAATCTAAATTTATAAAGTTCTGAAATATCTCATAAAAGGACATCTCCTTCGAATGATTTGACAGAGTTTGTTTTCTAATCTGCTGCAGAATCTCTGAAAAAGAAAAAGAAGAGCAGTAAGGAGGAGGAACGAACGGCAGAAGAGGAGGACGAGATGAAGAAACAGAGGGTGAGCTGCTCTTATGGTCATGTGACACCTGTGGGTTTATGGGTAATGCCACAGGGTTAACTGTTGAGTGTTGTATCTTTAGGCTGAGATGGAGCTGCTGATGGCTGATGATGAAGATGACGGGCACAAACATTTCAACTATGACCAGATCGTGGAGCACCAGAACCTGAGCAAGAATAAGCGGAAGAAACTTCTGAAGAGCAGTACACCGCTGAATGTGGACGACTTCCAGGTCCGACTTCTACTGTTTATAATATATTTTAAATGTCTATCAATATTTATGTACATGTTCTCTGAATTGTTAACCAGGAAGTCAAATGGTAAATGTAAGACGTACACTAGTTATTGTTCACTGTTTCTGGGATGTTCTCCAGGTGGATGTTAAAGACCCGCGTTTCCAGGCTATGTTTACATCCCATCTTTATAACCTGGACCCCTCCGACCCTGCCTACAAGAAGACCAAAGGCACACAGAGCATCTTAGAGGAGAAACTGAAACGTAGAGAAGAGGAACAGAAGAGTCAAGAGGTGGCGCTAAAGAGCAAAGAAGCGCAGGGGGTCAGAACAGAGGCTGCGGGCGCAGAAGACACGTCAGCCGCTAAAGGCACGGACCCTAATTTATCACTGCTCATCAAATCTGTCAAAAACAAAACGGAACAGTTTCAAGCACGAAAGAAACAGAAGACAAAATAAATTGACTGCAGAAGAACTAGATGTTTGAGTGGATATCCTGCTATTCATGTGCTTGCTTTCAGTGCTGGAGATTCCACTTGATAATAAGAAGATATTATCAAGATATTAATATTTTGGATTATCGGCTGTGAAGTCAAGTTATTTCAGTGTATTAAAATGTGTTTAAAATCAGACTCTACGTTCATTGTTGGCTTGTCATTTTTGACACGTGAATGTGCTTCCAAAAATCGCAGCTTTAATGCTGTCATGTTTTGCTGTAAAAAATGAATGGGATTGCATAACAATAAATTAAAGCTGCAGGCCACAATTTTTGCCTCTATATCATATCACAATCTCCGTTTGAAAAATAAAAATGCAGGTTACCTATGTTAACATTGGTTGAAGTAAAAACTGACAAGGTTAGAACCAATTTTGGGTGTAACTAGTTACTAAGTAATTAGTTACTGTATTTTAATTACTTTTCCCTTGAAAAAGTAAAGTAAGGGATTACTCTTATTTCTACTGTAATTTCATTACAGTTACTTTTGATGTAATTAAACTAAATACTTTGTGCAATACATGCATGTGCAATAGTGTATTGACATCAAAATTCAAAGTCTAACTTTAAAATCTGTGCTTTAATGTATAATTCTCACATTTGTAATACTTTGGTCAGTTAATAATATTATTTTTTTGAATGAATTAAATAAGCCTTTTCATGTCTATCCTTGAATTACTTTACTAATCAAGGTTGATGTAGGATATAGAAAGTAATTAGTAATGAGTAACTAAATACTTTTTGGACAGAGTAATTTCTACAGTAATCTAATTACACTATTGAATATGTAATGAGTAACTAGTAATTAATTACTCTTTCAGAGTAATTTACCCAACACTGGTTAGAACACAGATTATTTTTATATGTAACGGATTTTATTTTAATCAAACACAGCAGACTGCAGCTTAACGTTTTCGTTAACGAGTTTTAAAGTAGCAATTGCGATAAATAAAAGTACAAACTGCATGATATGAAGTTGCGACTATGAGAAAGAAGCTATTTTTCTTACTCTGTGACCAATATAAGATTCGAGTCTAAATGAAAAGAAAACAAAGCCATTCTGAGCACTTTGACAATGACAATCAAATGCAGACAGACATTGTTAAGGATAGCTTTATTTATTCATGTAGACACAAACACCGCTCACACATTCAAAGTCTGTTGGCACTTTCATGGGAATCTCTTTCCTAAAGAACACAGGAAGCAGGCTTCTTACCTTGTGCCAAAAATAACAAAATTCAGGCTTGAATGAACCAATGCTCTTTAGCACTTACAGTTCCAGTGAATACAACCCGTACTTGAAACATGTTAAAACATCTCACTTCTTGGTCCAGGAATATCAACAGTACACGTAAGAACCACTCCAGTAAACCATCAGATCCTATCCAAAAAGGCACAATTTACAAATTACAACAGCTTTTTAACAGAGAAACTTGACTTTGCACTGTGAAACATATGAGAATAAAACTAGTTAAGAACGCAATGTAATGATGACTATAGGTTGAGCCACAGTGTTAAAAAAACAAACATCTACTTTATGAAAAATAGTGCAATTAAAGTTTGACTTCAACGTTAAAAACTTATGCTAGTTGAAATAGCTTGAATAGTGTTTCTTGTCTAAAGTATCAGGATTTTTGGCACATAGAGTGACATCCACATTAATAACTAGATTTTTTTAAAGAAACTCAGGTGTTTCCTAAAGCAAAGGGTGTTAACGGATGCTCACGTGCTGTTATCCCACATCTAAGATTCTATGATATTTAAGTCACTATATCCCTCGCATCATACAAGCAAAAAACCTCAAATCTATTCTGTTTTGTTAGAAAAGCAACAAAACATCTTTCAAGTCACACATTTTATGGTTATTCATTTTGGCAATACAACTGGGTGTTATTTTTGTCCCAAGTCCTATTTTAAAAGTGCTGTTTTGTAAACACCAACAATTATCGCCTCACAGTCTTTCTCTCAAACACCTCAGAAGTTCATGGCGCTTACTGAAAATTTTACACAAAAATTTGGCTACACGATATGGTAGAGAAAAATAATGTATCCCACCCGGCGAAACGCTTAAGAACGAACTGTGCTTCACATGTTAAGTAAAAAATTATACAAATACTTAAGTTTAATAAAATTTATTTCATCCACAAGGGTGATACAAATGTGATTCTATATAACAGATCAAGTGCGTGTCTTTTAGTCAGACCACAGAACGATTGTTCACTTGAATGGAGTCTCTGTGTCTGCAGTCTGTAGTGTTACCAGAGTGATAGTCGAGACAAAAAATGTTTATTTTAAGAATGAATTTAAGACAGAGGCAGATCTGTCCTGTAAAATATATGGATTATAATTTCTTTAAGGTGTTTGTTTTGTCTACAACAGATTTAGGTGAAGTAACACAGTTGTTATTCACTAAAAATCAAGTCTTCTATCATAGTTCTTTAATCTCATTCTCTCATGCACATTAGATCTAATGTTGAAGATCCAACGTTGAAGATGAACGTCTGCATGTGCACAAAAGATATTTGAAAGCTAGACCCAAAAACTTCTGATAGTCTATATCGATTGTCAGTGTATTAAACTCTCTTTTTGTAGTCTCTGTGAATGTGAGCAGCACTTCGTAAAAGAACAAAAAAAACGTTTCCGTCAGATTAAGCTCCAGTGCAAACAGGTTTTTCTCAGGCGTAAAATATCAGTTCGGGGATCTGGCCTCCCTGCACGCCCGTGCCGTTGGTACTGTCCGACGAGCACTGAAATTGGAAGGTCACCTTCCCACACTGGACCTCAGTCATCCCCTCCTGGCCGAAATAACTCAACTCATTACCGTCCAGAATCACGCTTGCTGTGTAGAACGTGTCGGGTTCAATCTGCACCGGGTACTCAAAGAACACAGGGAACGTGTTGCTTGAACCATCGGAGAAGTATTTGATAATGGCGACCCCAAGCGTAACGCCCTGACGTTTCAGCTCGATCTTAGCCTGGTACTCCGTTGAGCCGCAGCTTGAACCGTACAACCCGAATCCAGCGATGAAGACACGCTTGTCCACCGCGAACTGGATGCTGTCGCAGCGCCCACGATACCTCCACTGATTGCTACGGTACGCACATGATTGAAATCGGTGGCACCTCTGCGGCGTCAAGCCCTTTCGCGGTTTGCACACGAACTTCAGCTCGGGCTTTTTGGCGGCCGTGTACCACAGGAAAATATCATTGGTCTCGGTCAGCGTCAGCACGCCGGATTGTGCTACACCGTTCGCAAAATCGTCAAGCACCATCGCCGGGATGCGAATCAAGTAGATCGCCTTTCCCAAAACAAGACGTTTGTTCTCTATAGTTGGCTGGAGGTCCTGTCTGTGACATTCTGCCTCCGCCCAGTTCAGGGTGGCTTCAAACACCACCATCTCTTTGGCGTTGAGCGTCTCTCGCCGCAGGATGCTGTCTAGAGTCTGTGCGTCGATGTCGCAGAATCCTTCCGAGCGGAGGGCGAGTTCCGCCTGGGCATCGATGACTTCCCAACACCGCTGAGTGAGATCAGGCTCCTCGAACAGGCAGCTTTGTGACAGCAGGACGCAGGCGTTTCGGGCGCTAAGGCTGGTCTCAAGGAAACTGACGCAGGCACGGGCCAAGTGGGGAACGATGTACTTTTTGGCGGCGTACAGGGTGGCAAGTACGGTGTCGGCACAAAGGTCAATCTCATCACAGTAAATATACCTGAAAGATGATAAAACGTTACATAACTATTTTCTCCATTTTTCATTTAAATGTAAGCAGATCTGGGACATCATATCTAAATAAAGAGATTTTTTCAAGGCATAGATCTACGACTTACTTAAGCATGGCCAGGAATGAGGGTGGTTCCACGTCTGGGATCCGGATCTCCTCTTTATTTTCAGCCAGGTCTCCATAGAACATAGCATGAAAAACAGAACTGCCGACTGCTAGAACATACTGTAGGAGTAAAGACAACCTATTAAATTAAACTGAAAACCATTTTCTGCTCATATTTATATTATGTTTCTTATGGATGATGATACATCTCCTCAAAAAAATATAAATTAAATAAAAAGAAGCAAATTTATTCACATTGTTAAAATGTTTGCTTTCCTGTAGCTGAAAGAGCATGGCGTTAACAATGACAAGGTCATGGGTTCTATCCAAGGGGATTACACATATTTAGAAACAAATGTATAGGATAATGCATTGGAAAAAAGCGTCTGTCAACTGCGTAAAGGTAAATGTAATGACACTTTTTACTGATCAATCTTACCCAACTTCTAAAAACTGAACGGCAAAACAAAAAATACTCCTTGTAACTGTAATGTGGGAAAAAACTGTTGACATCACAGTCATATTTGTTTATTTCAAAATAAATGATCAAAGACTATATTACCAAATTTGTATAGTATTCTTATTCGTCATGGAAATTAACCCCCCCCCCAAAAAAACTTAACTACCCTCAACACTTTAATTTGAGGTCAAACATGACTTGAATAAATTACACTTATTAAAGATTATTAAAGAAGGCAAGGCAGTGATAATGTTGTACCTTGTGTCCCGGGACCCTCTGGGTTCCTCCGGGGGGCCCAACCACAAA
Source organism: Triplophysa tibetana (assembly GCA_008369825.1). NCBI lineage: Eukaryota > Metazoa > Chordata > Actinopteri > Cypriniformes > Nemacheilidae > Triplophysa > Triplophysa tibetana. Next base: position 9,459,249 of record CM017896.1, on the reverse strand, counting down.
ATGAATGTCGGCCATCAGCTCGTTGTTGAACATGACTCCGTTTCTGTGAGGAAAGAATCCAAATGTCATCCGTCACACGCAATCTAAATTCTTATTTCATTTGCATCAAATTTGCACTAAAGTAGAAAATAACATTGTCAAAATATCAAATGTCCAAGTGAAGAATGCAAGAAGACATCTTCTCTCTATACGTGTCTGGGAACAGGAAAGTCTTGATAGGAAGCTCACTAGGTTTTAGAAGAAAGCTCGAGAATCCTTGAGAAATGAACAGACTTAGCGTTTTACCTTTCTCTGATACTTGGAAACGAGCCTTGCCAGTTACATCCCTGGATAGTGTTGTTGTTGCTGAAGTTTTGCTGTTGGTACTGCTGCAAAGCCGTGCCAGTAGTGGGGGTTGTGACAACCGGCGTTTTTTTGGTAGGAAACAGTTCAGCGGCCATTTTACCTAACGTTACACATTTCAATTCCTGAGGAGGATTTCACGGAACAGGATCTGGCAACCTGTTGTTTCTTGGAAAGAAGACAAAACACAAGCAAGGTGTTACTATTCCGTGTGACACAAACCGTCTTAAAGCGATGTGTAAAAAGTATTATTTACATAAATTAAAGTATGTATGCCATTCATAACAGTATGAGGTCAGATCCAGACATTTTCAAATATTTTACTCCCTTTAGCAATTATGCTGGCGTCATCACTTCTATCTGTAATATGAATTCGAATTAGAATGGAAGCTGATTCGCATTCACTCCCAGACTGAAGTGCAGCAACACTCAGTTAGCGATCACAGCTAAATGTGAGTTCATCCATGTCCAAACAACAACCGCACAACAACAAATCCCGTTAAAAGGAGGACTGAAGGATCTAGAAGTACGTTTATCAATAAAACGTGTGACATCAGTAATATTTAATGATGCTGATTTGATTACGATCTGTGCAACAGGAAATAAACAAAAACAATAATCGTGCAACAAGCCCTGGAAAGATCACAGTAAAACACTATCACGCCTTGCCATGAACCGAGTTTGCACAACGATGAAAGTTAATCGTCGTTATTACCAGAGCTTGATTATTGAAGGAGAATTCGCGAGGAAAGTTTGCAGCTGGTTTGCACGTCAACATCCTGCCTCCATGATCGTAGAATCCGCTTGACTCAGTGCGCATGCGCGAGTGCAAAACACTACCTCACGACAATAACAAGAAAGGTATTGTACTATTTGATTATTTTACTTTTTTTTAGAAGTGTTCTTTCAATAATTTATTGAGTATTTATTTGTTGCACTGGATTAAAGTGATCGAATGACAAGGGTGCAAATTGATGACAGAATTTTCATTTTTGGGTGAACTATCACTTTTATTTGAGAGACTTGTTAAACGTAGACAAGTGTTTCCCAAAACACGTATAATTTTGTTTTTCTCTTGTTTTAAGGTAAAAATGATCAACTTCAAAGTCAAAGCAAAGTTTTAAACAAAATTGTTCAAAAATAAAAAAATCTGATGATGCTATTACACCCAGCAACCGGGAGGTGGCACTCGATGCAAGTACTTAATAATACAAAGCAAAATAAATAAGCGCATCATTCCTTTGTGTTTGTAATCTTTTTAATTTAATGCATATGTTTTATGTTTAAGTAATAGTTCGTTGTACACATTTTATCCATTACTTTGCTTGGTTTAAACTCAAATTCTAATTTATACCAAACAAACTTCAAGTATCCAAAAATCTAATTTAAATTGCAAAATTTTTTCTCCATATGTAAGTGACTTCAGCTGTCTTTGCAGCTGTTAAATAAAAACATGTCCTCCATGAATGTTGTGGATTTTTGTACCTTACAAAGAAATTCTCCGACCATCCTAACCATGCTAAACCTCATTCATAAACAACTGAGGTCAGTGTGTGAAATTCAGCGACTGGAAAGAATCTCTCCTATTTGAGATAAAACAACAAATATTCAGACTCAGAGTCATTGAAATGCCATGGTCATGCAAATGCTCTGACCCTAGAATGCAGCGTGACTGGAGCTGACAGCAAAATCATTCAAAGGAATGCAGTGCTGCCCTTGTTACATGCAGAAGGCTTATGTAATGATTTACTAATTACACTATAGAGGCCCTGGTCATGGGGGATGGTGGTGGGTGACAGGTCTTACTTTCTCTCATATAAAGACATGCACTGACCTGATGGGAAGGATCTATAAACGCGCGCCACACTTTTTGTTGTTGGACATTGATTTGTATCTCAGACCTATTACAGGCAATTTAATGGCTATTCAGGTTTTCATTGTTTTGACTGTATATACAGTAGTTGTGGTCACTCTTGGTGTACATCTACAGCTCTCTTCAAAGTTTGGGCCAACCTTTGGTTCTCATTCGTTGCCAGTTTTGCCAAAGTCTAAATTTAGACTAAACGGTTGAGTATTTTTAATTGATTTTAATACAAACAATATACAAAGAAATATGAATATACATGGATATAAATTAAATCTAAAATAAAATGTAATATAACCAAGCACAGACCGGAAGTTTACTGGTCCAGGCACGTGCACCCAGTGGAATCGTTTATAAATGAAAAGTTTTCTTGTAGTTCATTGGGAACAGCATGGCGTTAACAACAGCAAGGTCAGGGTTCGATCCCAGGGGAATCCACATACTTAGAAACAAGTGTATAGGATAATGCAATGTGAGTGGCTTTGGATAAAAGCGTCTGCCAAATGCGTTATAAAAAAATAAGTTTTTGTAAAATCAGATAGTTTTCTCTGTTTTCTTGTAAATTTGCTGCGATTTGATGTTTTTTGACCATATCTAAAAAATAGACTGTAAAAAATCATGTAAAAAGAAGATTTTTTCCAGCATCGGGGCAACCTAAATATACCACAAGAATAAAAAAATTCCACATAAAATTACATGTTATCACCGTTTTTCTCGTAAATAAGTTTTACTGTTATTTGACTGTCTATAACCGTATTTCAAAAATACGTTAAAATATCTGTTAATGAAACAGTATAAAGTTCTTTAGAATGACTTAAAAAAACATTTAAATTCTATTCATTTTTAAACTGTATAAATTCTTGTTTTACCAATACAGTAAGTGGTGTTGAAAAATACAAGGATAGATATTTTTGCGTACACAAAGCAATTATGCAATAAGAAGAGAATATATGTTCAGTAAGAAAATCTATCCTCGTTTTTTCTATGGTGTAGTTTCAGTTCATTATAGAAAGAAAGAGGAACCGGATAAAACCAAAATATATTTATTTTAGTCACATCCACTTTGCACAATAATTTTACTGTACAACACTTTATTGCATATTATGTTTTGCACTGTGGGATAGAAAACCCCTCCATTAAAGCCATTTCAGACCCAATACGTAAGTATCAAGATTTTCACCATATTGTTCAGCCCTATTTTCAATGTGTTTCTTTTGTGAGTAACGGCACATGCATTCAAACTCCGAACCCCGAGATCCTTTTCAAAACCTGCAGTGAGCAGATTGGCCAAAGTCAATTAGAAGTCTATTACAATGAAATGCTGTTTACGTAGATAAAGGATGAATTAGCCGTACTTACTCTCTTTATTCACACCCTCACTCTTTCTCTTTATGTGTCAAGTGGCATTCAGTGAATTGAATAATAAGTCTTATGCCTGGGAACCGCAGCGTTTTCGGCGAACACATGGTGTGATAATGGAGGGCTCTGTATTCATACGCTGGTCAGTTCCTGCCCCTTTTTTTGTGGCGAGGGCTTTCTCAGGGCTGCGTGTGTGTTGTAAAGAAGGAAAGGGCGGTAACAGTGTGCCATGAGGTGCATTGTAGCATTTCAAGGAACTAGTATTGTTCATTTGGCTGCATGTGAGAGGAACAGACGGTTGTGCATCCCAGGTGCATTGTGGGATGTAGACAGTGTATGTCAATGCAAATCCTTTTTTTTCAAATCCCCTATTATGACATTCTTAAAGACTGGGTTTGATTTTGTGGATGTTATAAACAAAGATTTCTAGGAATGACTGTGAACACGTTGTACCTAAATACGTTGTTCTCACACACCTGTTTTCAACACAAAATGGTGCTGAAAGCAAAATTTGGAAATGTGAATTTCTTAAACATCTTAGCTATGCTGGTCTATCAGACCATTCCAAAAACCAGCATAAACCATAAGCCTTCTGGTCTAAACTGGTTCAGCAACCTCACATTCACTTTTCCATCCTCTCGACCTATTTGCCTGCTTTTGTCTTTCTCTCTTCCACTGGTCCATTACACTGCAATAGTAACCAGTGTTCACCAGCAATGAATACTCAATAAAGACCCCATCGCTTTTCGCTGCATTTGCTTCAAAGAATGCCATCTCGAAGTTCTTCAACTTAAAGCCTCTCTCTCACCCCGCCATCTGCGCCGCTGCTCTCCGCCCTCGTGCGCATGGTTGAAAGGGATAATGGAGTCTTGAATAAGTTTTGAATTCTTCAGAAAAGCCCCGTAGCTCATTATCCGCTCCAGCATCTGCCTGCCGCTCCATTGATGTGCTCGGTGTATTTACTCCACTCAATTAAACCACTATAAACTCCATTAGCCACAACAGAGCCCCGAGCGGCCGTGCTGTTGGAAACGGCCCCACAATAGAGGAGGAGGACGAGGGACCTTCTTTCACATCTTCAGGGCTTTCCATTCAGAGAAACTGTGGCCAGCGGAGGAACAGCTGCTGATAATCTGGTTGTCTCTCTTATTGTTGCGTCCGTGGATTCAAACAGGTGTTGTTTTAATGTTCCTTCACGGTCACGGAGGCCCTCCATCTCATTAAGGGCCTTCGACCTGTAGATAGAGCAGCCGAACGCGAAATGCCATCACTCCGGACAGATCTTGTTAAATGACTTTAGATGGGCCTGACAGAAAGCTTGCATTAAAATGAATGTCCACAGGAAAGGGACAGTTCACCAAAAATGAAAAATCTGTCATCATTTACTCACCCTCATGTCATTTCAAACATTTACATTTACATTTAAGCATTTGGCAGACGCTTTATCCAAAGCGACCTACATTGCATTATCCTATACATTTATACTTAGGCATATGCAATCCCCTGGGATCGAATCCACAACCTTTCGTTGTTAACGCAGTGCTCATACCACTGAGCTACAGAAAAGTCAAACATGTATGAACACAAAAGATATTTTGAAGACCATTGACTTCCATTGCATGTAATATTTCTCAAAATATTTTCTTTTGTGTTCCACAGAAAGAGTCATTAACACTTTATTTTACAGTGCCCTTGTTACACATGTTACTTGTTTTTACCATAGTATGTACTATAAATGATGGATAATTGCATGGACCTTACCCAAGACTTTTAGGAAGTACACGTAGTTCATTTTTATTACTCAGTACATTGAGGTGAAGTTCACTTTAGAATTAAAATTGTACGATTATTATTCCTTCATGTCAAGAAATTTTTTCCCTCATTTTTTTTAATTTCTTCTGTAGAATATAATCAAAGGTTTTTGAGGAAAACATTTCCACACTGTAAAAAATCTGTAAATGTATTAAAAAATCTGAAAAAATAATATGAATCATCTTGGAAAGGTCAAGGCTCAGATAAGCACATGAACTGACCATTTTAAACAATGAAATGACTCATAAGCGTATTAAGGGAAGTTGTGAACGTGCGAAACACAGTCGGGTGCAAGCCGTATATTTGTGGTTAAAAACTATTTATTTTCTTAGAAAATAAATGACTAATCGCAGTAGAACACACCCTATTCATCGGCTGGTGTAAATTCTAGCCATTTATAGCTGCGAAGAAACTGAAATTTGGATCTTAAATCAGGTTGACAACCATTAAATCCATAATACGGAGCAATGTGTTTTCCTCAACAACCTTGGATTTGTTGGATGTTGCTTTTGCCATGACACCATGTAAAATGTATTAGGAAATATTTTTGAAGATTTCTTTATTTTAAATATTTCAATGAAATTTCCTTAATAATAAAGTAATAAAGGAATAAAGTAAATCATAAATGTAATTTATCACTTATCGATATCACTTATGTATTATAATACAATGCATTCTGGCTTTATTTGTTCAGATTTATTTCTCTTTAATATAGTTACAACTGCCTAATTATTTGTAAAGCGACTTTTCAACAATGCAAAATTGTGAAAACCACAAAATAAATTGGAATAGAATGAAATTGAACTAACCAAAGCGACTTGCAGTGCACTCAAGATATTTTGTTAGTTTGTGTGACCTATGACCTTTATGCTTCCTGATCTCTTTCTGAAACAGGTTGGACCTCTAATAACAGAACTGAAGGCGCACAAGAAAATCTAAACAAATGTTAAAAAATATGGCATTAAAAGCAGTGAAGGTGGAAATAAAATGAGAACTGGAGAAAATGAGATCTATCATTCACTGGAAAAGCTGAACTATTGGTTCACGCGGGGGGGGGGGAGGGGGGGGGTAAATGCAAGGCACATTGGGTGGAAACTATGCGTTTACTGAAGCTCTGCATGTAGAAACAATTACTAGAGCAAGCCTCGAGATAGACCTCCACCCGTACCTCCATCCTTCAATCACTGCTGAGGAAGAGAAGATTTCGATTTTTTTGCTAAACATTCAGTTGAGACAGCTGGAGTACAGTACACTACAGGCAAACTCACCATTTTCTCTCCTTTCAATTTCAATTCTTTATAGCAGTGGTTCTCAAACTTTTTTGGCTTAAGTACCCCTTTTTATTATTTTCAAGCCAAGTACCCCTTGACCAGACAAAGTTTTACCTTAAATTCTCTGAATTGGTAGTCAAACAGTTATATCTAAATGTATTAATTTATTTTTTATGCATCTTTGTGTTGTCATAATTTCATATAAAAATACCATTATCATGATTTATTGATTTTCATTATGTCATCCTAAATGTCAGTTTCTCTCATGTACCCCCTGCAGTACCCCAAAGTGCCCGTGGGGGTACTTTGTATCCTCATTTGAGAACCACTGCTCTATAGGAGAAATAGAAATCTCATTTGTGATCAGAAAGAGCAAGCACCGCTCAATTCGCGTCCATCCGTTTCCACCAAAGTTGCAGTTTCACTTTTTTCTGTCTCTTCCCTGAGGCCCACGTTATCCAGGGCTCCTGGTGCCCTCTGCTTTTGGACAATAGGAGGGATGTCCAATCCTTTCTCTAGCTCAAACGGACCATCAGGATAGGAAGTGACCTCAGCGTGTTCAGTCAATCCACAGCCTTAGGCCACAGGCGGCAGCTTTCCCTTCTAATCCCTCCCTCAAGCTCCGCCCTCTTCCTTTCTCAATATCTCTTTCTATCAATCCCCCTCTCTTTTCATCCTTTCATCTCCAGCCCTCTGTTTTTATAGACACAGGCTCTTTTGACAGCACGGTTGCCACATTACAGCACGAACGACGCGTGTCTGCCTCTCTGTTTTTGTGTGTTTCTCAATGGGCGAATCTCTCGGAAGCTGTCAAGAATATGTCAGAACTCTGCACCAAAATGAAAAAGGAAATCTAATTTGCTAATCTAATTAAATTTTTGTTTATTTTAAATATTTATACTTCGTTGTACTTGTCTTGTCTTACTATACCCTGACACAATTCTATTTTCTTTCTGTAGTTTTTGGGGTGGAATGTGATCTGAACATATTGGTGAGATTCTGTATGACTTTTTATTCTGTGGAACTCTAAAGAAGATATTTTGAGAAATGTCTCTGTGGTTTTGTGTCCATACAATGGAAGCCATTGGAGTACAGTGTTGTTTGGTTACCAACATTCTTTAAAATATCTCTTGTGTTCTGCAGAAGAAAGTCATACAGATTTGGAAAGACATTACAGGGATTAAACGACGAAAGAAGTTTCATTTTTAAAACATAGAACTACACCAACTCCCAGCATTCTATAACCCACACAAACACAAGACCAAGAGAACACAAACATGATAATGTCTCTGGCTTGTTGGCATTCAATGAAGTGTTTTGAAAAAATGCTTGATAGGGCTGTTTTTTCCCATTTCAGTTTTAGATTTTTCCTTCCACATTAAGGGGCGATTCACATTTTGCTTCTAAAACCGCTCGGAAAACGCAAGCAGCGCAGCTTTCTCTTTCCATCTCGATACTGCGCCGATGAGCCTAGAAGAATTTGCGCTTCTTGCCCACGTCGCTACCTTTTGATGCACTCCTACCGCATGTCTACATTTAAAGTAAACCTTAATTTACACACAACGCCTAAAATGTGGCTCTAAATACTTTTTGGTGCCCACATCGGGGTAGGAAATAAAAATGATTCTGTTTACAAAGCATCTTGTGAGTGTGTTTTTCTTTGTATATTGTGAAAGTGCAGCCCCATGCATGAAATACCTTTGTGTGCACACACGTACATGTTTGTGTGTGTGTGTGATTCAACATTTCTTCCTAATGTATTTGCTAATGGGGCTTCCAGAATAAGCTCATTACAATGCAGAGACCAAACTACCCCCAAAACATGCACAAAAAATTAGGATCTTGTTGAAAATTGTACATTCATTAAACAATATTTAAATTTTTCATGTCATTGTGACATCCGATTTCCTTCTATTAAGGGATATGCATGGTATTACAACAGGAAGAATTAAGAGGATTAATTAAACCAATAGATATTACCATGGTGTACTTGGTGTATGTTCTGTATACATACTGTGATGGATGTCTCTGTATAGCCAGCAAGGTGCACGTACAGTATGTGTTTTCTCTGCATACTGTGAAAGGGGGTCTCGGTTTGCTCAGTCATACCTGTGTGTGTTTTCTGTGCACACTGTGAAATGATGCCGGAGTTTGCAGAGTCTAATTTCTGTACACAAAGTGAGCATTCTGAAAATGTGTTTCCAGACTCTAGACAAAAATGTCTTTCTTTCATTCTTCCCCTTTTTTTTTTTTTTTGGTTTCATGAGATATTATACTGCTTTACTATAGATGGGAAAGAGAGTGTTTAGATCAACAGATTAATTTGGTTTCCCCTTGTGGGTTTGTAGTCGTCATTTTCTGCGTGTATTTGTACATTTCGAATAATCACAGGCCAACTTACATGCTCATGAAAGAAAAAAGAACATTCAAAAGACTCTATTTCTTTCATGTTAAAGGAATATTTCACCCAAAAACTACGCAACGTCCTCATATACCAACTCTCATTCATTTCTAAATATTCATTAGGCCTACTTTCACTATCTGTTGAGGAAACTTCAAATCAGCTCAATTCTAAGCCAACGCTGTGGATACAGTATGATTCATTAAGGCAATCCCAGAATGCATTGTGATTGGCTCATTGAATACGATATCATTGAAATTGAGTGTGGAAATTTTACTATATTACTATTTTAATTTGCCATCAGAATCTGCAAAGGCACATGTTGAGTAAGTACATATCTTATATACTCCAAGTGTTTGATGGTGATAGGCACGAACTATGGTAATGAGTGGCGTAGCACTAGATTCTTCCTGGCAGAACTTGCACTGCAGCTATCATTTATTACTGGTAAAAATACATTTCAAATATTTAACAATAATTGTGAGTGCTGTGTCATTTCTTGATCATTGTGTTGTTGTAATCTCTACGAATATTGCAATTGTGTGTTCATTTTCTACCAAGATTTGATCTTACTGGAGACGTAGCCTTAAAAGGCAGCCGCATATGTAAGCATCAGAACCAGGCTGTTAGGTATTGGAACAGATCCTGCGTTCTTACTTGTTCCTGAAACAGTCACTGGTTCTCAGGAAAAGGGTTCTTAGCATGAGTTCTGCGACATTTCAAACTATGATGTCAGTGCTCGAAGTTCCAGGTCTCCGGTTACCATCCCAGTGTGAGAATGAAGGTTGCCATGGAGATCAATATTGTACAGCCCTGAGTCATCACCGACAGTTTCCTCTCCCTGTGCAGCTCGCTTTGTGTGGCGTGCGGTGCATTTCTTCGTTTGTAAATCGAGTTGTACTCAAATAATCAGTTTTGCATTTGCTCTTTGTCCTCTTTGGTATTTGTCTCTTTTTTCCTCACACAAAACAATCTCAAGAAAGAATAAAAACTCTAGATTGTGGCTTTAATAATTAGTGCCATCTAAAATGTAAAAATTGTATTGTTTCTATTTAGAATCAGCTGTGATCAGTTTGGTACTGAAAGCATTCTTGTATTGCCATCAGCATTCCCGGGATGTCATTTTCCTCCAGGTTCAGAGTAATCTGTCACGTAGAATTTACAGCTCATGAAATTTGCCCAACTGAGAGGAAGAGAAATAGTCTAGTCTAGTCTTCTCCCGCTAGACATTTTGGTTGGATTAGCCGTTTGGACATCACAGGTCAGACATCTCCTCTACGGTCTGAGAACACTGTCACAAAATAAAAGTTCAAACCAAAAGGAAGTTACGAGATGAATATTGTTTGATAATGAAACGTTTTGTAAAAGATGTGACCGGGCCGACGGCCAGCCCGAGGTTTTGGTGCTGTGCCAAGCCCCAAATAAAGCCCAGCTTTATTCCCTGACCACTTCCTTCACCTTCAGACATGTTTTGAAGTATTGTCAGTTTGAATGAGCATTTGAAATGTAATGGGGGTCATGTAGCCGTGATGCTTGACTACAAAGAAAAAGTGCTTTCACATCTTTTTTCAAATGCGTTTTCGCACATAAAGCGTTTTTATTTCTCAATGTTAAAATCTCAACGTAATTAAAATGTAGATTTGTTAAAGGTCCAGTGTGTCGTTTTTTGGAGGATCCGTTGACAAAAATGCAATATAATATACATTACTGTTTTCAGAGACTTTAATAATGAAGCATTATGTTTTTATTTCCTTGAGCTGTTTCTATCTACACCGGGGGTCCCCTTTACAAGTAATTCGCCATGTTGTTTCTACAGTAGCCCTAAACGAACGAACTGCTAAGAAAGTGTTTCGTAAATACATTATCTCTTTCGGCAAAGAAGCGAAAAAGTGAAATCTTTGTTCTGTCAGCCACCGTAATGCTTCGAAAGGAAGGGAGTGAGCGGTTGGTTGCAATTCGCAACATCACCGTGGATGCAGCCCGATGTATAAATTCTCAGTGTAGTGAAATGTAAATACAAATGTTTCAATTTTTTTAATTTCAATTTTTTCAATTTTAAAATACAAAAAACTAGAAGCCATTCATACCGTAGATTCATATAAATAAGCAGATACACGCAGATAAATCAGCTGAGAGGCTGTAGCAACAGCTAAAATATGAAATGACATGCAATATTACTAAACTTGTTTTGTCAAAAGTGCTTAAAATGGATCGGTTGCTATTAGAAATCTGTAATTAGAGATTCCTCCAGTAAGTGGTAACATTTGCATAATTTACATTTAGTCATTTAGCAGAATGTTTTTTTTTTTGTTTAATATGCATTTCTTGATAATTTGTGCGCGCATCAGGCAAACCAATACTGTAGTTGGTGTGTGTTGTGTCAAGGTCTCACGAGGACCAATAGGAATGTAGAACATGTTTAGTTTGCATGCACGTGTGTGTATAATAACAGTAGGATCTGTGGTCTGTGCCCTGATAGCCAAACTGAACTGAGACATGGCGGCCGGCCAACACACACAACGGGTCAAAATGTTGAGTTTACTTTTATAATGTACACAGAGTCACATGCGTCAGGACCCATACATATATTACATCGGAACCTCTTAGACATAATTTCTTCATATACCTTTGAGAAGAACAAAAGCAGGCATGTTAGATGCCTTGTTCTCACAACACAAGATAGCCACTTTTGAATTCAGAATAAAATGTACATCCATTCACCCCTACAACGTAAAGCAACTAGAACATCCCTGAGCCTCTCTGAGTGATCTAATACAGGGCAAGTCGAACTTCCCTAAAGAAATCCTGAGGATTCTCACAGTCTTCACTGTGACACGGTTTTGACTTTCTATTTGTGTCTCCAGAACATGAAAGTAAAATGGAGAGAGTGTTTGTATTCCAGAAAACTGTTTGTTTGCTGTGCCACAGACCTGCACAGCATAAAAGCGACCACAAGAAATGACCACGTGTGTGGGTTGTTTGGGAAATTATGTGTGTGCGAGTGACAGTCTCGCGACACCAGAGAAAGTGAACAATCGTGTGCTTCTGATGCAATAATAAGAACTGTTTCCAGTCTGGCTCTGAGTAAAAAGATAAATATAAACAGGGAATGATGATACGTCTGTGATTTCTCAGGAAAGGTCGGGATATCTGAAATTCCAGCATCACGTCATACATCACATTATTGTGGGTTTTCAATCTAATGCCATCAATGTACAACACTAATCGCTAAACTAGTTATCGCCAACTCGCTAACTAATTGCTTTTGCTTTTTTTACAGCAAATTCGCAGTACGATGACCTTTGAACTTTCTTACTGTATGTGACTGGAGGGGGATCCAAGGTCACTGGCCTGTAGTGGGGCTCTGTTTGTGTGTGATAAAGTAAAGTGCACCGAAACTCTACCAAAACCAACATTTCCACTTTCAGATAACCAGGTGTGCCATATGAAACTGTCCAAGTGTGTGTGTGTGTTGATGAAGATATGTCCGATGAAGATCAAATTCTAAAGTTAAAGACTGCACAGCTGTTTGAAGTTAGTCCCAACAAAGACTCACAGAGAGAGAAAGTGAATCATGAATCGCTTGTCTTTATAAACTAGGTTAGATGCATGATGCTGGGGGGGTTTGGGGGGCTGTATACTGTAACACCAGATGTGTTTACAGTTCGTGGGAGTCGCACAGTTTGAACTCAAGGTGCGTGTGTATTTTTGATTTGTGTCATTGCATCTAAAGACTCAGAACTGCTTGAATACAACCACAGTTACCAAAAGGTTGATTTAAATCATTTGAAATCAAATCCCAATAATATTTTCATCTCAAAATGTTTTGTTGATTTTAAAGTAATTTTTTTGTGTGTTGTGTCTTTACCACTTGGAAAACCGGGTACAAAAATGAAATATATGTTTTCAAACAAGGGTTGAGCCCTTCTTCTCTTACATTAGTTGAATACAGGTTGTCCCGCCCCAAACTAACGCCATTGGCTGAGCAAATGTGGTGAACTCAAACAAACAAGATTGCAATTCAGTTTGTGGTGCCGAAATGACACACTTCAGCATTCACTTTAACCACAAATAGTCTCCACAAGTCTAAATGGATTTTTCCCACACAGATGTCATAGCTCACAAGCACAACCTTCGGGTAGTTAAACCTATTGGTTTAAAGATTATCAAATATAAATGTACTATGTTCATTTTTAGGAATACGCACAAAAAATATTCAAGACTAAATCTCCCGACTCTGCTGGTCAAATGTGTGTGTGTAATCAGAAACATTTTTGTCCATTCTCATGCAAACTGAATTATAGGGCTATTTACAGAAAACACAAACACACACCCTATTAACATAGTGGTGGCCACAAACACATGTTTTTAGCTCCATAAATACACATTTGTCACAGCTGTTTGTTGGATTAGACCATATGGTAACCACTGTTCTATACGCCAATGAGATATGGCTGCATAGATAGATGACAGACTTTGACACGAGAAGGTCTCTTAAAGGGACAGCTCACCTTTAAAATGACAATTCTGTCATTGTTTACATGTCCTTTCGTCATAACAAACCTGTAATTCTTTATTCTGTAGAACACAAAAGAAGATATTTTGAAAAATGTTGGTAACAGAAAACCATTGGTCCCCAATGGTCATTGTGTCCACAAAATCGAAGTCAATGGGGACTTTTGCTATTTGGTTCCCATAATATCTCCTTTCTAGTTTTGCAGCAGAATGAAAATCACACATGTGTAAGTGATGACAGATTTATCATTTCGAATGTTAACTATTTCTTTATTGTAACATTAAAAAGACCTGGTACTTTTCTTTTTCTTCTGTTCGTATGTTAAAGCTTGAATTTTGTTGCTCTTTTTGAGCCATTTTGTTTTTATTTATTTTATAAATACATGTATATTGAGTTAAATGCCGACACAATTCAAATGCCACACAAATCAGCAACACTTACATATACACATGTGGTACTTTCTGGCTTTAAGCAAAAGGTTTATAAGCAAACAAAGCAAAATGGAAATCTTTCTATGTGTTATGGTTGGGAATCACTGTTAGGATGTAAGGCACGGAAACATGGGGAGCGGTCAATGCTAAACAGACAGACTCACAGATGCCCCTTTGGTCCATCGGCAAACAATATGATCTCCATCATCTCTAACTTCAAGAGGTTCATTTGGTCCGTGATTTTAACTAAAAGGGAGGCAGATCCTTTAGAGAAATTTATCTTTAGAGAAACCACATTTTCAGAATTGAGAAACAGCCAAATGTGATATTTAAATAACAGTCACTGAAAAGGCGTAGTGCTTAATTTGATCAGAAACCATGCAATAGTATTATGCAATGTACAGTTTTAGCCTTCAACTAGCACAATCCTGACCACTCATTTGCATATTCTATAGGCTGATGTTTTTTGACCATGCCACAAGGTTTTATGTCCTGTTGGGGGTTAGTGAATCATAAGGTCCCTGTTCTTTAATTTGCTCTTCTCTTTGTAACAAGGAAAAGCTGGTGGATGTGTCCCACCGAGCGCAGCTGCACAGCCCCGCGGTGCGAGGTCTCAGCTCTGCCCGGATTCAGCCGGTCCTGTGTACTGCTTTGATGAGAACAGAGAAGAGCTCTGCAGCAAAACATCTCTAAACAAAACTTGGCCTTCCCCGCATGCCGTCTCTTCACGGGGTCACAGATTCAGCAAGATCTCATGGGAACGACACCTGATGGACAGTAACCTCACCTCCCACAGAGGAGCCTGAACCCGAGACTTGAGTAATACACTTCATCCTTTCACGTTAGTAAAAAGCAAAATACTTTGTTTCTTAGTCACATTGCAGTCACAAGGATTATCACTGACCGTCAAATCCATCTCTGTCAAAAGTAAATGGGAGTTCTAGCTACACACATTCTGACCACAGTTAGTCGAACATAATCACACCAACATTTATTCTTGTTCCTTCTACATCCATCCTTGAATTCCCACACACACTCGTCCATTGCTTCTTGTTCTATGTACAGTGATAAACCAGCATGTAATTTAAAAACCGCATGGAACAAAAGACCAGCAGCCCTCTCAACATTAACACAGTCATAAAAACGGTACTTTGTGTGTTTGTTTTTGAACTAGCTGTGCTTTTGCAGACAAAATTGCATTTGCAGTGCAGTACATTTGGTCGACATATTTTTCTTCGAATGAGGAATACTAAAAAAAAGTAGTTCTTCCTAAAGAGACAGTACCATGATAACTAAGTAACTAAGATTAGTTAATTAGATAAATTAGCTAACTAAATAAACATGTGCATGTGTGTATGACCATCCTCCACTGTTGCATTAGCTCTTTCACGCTGTTATTGTAAGTTATAAGTCTCACAAACAAGTAAACAAGTATTGAATAAAGCTAAATTTGCAATCTATCCTTTTTCGAGACTTGCTTAAGTGCATTTTTTATAAACAATAGCAACATCTGTGTAACTTCTAAGAAATGTACTTGTCATGTGGTCCAGTTGACAGTATTTACAGTGTCTGGCTTCTGTTGAGCTATTTAATCTGCCGAAAACTAAGTGGGAGTTGCAATTAGTTGTGTTTTCCCTTCAAACAAACTCCAGAGCCTTCCTCCACACGCACACAAACATTACGGTTTTTGGCTCAAGATGCAGAGTGGAGTATAGAGGAAAAACGTATGATTCCAGGTGGTGGACATTCCATTTCATGTTTGCCCCCACGCTCTATTGAACACTGAAAGCTGATGCTATCAATGCACTGGCCTGATCTTTGAGATCCTAGTATGCTGAATAAGAGATATAAATAAAATATTTATTAAATACACAAGGGACGATGATGCAGTATGGGCTGATACTCTGCTTATCAAGTTTGATCACACTCATTCTTTATCACAATACTTTTCACATATTCAAATGAGTCATCAAAACCATAACGATAGCTTTGTGAAGTCAAGTATGGGAACCAGCCACCCAAGAAATGGTATAAAATTGTCCTTTTGCCAAGATTGCAGCTCGGCTGCCTGACCATCATTTCTAACTTCGTGAGAAACACTATTAAAGGACGAAATGTATGAAAGCAAAAAACTTGAAAGAAATGCAAACAGGCACAATGTAAATACAAAACAAATGTCAAGCCTTTAAGTACAAGTCTTCTAAAAGTTCATTCAGAACAATTCAGCCACGCATGTGTCCAGCCGTTCACTCCTCCAAAAAACACTTAGCTTGTAAAACTTCTTTCTGCACATTCACACAAGTTTTTTTCTTGCACTTTACAACATTTCTTATATACTATTATGGCAAACGTCCCAGACTAACCTCTTAGAATGATTTCCAACAAACTAAAAAAACAAAGCACTTGCTATGGACAGAGGTCTCCTCCTAAAACTCCCATCGACTCGTAAACCATAATCCCCTTTTATTTATCACACAAGTGGGAAGGTCCCTGCAAAAAATCACTTTTATCAGTCTTTACCAGTATTTAGTCTGGTTTTGTAGCAGAATATCTGAAAATCTATAAACCAAGATACATTTATTTTAGAAGTAAGAATATATCTTGAATTAAGTTTATTTTACTGCATCGCAAATGGCTTTACACAAATCCAACATATTGCCGCTGTCCTTCTGAAACCTCAGATGTTTGAATTCGCTGTTTTTCAGGAAATGAAAAAAACACTGTACTTTTTAACTGATAATTTGTGTTTTCAAGGTTGACAAACCCATTTTAATTTTGGTTAGATTTTGCAAAACCCAGTGACAAACATAACGGGTGACTAATAATTATTGTTGGGGCTGAAAAATAAACATCATGAAATATTGAGATCAAGATTTCAGAAACATAGCAGCGATAAGATACCTTCTCGAACAACAAATCTTATTATGAACATCCTTTAGGGAACCTGAGATAATTTACTGAAAAAAAACAGATAAATATTTGTAATGAAGAATTTCAACACAGATACACATTTACTTGTGATTGGTCCATAAGAGATCTAAGGAGCAGATGAGCCATTACAGGTCTAATATGTACCATTAGTTGCTTATTAACCTCTCTCCTTTCATCGTTCTCAGTTGCTCTACAGGAAAATGACTCACGGGTCAGAGCGAGAGGGGAGTGGAGAGACTGTGGGAACTTTAACACACGCACCAACACAAAATGACATTAAACATCTTAGCAGTGTTGGGCAAGTTGCTCTGAAAAAGTAATTAATGAATAGTTACTAGTTACATATTCACTAGTGAAATCAGATCTCCTCAAAATGTATTTAATTACTTATGACTAATTAATTTCTAAATCCTATATCAACCTCGATTCATTCAAATAAACAATATAAAACTACATAAAGTAGTATTATTAACTGACAAATTATGACTAACGATGTGAGAATAATACATTAAAGCACAGATTTTAATGTTTAAGTCTTGATGTCAATTCCACTGTTGCACACACATATATTAGAAAAGTATTTAGTTTAATTACATCGGAAGTAGCTGTTATTAAATTACAGAAAACAAAGTAACTTTACTTTTTCAAGGAAAAGTAATTCAATTGCAGTTACTTATTCCTCAGAAACGTACACCCAACATTGCATCATAGTCATGAACGATCAATCTCAAGTAACTGAAAGACAAATGTTCATGTCAAAGAGGCGGCTTGTAAAGTTTTCTGAGAATGAGAATGAGGAAACCCTTCCCATATCCCATCAGTCAAGGATGAACGGATGAACAGATATGTTGTGATGATACAGAAAAAGTAAAGAGATATCAGGCATGTTGGCTGTTTGACAGCATATATCTGCCTGTGGCTGCAGGCTTGTGATTTTGGTAATGCGTAGGTGATGGGTTTTGAAGTTCTTGGAATTGTATATGTTGGATTTGTGTAGTCTTGTCGGTGTCTGCTGCTGCATCACACCTCCATTGTTCCTTGATTATAGGGGTTTTCTTAAAGAGAAGAGCTCCAAATGTCAATCTACAAGTCAAGTCATGATATACCATTTCTTCCCGTAATTTCGTGCATTTTTGTGTGAAAATTAACATTTTATGACGCAGGATTTAACTCATTGAGAATCCAGAATACCAGAATACAGTCAAGTGGTTAATGGGGGGAGGCTGATAGAGTATGAGGAATTCATGATGTCAGCTGAAAAATGTTTTAATGATAAAGTAAATGAAGGGCAGGATTTAAGAATGTATTAATTCGAAATAAGTGGGTGTGACATACCTGAAACTTATCTAGTCTGATAAAGTAAGAAGGATTTGTGATGTCAGCCGAAAAGCAATAACGTTTAGAGGCAGACAAATTATAATATTTGATTATAATACATTTTGTTAAAATATTTTGAATGATTTATTTTAATATAATTTAATTAATTATTTTAATATAATAATAATAATATATATTCATATTAAAATAATATTATGAATATTTTTTTGTGAGAACATTCTTTTGTGTGAATAACAACATACACATCTCTCTCTCTCTCTCTCTCTCTCTCTCTCTCTCTCTCTCTCTCCCTCTCTCTCTCTCTCTCTCTCTCTCGCTCTCTCTCTCTCTTCCCTCTCTCTCTCACTCTCTCTTGCTCCTGCTCTCACTCTCTCTCTCTTTCTGCTGCTATGCAGGAGCCTATCTTTGTCTCAAAGCATCCTGTCCTTGTCTGAAGGTAATCAAACGCTGTGCATTCCATCAACCAGAGGCTGAGGGGCGTGTCCCGAGGGGCAGGGGTGGGCGGTTCCCACTTAGGCCTGTGCCATAATCTATTCATGCCAGCTCTCTAAGGAGAGTGAGGCCCAGCTGCTCTAATTTAAAAAAAGACCCCATTTTTATCAGCCCCTCCTTCCTCCATCTCCATTTCACAGGAGATCCCCCTCCTCAAGCCCTTTATCCTCCCTCCCCCCATTTCTGTCATGTTTTTTCTTTCGAGACTCCATGATGGCCTAACACGGGGGACGTGATTAACCGCTTCACGTTCAGCTAAAAAAAAAGAACATTTTGTCGTTCTGAGTGAAAGCCGTATTGGAGCATCTGCCATTACAGGCTCTTGAAAAGACTGAGCCTATTGCTGCCGTGAACACAATGAAGGACTAGCAGGGGTCTTGTGTTGGGATATTCAAGGTTTTGCTCATGAATAATATATGATTATTAACAGGGCTGTCACAATAGTAACTTGTGCCGAAATGAGTCGGGAATGAGCCTCATTAGAATCCAATCAAGTACCTGAAATGCAATAAGGAAAAGACATGATGCATAACTGCGATTTGGCCTGACATTCTGTGACACGCTTTGACTTCGGAGATAAAGTCTACGCAGGCTCTTCCAGAGAACAGTCAAAGATCATTTCTAAGCTGTCAGAGTTGTACGGGTCTTATTCACGGTAGACGTTCATTTATAAATGTATGTCACCTCATTCATTTTATAAAAATGAAAACAGAACTTTGGCATTTATTTTGTTCAGGGGGGAACCAATGTAGTATCAAACATTCAGCTGAGGAACAATTTTCTATATTTTTATTGAACAAAAAATATCTATAATTAAAATTAAACCTTGTAAAAGATATGTTTTTACATAATTACACTTTAAAGATGCTCCTGAATTGTCAAACATCCTAAATTTACAATAGAACACATTTTCTAATTCTTATTTATTTTGCATCCATTAATAAAACAAAAATCCATGAACTAATAGACCAGATACATAGAAATACATTACAGTTGAAAACAAGGTGAGCGTCATTTCCATCGCCCGCCCGGTAATGAATATGGAAGCCCTTGCCCCGCCCCTCTCCAGTGAACCCGCTGTATAGATTGAGCGCTCGCCCGGTCACATTCGCAGCTTTTTTCTCCAGCCCGTAGGCATTGTTGTAAAACAGAAGGACAATACAAGAATAGAGACGAGGATAATAGAGCCTCAAAAGAGGCATCAAGGAATCTCTCCTCTATTGAATCAGAGCGGCTCTGTCCTCGTGCATGTGCTGCTATATGAGAGCCGTGTGTCGGCTGAACTTCTAGTTTCGTAGCGGACGGTCCCGACAGAAAGAGGAGGCATGATTCTCAGACCGAGTCCAAGTTTGGCGCTGCTGTCCGTTCATGTGATTTTGAGGTGCCTGTGGATGAGGGTACGTGAGTTTTATATTCCACTTTAAAATATATGGCTAAACTTAAATTATTCTTTATAGCCTACATATAAATGTACCTTTAGGTTAAACCTCCACGGTTGTTGGTGGGTGAGCCATAGCCTGATGTTGTCAAAAGATGCTTGAAAGATGTTTGTGCAGTTTTTCCTTAGATTTTCAACAAACATTAACATTGAGATTAAACTGATGACGTTGACATGTGCGTCTTTCTTCATGCTGATAACAGACAAGACATTTAATGTCTTTTTTGCCCTTTAGGATTGTGATAGATATGACAGGACTTTAAATTGATACTTACTATTCTTATTATTGGTTTATTGCAGGTGTGTGAGGCATCGGGACATTTCGAGCTGCAAGTTTTGTCGGTACAGAACATGAACGGGGAGCTTCAGAACGGCGCGTGCTGCGACGGCGTCCGGAGCGCGCAGGACAGCCGATGCACCGCGGACGAGTGCGACACGTTTTTCCGTGCGTGTTTGAAGGAGTATCAGTCTCGGGTGTTTTCGGGAGGCCCGTGTAGCTTCGGTAGCGGATCTACTCCAGTTATAGGTGGAAATACGTTTTCTCTCAAGCCCCTCGCCGATCAGAACGATAAATCCAGGATTGTGCTGCCCTTCAGTTTCGCGTGGCCGGTGAGTTGGAATAAAAACTCTGTTGTTGTGTTAACATTGCGCTTGAGAAATCCTAATCTGATTGAACAGAACTCAGAAATAGGATTAGGGCTAGCTGTCACACGTTTTCCTCGTGGGAATATTTCTCAGGATGGGTTTTAAGTACATTTTCATGCTGAAAATTAGAAACCATTTACAGAAGGTCTAATGGATCTTTTGGCTATAATGGGAATTGATTTAGGTTAAATGGAAACTGTAATTGTCTCAGACAGTGGGTCTCTACTGGTAATGTGTTGGTTTCTATTGGTGAACAATATTAAATCCTACTGGAATAAGACCTGAAAACCCACTTCAGAAAGGGATTTTGTAATGGTTTCTCTGGTAAACAGCCATTTGTAATGGAAAGCATTAGGCTTTTATTTCTTTTTTTGCTTTAGGTAAGTGTTGTCTACAAGAAAACTGTATGTTTCGGAAAATAATAAAGGCAGCAAATAATAATGTAACTGTTTAAAAACAGTTATGAAAAAAGAATTGTCACAACACAGTTCAACATTCTGGGTAAAGTCCACTTGGTTATTATTTTTCTGAATGCCCCCCAGTTTGGTTTTATGTTCTTGTACCCTGGAACTATTGTTCCTCAGATTACTTGAACCTTCTCGACTCAACCAACCAACATTTAAAACATCACCTTCTGTTTCTAAATACGCACTTGACGTTTCCCGGGGATCTGGAAATAAATTGTTTTCTGAGTGCCAGTTCTGGCGTCATGCATTTGCTCTGTGCCACTGAAGTCCTTTATGATGATCTTCAGGTTGGAAGTGGGTTATGTTACCCCACCCCGACTGGTCCACTTTGCCAATGATCGCTCAAAACAGCAGGACAATGCGCTATTAAACACCTGAGTTTATCTCTGTTGATGGACGTTAAGAGAGTGTTTTACACACAATGGCCACAGGAAACAGCTCTTAGATATCAAGTCAACTCGGGACCACCATTGATCATTTCATGCCTTGTTATCTCCCTATCTTTACATCTCTCATTGGCTGTGTTAAAAAGTAATCAGTTGTGTACCTAAATAACATCTGGGTATCAAAGATTTTTCTACTTGGATATCAATATATAAATGACAAATAAAATGCAGATATACAGTTTTAAGATTCACACAAAATTGTTAAATGGAGCACTGCATTTTACAGAACAACTCTCAGTGCAAATCTGATCCCGGCAGTCATTTTTCCCAGTTTCTGAATCTGAATGCTTTGCATTGTTCCGGCCGATCCGCATGTTTACTTTCACAACTCATAAGACCGAGCTGTCAATAAGAGGTCACGCCGAGTCAGGCTGATAGTCCAATTAGGCCCGGTTACCGTGGCAGCCGTGCCACAAACATCTCACCCCCTGCCCACGGCGGTCTAGACCTGCCTCAGTGCGCCTCTGAATGGAGATTCATTAGACATTGTCATCTTGCATGCTTTCTTTTCCGTCACATGCCTACCTAGCAATTGAACTCTGGTCCGGCGCCGTGGTGCATTGTGGGTCGCGGTTCAACAAAGCGGGTTTACAAAGAAACACAGGGGATCTTTGGATGAGCGTGTGTGTGTTCTGATCCATTGTTGCTTTTTGTTTTTGTTTTTAAATCTATTTTTTAATCTCTGCACGATGAAAAATGTGAACAAAAACAATGAAAATCCAATTCACACACAATCTCTTCAAATTTTGTTCCCCACAGTACTTCTGTCTATGTGTGTGTCTTTTTCTGTAACTGTCACACACACACACAAACACACACACACACACACACACACACACACTCGTCTGATGATGTTACCTTAATCATTTGTGTCTGTGTGACAACGGACGGAGTAAAGCTCATAAAAGTCCACAGATCCCCCGGACCGTGGGACAGGAAGAGATAGCATCACTTGTATGTGTTTGTGTGAGGTCAGATCTGAGGACAATGATACAGTAAAATCCTACACGTCTGTCTTCTCTATTTCTCACCATTAGTTTTGTCTTATTGTTATAAATCTCTCTGTTGGTTTTTCTCTTACTTTGGTTCTCAGGCTTTATCATTTTCAAGATTTTTCTCATACATTCCTTCAGACTCCCGCCCGTCTTGTTTCTTATCTTCATTTACTTGAGAGATTGACACTAGTTCATTGATATCTTGATAAAGCTGAAAACGAAAGAGTGGCAATAACTTACTTTTCCTTTCTTTTCTTTTCTTTCTTTCTTTCTTTCTTTCCTTCTTTCTCTCTTTCTTTCTCAAAGCATCAGCATCTCAATTACGTTTAGTTAAACCTGGTTTTCTTTTGTCTCACTTTCATCTAATGTTGTATTATGTCATCTCATCTTGACTCTTCTGGTCTCATCTCACATCTGAAAATGCTGTATCATGTTAAAAGTGTTTATGTATCGCTGTTTGTTCAAGTGTGTTTCTCTCCCTTCCAGAGGTCATATACACTGATTGTGGAGGCTTTGGACTTCAATAATGACTCAAGCACTGGCAGTGAGTATCTTACACAAACACACTCACCGTTGTGTTTATGGAGATCAGTGTCAGTGTGACAAAGAGAGAGAGTTTGTGTCATGCATGTTAAACAAGGGGGAATGCAGTGTGTGCGTGTGTGTGTTGTAGATGGCTGCCAAACACATCCTGTCATTAAACCACTGCCTGCACCTGTTTGCATTCATCAGAAATTTAAAATGTAAGCATGTGACGACATGTGCTCACACACGCAAACACACACACACACACAAATACTGTGCAGCAGGGAGAAAGTTGAATGCTTGAGGAATCTGCTTTAATAGAGTGTAATAAATCAAAAATGCTCGGTGTGTGTGTTTAGAGTCCACTTTCATTACAAACCCGATTCATGTCTGAGTGAATAATCGGTGTGTGTGCACTAAATCAGAACACAACTGCAAATATTGACTATGACTTAACGTCAACATGTTAAGTAGTCTAAAGCGCAGCTTCTGTGCACACACACTAGTAAATGAGAGCACAATAAAGACTAACAAATCAAATTAGTGGTTTAAATGCTGCTTAAATAAAGTTTTATTCATTAAATATTGATGAACGTTTTTATCAACACAAAAATAAATATGCACAGTGCACAGACATATATTATGTTAATACAAATGTATTTTCTGGATTCGATTAATTGCGATTAATCGGTAAACGGCCCTCCTTTCTCGCTGAAAAATTCTCTAAATTTTAGTAGGCGGTAGTAAACAGCACTCAAAATAAAAAACAAGCCTCCGATCCACCTTTTCTTCTCACGCTGGCGTGTGAAATTTCCAGCATCATACGTGAGTGTGAGGATCTCTCTCTCCTTCTCTGGCTAACAGTGACATCTTAGCTTTGGCAGGCTAATGCCTGTCCTCCTGTAGGACAGGTTTGGGTCAAGACAGTAAGTTCGTCCAAACCTCAAGCCACACACGCTTCACATGCTCGTCTAAAAATTTAAAACCCCGTGGCCAAATACCTCACCGCCGTGCTGGATTCAGGCCTGGCCTAAAAAAGGACTACGGTGTTTTTCTGCCTGCATAAGTGATAGTAAACAAAGAATACTGTACGCTGGGTTGGTGTGACGAAAACATGATTTCATGATATGTCTTTTTATTGTAGGTATAAATGGAAAAGTCATCGAGAAAGCAGTGCAGTCTGGCATGATCAACCCAAACAGTCAGTGGCAGGTTTTGAAACACAACGGCCCCGTGGCTCAGTTCCAGTACCAGATTCGGGTCACCTGTGATGAGCATTACTTCGGCCTCGGCTGTAATAAGTTTTGTCGACCCAGGGATGATTTTTTCGGTCACTACACCTGTGATCACAACGGCAACAAGACGTGCCTGGAGGGTTGGGCCGGCCCAGAATGCAACACCGGTAAGAGGACAGACTGGACGGTTCATTTACTGTAAATGAACCGATTCAAAAAATGTATTCAGTGATTTATCTGACTCAGTGTTAGGTTGAGGAATTAATGCCATTTGATCGTCACATTTATGACAAGCTTTAACTTGCACACACACAGTATCCCCGCTGGAGCGGGAGGGAAATGACATCCTGTTCATAGTGAAGTGTTGTGATGCGAGAGAATCGCTAAGATCACAAAGATGGGATGGATAGCACTCACTAAACGCTCTCTTGTTCTCTTTCCTGTTTTCCCAGCGATCTGCAAGCAAGGATGCAGCACTGAGCATGGCTCTTGTAAAGTACCCGGAGACTGCAGGTAAAATGCCAATTCTGCTTTCTTTTGGCCAAATATTAAGGCAGCTTGGCACGTCTCCTTTGCGTTTAAAGTATTGCTGTCAAATCAATTAATAAAGTGTTTGTTTATCTAATATATGTGTGTGGCGTGTATATTTGAATGTTTATATAAAACCATTCACATACATATATTAACATAAATATACAGAATATATAAATTTGTATTAAACTATAGTTAACATTATGTATAAATATAAATATATTACTTACTATTTATGTTTATGTGTTTATACATATATACATTAAGATATACACACCACACTCAAAAATACTTAACACAAACATCTATTTTTGAATCGATTAATCGATTTGACAGTACTAGTTGAAAGCAATCCCAGAACGCACTGTGATAGATTTGTTCATGATGGCAGATGACGCAGATGGTAGACAGCTCAACTCCATCATTCAAGTTATTTCTGATTTTCTTCTTTTCTCAGGTGTTTATATGGCTGGCAGGGAGAATATTGTGATCAATGCATTCCTCACCCCGGATGTGTGCACGGCACCTGTGACGAACCCTGGCAGTGCCTGTGTGACACCAACTGGGGCGGGCAGCTTTGCGACAAAGGTGTTTTACTCTATTCCATTACCTTTAATTCAGCTACCATACCACGCAAGCAACACTTTGTCCAGACACTTAAACTGATTTGTTTAATACAGATTTGAATACCTGTCGTACACGGAAGCCCTGTCTTCATGGGGGTACCTGCAGTAATACCGGACCGGACAAGTACCACTGCGCCTGTCCTGACGGATACTCTGGACTGAACTGTGAGAAAGGTGGGTCACACTTACATGCCGTGCAAAGGCGACATCCTTGATAGAACAACATCATTCAAGCGAATTATTTAAGACAAAGTTGGTCAAGATAGAAGTTAGGCTAAATGCATTTTCTATAGATCTTGTCTAGGAAAATGTCTTTATTTAAAATGCGGTTGTACATACAGATTAGGATTACTTGCGTTGCCTAATAGTGAGAGTCAGACTATTGTTCTTGCCAGCCAAATTGAATCACATATTATCTTCCTTTCGGTCATCTGGCCAAAACGTCTATTTTATTAGTTTCGTCAAAGACTTTCTACTCGCGTTTGGCACTTGACAAATGTTCATTTTGGAAATTTCTTGTCACTCTTTCATATTTCTGGATTTGTCAGTGATTCTAAAGCAAGTTGAAGGGGGGGGATAGGGATGTTTTTCCGCCAAAAAACATTCACCCGACACACGAACAAACTCTTGAATTGGTATATCAAATGCGTCTGACTCGGCCAAGCCAAAGAATGCAGTGTGCATTAATAGATTTGGACAGAAGAATGCATCACATCGTGTGTGTGTGTGGTGGAGGGATAGCTTATGTTTCTTGATCGGGTTGGTTTGGCATAATGTACTCGCACCAGCTTGTTTGGTACACAAAAGAAAGATATTTTCCCGTTATGCTGTTTTATTTTGTTTTTGTACGCTTCAATTTCTGTTTATCCTTTCATGTTTCATTGGAAATGAGCATACACTGCCTCTTGTTGCTCTCCGTGTTTCTCTTGGTGTGGTCTCTAGCCAGTGTGAGAAAGGCCAAAGGGGTTTTCCACTCCACCGACTATATCCGACAGAAAGACTGACAGACCTAAAAAAGGGTAACTGAGAGATTGAAAGGGGAAAAACAAGGATACGATCCTGTCTCGCTGTATATAAACTCCAGATTAATTGTGCTTGTCTCGATTTTAAATTGAATGTTGGCATATCATTCGTATTACAACTACCTTTGTTTTGCCAAAGAAGGGCAAAATAAAAGTGCAAATAAAATAAAATGGTAGTAAGGAATAAAAAATATTTAAACTAAAATGATTCTTTGCAATGAATAATTTGGTCTGTGTGTTTTATTTTAGAGTAGCTTTTTCCAAACGTGTATTTTGTTGGTCTCAGTTGCAGTGTGGTGTAATTTAAATGTATTGGGGACACATTGTAACCTCTCTCTCTCTCTGTAGTGGATAACGCCTGCCTGTCTGAGCCGTGTTTGAACGGAGGCAGTTGTGTGGAGTCCAGTCAGGGATTTGAGTGTCAGTGTGCGGCTGGCTGGAGCGGACCGTCGTGCGATATCAGTAAGCCTGATGTTTCTGTGATCACACACACATTACTTTTGATATTGCAGATGCTTCTCCTAGACAACAATGAGAATGCCATTGAAAACACATACAGACTAGGCCTGTCAAATCGATTAATCGCGAACAATTGATTCCAAAATACCTGATTCGGTTTATATAATAATTTATGTGTGTGTACTTTGTACATATGACGTGTATAAGAATACACGGACGTACATGTATATGTGTGATTTATATTCAAACAAAATATATACTATATTCGAATATTAATTTAGTTGTGATTAATCGACTTGACGCCCCTATTAGTGGTTTCTCAAACTATGCTTTGTTTTCCAAGGACACCAAGTCAATATGAATTTAAACATTTCTCTTTAAGCTCCTCAGCCATATTGTAAATTATAAAAATTATTAATAAATTATACTGTAAGTAATGTTGGGGAAATCAAACCTTAGCCTTATCAGGAGTCCGGAATATTTATAGAAAGTTGGGGGGGGGCTTAAGCAAGTAACCAACCACCCTGCACATCAAAGTAATGCTCTTTTTTGGGTGAAATTGGTTTAAAATTTTGCTCCAATTATATGAGTAATGAGAACCTCTGACGTCTCAAAATCCTTAACATTTCCCTCTTGGTTTTCCGTTCTTCCTCAGATGAAGACGACTGCAATCCAAATCCGTGCAATCACAGCGGCATGTGCGTGGACCTGTTGGACGGATTTAAATGCATCTGTCCCTCTCAGTGGACCGGAAAGACCTGTCTCATCGGTGTGTGTCCTGCACATTTCTCTTTACCCCTCTCTGTGCCTCGTCTTTTCCGGAACTGTGCTTTTCTTCCCTGGCTCTCTGTCTTTGAGACAGTGTGTATGTGTGTTTGCGAAAAAATCCAATCACCTTGGTAACCGAGTCAGCCCTGGAAGAATTTAAGTAACAGACCACCATGAGACCCCCACTGTTTCATTCTAGAGTGCATTTACAGTCCATTTACAAACACCTACACATCGTCTAGCTTATTCTTAAGGGACGCTGGGATGTAATGGAATTTTCCTGCATGTATTTCGCTCTGATTTTTATTTGGACCATCCTTGTTGTTTTGTCATTTTTGGCGCAGATGCTAATGAGTGTGAGGAAAGCCCTTGTGTCAATGCCCACTCTTGTCGAAATCTGATTGGTGGATACTTCTGCGAGTGTATCCCGGGTTGGACGGGCCTGAACTGTGACATCAGTAAGTATTTAACAGATGATTCTCAGTTCTGATTTAAAGCAGCTAAAGCCTTACTTTATATTTTTGGGGGGAGGGTTAAACTACATAATCATTACAAGCAAGTACAAGAAAATCAGTGTTTTAAACCGGTTATTATCTGATTCTTCTTGATTGGTTGAGCTGGCACAAGTTTAGGAAGTGACATCATGCAACTCAAACAACACTGACATCTCTCTAAGAAACCCAGAGAACTTAGAATTTAAACTTTGGTTTACCAAATATTACTCGCAACTTGTGTTTATGAAATATTTTGTTAATCTAATAATGCTAAAACATTTCACCATGTTAGATCTGTTTCATAGTATTGTGCAGATTTTCAACGAGCTCAATATGACCTTAAATGGAGCTTAATGTTGCTTTCTTGGCATGATTTATGAAATGTGAAATTATATTTTGATGGATTTCCCCCACAGATGTCAATGACTGCCGTGGACAGTGTCTTAATGGAGGCCTGTGTAAGGTAAGCCCATTTCCCCAAGCTTTTTCATCGTTTCTGGCGGAGGAGACAGACCCCCCAGAAACCCTATTTCCCTCCATCCCATCACTTCCATCTCCTGGCATTCTTGTTTAAAAATAGCACGAGCTGAGACACGCATTGGAGAGCGAATAGAAAAAAGTGTACTGAAAAAGAGAAAGAGAGAGAGAGAGAGTGTGCGAGGAGAAAGATCACATTACCATAAACTTTCTCGTCTCCTTTCCTTTGTTTTTTTATCTTTCGTATACTTTCCTCAGTCCTTGTTTTCAGCATGTTAGTCCAGGCTGGTTCTCTTACAGCTGGAATACATTAGACCAACGTCTGAGTCGGTTAGAAGTGAATACAATGCGAATAAAGTTATAATCTCAGCTGACAACCCATGTGTTTGATTTGATCGAATGCTGCGAGATGTAATGGATACTAGGGTTACAGAAGGTGTGGCGTAACAGTACAATGGGGTAGGAAATTCGAAAGAAGGTTTTGGATTTTTTTTAAAGTTAGAAAAGAAGCTTGTGATGTAAAATAAATATAAATGTTTACCAATCAAGACTTTTCACAAGACGCTCTATAAAACATTCTGAAAGTCTTCTAGAATAACTTGATTTATCAGGTTTTGTTTTTGTGTAGTTCATGCCACTGTCCGACCTGTCATTAAAGCAAAAGGGCAACAATACAACTATCATGTTTATGTTACATTATTTAATATAACTTGTAAACAAGAGTTTAGTCTTTAAATGAGAACAAAAATGCAATTAAAGCATTGTAAATGTATATGTAAACCAATAAAGGGATTACTTTCCAAATTAAAGTAATTTATTTAAAATAATAATTTATATACAGTATATAGAAAAAAAATATATATAGGACTTTAAGAATGTGGTCCAAAAGATAGGAGAGTAGTTTGGAAAAACGAACAAGCAGCATCAATACAAAAAACATACAAATTTACATTAGGGATCCAAAATATCACAAATGGGGATATCGCAATGGTTTGCAATAAATGTATATTTAAAAAAAAAGTATGTATAATCAAGTCGATGCAGATAGCAGAGAATGGTTAAAAAAACGTATATAAACCGTTTTGCCGAACTGCAATTTAGCAAGTTATTGCATATCGCATTTCTTTCAATATGGTTCAGATTAATTTGCAGAACATCATTCTGATTGCCCCTCTTTCTCTCTCTCTCTCTCTCTCAGGATCTGGTGAATGGCTACAGGTGTCTCTGCGCTCTGGGATTTGCGGGTGAAAACTGCGAGAGAAACGTGGACGAATGTGCCAGTCGACCCTGCCTCAATGGAGGGCGATGCCAAGACAACATAAACGGATTCCAGTGTTTGTGTCCAACTGGATTCTCCGGCGTCATTTGTCAGGTGAGCAAAACACGTTGTTGTATCAACACATTAAGGCTTCTAAATGGCACGAATGATCTCGTGAGCAGATAAAGAATACGTGTTTGTTTTGTCTTCAGCTGGATGTAGACTACTGTGAGAGCGGCCCGTGTCAGAACGGAGCAGAGTGTTTCAGTTTGGCCTCAGACTATTACTGTAAGTGTCCGGAAGATTACGAGGGAAAGAACTGCTCGCAGTTAAAGGACCACTGCCTTACCACACCCTGTCAAGGTACGTCTTTCTTCTTAAACACCGTGGTAGTTCATGTTCTCTGGGTGTCACCGTATCTCCAACTTTATCAAGTGCTGATCGCTCCCTCATATGCGCTTGTAAGATTATCTGGTTGGGCACATTCTGAGGTTTTAATGGGTACTTGAAATAGAAGTAGAGGCTTTTTAGTCAGCTCGGCTATCCCCTCGTCCCAAGGCCTCGAGCCTTTGATGCTGTGCCATTGTGTAAAGCGCTTTGTAACGATCGCCATTGGTCCCCCGGGTCGTGTTGCCATAGTAACAGATAAGATCTCGTTACACGACACATATGCAAACTCCACGAGCTTATCTAGAGGGGAAAACCCGGCCGCGAAGAGACCACTAATTCTTAGCTTTCAACATAGCCGTCAATGATCAGGGTTTGTATTTGATCCTGCAAATACCTGCATGAACATAACAGAGCTAGAAAACATTTTATGAAAACAAGGTTCTCACGTCATGGACATTTTTACTGAAAATCCAAATGTTTCCCATTTTGATATAAAGATATTATGTCTATAAGATGAATGACTACAAAAGTAATTTTATTATTGTTGAGTTTTTTCCAAAAGTACCAGGCTATATAAATCTTTTCGGTCTTTCACCCTGTACCTTCTCCATCAATCTCAGTGATTGACAGTTGCACGGTTGCCGTGGCGTCCAACAGTACACCGGGCGGCAGACGACTCATCTCCTCGAATGTTTGTGGTCCTCACGGCCGCTGCCAAAGTCACGCCGGTGGACATTTCAGCTGTAAATGTCAGGAAGGATTTACCGGAACATACTGCCATGAGAGTAAGAAAAATGTGCCACATTTAGACCCGTCTTTGACTTCAGTGCTCTTTTGGACATTTTAGTTGCTATCGTTCGATTTTCTGACATTGTACTTCTCTCTTAGACATCAACGACTGTGAAAGTAATCCCTGTCGCAATGGTGGTACATGTATTGATAAAATCAACGTGTACCAGTGTATCTGCGCTGATGGCTGGGAGGGACCCAACTGTGAGACCAGTGAGTATATTTTAATCTTGAGCCATCAGTTCAATTCAGATGTATTAGAAATGACTGTGTATGTGTATTTGGTCCATTGAAATTATTTATTATAGCTTTTAATAATAATTATATATAATAGATATACATTTTTGTTTTCAAAACAGACATTGACGACTGCAGCATGAACCCTTGTCGAGATCGTGGTGTGTGTCGCGATCTTGTGAACGATTTTTACTGCGAGTGTAAAAATGGCTGGAAGGGAAAGACTTGTCACTCACGTAAGCCCCGCCCCCTCATCTACATAACAATATTCTTTTGGGTGGTAAGGCAGAGAGATTTAAAAAGATAAAAATGGATAGATGAAAATGATAAAATTGTAAAACTAGTTCAACGGCAGAAAAAAATCATTGGTAATATATTGCCAATATATTGTCTGTAAACAGATTGATTTCTTGTTGTAGGTGAAAGCCAATGTGATGAAGCTACTTGTAACAACGGAGGGACATGCTCTGACGAGGGTAACTCATTTAAATGCATGTGTGCCCCTGGATGGGGGGGAACTACCTGTAATATAGGTAAGCAGCTATTCTTAATGACAATATTTGACGAGTTAAACTCTTAATCAGTTGAAAAAACATGTTTATATGCCATCACCTATAGCAAAGAACAGCACCTGCTTGCCGAACCCTTGCGAGAACGGAGCCACGTGCGTTGTTAGAGGCGACAGCTTCACCTGTGTCTGCAAAGAAGGATGGGAGGGGCCCACCTGCAGCCAGAGTACGGCAAAACTTCCTGTTCCACTTCCTTACTACTTCCTGTCTTGACTTCTGTCTACTTCCTGTTTCCAACTCTCATCTACTGCTTCATGCTCCTTAAGGTTCTCTTTCAAATAATATACATACTGTATATAGTGGCAATATAAAAAAAATGTAGAAGTTAAGCTACAAATGCTCTTCTATAGTTTAGATGAACCGCAAAAGTCAAAATTTTGCGAAAAAAATGAATTCCAGTCTAGTTGCCTTTTCTCTTGAGAAAAAGAGCCCAAAATTTGACTTTAGTCTCCAATCCACCGGCAGGCCATAATTACTCAATATGGTAAACGATTTTAATGTAACCAAAAAATAATGTAATCAAATTGACTCCAAACCAGATCATTAAGCAGTTTGGGCGTGATGAGCATTCTAGACGATGCATGAAATATTTCATTCCAACATCAAAAGTGTTTTCCTAGATATTTTTTCAGTACATATTGTTTAAGCAAATCTCATTTGATAATGGATTGTATTTTGATTTTCAGATTCCAACGACTGCAACCCCCAACCGTGGTAAGCTGACCCTCCATTAAATAACATTGGTGTCAATTATTAGTTTTTTTTGCTTGATGTTGACTTTTTATCTCACTATACGCCCCATCTTTGTGCAGCTATAACAGTGGCACATGTGTGGACGGGGATAACTGGTACAGGTGTGAGTGTGCCAGTGGATTCGCGGGGCCCGACTGTCGCATCAGTGAGTTCTTGAAGCTTTTTGCTCTGTGGACATTTTTCTTACATATACTATATAAAATTATTCTATATTCTGTTGCTCCCAAAGCTTGAAAATATAAATATGTATTCACTTGACTGGATTAATACTGTGTCATAACATGCATGTCTCTCCCCACAGATATAAATGAGTGCCAGTCGTCTCCTTGTGCATTCGGGTCCACGTGTATTGATGAAATTAATGGCTATCGTTGCCTGTGTCCACCTGAAAGAACTGGACCCAGGTGTCAAGAAGGTACATGACCCAGAGTAATAAATATATGTCAATATATGTACAGGGTAAAATAAATCAAACTTTTTTTGTTTTTTGTGTACATGTTGAAGTTAAATATGGCATGATTTTTTTCTCAGTGTCTGGTCGTTCATGTGTGGTCGGAGGTCGCTTTGCTCTGGATGGCACAAAGTGGACTGAAGATTGCAACACCTGTTACTGTAATAAGGGCGTTGTCACCTGTACCAAGGTATGAGGCTGTTTTTGTTGCTGTTCTTTAATTTAACTATGTTTATTTTTACGCTCAGTCACTCAATTTACATAATTTCTCTCGGTCAGCTGTGGTGTGGCCCTAAACCCTGCCGCTTGCATGGCTCCGGGCGAGGTGAGTGCCCGTTGGGACAGCTCTGTGTGCCGGTACGTGAGGATCAGTGTTTCGTGAAGCCCTGCTCCTCACAGGGTGAATGCTGGTCCGCTCACCGCCCAGCCGTACGGGCGAGATGTCACCCAGATAGCGACTGCGCGAATGTTACCTTTACTTTTAAGGATACTATGCCACAGGTGAGAACATATGTGTAGTCAAGACATTTGTAGTCATTTTTTTTAAATTTTATTGTCTATTTTCATTATTAAAATTACAATGATTAAATGTGTTTTTTGTGAATATGTGTGAAAAATGAATACCTTTGTTTATTTCTTTTACATATATTAAAAAATACTTAAATTTATATATTTTTTTTAATTTAATTGTATTTAACTTTACTTATTTATTTTATTTTTATTCTATTAAATCATTTAATTTTAATTATTTTAGTTCATTTTGAAAATCTACAACAATTGATTAAATAAAATTCATTTCAAATCACATACATAGATATTATGATATATTCAGAATAGAAGGCTTAAAAACCAGTTCTGTGTGAATTCTTTTTATAACACACCAGCCCATCAAATTGACGTTTCACCATTTTGAAGTAAGAATCTGAAGGCTGTTTACTGATCTATATTTTCTTTCGTTCCCTCTCAGGGAGTGACAGTGGAGCAAGTGTGTCGAGAACTAAGGCATCTATATGTGACCAGGAATATTTCAGCAGAGTTTGCCATCTCCATGAGCTGCGAGGCGTCTTCTGTCGCCAATAACCAGATCCATGTGGCAATCGTAAGTGATCTCTTACATATTCACTTGCAGCATTGTATAAAATACATTGATGTCTGGTGCATTCACACACACACATTGAGATACTAAAACTTTTTTGCATAAGCCAATTTACAGTGATTCAGATCAAGCTTTAGCTTAGAAAGTAAAAACTTGTATTTTGTTATATTGAATGTTTAAGGGATTGCTTTGTTTCTCAGCATGTGACTGAGGATGGCGTGCACGGCCGGGTGCCCGTCAAACAGATCACTGACAGCATAATCGATCTGGTGAGCAAACACAGCACCAACAGCAGCATCATCGGCTCGATCGCTGAGGTCCGCGTGCAACGCAGACAACAACAGAACCCTAATGGTGAGAAATAACTTTACAGAAGCGAAGAAAGTTGTTGAGGAGATAAAATTTGTGTGTTTTAGGCTGTGCTTCATATATTTATACGGTGCGCTTTACAAGACGCTAACTGTGTTTGCTTAAAGTGGATTCTGAATGAAGTGATCCAGAATTCAGTTTTGTTTGCATTCTCATTTTTCTGGTCTTGAAAGTGGATTAAGTTTCTTTTGGCCTTTTGAAATTTTATTAATTAATCTATTTTCAATGCCTTTGTCAATCTCTCTGGTTCAGTAGACTACTTGGTGCCACTGCTGGTCTCCATAGTGACGGCAGTCTGGGTTTTGGCACTGGCATCAGTGTTCCTGTGGTGCGTGCGACATCGGCGTAAACGGAGTTCCAGCCCCACGGCCATCAACCCAGCTGCCACCTTCTCCACGGGAACCACAGAGGACAACACGGTAAACAACGCTCGTGAGCAACTCAATCAGATCAAGAACCACATCGAGAAGAACGCTTCCAATGGCAGTCTGCCCGGTAAAGAACACTGCGGTGACAAAAACAAGGTCAAAGCCAAAATCAAGACGCATTACTCTGAATCCCACAGACTGGCAGAAGACGTCCCGAATTCCAGCAAGCGGCTGCAGATGGCTCGGTTTCCTCCGGCTTACATGCTGGTGGACCGGGACGACAGGCTGAGCTCCAACGGCACGGATGAAAAACATCAGCACTGGACTAATAAACGTGACAACAGGGACCTGGAATCACAGCACAGAGTTCCAGATTCACAACACGGAGAACTGGAGACGCAGCACAGCTTGCGTAAAATGGAGTACATCGTATAGCAGCCGATCGGATGGTGAGGTTGGCACGGTAACAATCACAGCAGCGGCACGGTCGCTGCGCAATGCCCCACGAGGTCAAGGAATGGTGACGGAGGATCTGTTTGGATGCTGTTTATCGTTGACTGTCATGACGATTCCAGATGATTCTGGATTATGTATTACGAGCAGATAATTCACAGGACCACAGGTTGGTTCGGGTGAATTTGTGCACGTCAGTGTCAGTAGTGTGCAGTTCTTCTAGCCTATCAAAACGCATCACCAGGATGACGTGATTTACCAAAATTAGCTCATTGGGTGAATCTCGCAATAGGTTTTTTGTGAGTGAATAAACTGTTTTGCTGAACTGCGTGTGTATTAGCACATGCACATTTAGTTATTCTATAGATCGTAATGCAGGACAAATACAATTTCTTGTGAATCAGTTCCAAAAATTGATGATTACTGCTGCATCACGTGCCTGAAGATTGTAATTCAAACCTTTTTTATTCCATTTTCATGCTCTTGCCAACAATTTGTTTTTATTTATTTTGCTTTTTTTTCAAACATGTATTCAGGCAGGCAGGTCATGCTAAGAAATTACTGTCTATATGAAGAAATGAACTGTCAGTTTAGTCAGTGTTGTATAGATGATTTTGTACATATTTTCTAATTAATCGTTATGTATATTTGATTTTATTAACTTAATCATCAAGAGCCTATCTTTTGTTTTATTTATTTTCACGGTTTTGAGTCAAAGATTTGTGTCCAGCCTTTGTATTTTTTCATGGAAAATATTCTGAGATGCCAAAAGATGATCTTGTTTTGAAGAATAGTGTGTGTTTGGAATTGGATCTATTGTGCAATGTCTGTTGTAGAAAACATGCTTGGTTTGTTTTTTAAATGTTTTGAGACGTAAGCTAGATGGGCAATTTCCATCTGGTTTTGAAAAACACGTTGCCTGTACAAATTCACTTTTTTTTGTCAGAAAATTGTGTCCATATCATTCCTAAAATATTCAATCTTTATTGTTGTTGAAACTTCAGTGTTAAATGAAACTGGCAGGCGAGATATCAAGCAACTGTCGTTTTCTGGTAAACCACATTATTCAAATGAATCGTATCTAAACAGCCCAAAGGGAACAAACAGTATTAGAAGTGCAATTTTGCCTGTATAGTAAAATGAAATATGAAGAAACAGACCTGAATGTGATATGAGGGACAACTATGAAAGCAAAATTGCTTTATTAGGCCGTTTAATGTTCAATACAGGACAGTATTTTTCAGTTGTTTTTCTTTAAGTTGAATCTTCAATATTTTTCCTACTGCTGCCATGTTTTGTTGTACATTTGTTGAATGTGTTCATTTTCGATTTATCAAAACTACATAAAAATGTAACTACCCTGGGTTTTGTCCACACTTACATTGGAATTCAATCTGATGTAGTTGTTTACATTAAGATCCCTTAAATCAAATAAAAGTTCACTTGAATGTTTTACACTTGAGAAATGCATTTTACTTGAACCATTTTAGCTGATGGGCCTTATTCGTGAAGCTTGAATGGAACAAATCTCAAGTCGTTTGAGAAAACACATTCAATACAATATGACAGTCTATGTTAGAACAGATTTATGAGAAATTCTGCGCATGCTTATAAAATGCAATTTTTGCAATACCCAAAAGTTTACTGTTAGTTCTGAGACTAATGTAGATTTTCCTTATTATGTGCGATTAAATGTGATCCAGAGCCTGAAATGCGGCGTCCACAGCTGTAACAGGTCCCAACAGTGTCCACATTGTGCGAGTCTAGACGTTCAGCTGAGAGCGAACATGTGAGAGAGGTTAAGAAACTCCTAAAATTGACTCTCTCCTGTCGTGGGAAAGCCACAGATACACTCTCAAACAAACGGCATGAGATGTTGGCAAACGCAGCGTACAAAGAACGTCTTCTTCTGCATCTCCTTTCCAATCAGCGCTTCTTGGAAAGGCCGCATGACCCTTTTGATTCACAAGAGCATTAAACACTTGCGCAACGTGTTTACAAAACGTTTTCACAATACATATGACAGTGTAGATTTCTTGAAATGACCAAATATATTTGGACAAACAGATGTCCTCAAAGCATTTTTTTTGATGAAGATTTGTGTGGTGCAGGATGAGTCATCACTTTTTAGTCAGTGATATGCTTCAGTTCTCAGTTAAAATCCGAAATTTGACTTGGCTGCCACTTTCAACACTAATGGATCCATCACAGTAACAAATTTGTCACGGTAACCCGAGTCAACATTCACTTCTTTAGAAACAACGCTTTAAACCGCCAACGCTGAGGTGATGTAACGTGAGCTTTCAAAATAAATTTTACCGTCGTTTTTTCGGAACGTGTACAGAGCGTTTTGGATACTGATCTGCATGTGTTTATACTGTAATGAGAGTGGAAAATAATGTTCAAAAGTACAAAGTATGTAGCGCAGAGATGGTTGCCCTCAAATTAACCACAAAAACATTTGTTTTATTCCTAATCTTATAGCCAACACACACTTTATTTTAAGACAAGGTAAGAGAATCATGTTAAAATGCCTTGTTTAGGCCAAATTCAAAGTATTTTTGCATGGAGAAGGTAATCCCAGCATGCTTTGGGACAAGCTCTGTGAAAAAAGTACAAATATTGCAGAGGAAGCAGAAATAATGATGTGTGAAACTGTGAATGGAAACAATTTCAACAACCCGACAATTACAATTTAAGGTCAAGATTTACTTTTAACCAGCCTCTGTTGTGTGTTTTTTCTTATTATAGTAATTATTATTATTAAGTATTAAATATGATATTAAACTTTGCAAAAGGCTAACCACAAACTCAGTTTTGATCAACTCTTGCGCTTTGTGTTGAGTGTTATAAATGGTAAAAGTAGTATGAATGTTTATGGTTTATTTCAAAACCAATGTTTTCAAAGACATAATAAGGATACTTTTTTGTGATGAAAACAGTAACCGTTGGCGCACAAGTTATAAAATGAATTGCATTTTTTAAATCATCGGTTGTTTGTTTTTATGCATTAATGCAGGACCGTTCACATTACATCCTAATTCTCCGTAAAAACGATTATATTCAACGGCCCTATGTAAAATTCACACAAACTCTGAGGAGACGCGTGTGCCATTGGTGCCGAAACACCAGTTCAACCACACCCTGACCAGACTGCGTTTCAGAGCCAACACTCGACTTGACGTACCTTGACTCAGCCTATGTGTGCGTGTGAGACAGCACAACTGAGCCACGAGAATGTGTGGGAACTTATACGTGTGCACTTAGATGACGATGTCAACTTTCCCTAAGGCTGAAAAATGTCAACCGATGCACCGATTTTTCCCCTCAGAAATGTTTTTAAATTATAATTCCAACCTTCCATATAAACACACAGTTCCTGTGAATTTTTCGCATCAGGATGATTTGATATAGGGCTGCATCAGAAAGAAACATGCAAATTTGGATAATAAGGGAGTTTTGTCGAGTATTTGCAAAGAGCATTTCCAAGTAAACACTCTAATGTCTGTGAAATATTAAAACACAGAAGAAATAAACCCCCAGCTGTCTGTAATGATCGATGCACAGACGATTTGATTAAAGAATCAACACACATTTTCCATTATTTACATTTAAATGCATGGGTGGATTTAGTCATGTGATGTTATTTTGTGTTAAGGCCCATCCCCACTTAATGATAACTATATTAAGTTCAAGTCTATTCAAATTTAAAGGGCTACTGCATCTTGTAATTTAAAAGTTGTTCGGCTTATTGGTGTTGATGCTAATATAATCACAGTATATTATCATCATAATCTTAATAGTACTTTTTCTTGGTGTGAACGGCCTTTGTGGAGAATTTCAATTTTAATACATTAAACGTTTTTAAGGCTCTCAGCTTCTTTTTTAAATAAACCCACACCTAAACAATAAAAACAACTGAACCGGATTCCCGCTTTCCATGTCAGTCAATGGTCATTTTCTCATATGTTCTTGGCTCAAGCTATAACACAGGCTGCACTTCTGTTGTAAGTCTTTACTCAAAAGTCTGCTCGCACACACACATACAATTGCTTTGGCAGACTCTACACAAGAGACAGAAAACACAGCCGTACACTTTCCCCCTGAACCGTTCACACACACCCGGCACAAACCCAACGACACAGTCGCCGTTTCCTTTGTAGGTCCTTTAATCATTTTGAAACATGAGAGCGTTTAGGAGAGGTCATAAAAACAACACACAGCCTCACAGGCGAGAGAGAATACGGCCTTTATCTATTAAGTTCCTGTGTCATGGTATTTAAGGCTCTTTTATTTGCACTGAAAACAAAAGCTGGATCTTTGGTTTCGGCGGCAGGATGTGTGTGTGATCAAATGGGGACGATTGGCGTAAGACTAGTCTAGATTTAAGAGGTTTGTCATTAGTGATTAAGCTTATCAGGGGAGGCGTCACTGGTGTGTAATTCTTCACCGTGATAAGAGTCCGATTTCCTTCTCTGATGTTCTAGATATTTCCCACAGTATCACATCCTCAACATGGAGCTACACAGGGCTACTTAAAGACTTCACAAGTGGTGCTTTGGCAAAGAGTTTACAGTATGGGGTAGGTTGTAAATGTTCTAGTGGTCCAATTGAAATGTTGCGAAAGTCTGCTTATAACAGCACAGCAAAAGAAAATATACTTTACCATAACACGCATTTCTTAATCAGTAACATTTATTATGTTGGCAGGACGAAGCCAGCATTTTGTTATTGTCAAATTTGGGGCGACGTGGCACGATTCCTGCAATCTGTTCTGATTTAAGGTGATGGGTTTCCTAAATGATTGGACTTACTAAATTTCCTGTAGTTAAAAATCTAATTGCCCCTAATATGCTGCAAACCCTGGCAACCAGCCAGAACACCATAGTAACCATTAGGATGTATAACACAATATCCAGATATTATAATATTGTAAATAAAGTAAAACTGCCTTTTCTAAGATGTTTATCAGATGTTTTTACTCAACAGATGTTTTCCAGATCTTCAGCAGATATTTTACAGACATATCTGCGTTATTGGGGGGCCTTGTCTTGTAACCAGCCACAACCTCCCAGCAGCTACTTCGCAACATTTGAGCAACCGCCTAGCAGGACCCTAGCAATCCTGGCATGGAAAATCTCCAGTGGTTGAATTTTATTTAGTCCAGCTCTGAACTTTCCTGGTGAACCATCACCAGGTTGTTTGTGTGTACTTTGTCGCACCACACAGCGCAAACTGTTGACAAACCACGTGCTTTTGCAGCGGAGGAAGAATCTGGGTCAGGCACAGGCAAAACCAACAATCTGACCTGTTAAGACCTCCTGAAGTTCAAAGACAATATGACCAAAGATTCACAGAGACAGATGCACTGAAAAATATTTTTTGTGTGTGTTTTCTGTTCAGACAGCTAGAGTCCCCCACACCAAACCCCAACCCAACCATAACTAACCCCTAAACCAGAGGGAAATGATGAGTGAAAAACAACGGTCTAGAAGCATCTAATCATGGTTGGGAGATTAAACTTAAAATAAACGGTAAACTTATTTCTGAAATCTGATTGGTTGTTTAAATGTTCCCCCAGGTTCAACATGATGTTGCCTTAAGGATATCTACCACTTGGCAAAAACAACAGACTAACTGCAATTATTTAAAAGTATTTTAGATAAACACAACCAATAATGTGACTTTTCACAAATATTTCTGCAAAATGAAGAACAACTGGATCAGATTGCATGCTGATAGTCAAATGTGAGCCCTTGTGAGACATTTTTGTAAAATTATTCTAATGTACTGTTATGTTCCCCTAAAAATCCCACAATGCAACACAAAACCAGGAAGAATCAATGCTTACTGTGTTCCCTTACCGTCACATTTCATAAGCCTCATAGACTCAGATTACAGGTGTCAGCTCAATAAACATCATAAAATGGCATAGAAATAAAGAAAAGACAAATCTTTGTTATGTTTTAATGTATAAACATACTAGAAACACTGCTACACAGGTAAAGGCAACACAATCTGTTATGTACATTTCAAATTCATAAAATTGATTATTTATAAAAAAAAATCTTTGAACGGCATTAAAAATCATGTCAGAGAGTTATCAGTTCTGCCTTTTGTTGATAAATTTAAATACCAGTTGTGACGGTCCACGACGTGCCATACTTCACTGAAAAATTAGGCATCAGTGTCCCAACTTATACTGAAACAGTGTCCTTTCAAGCGTTAATACAATCTAGGCATGACAGATTCCCCGACACAGATACTGTGTTTGTTTTTGAGGACACACTTTTTGTTCACACTTTTTTTCCACACTCAAACATGACAATAGCAATGAATCATAAATACCGCTTTAGTCAACTAGTACTGTTCAGTTCCCAGAAAGGCTTTAGAGTCATCTTTTGATTAACTGCTGTTCACTACCTCCACCTGTGATGAAATCATCACGGCTCCCACTACATAACACAAGTTAACACAAACTGCTAAGTGTCTCAACAAGTGTGTTCAAACCTGAACACTTTTACACAACACACACATTTCAGTTTAGATGAGTCAGCTGAAGAACTTGCTTGCATGTGGGTGACAATATTATGCATTTTTCCTCTCAGTTTCCCCGAGTGTGTGAAATAATGAGAAAAAACTAAGTGGGTGGTTGAGAGAGTGGAAGAGTCACTAATGGGTTTAAGTCATTTAGGATATTGCCCCAAAGCCAATTGAGGTGGAGTTCCAGGTGTTCGTCTGACCGCACACACACATTTCTTTGTAGGGTTGTTGTTTGGAGGTAGTCTTTGTAACGCAACAGCTGGATATGAGTGGAGTGAGTAAAACCACAATATCACTGACCACATAAGTTTCCCACAATTAAAGAAATGTTATCTAAGCCTAAAAATGTAGCAAACATTGATAACCATGCTGTTTACAGGTGTTTCAGGAGGATAAGCAACTGATCTCTATGTTTGGAGTCATTGATGTTTATACGCTGAGGGGAGGATGAGGTAATAATTTTCCATGTGGGAAAATCCTTATGACTCATTCCCAAGGATCAGGTAAATGGCAAAGTAACATCAATACCTTCACCCTTGCTTTCATCAAACTGTTTTTACTGGCACTTTGTTTGCTAAGATCTGCTGGAGGAGGCTATGAAGAAAACAAAAAGTTTCTAGTTCTTACAGCAAAACAAACATGCAATTTAAGTTACTGTTGGAGTCAAGTAGAGCTCCAAATGTTTTTTCATAAATATTACTGCTATCCGAGGTCAGACAGGTAAAAAATCGGTCACTATTCACCCTCATGCTGCTTAGAACCTGTATTGTACTCTTTCTTCTATGGAACACACAAGAAGATATTTTGTGAAATGTCTCAGTGGTCTAGTGTCCATCCAATGGAAGTCAGTGGGGTCCAATGTTGCTTCGGTTACCGGCATTCTTAAAAATTTTTTTTTTGTTACATGGAAAAAGGTAGAAAATAACTGTTACGCATTTATTTGATTAACCAGAAGGACTCTGTAGGTCCTTCTGTCAAAAAAAGTCTGTCATTTTAAGATAGAATGGACATTTTTACAACATTTACTGCACTTGCTGAATGTTAAAAGTGCAATCATTTCAGATTTCAACACAACACCCAAATCCTTTAATTTTCCAATTCACTTGTCATTCGCAGGCCCACGCGAAGATTTTGGCACAAGAGTAACATTTAATCTCTAAAACAAAAGCAACAGGTTTTTACTCGCTCATGTCAGATTTCAATCCAACACAAAAAAAAACGTTTGTTTTCCAAATTCACTTATTATTCGCGGGCCCTCGTGAAGTTTAATATTCTAAAAACCAAAAGCAACAGGTTTTTACTCGCTCATGTTCCTAACATAACTTTATTATCATACTTTCTTGTTATCGCTCCAAAAGAGACTCCTGTGAGGCATGTCATATTCACTATATAAAGTGACATAAACCACAAACAAAAGTCAGTTCACGAAAGGTTTGCAAGCAGCCAACAGAAAATAAAACATATTTTGATTT
Source organism: Triplophysa tibetana (assembly GCA_008369825.1). Classification (NCBI taxonomy): domain Eukaryota; kingdom Metazoa; phylum Chordata; class Actinopteri; order Cypriniformes; family Nemacheilidae; genus Triplophysa; species Triplophysa tibetana. The sequence goes on along the minus strand of CM017896.1, from coordinate 9,415,616 downwards.
ACATAACACCTACAAGTTTTAGAGTGCCTGAATTGTTCATATATTATATTTTATTACAAAATAATTTAGACAGTAAAGAAAGATTGAGAAAACCAAGCTTTACAACTTTATTACGAAGCTGATGTTTGTCACAAAATCACATTGGCTATATGGTCACACAAGATACTACCTTGAGACATGTTAATAGCAGGTGTAGTTGGCAAACTCTCGGGTAACCAAACTGTCGGGTGACTTAATCACCTAAGATGGAGTTTATTAGCATGTGTAAACAGGGCCTGTGTTTGCACATGCCCAGAGAGCAGCTGCTGGAGGAGGAAAAGTGAGTCTCTCATTGAAATACAAGCTAGTTTCCCACACTCACAGTTATAGCCCCGAGCCTTTAACAATTAGCCAACTTACATTGTTTCAATTACCCTCTGTCATTCCTTTAAAAAGCTGCTATCTCTCTTTCTCGATTCCATTGAAATACGTCAACCATGTTAACAGACATGGAAAATAAGAGATTGATCACTCTTTCTCAAACAAACAAATCACAACAAGCTTCATGTCAATCCTTGGGAAACATCACCATAATATAGAAAGATAAGAAATGTTTTAGGAAACACTGACAAATGTTTCTGTATAGTGAAGTTGTAATATATAAGCCTACCCAGAGGCCAATAATGTATCTAGCTCTCACACAGCTCAGGAGACTAAATGGAGTTTTCACAAATATTTAACAATAAAGTTTGTCGGTAATATTCTTGAAAAGTTGCTCATAAAAAAGCAGTTATGAACATATGGATGAGGTACAAAGGTGCAAAATGTGTATAACAGCTTGCTTTTTCATTGTAGATCTTGACACATCTGAGACACTGTTGAAATCTCTCCTGAGACTATAGATGATAGGCTGAGACATCGATTCAAATATTTCTTATATTTGTCTTTGTTTTATTGACGTTTATATTGTTTTGAATGAGCTTTTGATGTTTATATTTTTAGTTTTTATGTTCTGTAATGTGATTTTAATATTTTATGATTTTTTTGTGTATTTTTTTGTAATGTTGTATAAGACAAATAAAGAAAAATCTGTTATTTTCAAAATTTTATCAGTTTCAGTTTATTCCTAAAACATTTATTATTTTCAATAATATTAAGGCCAACAGAAATGTTTTAGTTTTAGTAAATTACCTTCACACACACACACACACAGGGGAGCCTTGCATGCTGTTGGTAAGATTAACTGTGGAGTCACAGCATACACAACGGCAAATTCTCATGGGAACTGCAGAATCACTCCCTGTTTTAACAAATACAGCGTGTTTACAACACAGACTAATTACAGAGAAAGTTTAGTGTAGCAATACAGAATTGCGAAGGATATTTCAGTATCCACTTCAAACACAAAGCTCTTCCAGACTAAAGATATATATGGAAACATTGAAGGAACAATCTAGCCACAGATTAATATTCTTACCCAAATGTTGTTCCACACCCTTATTTTTTACACATATCGCGATTAAACACCGGTTCGTGCTGCCATATTTGAATATACTTTCTAGGACTATTTGTTCTGGTTTTTATATATTTACATTTATTATAACATGCAATTTGCTTCAGAAGACATTTGTTAACCCTCAAAGTCATACTTTTGCGATGGTTATATGTGATTTTTGGATGCACTATTCAATGGCATTACAAAGCCAGGATATTATAACCCTGACTGGGTTTGACTGAAGAAAAGAAGACATACACACCGTGAAGATGAGACTTTTATTTTCAAGTGAACTATTCCTTTAAATATTGCTTCATGTCATTGAAATAACATGAGCATATCTAGAACTTGAGGTTTAAACCTTATGATGTATGATGGATTTGGGGTCTTTTGTATTTTGCAGACTCAGATCTGCAGTCAGGTGCCAGATGTTTTTTTGGAGTAGGGTAGATGTAGGGGAGATGTCAGTTGCATTGATATGTTTGGAATGATCACACTTCCAATTTTGGGGTATCAAATCCTCTAAATGTTCCACACCTTGTCATTAGTGTCTTTTCACAGATAAGACCCAGATGCTGCACATGCCAGACATTATAAAGATAGACTCTAAAATAAACAACATAACAACCTTAACCGTAACACTTATAAAACACATATGTGGACTGTGATTGCATTCTGTAGAGCTTTTTGGTATTTTTATGCAGCGCAAAAAGAACATCTTGTTTGACAGAAGCTCTACATTGAGTAAGAGGGATGGGTTGAGAGAAATAGCAGAGAGAGAGAGAGAGAGGGCGACTAGACCAACTGTGTTCTCAGACACATGTAAAATCAAAGGTTGGCTTTGAAAAGTCATACAAACTAGGCCAGGCTATCTTATAATTCACAAAGCGGCTAGACACACATTATGGTCCCCTGTTAAGTGCTTTTTAACAACACAAGAATTAACACAGTTATCCAAAACTCTACAGTGCATTCAATGTATACATTTGTATCAGTTTGTGTGTTCCCTGGTAAACAAACCCATGATCATTTTGCTACATTGCAACCACAGGTCTCCAAATGTGAATATGTACGTTTCGGGGCTTTAAATGGTCTAAAACAGAAATGAGCAGTGAGCTCCCTCTGGTGGCGCTACACAAACGTCACTTTATTCAACCGTAAAATCGTATTTTTACATTCTTGACGTTTTATTCATTTATCTTATAAAACAGAAACATAATAACATACAAAAATAAATTATACAAAACCGCAAACCCGTTTTTTTAACGATTCTCTGCTAAACCAATGAGCTCATCCTCCATAAAAATGTAACCAATGAAAATGTTCACCAGCAAATGCGCTTGCTTTTTAGACCAAAAGAGTCGCCTGTTTCAAAATGTAAAACAATATTAGATGAATATTATAATTCCTATATTTCATTTTGACATAGTTTTAATCTAGAAGCAGCTTTAAAAAAATAGTACTTTATAAATATCAGTGACCGAGTGAAAGTAACAAGCGACTGTAAAAGAAGGAAGACTAATGCTTCAACAAAAGCGATCACTTTTACATTATCGCTATCTTAGAAAAGGCAAAGATAATTTTGCTATTTTAATTAGCTTTGCTCATAGCATTTTCAGTCAGGCTAACAATCAGCTACCCATGTCTTCATAATCAGGACCCAGCAATGGTAACCCCGTGTTTGGCAATAGAGAGCTGAAGGTGAGTGTTATAACGTGTGAATTTCATTGTGAACGTGTTTTATGTGCTTAATTGTTAATCTGACAAGTATGATGAAGTATTATACGTCATGACATGTCATTAATTCTCTTTTAAACTAACTTGACGATACGTTTCTTCATATCCATTTCATATACTTTAGTGTCAGCAGACATGGGCAAGCTCAACAGCTTTTGGCATAATTATAAAGTGCTGATAGTTATGGGGACTGGCCTCGGGTTGGTGCACTGGGGCTGGTACACGATTAAATCCAATCCGCTGTTTAAGAAGAGCAGGGAGGAATATATACCCGAGCCGGGAATCGTATCATTCATCGCGCCTTCTCCTCAATCTCTCCCCCCTCTGCCCGAGCCGAAGAAAAAGAGAGAATCCAAATCCAAGGAATAAACTCCACCTGACGCTCAAGGTGGGCATGGGTTCCCACCCACATTTACCTGTTAACTGACGCAGATAACGGTGTGTTATGCGCTTAGTTTCTAACTTGTCTAATCTTATCTGACTTTAACGATTACTGGAAAGATCGTAAGAATGTGAGAATTGGTTGAAAGTATAAACTGATTTTACAGTTGGAAAGAGGCATGCAAGAAAAACTTGATGCAACAGAAAACACTATCAAGAAACATATTATTTACATCAACAAATTGAGTCCAAGTTCAGCTTGATGATAGTAGATACAGTATGCATTCTATAATCTTAGCATTCAGAAATGCATCAAAATGGTCGAAAATTAACAAGAATAGCCTAAATAATTTCCGTACCCCATTCTCTTTCTCTCCCTATATTTTTCAACATGCCTACAATTACATTTTATGTAGACGCTTTATCCAAAGCTACTTACAAATGAGGCAAACAATAGAAGCAATTGGAACAACATACGCAAGAACAACAAAATGCATAAATTCAGTAAAAACTGGTCTCATATATAGAAAAATTCAAATATTTCACATTCTTATTGCCAAATTTGACTGCCATGTCCACACATACATGGGAATGTTGAGCTGCAGGTTTTCTGGATCAAAGCACAGTAACATTTAGCCTTGATTTCCTAACCGGTTTTAAAGGTTTAGGTTTATTTTCAATCGAGGTGGATTACAAAAAAGTTCTTCAGTCCCTTTTAAAATCATGGATTAACATGATGACTTTGTTTTGTTAATTTGTTTTTACAAGAATAAGAATATTTACTTAACACTTAACATCACTTTTGTACTCACTGTTACAATCATTAAAGCAACTAGACAGTAAAGTTTGAGAACGAATCTGAACGAATTATGTGGGCTTGACAAAGCCTGACCTGAAGACTTAAAACTAGTTTGATAGGTTTGAGGTTAAACATTGTCCAACATGATAGAAAAAAATTCGGTGACCCCACTATGTAAAGAAAACCAGGCTTGCTGTGTTGTTGGCTTTAATTAGGATCTCCTTAGCATGATGCTAACACAATTAAGTCACAAGTGACTTGAGCGACTTTGAGTGCTTTCAAGCTTTGCAGTTTATCAATACTGTGTGTAACTTGGGAATCAAACCCATAACCTTGCTCCGCTAATACAAAATTTTACAAATTGAGCTAAGGGAACAAGTTTTTGTTGCCTTTCTGTCCTAATCCCATGCCTTCCATTCTAGAGTTCCTTAACCCCCCAACCGAAGACATTACATTGAGGACAGAAAAGATGAGAAACCACAGCTGGCTTAGGAAGAACTGGCTGTGGGTTGCTGGTGGTGCATTTCTTGGTATCCATTTGGGAACCTGGGCCCTGCAGATGGTCACAAAAAATTCGGTGCGCTCTGAACAGCAGCTCAGAAACAAAGTTGTTTCAGAGGACTAACAGAGCATGAGAATTGGATGCAGAACTTAAAGGGAAATATACATATTTTTTGTGCTTTCTCACTGACAAGATAACAGCCTTATTGTCTGCCTGGTGAGTATACTCAGAAACAGTAAGTGTTTTCTGGAAAGATCAGGTTTAAAGCAGATATCTAATCTTTTCCCTAAAAAGGCAAAGTCCATAAAGTATGTACTGAGACATAGAGGGACATATGGATCACAAAACACAACACATGTTCAAAGTCCTCGAAACATAAGCATTTTTAAACGTCCTTTTATGTGGGATGGCTTTATTATTTTATGACACCTGTGTGTGCAGATTGGAACATGTATTGTATATAATTGACCACAATCTGCTATGTACTGATGTAAACAAGGATATTTATTGTTGTACTTTAAAAAAAATCATATACGTTCTCATTTGTAAGATTGCATTAGTACAGTGGTTAACATGTTTTAATGGGCTGAGGCTTTGTGTTATTGATTTTCTTTAAAATTCACCAGGAAAGGCATGAATCTCTGTTTGTCTGTTACAGCATAAAGGGAATCACAGCTTTCCTTGATTTGGGGTAGTCTTTAAATTTCTGCAAGTAATACCTGTGAAATAGACAAGAGGTGTTAACTAAAAAGCATCAGACAAATGCTTTGTATTATTTTGAAGTTGTCACCACAAGACAAAATCGACGTTGACATATTTCTGTAATTTAACTGTGATACAGGCAGCATGCTTGACAGATGTAAGCAGTACCTATTATCATTCAAATGGAAACATTGATTCTCAAGCTCTGTTGAATAGAATTTTAATGCACAATCGAAATCTGGTGCTAATAAATATTGATTAAAATTGTCTGCTGTAACTTGATTGCTTTTATTGATATTTTTGTTTAAATGATCATCTACATCTTGGTTGGATCCTTCCTTAGAATTTCAAGTTCGTGCTTTATTAAAATCCTATGCGGGTAATGGTAATGGAAAATTCCTAGACATAAATACATAAAACCATATATGGAGTTAGATGACTACTAATTTCCACCATTTAGCAGCTGGATTGCACAAGGGACAAATGAACAACCAAAAATCTTGCCTGCCTGTGATTCCTGCAATGTTGTGGCATTTCACAAAGGTTTTGAAAGAAAATAGTTGGTTCCGCACCTGTGATGGTGATAAGCTCGTGGCCCAATAGAGCAGATGGTGAAGAAGGCGAAGGTGAAAGCAGGAAAGGACCAGGTGGCCACAGCGAATCCACACCATTCAACGATCTCTCCGAAAAAATTTGCCCCAGATATCAACTCAAACATTCCCCCTGAAAATAAACGGTGCACATACAATAAAAATGCTATTTTATTTTTTATTATGTGGTTAAAGTTTTTGTTTTGTTCTAGAAACAAATTTAATAGATAGTAAGACAACAACACCCCTCAAAATTCTGTTGTCAGAATCGAGGAAATACTGACCTCTGGGGATTTTATAGCGAACCTCTCCTGTTTTCCTCAGATTTCGTAAAATGTAGTCACTGTGGATGTTGATTGCCATTCCTGAGATAAACATCAAGACACCTAGAGGGAACCATCTAAATGTTAGTTACATTTTCACAAAAGTGAATAAAGTTCACTGTTTTGATTTTTAAGCAGTAAATTTCAATTGATTCCATCAAATGAAAAAGGTCTATCAGATTCAAATTAAGTGGAAACCAGTTTATGTACCGACGAGAAAGCGTGTGTCTCGGTGCCAGTCCGTTTTGTATTGGGCGCAGTGAAGCAAATAATGACCCTGCAAAAAGCCATTCAGTGAACAGAAGATAACAGCAGATACCACGATGGAGAGAGGAGACGGTCTGCCTTTAGTCAGCAACGAATACACGAAGGTCCTGCAAGTTAAATAAGATAAATGAGAAATTGCAATTTATGTCTTTAAATGTTTTCAGAAGTTTCCTTGACAAGATAATGTTGAGCAGTCCCCAGTTTGTTTGTCTTTTTTTGCTCATGATGTTTATTTGCAGATGAGTAAACCTCAGCTGTGGCAACCTCGACTTAGCATTTCCGTTCACCATGATGTTTCAGCACAGACAAGCCAAACATCTTTGCAACAAATTTTGTTGAAGCCATTGGATTAAGATTCATTTGATTTGGTAATATTTCAAGCTTTTGCTTCATCCTGCTCCGTTTCAAATTTACTCCAATGTTTGTTGCAGATTCCTGTGATTCATTTATTTTATTTTTTTGACACGGTAACATAGACTCCGTGTGTGTTTGTCATATATATATACATTGTTTGAAATAAATAAATAAAATATTTTTCAATGAATGTAACTGAAAGCAAGTGATCAGTAAACCAGAACTCGCTAGGTTTGCATTTACAAATGATATCCAACTTGATTAAATGACATCAAGATACTTAAGCAAAGACAATGTAGCCAATATATTCTGCAAGGTCTAGTGTATATGAATGTAGAAGTGGCAGTCAACTCGGACCACATGTGGCTCGTATATTGTTTATTTGAAGACCCTGATGTAGTTCATTTAGAACACTTCAGTGTTTTTTTCCATTCACTTCCAATTTAATAGAACTTCAGCCGGAAATTGTTAATGACTTGTTCCTCTGAAAGCAATTATGTTTGTCTTTTTTTCTTGACATTCAGCAATTCTCTTGTTTGAGCTCGAGACTTCAACATTCTTTGGTGGCTCTTGGAACCAGTTTCCCTGCCACTATACCACAAGATTGTGTTATAACTGAAAAAGCAACAACTTCCTGTATGCTGCTAAATGGCCTATCTGCAAAATTGTAGGCATGGTCTTGTGGCAACTCACTGTCATATTACATTTTAATTTCTATTTTCTTACTGGTTTCACACATATTTTAAAATCAAATGTATTCATATTTTCATATTTGACTTCATCTTTTGTTTTTATTATCATTTTAAACCACTCCATTGAATATATATTTAACTTTTGTTTGTATGTAATTTTATTTAATGTAAATTTCCATCAAAAGCACTTTCTAATCTCCACTTGAGCACTTCGAATTACCACATAAATAAAGCTGATTTGCCTTGTCATGACTTACAAAACAGCAAATAAAAACCAACCTGTTAAGTATTGCCATGCCTAGCGACATTGTGTTACTGTTGTCAAAGATGCAATGGACCATAAAAAAAATGTTACCTTTGAAAGTAGTGCAGGCAAAAGGTACAGAGAAGCAGAATTCGTCCCATGCCAGACAAACTTTCTGTCGACCAAACCAAAAGCACAGGAACTAAGAACGATGGAAGTTCCTGTATAAACCAGCCTGTCTTGGCTGAAACCATCAACCCTGTATTCTTTGTGTCCACATAGCGCCCATATGGAGTGTGTGTTGTCATTTGCCGAAAGAAGTAAAGGAGTCCTCCGATTACAAATGCCCAACTTCCATAGTAAACAGTGTGTTCCTGGCAGATCATTGTAAAAAAAACAGTGGGGCTACTTTCCACTACTTTACATTCAAGAGAAGCACTGTAATGTTGCTTAGTGATGGAAGTGACTATGCTATGCCATGAAGTTACTCCCTCCAGATTTCATTGGCTGTCAGCATGTATGATATGTTAAATACAGAACACACACCGTATACATACTGGGTTAATGCAGACAAATAGGTGGAGTCAATCAGTGACTACTCTCTCTGTCTCTGTCCCTCTCCCTCTCACATTCTTTTACACTCACTCAAACAAACAAAACAAGTACAATTCCGTGAGACACTGACACACTATATCTTGCCCTTAATATTGAAGGCATGTTTGAAAGAATCACTAAAACGCTTAACCCCTGACACCACAATAAATATAGAAAAACATAGAAGTATAAGGTTTTACATTTATATAATGTACACTCCTCTAGCATAAATAGGATCATTCCAAGCAATAAGATCACACTGTAGCATCTGTCTGTCACACCCATTTGATTTTAAATCAAAACACTGTAAACAAATACAGTCAAATTGTTTTAAAAAATCATTTACATTAGAACCTTAAACAGCATGAATTAATTTTGTACAAATGAGGAAACAAGGTAAAATGAGTCAAAATAAAAAACGTTAGGAGAAAAATTATAATGTTTCACATTCTTGTTGCCATATTTAATTTGACAGCCATGTTAACAAATGCATGGGAATGGGGGAGATGCAGGTTTTCTGGTTCAAAGGCGAGTAACATTTAGCCGACATTTCCTAACTGATTTTACCAATTTTTAATCGAGGTGAATTACAAAAAGTTCTTCAGTTACTTATGAAATGCCAGTTTGTTTTTTCATACATAATTAATCAAATTATAAATGTTGTTCCGAACTCTTACTCTTATACATTAAAAATATATGCACATTTCAAAAAGATTGCATACAATGGACTGATCACATTGAAAATGTATAAAACCGAGCATCAGGTGACGAGAATCAGCTGGTGAGGTGACGTCAGAACCAGCTGATCAACATCACTTCCTGAATGAATTTCGCGATGTTTTGACGGAGACTGTCTTCAAATCGGTGTCGGATCATCCTTAATGTAAATTCTCTCGCATTTACAGGTATTTCAGTCTTCTTCTTTAAACGCTTCATGTTAACTTGTTTGAGTTTTGATCGGGGATAGAACTGGTTAACTTTCCAGTCACATTCATTCGGAGGGGGAGCCGCGGATCACAGTCAATGCTAAAATGATCTGGGTTTATGAATCATTATAAGTGCGTGGCATTATTCATTTTCGGGAAGGATATATTAACTATTGCACTTAAATTTGCCTTTTTAGGAAATTCTTTGTATCGTCCCAAAGATCATTTTTACTTAGTAAACGATGTGAGTGTTTTTGCCAATGATACACTTTAAGTTAACAGTTACAATTTTTTTTTAAATAAATATAAATATTTTTAGCATGTTTTCACAATATCCTTTTGATTCGAAAGTATTAAAGAAAAGCTGCTAGAATTAAACATTGTAATATTGTCACCAATGAAGTATTCCTTTTTTAAAGTAATTGTGTTATTTCCTATTGGGGAACTATTAACGCCTTTATTGTCTTGTTATTTTTTATTATTACCCACAAAGCTGCATTTTATGAAAGATGCTCTACAGTCGAAATGTAATATTGTGACACTTTTGTAGCTATAAAGCACTTCAATGAATACTGTAGTTTGTTTGGTTTTCCAAGGCCCTGCTGATATCTGGTATTAAACTGCGATTTGATTGATCAGATCACAAGTGCACGACGTTAAATACAAGTGTAAACGGGTGTGAAACTTTTGAACTTGTCTATTTTTCACCACTTGCAGAGGTACTCAAAAACGCATTGGACCGGATTGCTTTCATACTGTAGACGTTAATGTGGTGGAATGCGTTCAATGTAGAGATGGGGATTCGACTCCAAAAGAGTCGATAGCTCGACACTTAATGTCCCTGAAGTCGTAATCGAATCCTTTTCGACTAATCGACTACTTTTCTTAATTGAATGACTCCGGTCATACCTTCACTCTCTCTCTGACTGTACAGGTTTACATCCGATCCAAAACACTGTGCTAATCAATTTATGAGCGATGCCTACTGGTACTCTCACAAAAGGGCATGCGATTTATCCCGTTCATTCTTCACCTTCAATCTAATCACATTCGTATGAAAAAACTCTACTTTCTTTTGTCTGTTTCTCTTTAAGCTTTTATTTCTCTAATTAACTTTTAAGACTTTGTAAGTTGCTTTGAATGAAAGAGTCGCGTTATGCTTAAATGAGATTGTGCATAACTGGACCCAAATCAATCAGTTTTTTCAAAAAGGTTGAGGAAACATATTATAAAGGGGCAATCGTGGCCTAATGGTCAGAGAGTCGGACTCGTGACCAGAAGGTTGCCGGTTCGATCCTCAGGGCCGGCGGGTAACGATTGCGGTGCCCTTGAGCAAGGCACCTAACCCCTACACGCTCCCCGGGCGCTGCACTGATAGCTGCCCACTGCTCCGGGTGTACGTGTGTTCACCACTTGCTGTGCGTATGTTCACTAGTCACTGGATGGGTTAAATGCAGAGGTCACATCTCGGGTATGGGTCACCATATCTGACAAATAGGTCACTTTCACTTCACTAAAGCATGTCATCCAGCTTAAAAGCTTAAAAACCCAGTCAGGAAGTCACAAATCATAAATTAAGTTCTTGTTGCTGGGTAATTATTATAGCATATATTGTTGAAATGACAAGGTGATCTTTTTAAACACTTTTTTGATAAATGCCCAACACAGAAAGGCAATGATTTACATTAAGAAAAGAACAAGATAGGCTCAACGTCTTTCCCCCTTTAAAAAAAACCTTTCACTTAGCCTAGTGTGAATATATTTAGGAATTCTTTAACGAAATAAATAAAAAACATTTTATGCTTGTATAACGCAAATGTACGCAGCCTTATTACAAAACAATGAAACACAGTGTCTTTAACATGTGTGATTGTAGCTGTGCAAAATCAATGCAATATAAAAATAATAAACCAAAACAATGTCTTCACTTTACCATTAGTGTATACGGTTAGTCCTGGGCCGTCATGCTTACTCTGCGTGCGCTTTGAAAATCACATGGGATAAGAACCAGAAATGGGTAACTAGCAGCACAAAAAAGTCTCCGTGATGGTGTGCTCGTTGCACAAATGCATGTGTATTTTCTTGTGAGTTTTGCTGCCAGTCAAAAGTACCCAAACTTGTGAAGTTACATTCATTTATTTTATACTCATATTCCTGACCCCGTTTTGAAGGACAGTAAATGGAGTCGAAGTGTCGATTCCATTGACTCCAAAAGTGGGACTCCAAAAAACCCGGAATTGAACACCCCTATTTCAAACTGCCACAAAACACCGCTTACTTTCAACCTACTGACCCGATACAAATTCATTGCGAGAAATAGAAAGAAGTGCGCCTTTCTTAGGGGATTTAAACGTTGACCAGCCGAATCAACGCAAAAAGTAACAATGGATCCTCGTGGCTGGACATCCAGTCCTCATATTTTCTTTTGTCTAATTTTGCGAACGAGTGACGTTTGTCTGAGTTTATGTCTTGCGTTGCTCCGAAATATCTGAAAAAGCCCATACATATACATAAACAAAACTTTGTGTAGCATCTTTGCTAACAACACTAGCAGCAGTACAAGCAGACGTTATATTAGTGCGCGATAACCCTCCCAGTCGTGTTTTGATGCAGACAAAGGGATCCACCCATGACCCTCCTATTGACGTCATCGGGATGATGGGGGGTAATTTGGTCAGAAGTGGTCGAAAGTAGACAAAAGAGAGAGATAATAACACCAGGTGTAAACGGGTATGCGTATCCTTTGTCCACTTGTGATCTGATTGACCAAAGCGCATCATAATACCAGGTGTAAGCAGGGCCTAAAGTATGTGACTTTATGCCCATTGCAGTTCTGGGTGTTTCGACTGTGGACACGTTCTCTTCATGAATACTTCAGATAGTGAAGAGGACTCTTATAATGAGAGATCTGCTCTGGTCCAGTCTGAAAGCCCAACAATACCCCCATACAGTCAAGATCACGTCATGTCTCTGCCCCAGGACACAGAAACCAAACAGGTGAGTGGATATTATTCCCTCTACTTTAAAGTGATTTTAAGATTATTCACCTACATCTTTCACACTTGGGAGACAGTATTATGCCCTAGGGTTTTGTGGTTAGTACAGTTTAAAGGACATTGTTACTGTTTGTAGGATATTATACTGTGCCTAAAAGTTGCTCTTGGTCAAGGAAACCTTTGAATAAATAAAAAAGATTTGTAAGATGTAGATTTTATATTTTATGTTATTGGGTTTTGATGACATCAATATACTAAAATACGAGGGAATTAAAAAAGTGTGTTTGAATGTAATATTAGAATCGTGAAAATGTTTATAATAATTTCTTGATTCATTTAGCGACGGCCACTCAGCTCAGGTCCGGATGAAGCAGGGCAGGTGGAGAGAGAGAGAGCGGTCACTCCTGATGGGGAGGAAGAAGAGCTGACCCTCAAATATGGCGCCAAGCACGTCATTATGCTTTTCATCCCTGTTACGCTCTGCATGGTGGTCGTCGTGGCAACGATAAAATCTGTCAGTTTCTACACGGAGAAGAGCGGACAGCAGCTGTACGGTTTTATCTTTTGAAGCGGCCACCTTATGTTGTTCTGTCAATGGGTAGCGCTATGCGTTCTTGTTTTATTGGTCACTAGCTTCTGTTTTATGTTCTGCTTTTCTTTTTGAATATATTTCTAAACATGCCTACAGAAATTGACTTTAAAGTATTAAAAGGTACGAACACCTTTCGTCACCAAACTGAATCGCAACGCTCTGTTTCACAGCATCTACACTCCCTTCGAAGAAGATCCAAACAATGTGGGTCAGAGGCTGCTGTCGTCCTTCCTTAACACCATCGTCATGATCAGTGTCATCGTTGTCATGACGATCATACTTGTCCTGCTTTACAAGTATCGCTGCTATAAAGTGAGACTCTCCTTTCATTACTGTAGCTGTAGCACTATACTATCTGCAGAGTTTCATTTACAGCAAAACAGATTTCAAACAGGGTGTATTTTATATCTGTGTGTCCCATCATTTTTAAAAGTTGCATCCATTTTTTTCTGTTTTAAAATGAACAATGGGCAAAGTGTGCAGAGTTCTAATCATAAAATAAATATGATGATAATAAGATTTGTTAGATTTAAAATAATTCATGTTATTGTCTTTTGCTGACTCATTTTTAAATCTGGCCTTTCGGTTTCCAAATCGTTTTTTTGTCCGTGTGTTTAGTTTATTCATGGCTGGCTGATTCTGTCTTCCCTGATGTTGCTTTTCTGGTTCAGCTTCATGTATCTTGGGTAAGTGAGCTTTTCTTTCTTATCTTATTACATATCTTGAACAGCAGAGGCATGTAAATGTGGGCATTCTAGTAAAAAAATTAGAAATTCAAGGATCTCATATCGAGTTTTTTGTTAAATATGTGTTTTTTTTAGCTTGGGGGAAAGTTTTGAGCTCCTCGATTACTGCATGTTTATATAGCACAATGAGTTCTTCCAAATCAAACAATCAGAGTGTTTGTTTATAAAATCAAACTTTTAAAAATTGGATCATGTGCATGAAGATTTGACTTTTATTGAACGCTTTACTTTACAGAGAGGTGTTTAAGACATACAACATCGCCATGGACTACCCAACATTAGCAATGATCATTTGGAATTTCGGCGTGGTGGGAATGATCTGCATCCACTGGAAAGGTCCCTTAAAGCTGCAGCAGGCATATCTTATCATCATCAGCGCACTCATGGCTCTCGTATTCATCAAATACCTCCCTGAGTGGTCGGCGTGGGTCATACTGGGAGCCATTTCTATTTATGGTACATTTACCTAAAGATCGATTTTGGGACCTTGGATTTGTTCTTTAGCTTAATTGTTTGTTGGTCTCTATGACATCTCCTATTCACGTCTGAAAGAGAATTTGTTGTTTCTGGTTCGTCAAGGAATAGTTCTCTAAAAAGAAAAAGTATTTCATTGTTTACTCGTCCTCTTGTCATTCCAAACCTGTATGACTTTTTTTGTGAAGAGCACAAAAGAAGAGATTTTGAAGAATGTTGGTTTGAAAAAAAATTGACTTCCTTTAATATGTTTGTTCTTCAGATCTGATAGCAGTGCTGAGCCCGAAAGGCCCATTGAGGATGCTGGTCGAGACGGCGCAAGAAAGAAACGAGCCAATTTTCCCCGCCCTCATATACTCATGTACGCATTCAAAAACGAAAGCAACACTTACGACATGTAGCCCCAGAGCAAATGGGTTTGCGTGTAGGCCTGATGCATGAAATGCTGTACTAATTTAGGCACTGTTGACCTTTTTCAGCTGCTATGGTCTGGATGGTTGGAATGGCAGATTCTGGTCATCAGGATTCAGGTTACTAGCCTACTTTAAATACATAAGTGATTACTAAATTGCGAGCACTTGTAGAAGTACTTTACCTGTAGAAAGTGCAACATTGATGCAGTCATTTAACTATTGCTGTCATCATAGCCAGTGAAAGACACCTCGGTGAGGGCGGAGCTAGGGCACAGCAAGGGGTGGAGTCAGATGATGATGCACCCCAAGGACAGAGGCGAGGATATTCAGCAGAAGAGGACCTTGAAGAAGACCGTAAGTAGTTTCCATGGCCTCGTTATTATTGAGGTCATTTCTAGGTATACATTGCACTAAATAATATGGGCCTTTAGGGATTTTGTGTTAACATGATATGTTTTGCTTTAAATAGCTTGTTTTGTCAAAGGGGCTTATATGTACCGATGACAATGATGCGGAAAAATATGCCCAAGGAGGAATGGCAAAGCTAACAAACAGGTTTTACATTAACTTGAAAATGGCACATGACACCCAACTGCTTGTTGGTGGATATTTTTCACAGGAGGGGTGAAACTGGGACTTGGAGACTTTATCTTCTACAGTGTTCTGGTGGGAAAGGCAGCTGCCACCGGAGGAGACTGGAACACCACGCTGGCCTGTTTCGTGGCCATTCTCATTGTGAGCATTTTTTAATCCATCAATATACCTGGATGGACCCGAAATGAAAACCATGTGAAGTTCAGAGCAAATGAGAGTGAGAGTTGCGTCAAATGGACGTTATTTTCACAGCAATGGCGGTTCATTGAGGCACTCAATAGTTCCTGTAAGTTATTAGTAACGCATGGAGCTGTGGCTAAACAGACCGATTGTGACGAACTTGTAACCCATTTTAAAGACATTAAATGAATGAAAAATGAAAGAAGTTAAGCATTTGAAGAGAAAACAGTACTTCCTGGAACTGTCTGAAGGCTCCATGAATCACATGACATGCAAAAATGTTGAACATTCGTTGTCGCGACTCTCTCTCTCAACAGCTCTGGTGATGCTAAAGTAAAATGAGCTGCCGCCCCTTGTGCGGGCACTGGGCAGGATTTTGATTGGTCAGTCGTGGCATTCAGATTCTGTCTAATGTTTGTGACGAAATGTCTTTGCCTGTAGGGACTGTGTTTGACACTTCTCCTGCTGGCCATTTTCAAGAAGGCCCTGCCGGCACTACCCATCTCCATCACATTCGGTCTTGTCTTCTACTTCTCCACTGACAATCTGGTACAGCCCTTCATGGACAGCCTGGCGGCCCACCAGTATTACATCTGACAACGGGTTACAGAAGACTTTTTAAAACCCCTCCAGTTGATATGTTTAAAAAAGATGAAGACTTTTTTAAGTTCTCATGAATCTGAACTGGTTTCAGTCTTATTTGAAGCTGTTGGTGAGGAGCTAAAATCTTGACAAAGCTACAGCTACAAAGCTATTACAGTTATGAAGTGGTCAAAACAGAGCAGCTTCTTCAAATGCAGAATAGTTTCACTATTTCACGTAACTTATGAAAAGGTTAACGGGGGTGCAATGTTACTAGCATTCAGACAGTTGTCGAAGAATATCGTTTTCAGAGTAAATAATATACATAAAATCATTTTTAAAATATAAAAACGAAAAGATTGTTTACATATGTGGCCTGTTCCCAGCTGGTGTGTGAAAGTGCAGAAGGTCTGCCAGAGGATAAAGCTTTACCGCATAATAAACTAACACAAGCTTACATTTGCTTTGCAAATATTATTTTTTTTAGTTAAATAGCCCCATGGATGTGTACCAGTTGTTTACCATAATATTTGTTTTAAATCAAATTTGTTAGCTTTGGTTAGGTTAGTGTTTTTAATGTGGATGAAAGGCACATTCACATCATTTCACAAGTTTAAATATGGTCCTTTGTTTACAATAATCTGGAAATTCTTCCAACAGTCAATATCAAATTTTGCTAACTGGCAATTGATTCCAGAACTTCATGATTGACCAATAGTGGAGATTGCGGCTCATATATAATGTTGGTGCCTTTGTTGTTGTTTTTTGCGCCACAATGGAGTTGCAGTGGTATAGTTACATGAACCATAGAAGATAGAAACAAAATGTCTCACACCAGTTTGGGGTTGTAAGCAGGTCATGTATTTTTGCTGTTTATAATTTTCCCAGCATCTTAAGGTTAAACCCCAGTATAAAACATTTTGAATGAAGTAAAAGTTATTTATTATGACTAATGAATGATAATTTCTATCAAAAAAAAGAGAAAGGAAAACTCTGAGATTGACTTAATGTACTGTAGTTTTTATTAGTTTTAACAAAAAACATTGCTGTCTAAGATACTTCTCTATGAAAAAAGAGAGATGTTAGCTATTATTGCTTTAGTTGGCCATTTAAAACTGATGAAAGCAGTTTGCCTGATATTTTGCTTATACAGAGTGAGTTTCAACTTTATACTGAAGAAGTTATATTTACTAATTCAATTTATGATTCAAAATTCTTTCCTTTACTAGTTTTGTTTTTTATCGTGTACAATGCTTGGTGTTGTGTAATAAAATATTCATCAAGCAAATTAATCTGAATGATTTCTAACATTTGTAACTTCTTTTGGTTTTACTCCTCAGTAACCTGTTAATTAAAAAAACAGAAATCTCTGCTTGAACATGTTTATTTGAGTAGAAAAGAAACTACATTTAAATGGGCAAAGAAACAACTTGGAGAGTGTGACTCCATTAAATTTAAATTCACAACAATGAACACAAAACCCTATTAGTCTTCCACCTCATTTTGTCCATACTGTGCCTTTAATTCCGTTCTTCAAACTGGGATTTGTTCTTCAGTAAAAATGCGGCTAAAAACTCTATGGGATTTGGAGGCCTAAATGAAGAAAGTGAGATGAATAATTAAGTTAGATACACAGATTTGACTGATTCCAGACAATCAGACGTGGAATTCACAAAGTTCAAATTGCTTTTCAACTTATGGTAAATATCCTTTGGTCAAAACAATCTTCACCGCAAGTGAGACAACTTTTTGTGTAATTATGAAAACATGGTTATGGAAACAAACAGTCATTGTTTTTGTACTAACTGCTGTGGATGCAGAATGGCACATAGTAGTCAAAAATAAACAGCAGAAGTTTTCAGTAACTGCTGCCTTTAAAAGATGCTTACTTGAATTATCAGTTGTAAGTGATAATAAATGGAATGTTATTCAGGTGGTCATGTAATCTGTCTGAATTCCTTTTGTAAAATGTAGCCACTATCCCTTTAAGACAATGTTGTGTTTGGTAAAGTGTAAGCATTCCTATACAGACCTTTCCTTGGCGAGAACTGACAAGCCCTGCAGGAGAATCGGAACAACAGTCTGATCCAGATACGCACGTGTGGGAAGAGTCTGCAAGGTCTGGGGATCCACCTTCTGTTTTGTAACTTTTTCCGCCGTTTTTTCATTCTCCACTATTCTCTGGTAAGGCACATAAAAGCATACGAATTAAAAAAAAAAACCGAAAGCTGTTTTTTTCAATATGATCTTTAGAATTGTGTATTTGCACTGTTATTTACAAATAATGAAATCAGATCCACATCTTCCTCATGTTTTTATTAGCCATTTGAATCTAAAACCTGTGACTAAACACTTTAAATGACACAAGGCCTGCGAACTGTAAGGAGCAAACAAGAACTTCTGATGTTCCACCTGGATGTTTTCAGAAAGGCCGTATTCTGCATGCGGATTTTCTGCAACCTAAAATAAGAAACTCACAATAATGCCAACTGCTCAAAACAAATAGACAACAAACTCTTAATGAAACAGTGTTGTGGTACTTACAGGACCCTCCATGCTCTGCTCTGCATCAGTATGCTCTAGAACCAGATTATTTATGTAAAAACACATGAAACACATTTGCATCGTTTAAAAGCACATAACAGACGCTTCTAACCAGTACAGTAACGAAAAGTACCAAAGTGGTGTTTTGCACAATGCATCTCGGTGTGCCATAGAAATGCCACCATTTAGATTATAGCAATGCTTTAATGTATGCGATGTGATACGATACAGACACGATCATTCAAAAACACTTTTTACACAACGGTGCTGCAACTATGAAAATAAAAGCACATGTATGATTTCATTGATCTTACTGCAGTGAATGGCGGGATTCAAAGAGCCACTGAAGAAAAGCTAAGCAATAGCAATACTTTAAACAATCTTACGTATGCAGAGATCTATGGACCTCCCCACCACATGCTAACACCAACAGGCGCTAAATTCATAGAACATATCACCGCTACACAATTTAACAGTACGAAAAAACCACAAAGGTGATAAACACAGCTTACCGTCCGCCATGGTTTGTTGTTAGTTTCTACGCAATTGACGTTGCGCATGCGCAGAACATCCACAAGACCGGATGACCGATTTATTTGTATAATTACGGGCGTGCAAAAATGAATTAAAAACATGGAAAATGTATTGAAAGATAAATTAGTAAAATAATAAGCAAGAGATAACCGGTTTAATAGAGTTTATTCAAAAACACCTTTCCTAAAGAGGCGGTGTTTCATTGTCAGAAGGGTCTGTGTACTTTTCTCAGCGCTGGTCAGAATAGATCAATCACAGTGGTTTAAAATGACACAATTTATACTATAAATTAAATAGAAATTGCACAAGTGGATTCACGTTTGCACATAATGTATGGATTAAATTAAAACTAACAATATTAAAATAAAACAAATTTAGATTGTTGTAACTCCAATAACATAATTATTTGAGTAGGTGCACCCCGGGATAAGTGTATTTAGGGTTTCATATCTTTGAATACGTGAAAACATAAACCAGACACACACAAAAGCAAAATAAATGAGAATATGAACGATTAACATTTTGTCGCCAATGCGACGCAACGCAACCCAAACGTTACGTCATACGCCTGAGACCGTATTCACGACACTCGATGACTTCCGCAATTGCTGCGGGTGAAAACAAACCGTAGAGCCGACATCACCGAATAAATAAGACTCCCCACAACAAACACAACCGGTCAGTCATGGAATGGAGAGCCCGAATCGGGTGAATGACTTCTGGGAAGGGAGCGAGACACAGGGGATCAGCGCGTGCGGGTGGACACACCTGCGCTCAGGTGACTGACGGAAGTGGTCGCGGTCCATTGGACCGGTTGCGCTCTCTCATCCGAACCCTCTGCCGGATCCCGTTTTCCCTGCTGTGGGCTCTCCTCTTGCTCCTCTCTCGGCTGTACCGACCCTTCCGCCGGACCATGGCGGCCAAAGCCAAAGATGTCGGGTCCGAGAGCTGTGATGACACGGGAGAACAGATCCGAAACTATCACAAACAAGCGTTTGAGTTCATTTCTGTGGCTTTACAGATCGATGAGAATGATAAAGGTATTATTACCCTTAACATTTGAACAAAACGTACTGACAAGAGTAAATTTGTACCATTGTTTAAGGAATTCGAGGTTATGGTAACTTTAGGGAACTATTATACATATATTTTTTCCGGCTTATTTGTATCCAAATAAGTTTTGTTTTATAATGTTTAATTGTAATGATGGCCTTGAAACCCCAGTGTTTGTAATGTCTTTCTATGCTTTGTACACATGCATCTGAACAAACAGGAACTAGATTTAAACAATATAATCCACCGTACTACTTGTTCTTGGTGTGGTTTTACTTTCACTTCCAGAAGATCTACCCTTGACCCCAGCGTTTGACATAATTTATCTGTTTACCTCTGATAGAAAAAGTTCACATTTCCAATTGTCAAGTGGTTCAGCTGTTTTTTTGCAACAGGGTTTAACCAATTCGTCCAGGTCCCCAGTGTTCTGTATCTGATGATCCATCTGATCAGCCACCTAAACCAGTTTGGAGCTGCTCTACCAAGTCTACAGTAATGATCAGATCTCAGATCTTAGCCTTCATAAACTTTGTCCCAATGGTCCTGTTATAGTCAAAATTTTGACTTGGATCACTAGAGTCGAGAGGCCTAATTCAGGCTGACACACATTGTCCTTGTCAGCAGTCCGATAGAAAATGTGGCCTCACGAGCACTAACTCTGCTGCGAAGAGTTTGTGTTCAGAAGTTTTACTTTATTATTATCATCATATTTTTGTATTTGCTGAAAGCAGTTCTATCCGTCTGGATGGAGAGGGGAAAGATTTTCTGATACTACTGTGAGTAAGTTGGCTGGAAAAGGGGAAAACTTAATGAAAAAGTGCAGATTTAGAACTTATATTTTAAAAGGTTGCTGTACTCCAAAACCATTGAAAACTTTTTTTAATGCAGCATTAGTTTCATTTTATAAATTAAATCGGGAGATCATGCTTGCTTCTCGCTGTGTAGTCTCTTTGAGTCAGAAATGCCAGCGCTGTTATAAACAAAGAACTTGTTCAATGTTCATCAACTGTTTCTCAGTCCCATCATGCCTTGGGGCAGATTGAAACAGAACGCATGACGTTCAGCCTGTTTTATCTAAAAAACTTTTGCAAAAGTAGCTTAATTTTGTACTCTTAGAATGAAGTGTTTACAACCAAACATTGTGTTTGGGGAAAACATGCTAGTATCTAAAAATGTTATAAAAAGCATCATATTGGTACTCCGTGTGGTGTGTTTCATTGTCGCATTAATATTAAAATTATACAATAAAAATGAGTCTTTATTGTCTATCTTTCATGTGTTGTAGGTAATAAGGATCAAGCAGTGCAGAGGTACAGAAAAGGCATCGCTGAGCTGGAGAAGGGCATCAGTATCCAGGTCACTGGAACTGGTGAGATGATTCAGTCATATTGATTTCCATTACTGTGTAAAGTAAACAAATCCGTGTGACGTGTTTTAATTACATTGGTTTTTGTGAATCATTAAAATGAGTTCGCAGCGAAAAACAGCTTCGTTTTGGTGCATAATATCCATTTTTCATCATCCAAACTTTAGGTGGCTTCGTCTTATTCTTGTTGAACTTCACACAGATATACATTACATCAGTTGAACATTTGTGAACTTTAACACACAGTTTTGTGTTGATCTTTTTTAGGTGAGAAGGCAGACAGGGCAAGACGTCTTCAGGACAAGATGACCAAAAACCTGAAAATGGCCGAAGACCGTTTGATGCTTCTGGGTAAGCAGACACAGTGAGTCCTGGAGAGCATCCAGAGGGATCTGTGCTGATTCATTTACTCTTATAACCAGTGACACTTGTCTCTCAAAGCTTTTCTGATTTATCATTGTGATCAGTTTTATGCATGCATCATTTAAAGGAGCAGTGTGTAAGTAAGTTTTGGGGTACTAAAAACTTGTCCCAAACACATCACAAAGCTCACCTGCCATTATTTAGAAAACAGGATGCCCCCCCAAACTCGCGCTATTGGGTGAGACAGAAATTGTTGTCAGATCATTTAACAGTGTTTACATTGTTTAGGGAAATCAAGCTGTCCATGGATGACTGAATACTAACTTACTCTGAAAGAGTAAAATGACACGTTTCAAATCAGCCATCTTTTTTCCCAATATGCAGTGGCGTTCTTTTTCCTTTCATTCCTCTGCATATGTTTTTCATTATAAAGCATCTTTCTTTTCTGTGTCTTCGGTATTTTGGGTAAATCTTTAGATTATGTCAAGGTCACATTTATTCTAAAAAATAAAAAAAGGAAATTATATTTTGTTAAAGCAAATGCCTATGCATAAATGTAATATATACATTTAAATATTTAATGCTAAATTAAAGTATTGTGCATGGTGATAAAGTGTGACCTGGACGTAAACCTAAACGCTTGTCTCTAGTCTTCTGCATTTTGATGTTTTTCTTGTGTGTTCTTGGTTTTTCCATAAACGTCTTATCTCTCTCCCTTTCTCTCTCAATTTTTCAAACTTAAAGCCAAACTGCAGTCTCCGTCAGAGGGCTACTCCGACCCCACTCTTCTTCCCCTCTCCAACGGGAATCTGCGGCCAGGTGGGTGTCTCAACTTTTCTGTAGGAGGGTATTCTGGGTGATCTTTGGTGATCTTGAATTGTACTTTGCTTTGTTTGAAACTCTTTGCTCATGTTAGGATTCTTTATTAGTGAAGTATAACAGAATAAGTGCATAGAAAAATGTTTTTGGTCTTTATAATCACAGGCAGTGGGGCTGTTTCTAAAAAGAAGGACACCATCCCCAGTCAATCCCATCTGCGGCCTAAAAACCCACCCAAATCCTCCAACATCGGTCCTACCGCTGCCATCCACCGTACAGCTTCAACATGTCAGACCGGTAGGACCGGCCCACAGAACAACCTGAAGGTCACTGTCAAAGGGTGTCTTAATAAACTTCATACAAAGGCAGCTTTCTATTGTTTTGTAGTCATGTTGGTCTGCGTTGTTTTTATAGGGTCTCACTACAAGAGGAGGTAACAGACCTAACAGCAAACCCAGCAACACCGCTGCAGCATCACCTCAGAAGAAACGAGACATGAAGAACTTAAAAAATGTGGACAGCAAGCTGGCTAACTTAATTCTTAATGAGATAGTGGACAGGTAACATAAGAATGTATCATTCACTGTTCTCTTTGGTAATATATTGAGTATTTGTGATGTTTATAATGATTATTCTGCAATATAAAAAGGAAAAATCATTGAATTGAAATTTATTTGAAAAGTTTATAAACAACAATACAAAATACATAGTATGCCATATACTTAAAAAAACTGTGGAGGATAAAAACACAATAAAGCCATTGGCTTATTTCCATTGCGGCCATCAATGTTAATATAAAGGTTATAGCTGTGTATAGAACTGACAATGCAAATCTTCAAATCATTTACATATTCAACTCATTTTCAAAACAGAACAATTAAAAAAGCAAAATTACAAAATGTACAGTGAAACACAACTAATTTTACAAACGAAACAAATATAAGCTGCCATCTAACAACCGTCACCAAACAACCATCTTTTACCAATCTTTTAAAACTCAACAATTCTTTCACTCACTTTATTGATGCTGGTAATTTATTCCATGCTATAGCTCTAGTATATAAGAGCAAATTATCCCCCACCAAAGTCTTAAATTACATGGACAAATATTACAATCTCTACCCCTAGTGCCATAGCAATGCTGTTGACTCACCATATAGAAATATTTTTTTTAATAAACTGCAATTTATTTTTCATAACTTGGGAACAACTGCTATACCAAAAGGAGGTGGCATAATCAAAATAAGGTTGAATCAATGCCCCTGGCAAAAATCTTAAGGAATGAACATCTAAAAATTCAGCCTGTGTCTCTAGAAACCAAATTTTACCACAAATTTTTGAAAATACCTTTCTAGCCATAAAATTACCCGGTCATTTATTATCTATTAAACAACCCAAATACTTAACATAAGTGTGTCTATTTTAGGGGAAAACAATTCCTAAAGATCAAGAATGCAACATAACCTACTATGTATAACATTTAAAGACATGTTTAGCACTCTGGTATTTGATCTTTTTTGTGTTTGTTCCAGCGGCTCTTCTGTGGGGTTTGATGATATAGCAGGACAGCAATTGGCCAAACAGGCCCTGCAGGAGATCGTGATACTGCCTGCTATACGTCCAGAGGTACGTCTGTGATATCTCAGGTGGTGTGACCTGTATGACTTTCTTTTGCAGAACACAAATGTAGATGTTTTGAAGAACGCTGGTAACCATACAAAGTTGGCCCACATTTACTTACATTGCATGGCGAAAAAAAACACAAAGACATTTTTCAAAATATATTTTTGTTTCACCAAAAAAAAGTCATATACAGATTTTGAACAACATGAGGGTGAATAAAAGATGACAGAATTTTTATTTCAATCACTTTTTTAAGGGGACAATTCTATTATAGTCAATCAAATCTGGAAATTAAAAGATAAACATTTGAATTGGTTAATGTTGTCTGGTCAAAAATTTTACCAAGATTAAAGCATTTCAGTTTTCAGTCAAAAAAATTATAATTCTCTATACCACTGAAGAAATAAATATCCTATTGTATTATATTGAAATCTATAAACTACAAGCTTGTTGTTTAGAATTAATAAACTGATTTTTAAAGAGTGGATTCGCCGGAAATATATGTTTTTCTGTGTCTTTGGTGTGTCATAAGTTGCCCATCCATTTAATAGACACATAAAATTGCGTGTCGAATCAAAAGATGTATTTTAACTAGAAGCGAATGCTCACTCAGACCTGCCTGAAACGCCTCGTGTATCCACACCCCACCGCATCTACATCAGTTCGTGACACGATTTGACTGAGACCCCCCAAATCTAACCGGGAGAAAGGTGGGCGTACCTGTCAATACAAATACTTTTGAACATGATGTTTCAAATATGGTAGGAGGCGTTACATTTCCGTGCAGTATTCGACCAATTACTACGCACTAGTGAACTGAAGCACACCTCGCTTTTCAGAGCGATGCGTTTTGTAAAGTATCGGCGTATTTCAGAGAGGCAGAGTATAGGGCACATACAAACATGCACAGTATGTGGAAAATACAGCGTTTTTAACCTTAAATCGTGTATACACATTGTATTACATCCAAAGCAAACAATAATATTTGTTTAAGCTACGTCAAATGACCCCTTTATTGTTCAAACATTTCATGTTTATAATATATGAATCTATTTTCAGCTGTTCACAGGTCTAAGGGCTCCTGCAAGAGGCCTCCTTCTCTTCGGGCCCCCTGGCAATGGGAAGACTATGCTGGTAGCAAAAAAGAATTTCAAACCACATATTTGTGTATCGTGTGAACAGAACTGTATTTAATCTCTTCTGTTTACTCGCAGGCTAAAGCAGTTGCAATGGAATCCAATGCCACTTTTTTCAACATCAGCGCTGCCAGTCTGACCTCCAAATATGTGAGTGATAAATAATCCGGTGGTATATTTGTCTGTCGGTCACTTGGTTTCTACATAATGCATGATGGCTCCGTCCACAGTTGATTCTGATTGGTTAAAATTTTTAGCAATTGTGTCACTGCTTGTTTATGATCAAATCACTGTAACTTCTTGGCCTTGTGACTTACGGCTGTAATACACAGAAGTGTTTATTTTATGTTTTAAATAACTTGTTTTTCTGTGCGCAGGTGGGAGAGGGTGAGAAACTGGTTCGGGCTCTATTTGCTGTTGCTAGGGAACTACAGCCTTCAATCATATTCATAGGTGAGAACCAGACTCTGTCCAGCGTCATGACTCGATTGTTTTTGTAAACGTCCTGCTCCTGTATGAATGTCATTTCATGGTGATTTGGATGCAGATGAGATCGACAGTTTGCTGTGCGAGAGGAGAGAGGGAGAGCACGACGCCAGCAGAAGACTCAAAACAGAGTTTCTCATCGAGTTCGATGGAGTGAGTAGTTGTACAGCTGATGTGCAGCAAACTGTGATTGGCTGGCCTACGTGTCAGTCAAACAGTCTCGTGTCTAACTGGGCGGGACTAATATTGTGGTGTGTGTATATTGCATGTGTATGTGTGTGTTGTAGGTGCAGTCAGGCGGTGATGATCGTGTGTTAGTTATGGGAGCCACTAACAGACCTCAGGAACTTGATGAGGCTGTGCTCAGGTGCTTGTGACCTTTGACCTGTCTGCCGCATTCTGTCAATGGTTTTACAATTCCCTAAATGAACTGTGGTCCTTTGTTTTTCTAATAGGCGATTCCCTAAGCGCATTTATGTGGCTTTACCTACAGAGGAGGTAGTGTTTATGTTTTTTATTAGGGTTGCCAGATATTAATTAATAATTAAAGATACTAATATGCTCTTTATTTGAGCGTTTCAGACCCGCTTTAAGCTGCTCAAGAACCTCCTGAGTAAACATGGAAACCCATTAAATCCGAAAGAGCTCAGCCAGTTAGCCAAGTACGAGACCGCTTTATATTTATGCATAATATGCAAATTACATAAATGATAATTTTGGATGTTTAATGTGTATTTGGTGTTTTTAAGGTTGACTGACAGTTACTCTGGAAGTGATCTGACCTCACTGGCTAAAGATGCGGCTCTGGGCCCCATACGAGGTATGTTAGAGATTTCTTTAGGTGTGTATTGATATTTGTCATATAACTGTGTACTGATTTTCTTCTAAATGCAGAGCTGAGACCTGAACAAGTGAGGAACATGTCGGCCGATGAGGTAGAATTTTTTTTCACATTTTAAAATTATTCCACGTTTTTGTAAAGGAATAGTTCACTTACGAATAATTCTCCCTCATGCTGTTATTCGTCTGTTCAGATGAGGAACATCCGGTACTCTGATTTTATTGATTCTCTGAAGAGGATAAAGCACAGCGTCAGTCCTCAGACACTGGATCTATATGTCCGCTGGAACAGAGAGTATGGAGACACAACCGTCGTATGACATCATGAACTTTGACCTTACAGTCCCCGCAGCACAGAACAACAAATTGTGGTTGGAGTTTCTATTATTTGAGCTTTTCTACCATGACTGGGAAACTCGGGGTGTGATCATACGTGGACTGTTTTGATTGATTTACACCCTGATCTTGAGACAATTTGGACAGCAAAGCAACCATTTGAGATGCTTGCCTACATTTGTCACATTAAAGTATTTTTCTAAGTCAGAGATCTTTCAGAAACATTTTACACGTTAGTTCATATATCTGACCTATGAAGCACTTGTGAACAAACCTCTTTAGTGTTTGTGTGTTAGACGCATTTGTTTGTTATAGGCTGATTTGTGTGTTTTACATAATGTAACTTTAGAATCTGGGACAGGAAATGATGTCACGCAAGGCTTGTATTCCTCATACTTACAGTTGTCATCTTGCCGATTTACTCCACCAACACTTTTCTGATAAGTTTGACTTGTATTGTTTGATCTTTAAATATGGTTATTATGTAATATAATATAATATAATAAAATGTTTGTAGATGCAGTGGGATTGTTGCAAAAAGATTATTACTGATGGATAAACCCAATGGCACCCTTAAAAGGCATGACTATTTTTGCCTGAATTAAATATATTTTTCTTAAAGATAAAATTAAAAAACTTGCATTGATGAAATTGTGATATCACATTAATTTATATACATTTATTAAGTTCCTCCATTGAGTAAATTGGGAAATGAATTTGCATATGAGATATTGTTTAAAGAATGCATAATGTACTCCTTTGATTTTGAGCAACAGACTCAGAGTGCCTTCCGTTTACAGCCACTAGAGGGCATCAAATGCTGAGACGTAAGAGTCTTCCTAACCTGATGAGAACTGGAACAATCTCATACAACAAACCCATTATATTGTTATTTGTACAAATATTTTTCCACATGGACCGTGTAATGTAAAGTCATTTTGAAACGTTTGCGGTGATTCTTTCTTTAAATAAAAATGTTGTACAGTGCATAACAGATTCTTATGCTTACACGATTTGTCTTTAAATTAACTTGTGAATGGCTGATCATTTCATATCTGCTTGCAATAAGTGCAATTCTAGTTATTGACAGAAAGTGGACACGGCTATAAAGCTCTAGAAACATCCATAAAAGTGACCCATATGACTTTATTTCTGGTGTATATATATATGCTTTCCTGTGGCCCAGTGGTTAGAGTATGGCACTAGCAATGCCAAGGTCATGGGTCCGATCATAGCCAGACACAAATGTATAATACGATAGAATGTAAGTCGCTTTGGATAAAAGCGTCTGCCAAATGCATAAATGTAATGTAAATGTCAATCTATACGACTAACTGAGCCACAGACTGAAATGTAGACATGTGGGTTTGAAACAACACTGATATCAGTTAAAAAAAATTCATTATTTACTCATGTATTTGTTTCGATGATTTACCATGTTACAATTACAGCTGATTTGTGACCAGTCTTTAAAGGGACATTTGCTGTGACGTGACACTTAACTGTAATATCAGAGAGTGAGCGACGCAGCAGTAAAATCAATTATACAAAAAATACCTTTTTAAATGGTACTCATCCTAGTCATATGGACATTATAGATGACATCAATCATATTTCTGACCACACACATATACAGACACAGCCTGCAACAGTCCAGATGACATGTTGGACATGAAGTCTGTGCAATGGTTGTATTTTGGTCGTAATGGCCTCAGTGGTCCAGGATGCGCAGGTTTCCTGAAACAATCTTGTTCTCCAACATCGCTCCAGCTGGGATGTCGATTCTGTCTCCATGATTAGCAATAATGATAACAGTCCCCTGTCAACAACACACAACGGTGAGATCATTTCATACCTTACACCTCTCTCTTTCATTCATACTGTTCAAATTTCTTGACTTCTATACCTTAGAGACCCTTTCGCATGATGTAAACAACAGTAGTTCAACGCTGGTACAGAAGAACTTCCTGTTTTAGTTTTTAACACTATTTTTCAACATTAATAATACACAATAATATATGTAAGCTAAAAAAAATACTCATAACAAGAAAAATTAAAACTGAAACCAGAAGTAGTTCTGGACCAGTGTTTACATCTTGCAAAGTGGTCTATACCTTGAGTGTAACTTGTTTTCCGAAAGTAACATCTCCCGACACAGTGAGGTGGTCCAGTTCTAGCATGTCGGGAATGCTCTCGAACCGTTTCAGGAAGTCTTGAACCTAAAACACACAAGCTTGCAAAGTTTAGTTGATTTCTGTCATGTTAAAGATGCAATCTGCAACTTTTGCCTCTCCATCGCCATCTCATTTTGAAACATAAAACTGCAGGTTTATTAACCTGGGTGAAAATCAAAGAACATTAAACTAACATTTACTATGAAACCTGACAAGTCAACTTCTAGTTTTGCACAATAGTACATGGTCAGAATAATAAGCGCAATAGATGAGATAATGTGCAAATCATCAACAGATCTTTGAAACCTGCTCAGTGCTGCTTACTTTGGTGAAGGAGCTGCCCAGTTTGACATGAGGTGTCGTGGTAAACTCTCTCTTGGGACTCATGGTAAGAGACCCCGCCTCCATGCTGTATAAATTAGACATGACCAATAGGAGGTCAGAGCTGGTTTTGACGGGCAGGAAACGGCTACGAGGAACGTTGATGCCCAGCGCGTTGTCGAAACTCTTCATGGCAGCGCCGACTGCTGTCTCTAGCTGAATCACGTTTAGCCCGCCATCTAAAGTCTTGAGACACAAACATTATGACATCACAAATGAATATAGTCATTAACTGAGTTCTCCTCAATAGTGAAGATGTGTTCACCTTGGGGTTAACAATGATCTCCATGTCCATTGCGTTCTGCTCGTGTAGTCTTTTGATGGCTGGCAGGTTGATCCACAAGTTGTTGGTGTTGAAGATCTTGAACTTGGAGACGGATTTGAACTCGTCAACGTGAGCTTTGGGCACCTGGGCTATCTCCAGCAGCCTGAGTTTACCGTCAAACTGCGTCAGTGTACCACCCTAAAATTGTATGGGAAAGATCCCCTCAGTTCCATAGAAGAACACGAGTCACAGAGATTTAAAATGACAAGGCTATGTCAACATGATAACCTCACCTTTACGTCAGCTCTGGTCTTGTCTGTGACTTCCATGACGAACTCGCACCGTTTTCCACTGGGTTGGCTCATAAGGTGGTTTAGGATGTGCAGGTCCACCGTGGCACCCAAGTTATCGATGTTGGACACAAAGATGTACTCCTTCCCTTCAGCAATGAGCTTGTCCAGCAGTCCTGAGTTGTAAAAGCTGGCGTAGATGTCTCCGTGGCCGGGGGGGTACCATGCTTCTGCGTTCTCGCCCGTCAGGCCGATGTTAGTGGCCACTGGTAACAAAGACTCCTTATTGATTCTGGGATATCTGTGTAAACGTGGAGAACGGCAAGTGAGCGTATTGGTAATTATTAGCATTCAGTGTGTTGAGGTTTAAACAGAGTAAGTAAAAAGCCCATAATAGGAACAGAGAACAGAGATCTAAAGAAGGATGAACAGATGTCAAAACACATAAGGGAATCATATTGGATAGGGAGGAAAGTCACACCTCACCGAAAGAAAATATTTTGTTCATATTGTCATATAAAGGGATGAGGGTGATGAAGTCTGTGTGCACCTGCTCTGGTTGAAGGTGTGTATCTTCACACCATGATGTGTGTATTTCTGCAAGATCTTGTTGGTGTCTTCATCTGTGTTGAAGGAATTCATCAGCACCAGTGGCACGTCTGCATTATACGTCTTGTTTAAATGCTGAGAGAGAGAGAGCGAGAGAGAGAGAAAGAGAGCAAAGGCAATTAAAACATATTAAATAATCATGATGTTAAAGTATATTCTAAACCCTACACAAAGGATTGTTGTTGAAATAATATTAGAAGGAGCACAGAAAGAAACTATATTATCGTTGCTCTCCAAATTTGCTTTTTTTCAAGAAATAGAAAAGAAACACTATACTTGTTAACTTTTTAAATACTGTGTTGTCAAAGTTGATTCTTTTAATACTTTTTGTTGGTTAGAACCTAGTGACAAACATAAAGGGTGATTAATAATTAATATTTTATGGCAAAAAAAAAAAATCGGACAGCAGCGTTAAGCAACTTCGGGGTAAACTGTCATGGACACAGAGGAAGAATCGATAGTAGAGTCTAAACCTGCAAACAGAGGCTTACATCAATCCTCTAACAGACCACATATAATCCATAGAAATGTTTAAACTGGTGTACTTGACCTAGATGTGGGTAAATACAGCTTGGCACATCACCTGCTTTTCAAAGTTCCATACAACATTAGAATTTATTGCTATCAATCAGTTTTTGCTTAAATATTACCCAGAAATGTTTATAATGTAACATCCATATCTATATCTATCTTTATTTCTTCATTGGAGTTTTGGGTTTCCTCGTCAGCATTTGCCTGGCCGGGGGGCTGCTTTAGAATTCAAATTTGAAAGTTTTACTTAAAATTAATATTGCATATAGGGATTTATAGTCTATTTAATATTTGACCTGTGTTTCTATCTCCATTATCTCGAATGTGTGCTTCTCATTGATAACCACAGTGTTTGTGTCTGTGCGTGTGTGTGCGTTAGTGCTTGTGCATATTGTGTGTGGAGTGTTTTGTGTGTGGGTTGTTTGTATCAGTATGTGTGTTTTCTGTGTTTTCACCTTTGTTGTTTCTACTTTTATAACTTTAAATGTTTTGCTTATAGTCAATATGTTTCATGGTAAGCAGCTTTGTAACAATGACAATTGTAAAAAGCGTTATATAAATAAAATTGACTTGTCTTGACTACATGTCCTAACACAACTCATAAGTCTTCATCAATAAAAAGTATTTTGCAATTCATTGAAATTCACATGAAATAAGATAAGATCAGCCTTGTCGCTTGCTGTAACGGTACGTTTTGTCACAAGACTCATTTGTTCTGTTCACAAAGCGATACAATAAAAAGTCACCTACATCCTAGGAGTTGGCCTGAGGTGATTAAATAAACAGTACATTTTATAAATGTGTGTACTTCATTACTAATGAATTCCCCTTCGACTGTTTGAATGCAGTACCTCAATCTGCTGGACGGTCAGGTCCAGGAAAGTGTTTTCGCTGCGGACGCTGATGAGACTCTTGGGTCCTTTGCAGCCCATGCTGGTTCCCAGACCTCCGTTCAGTTTCAGCACGGCCAGTTTATTAAGACTGGACGCCACGTCGGCAGGAAGGCCCTTTAACTTAATCTTCTCATAGGGCTGGATCTGTCAAAGAAAGAGAAGTAGGACTGTCAAACGATTAAACGCATCCTGAATAAACATTTGTGTTTACATAATTTATGTCTGTGATCTGTGCATATTCATTTTGTATCTTAAATCATACATGTTCACATAAATGTAAACACATTTAGGTAATATTTACAAGTGTTTATTTATATTTATTAATAATTAAATGTATATATAAATATTTATACATGTTTATATTTTACACATTTTCTTAAATATATGCAAGATTGTTTTTATAAATACAAAATTAATATGCACAGTACACAGACATAGAGTATATTATGTTAACACAAACTTTTCATTCTGGATGCGATTAATCGTTTGAAAACCTTAATTTTTTATATTCATACTATTATTAAAAACGTTTCTCTTTCAGGCTCGCAACTGTCGTGACTGGATAAAAATAAAAGTTTCATATTACTATGAAAAAAATGGCAGAGATGGTGAAACACTTCCTGTATGATGCCTTTACAAGATAAATCGTATTTTCTGAGAATGATGTACAATCCCACTATGAGACCTATTTGAGGTTTGATCTAAATATGATGCGAGACCAGTTTTTCTGAAGACTCACATGTTGCAGAATTAATAAAAAGTCAAAGTGTATAATTATAGCCTGAAACATTCAGAGCAAACTATGGAACAATGTGATTGGTTGAATGATTAGAGGGATTTGGTATGTGCTGATCGGAGACATTAAATGACTGAAGCTGGTCATGCAAGTTAAAGGTGACTGAGAGAAAAGCCACACGCTGAATATAAAGTTTCAAAATTGACTGCTCCCTCAATGAAATGTGACACGACACAACACACAACATACAGACTGGGTAAACTACCATCCGACCAATGAACACATGTGAATCGTGACTACATGCAGTGATGGAAATAGAACCGACACATTGAGCGATATGCTTGAGTGCTGATCTCACTTCATTTATATTATAGCTGATTTCAGATCACTGGTTCTGCATGACTAAGTGATGTAACCTGAGTTTTCACAACGGCTGTGTGCTTGGAAAGAAATGTCACCCAAGGTTGTGGGATGCTGGAAGTGTTGAGCTATTCATAGTTTAACCTTCAGAGTGGGAGTATTTCTGGAGTGGTTGTTGGTCATTTAGGGAGGGGACTAGAAGCAAAATGTCATGAGCTTGATAAACAGCCTTCGCACAAAACCAGACACCTCACTCTCTCTCTTCGGATATTTGAATGTGTAGAAGTTGTCTTGCCCTTTTGTTTGATGTTTAAATTTGATTCTTCATTTGGTGCTTTTTTCTAAAATCGCTCTCAAGGGCATGCTCTCAAGCGACATCAACAATACCGACTTCCACATTTTTTTCCTAAAATACACTGTTTTAGCTATATCGCACATTCCCGGTTGTCGTTCACGCTAGGGTGCCCTCGTGAATCTTACCGAGTCCTCTGGTGGTCTCTGGATCTTGGCCCAGTCCACGGATGGTCCCTTCGCCTGAAGAAAATTGTGAAATAGCTTCTTGAAGCCCTCAAAGTCCTTCCTGGAGATCTGCAAAAGCCACAATTTACATTGAATAGGATATTTATTTACAATCTCAGTCATGTCTTTACCTCGGAAATATATTAAGCTTCACATTAAACTGTCCATTGTACTTTTGCAGTAATATTTATGGAATTAAATACAAATAACCTATGTTAAACTCTAAACAATACTGTTTAATATGTTTACATTTTTAAATAATCTGATTCGCTGGATCATGTAGCTATTAGTCATATATCCCAAATCACAAAGTACTGTGCAGTAATTGCACATCATTTATATTCTCCTTCGGCCTTTAGACCAATCAGACGACAGGGCGTAATTAAGACAAGCCTCCACTGTTAGGTCATCGCTTCATGAGCATCTATGTGTATAATAAGGGTTTGTAGGGTTTTCTGTGTGACATCATTTCAAATTTGATGGTCTTCTTGTCACATGACAGCAAAATGGCTTCCTGCATGTTGCTTTCATCATTCTGATATTAACAAAACTCCTTCTCTGCTTATTTTCTTGAGAAATAATCTGTCTAGGCAGTTTTTATATAAGGTTCCACTTAAGAAAATCACATTTCATTAATAAAAGTGCTATCACATTAACAAATTATTTGTATACATAAATATATGAACTTCTATTTAACTCAACAGATCTAGCTAAAAATCATTTTTGTCATTGACCCTTATACTATGTACATTTATGTCAACATGTGTTCCTTTGGACCGCTAGATAAACATGTCTGTGCATGCGTGGTGATATTTTTGGGTAAATATGTGAGTCAAGGACATAAGCTCTTGAAGAACATGCTTGTCAGCTCAGCAGATACCATAGTTTGAGACTCACCTCCACTTCTGGTGTCTTGGCAGTGGTCAGGAGTTTCTCCAGCTCTTTGTGCATGAAGGTCTCATGCTGCAGTCTCTGCTTCTCCTGAAACTCCGTCATGCCTGCGTTAGGACCACCTCTGTATAAATCTACGCAAATGCAAAAACATGACAAGGAGTTATAAATTCAGTGACAACAGTACAAATGCATAAGAATAATATAGAAATGCATCATCTTTCTTTATGTGTTCCAGTTGCATGTAACATACCATGGCATTCTTTCAAGTTTCCATGTAAATATCATGGTGATCATTTAGTTATACGTTCAGATGCCATGATATCAACACTGATCTAATACCATCACTGTACCATGATAACATAACAGCACTTATTATAAGGCTTTGAAAAGTGAACTTACCAGCAACCAAAGACATGATTAAACCCTTCTGACAGCTCTCAAATGGAAATTATTGAATGAGTTAATCCTTTGTAGGTTGCAGAAGCGCAGAACGGTCCGATTCAATACTGTACATATATTTTCCTAGAGCTATAACTGTACATTAAACAACAGCTACAGCAATAATCCTTTACAAACCTCCAATCTATTAAAAACCAAAAGACACAGCGTGTTCAGAAGTAAAACGAGCTCCCAGCATCCGCATATGGCGTTTGAAGTCAGATTAGATTTCAGAGGGTCTGTGGGGCTGACACCTGATCAGAGCTTTGTAACGCTAACGCACTGTACTGCACGCCAGAAAAGAGAGAGAGAGTGAGAGCGAGAGCCCAAGGACACTTTAATAAACAACTGCAGCCTGCGTAACATCACGGGGGAAAATACAGTGGAAATGTGTAGAGTTCATTTTTCATTGTTTGCACGAACCTCACGATCCAGGGGTCGTTCACACACACTCTTAAAATACAATGATGAGAACCATTTTAAGATGAATGATTACATAACCAATTCTTGACATCCGAAGAACCGATACGTCACAGGTCGAATGTGCTTGTGGAACAATATTCTTTAGACCATATAAATAAATAAAAACATTTTTCTACATGAACATTTGAACCTCTTAACCCAAAAAAGCTTATTATTTTAGCATCTTTTTAAAGAGTGTAGGGCGCGTCATTACGTTCAGGATCTCGATATTTCGTATGGTACTTCGCCTTGACGCCTCCTGTCGCTTCGTGGCAGTCTGGCGTCCTTGACTTTTGCAATGGACTATTAATACTTGGTAAATATGTAAAAACTTGAACCCGTTGTCACGTAACGTTGGGTTTTTTCTTTTCAAAAAGTACTGTTGGTACAAACACAATTGAACGAAGTAAAGAAAATTGCATTTATCTTATAAACGAACTCATACACCAGAACAGCACTCACGAAACACAACCACAGTTTTTATGGCAGAAACTTAAAAATCATGGTTCCTTCAATTCTAGCTTTAATAAAATCATCGTTTATTTAATTCCATTCAAGGAAACAAGACTTTATTGACATTTTGCGAATGAAATGAACGCCGGAGTTTAATATAACAAAAAGGGGTTGTGTTGGTTGTCCCTGTTGATGTCTACCAGCACATGGCCCGTTAACACAAGTTGCTACTGTCAAGTGAACTATGACAACTGCACGTAGGACAAAGGGTGCTTAACCTTTATACTGTCTGTAACACAAACATTAATGGCTGCTTCTGCCAATCAAACTTGCACGCAAAAAGTTTGAGAATAAAATCTCTTTTCCAGCTTATAAGAGCTGTCATGAATTTACTGTACCATACACAAATGGACTGCGACCCCTGCAAGCAAGCAAAACACACTGCGCATACATAGCGGGCTCTTTGGGGTTGGGAAACTCTAAAGCACATCTAGAGAGCAAACCGGGTCGCTTGCGCATTTTGACAGACCATGCGAGAATACTCACGTCTACTGCACTGCGTATCAAGGGCGGAAGTGTCGCGTGAAATCGGGGCGTGCGAATTAGGTTGGCTCAAGGACCAATCAGAACAGCAGGCGAGTCGGCTAAACCAATCACATTTGGGTAATTAGGGACGTTTGCGGATTCAGTCAAGTGGTAAAACAGGGACATCTCCTGGATAAATTGAACGAAGTGGATTGTGACTATTAAATTATTTATTTAGATGCACTTACAAATAGGTATTCCTATCTTAAATATTTTACTGACCTGAACCAGAAAATGTAGGCCTATATCACTATGAAAATGAACACGACTTTTACAGTCATCAGGATGAACATGACTTTTAATCTTGCACAAGAATTAAAATATAACCCAAACAACAGTTTTGTGTTCATTTTTATTGGTGGATAAACAGTTGTTATTTTGGTCAGGAACACTATGTTTGTATTATTTGAACTGGAAATGTTCTCTGGCGAGGTGATTCCCCAGACAAGCAGAGGAAGTTACATCAAAGATGTTTCGTTACATTTGACACACACACACATCCATTCAGACACACACACACACACATGGATAGCCGTGGAATCTACAGGACTTTACAGTCGGGAGTTTGGGGACTTGGAAGAGTCTTCTGGCTGCCTTGTCGTTGAAACATCAAGTCACGCTCCAAGGAAGGTGACTGCAGTGTCTCTCTCATCCACCAGCTCGGCTGCGGTTGCGTCCATCTTGCCGCGGGAGAAATCGTTGATAGAGAGTCCGTCAACCACCTTCCAGGTCTTATTCTGTTGGGATTGACACACAAATACTTAGTACAGAACACAACAGTACCCATATAGACTCATTTTACACCAGATTCGCCAGAGATGGCTCTAGGCTATACCTAAACCGCCAGTGGGTAACATTTACCCATGCACATGAATATTGTTATGTCTAAAAAACTTATGTCACTGCCTTGTCGTCGAAACTGCCATCACAAAGTTATGTCTTAAGACATGAAAGGATCATTTTAAGTTATCAACTATATTTATTTTCTGCTATTATTTTGTATTCGAAGATAAATTAAGAATCTTTTTTCTGAGAGGTCTAATAATTGAGACAATGACAAACCCAAGCGCACAGTTTCACCCAAATAATTATTTACTTGTTAAGTTAAATAATTTACAAGTCGGACGAATTACCAAAAAAAGAACAAAAGTGGATTGTAAATAACATAATTTAAGTCAAAGTCAATGACAAGTAGACTCAAGTATTTTATTGAAAATCTGTGATGTACATTTGAAGAAAATCCACGGGTAAATTTTACACCGTGGCGGTTCGAGTTTTAAAAACTATAATGCAAGTTTGGGCTGTGAAGGTGTTTTTATTTATTCAACATTTCCAGGTGAACCCATTGTAAATTAGTCCTTAATTTGTAATAGAAAAATAACAATAATTGTGATATTGCCACTATGAAATCAACAGGTCATTAAACAAGTATGTTATAATGAAGACAAACCTTGATCATAACAGGGAAGGAGTACATGAGGTCATCGGGAACTCCATAGGAGTTACCAGAGGAATAGATGCCCATTGACACCCACTCACCCTGCTCACAGACAAATACACAATTTTTTGAAGCATCGGTAAAGAGCAAATCATCACTTGACCCAGTGCATTAAAAATAAATGTTTCTTCATCTCTCTATATTGAAAAATCTGTTGAAATTTGAAACAAAACGTGAAATTCCATACACGTGGACATATAAAGTGCTCATATGGAGGTGTAAACTCACATCTGGAGTGCCGAACCAGATGTCTCTCATGTGGTCACAGATGGCTTTGGCAGCAGACATGGCGCTGGAGAGCTTCCGGGCTTTGATGACAGCTGCGCCTCTCTGCTGCACCATCTGAATAATAACATGCAACGTCAAAAA
Organism: Triplophysa tibetana; assembly: GCA_008369825.1. Lineage (NCBI taxonomy): Eukaryota > Metazoa > Chordata > Actinopteri > Cypriniformes > Nemacheilidae > Triplophysa > Triplophysa tibetana. The sequence continues at coordinate 9,376,897 of CM017896.1, read as the reverse complement.
AAGCCTTTCTGAACAGTAAATTAAACCAATGATCCACAGTAAAGTAATACAAAAGCAATACCATGAATAGTATTCAAGAGTTCAGTTTATTAATAATTATAATAGTTGGAGTAAGCAACTCTTCTGACAAAGCAATTCAGGTTGTGATAAAATCAGACTGTGATTATAAAATAGATCTTTGACGTACAGTGATAAAGTCACCCTTCAGCCAGCTTTCGTCATGCACCGCTGCAAAAGCAGTCACCTCCTTCCCATTCTTCTTCAATGTAGCATGATGCACATCTGGGTACTGAGTGGAGGAGTGATTTCCCCAGATAATCACATTCTTTACGCAGTCAGAGGGCACTCCGACACGCAGCGCCACCTACAGGCAAATAAAACTAGCTAAAAACAAATGCCTTCGAAACAACAAATAACATACGGACACAATTTGGGCTCAGCTTTAAAAAACAAAGTTCTGACCTGGGATCGGGCCCTGTTATGGTCCAGACGGGTCAGGCAGGAGAAGTTCTCCTTTGGAATGGAGGGAGCAGATTTGGATGCGATCAAACAGTTGGTGTTGGCTGGGTTTCCGACAACCAGCACCTACAGTAAGAAAAAAAACATTTAACATAAATTCTCAGTGATTAATTGATTTATTAAAGTTAAAAGGCAGGAAAAAAAACTTATAAAGGGAAAATTATGGCTAAGCTTGTGAAGAATGTCAATACCACCAAGCATGAACTCTTAGTATCCTAATGCAGAGACTGCAGTTTTGTAATTTATCTATTCATGCTTTGTTTTTCTCTTGACATCAACCACATTACCTTGACAGTCTTCTTGGCATACTTCTCCAGCGCTTCGCCTTGGGTTTTGAAAATGGCCACGTTAGCCTTCAGCAGGTCCTTCCTCTCCATGCCCTCCTTCCTTGGCATAGAGCCCACCAAGATGGCAGCGTCAAGATCCTTAAAGGCCACCTCCACCTTATCAGTGGGAATCACGTCTGTGAAGGTGAAATGGAAAAGAGGAGGGAAAATATAAGTTTGAATGTTTTAAAACCACTGTTTTCGGGTCAAAGTAAACACTGCTTTGAGAACAGTATTAGTTGAGCAAGCAGGACACAACAGCGTGTGATTGGACGACAGAAGTGATAAACTCTCTTATCATGGTCCAATCATCTGAACTGCACATCAGCATTGATCTTAGGGTATTTTTTCTCACTGACAGTTATCTTTTTACACATTCAAATCTTATAATCATTCATCAAGGTGCTTCATTCATTCACAATGCAACATTGAAAGTCTATTTATCAGAGTGAACTTCACCCAAAGCTCAACTTCTCTGACAAGCCCTTCTTTGAACACCTTCCCCTCTGCCCCCATTGTTGTGTCACCATCATGTTTCTGATTGGTTCCCGACTGTGAAGTGCATCCTACAGCGTGAGCCAATGAGACGACTGGATGCTGTGCACACCTCTCAACTCCTCAAATGCAGCACATCAGACACTGTGGCCTGCAGAGCTGTTCTGCAGAGTCATGCTAGCTCTTGCACATTTTTAATATAATCAGGATGTCGCAGGCTTTACTGTAAACAACCAATTACAGGAGGGACCAGACGTTCTCAAACTGGGGGCCCGAAGATGGATCTGGGGCAATCAAACATAAAAAATAAGACCACTAACCAAAAGAATTGAACCTTGTAAACTGGATATGTTTTTGGTTTAATAAAAATTCTAAGTTTAAGATTATAAATCTTTATTTGGGGGGCCCGCAAAGCAATGCATTCTACACAAAGGGGGCCTTACAACAATAAGTTTCAGAACCACTGGCTTAAAGGTCTGATTCAGGCATATCTGCTCCCCTGAGAACTCCTATCAAAAGCGATTCAGTGTGATAAGGTTGTAAATGATTCAATAAGAGTCTGTCACCTGACAGGAGCGGAAGAGCGCAATCCTGCAGTTCCATGACGACACCGTCCAGCACGGGTAGCATGGGAGTGATATCCAGCAGCACCAAGATGATTGGCTGTCATAGGAAACGAAAAGAAACATGATGGACTGCTTCATCAAAGGCCATAAACATAGCTCACATTCTCAATGGAATACTAACTCAGTCTGTACTCAATTCATGTAGTATACATACTTTGTATAGCAAGTGAAACAGTGGGCACAATGCAAAATTGTAAAAAGCAGTTGTCACGTGACTTCTATATTATGTGAGTGGCATTCAGTTACCTTCATTTCGCTACTTTTCATACTTTTATTTCCATTCAATATTGTGTAAATGTGTCAAAGTTAGCCAGTTAGTACAATACTTAGTACTACTACAATATCATAGAAATCATTTTTACATACTCATCATGTGACTTAAATACTTCAAATGGAAGTGTGTTGTCCAGTTAATTATTATTCGTGAATAAAAGTCTCACGTTTATCATGTTGTAATGAAGCCAGGTTGAATTAAGAGCGGGGTGCATTGTGGGATGCAGTTTTTTATTGCCAGTTGTTGCATTTAACTTTTTGGCTTAACAAAACCGACCCAAATCTTAACTGAACTATTTTTTATGGCAAGCTTTACTCATGCAAGGATGTAGCCAAACTAATGGTTGGCTTTTTGTTTCTTCTGGATGACCAAGACTCACACCAAAAATGAGCCGAATGCCGTTTGACACAAGACTGTATAAAACAATGCCAGAATTAAGTCAATGAATTTGTTTCTATGGGTGTATTCCAATTGTATGCATGCTACAAACTTTAATAAGTGTAGAAGTATGGTCATCATGCAGGGTGCTTTATGCACACACATTAAACACTCACATTATGTATGACATATAAAAGAAGTGCATTAGTTTGCTCGGCTAAAAACGCTACACAGCGGCATCAAAGAGGAATCCAAGCAGTCATGTTTCCCAAATTCTTATGTAACACACGAGGACGATCATAGGTTTTCCAAACATTACCTGGTCTTTGCCGAACACATCTCCATTAGCGATGCTGTACAGCAGAGCATAAGCGATCTGTCCGGCTGCGCCAGTCACCAGAACACGGATGGGTATGGCCTAAAATAAGGATACAAAGCAAATTCAATGGCGCCAAACAACTTGACCTATTTAACAGACATTTTTTTGCGAATTAAAAGCGACACATTTCTAAGACAACGCCGCTAGTTGTCTGGTTTCGGTTAATTGTGCGATTTAAATCCTCAATGAATCAATGAATCAATGAATGAAAGAGTAATGCAATCGATGCTGCGAATAACGCGAAACGTTGTAACGATGGTAACCGCAACGTTACTGCGCGTGCTGCTTCGCAATCTTAATAACTGTATAATCTCGTAAAATACATAGAAATAATGTAAACGGGCACAAATTACTCTTTTAGCTGCACCCTCCCCACAACAGCGTTAGCGTGTATCTGCAAAGGTTCACAAAACCGCTTTAGTGAGCTTCGATATAAATCGATCACTTAACATCATCATCATCAAAAGACATCCAAAACAAGTTAACTGTTTGCACAAAATCAACCCGCCATCTTATGCACGAAACGCTGAAAACTTGACGAATGACGAAATGAAAATGGAGGAATGTGAATCTCACCATTTTTAGGTCAGATTGTGCAGGATGAGATTTACGCCAGAGATGTGCAGCTCGCGGGCTCGGACAGACTGATCGGAAGGGTCACCTCTATTCTTGAATGTAGGTGTCACGCGGTTGCGCGAAACCATTTGAAGCTGAACGCTGGGATATGTAGTTATTGTTTCAGGAACTGCTGGTCTCCTCCACCAACCAGCTCACAGAAACGAACACATTCCCCATGAATATCAGCTATGACGCAAGTCATCATACACGCCCATCTCCATATATAGAGGATAACGCCCCCAATATGCTCTGTAAAGGTCGACTTTTGTTACTCTGCGTTTGGGCAGTAGGTTAAGAGTCTGAACGACGAACAAAAACTGTGTGTATTCTGGTGGTGAAACATGTTCAGGTGTTCGAAAATTCACACGTAAGTAAGCATCTGTATTACTGCTACCAATGGAGTAATATAAAACAACAAATGACAGACAGGAACTTAACATTCTGCTGACTAGCACAGAAAATTATGTTCCTGGAATGCACAAAGTCACTGCTTTGTCCACTGTAGAGGACGTCTGGTTTGTGTTAAAGGTACACTTCACCCTAAAATGAAAATTCTGTTGTCATTCCCCCACCCTTTGATTGTTCCAAACCTGTGTAAAGTATCCCATTAAACTATCTGTTATCACACAACGAGGCATGTAGTTCATAAGATGCAAATCTATTATTTGCCAGGTGTTGAGATTCTGTAGGAGACTAGTTGAAATGTTTGCATTAAATATTGCAATTTAATATTTCTCTCTATGCAAATGATGGCAATTGAAGAAGTCCATTTTTTGCATTTGGTTCAATAATCTGAAACAAGACTGAGTATAAACAAAAAGTTGTAAAACCAAGGTCACTAAATATGCTAAATTTAAGTAAGTTTGTACAACATTTGTTCAAAGTTGAACCAAGTATGTAGATGAATATGTTTGTAAAAAAATTATAAGCAAAAGCTAAATATATGAGTGCATATTCAAAACATACGAGTAATCTAAAATAAGCTCCACATCTGTTTTCATAGCGATTTCAAAGCTTTGGGTACAACATTTAAACAATTGCGCACACAGAAATCATTGTTCAATTTTATATATCTCTACTATATCATCCGTTTTAAGCAAATTAAAGCTTTCCTGTGGCTCAGTGGTAAGAGCATTGCGTTAACGACACAAGGTTGTGGCTTCGATCCCAGGGGATCGCAAATACCTATGCAAAATGTATAGGATAAAGCATTGTAAGTCACTTTGGATAAAAGCGTCTGCCAAATGCCTAAATGTAAATTGGCTTTCCAGGTCTCTAGATATCTGTTTTAACATTGGACAGTGAGAAATCTATATTGATTAACCTTTCCCATACATTAACCCCTATTATGTTAAAACACTTTCACACTGTAATATTGAAAACAGTTTAGCAATGATTTTAACCCCAGGCTATGAAGAGTATAACCTCAAATTGTGCTTCTTTGATGTTAAAGTCAAGCTGTCGTTGAGATGGGTTTGCTTTGTCAAAATATCAGTGATTTTGTTCACTATTTTATGAGTGATATAAAAGCCCCAAACAAACATCAAAACTGCAAAGACCTTTAGAGTAAAGTGCTACAGATCAGCTATTGACTGATGCTTACATTTGCTCCAGTCTGGGACAGAGCCAATTCACCAGTGTGCTAAGTTAACATGCCGACGAAAGGGTGGAGCGGCCATATGGGGGCCCGGTCTGCGTCACGGAAGGGAACGGGTGCTATCCATGGTGCTGGACTCTCAACGCCAAAGCATCGTGCATTAATCATCAATAAAGTCACTGCCTTTCCCCCGCACTAAGTTTTCATGTCGCGCATTAGGAAGGAGACTATTCAATAGCATAGACCATTCACTAGAAACTACCAGCGGTCATATCGAGCGACCCCTAAATAAAGAATTAGACATTCGTGTGAGCGCACGCGAGGGATAAATACGTATACACATTTTATGCAGACCGGTGGTTTTCACAGCCAACCGCCTCATTCATGGTGCATCTCTTCGCAAGGAGAGGCGTCTTACCTGCGCCGAAACCGTGCGCACCACCAAGTACATAGCCGACAAGAGGGTCAACATTTTCAAGCAGTTTGTCCCTCGAAGTGTCCGATCGAGTCTGTATCTTTCCCACTGAGCGCAGATGATTTGGGACCTGCGATCGGACCCAGAGCGACGTTTCTGGTAACCTGATATCAATGCACTAGAGCCGCGTCTCTGCCTGCCTCGTATGCGCGCGCCTAATGTTTTTACTGGCACCCCTACGCGGTGCATGCGATAACGCTAATGAGCTTTGGGAGGACAAAAATAGCTAGACATCAAGTACTCTTTCCGCCATTTATGATCAGAAGGCTAAATGAACGGGGTAAGTTAGTCATGATGGGAGTTGCGAAATTTAGCGGTGACGTCAGTATACAGCACCGGAGCTGCAAACCTGGGCTGTGTGAATGAAAGATGCTCACGGTTGAGCAAGTGGACAGTGCGGATATCTGATTGATAAAATAATATGTAAAGGTCTGGTTATCTAAGTTCCAACCATGCCTCGAAAAATGTAGATTTATGAATTTGGTAGACGTTTTTATCACTTTTTATCAGTGTTTCACTAAATACATCAGGGCGCAAAGGGCGCTGCAGTGAGAAGTTAAATATACACATTTTGCGCTTTTTCAGACAGTGATTTGTACTTTGTACTACATCTATGTCCTGCTAAAGTGAAATGTGTATTTAGCATCTTGAATGAGGCTGTTGTTTGTCAAAAGTAAAGAAGACAACTGCAATTCACTCGCCACGTTGCAGTGTTTATTTAAGCAGCAAAACAACATGTTTCAAAATGTGTCTTCATCCACACGATGGAGACAAAGTACCATCCATATCACCAATATTACATTCCTGCAGCGCACAACCGTGTGGAACTTCCTTTAGTACTATCTTTGTCCAGAAGAGGGCAGTGTAGTGTGGCCACAAATGTGTCCGTGTGGCAAGTCGCTCCTCTTAATCATTTCACACAAGTAGACGAATAAAAATGATATTAAGAAATTGACGTTTTTGGTTCATTATTGGTTATAATTTCTAGTTTTCAACAGTGCATTTCATAGTTTCTCCATTACACTTCATCTTTAGACGCATCGTTTCCATTTAAATAGAATTACTGTTTAAATCTTAACACAAAAAGAAAAGCAGCATTCTTTACTCAGCACATCACTGACAAACAAACTGATTATACAGCCTAGAGCCAATTAACACAAGCCATAACCTGAGCAGCCCCCCACACACACACACACAATCTCAGTTATTTACTCATTCACAAACACCACTGTCAAGACCGTGAAAGGCTTTAATTGGTTCATCCAGTCATTTAAACAAACAACATCATTTTTACTTCGCAGTAAAAACACGAGGTTTGTCTGCAATGATTGACAAGTGTAAGATATGGAGAGAAACAACGGTCAGGACCCTCCTTTTGATGCGAATAAACACTGTCCAGCATTACTCTCTGACTGGCGCTTTCTTACTCTCTATGGCTGTCAGTCAATCAGACTTGCCCAGAAGAAAACTGGAAGAGGTATTTTTCAGAAGTTAATGGGCGTGAGTGACTTGTTCCTGTCTGCTCTTTGTAATTACACAAGCATTGACAGGGGCTGTCAGTATTGGATTAGAGTACTGAGGCATGATGGGAATGTAGTTCTATTTGCACAATTTAAGAACTCAAAATGTACTGCATTGATAGAGATGAAGAACCTGGAAAGCCATTGCTTACAATCGTTAAACATATGCATACTTTGATTCTACTTATTTGTTTAAAATGAGAGATATTCAAACAATACAGAATATGGAATTCAATCCTATCATTTCCTTCTTTAAGTCTTGTTTCATAATGCACCGAATTTGTTGCCGTGGAGAACTTTAAAGACAGTGGAGAACCATGGGCATTCTATCCTTGACACACACTTGAACCTCGAGCTTGTGATCGGCCTTGTGATTGGTGGGTTGATCTAAAGCTCCGCGTGAGCATAGAAAGCTGCCCCACGAGCTCTATGTGAGCTGTTTGTGCCCTGACCCGATGACACATTGTGTCTCTTACACCGAAAAACAGAACTTTTCAGCTCTCATGGTTCAATCCTGATGTGTTCTGCTGCTTGTAAATACAACATTTCTGTTCCTAAACTAGAGAGGTGCCTAGATGTCTGAAGTCTACATAGGCAACGGCCTTCAGAGGCAGCATCCTAATGAATCCTTATTCAAAAATGTTCTACATAGGCAACAATTCAGTTTGTCATCAAATTAGATTTCTCGTGCACACCACACAAAAGAGTGAAGTGGATTTAATCATGAGTTTGATATTCGTCTGCATGGAATCTAACTATAAGATACTCTTAAAAAAAGAGCATTCTGTCATCATTTACTCACCAAAGTTGTTTCAAACCCGTATACATTTCTTTGCTATGTTAAACACAAAAGAAGATATTTTTAAGAATGTGGGAGAATACACAGTTCTGGGGCACCATTGATAACCATGGTAGATGTATTCCTTCTATATACGGTATATAGTGCCCCATAACTGTTTGATTACAAACATTCCTCCAAATATCTTTTTTTGTGTGTTCAACAGAACAAAGAGATGTATATAGGTTTGAAACAACTTTGGTGAGTAAATGATGACAGAATTTTCATATTTTCTTAATATTGAATGAATTCTTACATTTTCATCATCAACCAAAAAGCTGTAACCTAGGCAAATAGTGGGTATTTTGTGTTGCTATATTTGTGTATTTTTGATTAAACAATTACCTTGTCAGCATTTATTTATTCATTATTTTGACTATGTTCAAAAATTAAAATAAAGAACATTAGAGTAGGTGTGGCTGAATTTTTGATTGGCGGTATAATGCTTTCGTATCATCTGCAATATTTGCTTGTTGCAATGCATTCTAAAATTTCAGTAAAGGATACAATGCGATTTTTGGATTGTAGCTCAAAATATAGGCTGATGATGTTCTTATCGGAATTTTTTTTACTCTTGTTAGATATGGCTTTAAGGAGTTCATTCTCAGGTAAAATGGTGCGATTAGTATCTAAATAGGGGTAACGAAGACACACATACATTCCGACAGGGATTAACAAACAGAAGTGGGATCAGTATCTTCATCCGGATTATATCGTAGACCAGTTGATAAACCGATATGAGATGTCAATGAAACACAACAATCCTCCCCGCTTTTCCATCAGACACAACAGTAGACATTGGGTCGTCTCCGCATCAGTTTTGAAATCATGCATCACCTCACTGTTGGGTTTGATGAGTTAAATGAAAACATTTAATCTCATTACTGTCTGGAAGAAAGGGTTACATGATTTGAATATACTTGTTCACCAATCGTGACGTGACAGTGACATGACAGTGACAGATATAGAATTTCAAGACCAAAATACAGACTAGACGAGCAACAGATTAAGACTGTGACCGCACATCATATATTAATGGCCAAGCTGATATTTGCTTGGTAACCTTAAACAGAAAATGAAATACTTCATAAATTACTTTACAGTTCTCATTTTAAAGCTGCAATATGTAATTTCAATCGTGCTAAAAGATACAAAAGTCAGTTATGGAACAAGTACATAAACAATATGTTCAAAACGGTCTTCGGGATTCACAACAATAAGTTTATAATAATGATTTATGAGTTTAACTTTCAGGTCATATTTGGCCGGAAATGTCAGTTTGACATGATTTAAACTGAACACACGCAAAGATAAGTATGTACAAAAAGTTCACAAGTACGTAACATGTAATTTCTAACAGAGATGGCGATAGAAAGTAATATGTTTCCGATTGAAGCTTAATAATTGTCACGATCCAGTCTGTGTTTGCCTTGTTTATTGTGGACTTTTATTCTACTTCCTGTCCTGTCACATTTTGCAGTCCTTTGTAGTTCAGATTTCTATTGGTTCATTCTGATTGTCTACCCAGGTGTGTCTTGTTAACCTTTATTAGTTTGTGTATTTATACCCCTGGGTTTCTCCTGTTAGTTTTCTGGGATTGTAGATCTGTAATGATGTTCTTTCGTCGGTTCTTTGTGTTTTGTCCCTGTGCTTTTTTTTTAGATTTCTTAAATATATTATCCGCATTTGGATCCAGCTCTTCAGTCTCATTGTTACAGTAATGTTGCGATCGTTTCACTTCAGCACTCCTGACCTGTGATAAAATTTGGTATAAATTTAGATGACACAAATATGTTATGTAAATCATAAAGTATATGATAGATTATGACAAATTGAGGTATTCAAATTTTCCTTTACAGCGCTGAAATGATTTTAATTGACACTACATTCTATTAATTTGATATGCATTGGATTTTAATTGATTAAAACAAAAACAGAGCTTGGCTTTTTATTCTTTCACATGAACTTAGTCATGTCAATACAAGACTCTTGCAGGTCGTAAATCACAAAAACAGTAAATCACAAAAAACATTTGTTACAGGTCACTAATCACAAATAGTTACGATTTGCCAAGAGATTGTGTTGGCATAACATTGCTTGCACACACATCTCATGTGTTTGTATGTGTTTGTGTTCACTCTTAATCTGTGTTTATAGTCACAAATTAAATCGTTATGGTTTTTGACAGTGTTTGTTATATAAAGTCTGCAGTCTACTATTATTTCCTTAACAAGTGATGTTTTCTTCCGCACTCATTAAAGTGACATGTAGGTGTGTCAAAAGCTATTTTGACCTTTAGCCGCAATATGAACTCTTCAACTCGTCATCTGCACTCAGTTGTCAAACAAGGATTTTTTGTCACACACATGCACCAGCATGCACACGTAATGCGTGCATGCTCACAAACGTGTTCTCACGGCAGTACACACATGTGTACACACCCACTTCTACACTAAGAGCTATCTTGTTTGAGATACTCGTTTAGCTGCTAGGAGTCTCTCATTCTTCCTCTCTTGCTGTGTGCTGGCGCCAGTATGTCGCTGTCCGAGGCTGAATGGAGATCCAGTACCAACGGGTGCGGCTGTGCTTTTCCTCCTCATCCGCCTTTTCTTTATCTCCGTCATGTCACCATTCTTCTCCTCTCTGTCCCTCAGGGCCCTGCGGGGAGCGAGAGTCACAGAGGTCTGGAACTCTAGAAGGGAAATTAGTGTGACGCAAATTGGGGTTGGATGTCTTTTTTTTGATCAGTCAAACAAGGAAAACACCGCAAACGAAAACTCAAAGGAAAAGGAATCGTTTTACAGAAAACATACAGCTTCGAGTGTCAAATCGTGACCTATTGTATTTTTTCCATTCGATCAATTTCTATTCTATCTGGGTAATTCGATTGAGTAAAGGTTTCTTCCAAAATGTGAACGGCATCACCAAATTCAGCCTGTTCTAAGATGGGATGCTGAATTTTACAAGCACATATTCAGATTTCAGGGGCAATGTATATGACAATATTGAAAAGTCGATATTGATGAGGTCTTCTCGTCCCTCAACCTTTGTAAGACTACTATCATTTTAAGTATACAAAATATACTTGAAGTTGATTTTAGTAAGTGTACTTAAGTGAAGTTCAAGTATATTTTTCAATTTACCTCATGTAGTAAATATACTAATAATTATACTATAATATAACTATAATATCAATGTACTCGTAGTATACTTGTAGTCGTGGCCTAAGGGTTGGAGACTTTTACTTGTGACTCAAACGTTGACGGTTGGAGCCTCAGTACCAGCAGGGATTGTAGGTGGGGGGAGTGAATGATCAGCGCTGTCCTCCACCTGCAATACCATGACTGCGAGACCCTTGAGCAAGTCACCGTTCAACCAAACTCCACCCAGGGCGCCGCAGCAATGGCTGCTCACTGTTTTGGATGTGTGTTCACGGTGTGTGTGTTACTCACTGCTGTGTGTGTGCACTTGGATGGGTTAAATGCAGAGCAGTACCCACGTCTCAGTTTAAAAAAGTATACTTTAGTTCATAAGAGTACAGTTTAAAGTATACTCTTAGTAAACTACTTTCTTACCACAAATATAGTTAAGCATGTATATATGATTATATTGTATATTATTGTTACCATAGAAACTCTTTATGTATTATATATACGATACTATCTAATACTATACTAATATCAATGCTCTCTTAGCATACATATAGTTTTTTCCACCCATTGCCCACTTTTAACTTTTTTAAATTATACTTTTAAGTACACACAAAGTGGAAAAATTATACTTTTAAGTACACATAAAGTTCAATACTTTTAGCACATCTTTAGTTCATACTCCTAGCGAACTACTTTCTCACTCCTTTGAGTATAATTTACTATTTATATATTATTGTGTTATGTATTATTGTTACCAGAAACGTTATATAATATATAGGCCTACTATACTATATACTTGTACGCTAATATCAATGCGCTCATGGTATACTTGTAGTTGTACTATTCAGGTACTTCCGACTAATTTGGCCAACTTTTTAGTTTTTAAAAGTATACTTTTCAGTACACTTCAATTAAAACAGTATAGACAACTTCATGTACAAAACTAGTTTTAGTGTTTTAAGCTCTAAAGATTATATACTAGTTCAAGAAAGTACACTTTGAAAGGTACTCTCAGTACTTTCTTACTTCTTCGAGTATAGTTTGCTTTTTATATTGTATTATATTTTGTATTATTGTCACTAAACTTTATATAACATACTTTATACTATATAAACAAGTTTATCAAACACAACTACAAGCCAAGTAGATAAGGATACTTCATAACACTCCATCAGTATATCTGCATCAAAAGGTTCAGTACAAGTATGTCAAATATACCTAAACTTGACTGTCATTATACTTATCCTTTGTATAATTGTAAAAATATTTCTAAAAAGTTTGCAAAGGTAGACTGAAAGTATACGTTCTTAAATAAAGTTTAAAAGAGATATACTATTCGCACACTTGAATAAACTTTACTTTTCCATAGTCACGTTCTTCTCTACTCACTAATGAATTATGAATGTTAAAATGAACCTTGAATTTGACACTTCACTTTCAAGTGCTTTTTTGTCTTCACAACACAACACCAAGTCTCTGGGTGTGTATTCCTTCCAAGACGTCATTGCAACCCTTAAAGGGCCCTGTCAGTTTTTGGCAGAGTTTTTCATATCAAAGTTTTGAACAATGTAAAAATACACCTTCAGGGAAGAACAGGAATTAATTGAAATGTTTAGGTGAATGGTTAGAAAGTACACTGTCAAACACATGAGGATGAATAAGGAGTCAATAGTGAATAGTGATTTTAAAAGGCTTTGAAGGTGTTGAGTGGTGATTGACAGGTTATACATTGCAAGCATTGCAGTATTTGCTTTTGACTAAGAGCTTGTCGCAGTGTGTTCCTGAAAACAGGTTAGTTTTACAAAAAAGTAGATATTCTGGTACAGGTTGTTCTTACAAGGCAAACATTATTTGTGTTTCACATTTGAACAAATAGCTCTAGCTTTCCAGCTTCAGCCCGTTTGTAACTTAACCATGAAGGTGTAGATTATCCCAAAATGAAAACTCTCATAGTTTATTGAGCCACAAGGCATTCTAAATGTATATAATAAAAAACAAATACTTTTGTATTAAAATGCTATTATGTTATCTTTTTATGGGTCTCAGAATGTACATTTATAGCCTATATTAATAGTTCAAAAGTATACCAAACCACAAGTACCAAGCAACCAAGTACAAATGTCTTCCAAAGTTTGATCACCTAGGTAATTTAAATTCCCACATTTCCTACAAAAAAATCCCTTTAATTTTGCAAATCAGCATTACAGTTTTGAGCAAAACAAAGAAGCATTCACAGCTTCTTTAACTTGTTTGAAGGGCATCATTTCCTAACATATATTGTATGATGCTGTAAATCAGATTGGAGGATTTGTGCAATCGGATTCATCGCTCCTCTCGGTCTGGATTGGATCCGACATTTCCACACATCACAATACAAGACTCTTGTGGGTCGTAATCCAGATTACCACCCAAGTGATCGTTAACTGAGGAGTTTTTTTTGTTATTGTTCTGTTTGTTTGGTCCTCAAAAGGGATCGATCACATAAAAAAAACACATTAATCCCTCTGACGCTCATTTCTTGTGCTCACATTGTGGTTCTTGTCTTTATAATGGACAGACGGACTGATAGAGGTGTAATTTATACTAGAAGAGTCTGAATCAGGAGTCAGTGAGAGAGAGAGAGAGAGAGAGAGAGAGAGAGAGAGAGAGAGAGAGAGAGAGAGAGAGAGAGAGAGAGAGAGAGAGAGAGAGAGAGAGAGAGAGAGAGAGAGAGAGAGAGAGAGAGAGAGAGAGAGAGAGAGAGAGAGAGAGAGAGAGAGAGAGAGAGAGAGAGAGAGAGAGAGAGAGAGAGAGAGAGAGAGAGAGAGATTTTTCAGGAGATGGGATTTTTTTTATTTTTATAATTTAATACTGTGTTGTCAAAGTTGACAATCATTTTAAATACTTTAAAACATAAAGAGCGACTAATAATAATGATTTATGGCAAAAACAAACAATCACAAAATATGGAAGTTTCAGAAGGACAGCAGCGATATTGTTATAAGGCAGTACGACAAAACTATTACGCTGGAAATCATAATGTTTTTATTTTTTCACCAATAAATATCAGCAGGACCTAAAACTTTATCAACATAAAACTTATTGCATATAAATGATTGGAATATACCCATTTTCATTATTTCAGTCATTTAGAATTTTTGTCCAGCACTATGATTGATTGGTTATTTTTTCCAAGTGTGTTTATTTAAGTTTTACAATAGTGAGATGAGTCATATATGCACAAGATTAATGTTGTCCATACTTGTCTTGAGAAGTCTTGAGATGTGCACATCTGTCTTCCCCCTCACACACATATCTAATTAAAGTGTGTGTTGTCAAACGGCTGATCTTTAGCGTGAAATCATCTTAGCGGATCGAAGTCCTGTGAGAAAGAGGGTGAAAAGACACAAGGACTTCAATCGACTCCAGCTGGGACGGTTGTTTTCATTGTTGCTTGCTTTGGCTGTATAGTCTAAGCCTGTTTTCTGCTTAGAGCTTGTGCTTTTTTGCACAAATGTTATTGCGAGTTCTCTGACTGCGCGCTTCACCTGCTCAGACCAGACGAATATATGATGCTTATAAAAAATTCTCCACACATCACATGTTTATGAAACTCCAATCAGCACTGCTTCACACTTATTAAATGGAAATAAACTTGGAAACACAAGACAATGGCTTTTGTGTAATGTTCTTTATCCTTTCTTAAAAAAAATGCTTTGTTTTATTGTAGTGGCTTGTGTTTATTGTAAACATTGTTTTTTTTTTCTTGAAATTTAAGATTTCTCAACGACCAGAATCTCACCAATTGCAAATTGCTGTGAATATTTTATCTTCCAAGCAGAGCAATTTTATCATTTTGTAAAGAGCAAACTCAGGGTTGCCTTTATATGGAATGATGATGAAGTTTTAAAGATGTTTAAATGTGTTACTACATAAGAAGTTTTCTTAACCATTGTCGCTGTCCTCACCGAAACATCAGATGTCCAAATTCGTTGTTGTTGTTTCAGGTAAGGGAAAAAACATTGTGCTTTTTACATTATTTAATACTTTGTTGTCAAAGTTGACGGGCACTTTTTAATACTTTTTATTGGTTAAAAGTTTGCAAAACCCAGTGACAAACATAAAGGGTGACTAATGGTAATGATTTCAGGCGAAATGTAAATAAATATAATGTATATGTAAGGCGGTACGAGATTTAGAAGGACAGAAGCAATTATTAGTGCCATTTATTGACAATTGACATTCTTAAAATTCAGAAGAAAGGGCATCAGGTTTCCACAGACTTGAAAGAATAAAAAAAAGGCTTTTAAAAGTATAGCACTTTGAGCTCCAATGAACACATTTTACCGCATACATCACCTTTAAATTTCCCTAAATTTCGGCGCTTTAAATGGTTAAAAGTCAGCAGTTTCCATCCGGGCCAAACTATTGGTTGTACTTTGACTGTAATCTCTTACATACACACTGGGCTAATCCCAACGATAGCAACAGTTCCAGTTGAGCCCCTCTGAGGGCCCACTGAGGTGCGCCCAAATTGAAAGGGTGGGACCGGGGCCGCCGAGCATGAAAAAGGATCGAAACGAGGCAGAGAGAGAAAGAAAGCATTAAAGAGAGGGAGAAACAAGGAGGGCGGCACCCTTGAAGGACCCCATCCCGCTCTCTTAAAGAACATGAGAGGGCACAAGTGACGGAGGAGGAAAAAAGGGGAGAGAAACAAATTATTAACAGCCCAACGATCACTTTAAAGAAGACAAAAGCAGGGAATGAGAGAGGAGTAGACGCCGACAGAGGTGAGAAGACAGGGGACGAGACACCTTACTGTTTCACAACAAGACTCACCCAAAAATGAAAATTCTTTCTGCGTTTACTCACCCTTATGTCTTTCCAAACCTGTATGACTTTATTTTTTTCTGCAGAACACACAAACATTTTTGTAACCAAACAACATTGGACCTCATTGACCTCTTTTGGACAAAAGACCACAAAAACATTTCTCGAAAGTAAGAAAGAATCATATAGAGGTTTTGAATGATATGAGCATGAACAAATAATGACCAAATTTGTTTTTGGGGGGAGTTGAAACTTGTGAGAAAATCGTTCACCAACTACTTTTGTCCTCCTCTAAGGCCCTTTGATTCCTAAACCATCACAATTTCAGACATCTTAAGGTTCTGCTCACATTTTGAAAATTCTCCTCAAAGTTTCGTTCGGGACCTTAAATAGTCACACAATCTGTTCGAGTGGCCCTCCAGACCTGCGGCAGATGAAACCTTGGGGTTTGTTTATGCTCGGCCAGCATTAATCCTGCAACTCTCTGCTTTGCTCTAACTGTCACTCAACATCTGACAGTACCCAAAGGCTGCCGGGAGATCGTTTTACGTGCTTGCAGAGACATGCTTCACAAAGCAAACACACAACAAGCTGCACAGCTGTAAACACACTTTGGGTGTACAGAGAATAGGGCAGATTTGTTGGATGCTGGATACAGTTTCAAAGCTTGGACATCGGTGCGTGTGTCTTCAGAAAACATGCAAACAGAGGAGTCCGGGGAGTCAACAAAGATATAGCTCTCAGATCTCATCCACACTTAGTTCTTATGTGTCACATGAACAAGATCAATTGTTAATAAGCAAAAGCAGATTCTACAAAAATAATAAGGTCGTACAGACTGACTCATTATAGGTGGGCCGTTTTTATACATCGTTTATCTGTTTCTTACTGTATGTTATGTATCTGGTTCTCTGTTTCAGCACAGATAAGCCACACATGCAAATCATTAGAGGAAATTGTGCTTCATTGCCTGGTGAAGGGAGAAAGCAGGTCAGCTACGGTTTTAGAGCAATCAAGAAAATAGCCATGATTGAGTGTATTCTTTCTACTGGCTGAATTATTCAAAGAGAGAGAGAGAGAGAGAGAGAGGGTAGAGATGAGGAAAGAGAGAGAGAGCTGACACCACACATACTATTACATGGCTATTTTGAGAATGGGTGAAGTCATGGTCAAGGACTTCCGTGAAACAATAGACAAAATACAGGAGAGAGAGAGAGTAGGGATGAGGAAAGAGAGAGAGAGACAGATATAGAGAATAAAAAGAAAGAAAAATTTCAAAATAAAAAAAAAGTAAATATACCAGAAATGTTTATTATGCCCAGCAATGAAAAACTGCCCTTCCTGTTTGTGGAATACCATGTATAGCACAATATGCATCTGTTTGCACATAAATAAGTGAAGCATCTTCCCTGACTTCTTTACCCTATTTAAAATAGTTATAATCTCAATTTTAAGCCAAGGCAAGGCCATTTGATAAAAAAAAAAAGATTTGATAAATCTAACTATTTCACTCATTCAAATGTTAAGGATCACTTGACTGAAATGTTATTTGTGATCTTAAAAACAATTTGATATATTTGCTTATATATTGAAAATTAGACAAAACTGAAATGTAGAAAACAGCTTCTTTCCTGAAAATTGTTCAATTTTATTTACAAAAAATGGATGATTTGGACTGAAAATAATGGAAATGGCAGCCAATGAGAGCCCAGCTTAGATGGGAACTTCAATACTACTTAAAAAACATCTCAGGGTGAGACCTGAAGGAAAATGCCAATAAAAAAATGCCAATTCAGCATATTCAAGGCAAATGGTATACTTTGAAGACAATAAAAGTTTCTTTAGTCATTATCATCACATCTTCATGAGTTTTCATTTCTCTACAATCTACAAAAACAATCCATAAGTTATGAACAGTGATCTTAAACTTTTGAATGGTAGTATACATATTACTTTTCTTCGTAAACTTATTATACAAAACATACAAAGGTATTTGCACTACATGACATGTAGCAAAACCTAGTTTCAGAATGCTTCGTCAATACAAATGTAGGCTACATGAAAAGTGACAGAGAGAGAGAAAATGTTAATAAAAGAAAAAAATATGCAATTGGGATGTCTTAATGAGTTCATTCGTGTTTTAAAAAGAAATAAAATACTAGACGTGTAGATTTAAAAGCTGACATCAAGGGTCACATGCATTTCCGCTATCCAATAAAACTCAACCACTACTTTGAATCACTTTGTAGAACCGAAATCACGCTTTCAATATTCAAAAACCATGAAACATGGAAGAAAATACACCCAAAACTATAAAAAACGTAGTTTGTGCTGGCTTTGAGCCATTCAAACTTTGTAAACTCTACAAAGTTTTGCTGATGTTGTCTTTGCTTTTACGAATATTTCAACTTTACTATTTATCCGAAGTTACTTTATCGTTCGTTTTTAACTTTTGAGAAATTATGAAGCAAACCTATTAGAGACCACAGCTATGGATATATGCGCAGAATTGGTTCATTGAATAAAGAGAGGGAGACCGTGTTGTGTGGCCAGAACCAAGGTGGGAACAGGTGTTTCGATCAGTTTAACCAGACGCGAGCATTTCTTAAATATGCTCAGAGATTATATGAGCTTGTTTGATGGAGATTCTAAATCCCGCGATGTTTGCGCCTCAGTGGGACGCCATGCGGTAACAACACCGTGGGATTCCACTGGGCAAACAAGCAAACAACCCAGTCCCATTTATATAACCCTATTTACCCAGCTGCACCGCACGGAGCCTCGTGCTAGCTGTTAATTAAATTCGTGATTTGTCGTTTTGTCGTTGGATAAATAAATTCGCGAATCGCTGTAAGCCACCGATCACTGCTCGCGATGCCAATACGTGTCCATCGGCGTGTTGATGTGACTTAATTATGTTTGTATAATTTGTCAGTTTATGAGCACATGTTTTGGCCTGGTTTAAGCTAACAATGTGTTTATTATTCTAACAAAAACAATTCTGATGCCGACAAACAGTTGGTTATGACGCATGCTGGTTGTTAAAATGTAAAATTGTGCGCGTTGTAAATTTCTCAATTTCTGATTGGTTTAGCGGCGTTTATTCCATGGCAACCGACCGTATTATAATCCTTTGAATTATTTTTTAAACTTGTTTTCAAAATTAGTTTTGCATTCTTTCTTCCCATCAACTGCTAAATTAAAATCACCTTTGAAGTAATTGGCCTCCAAAGTTATTATTTATCAGGGTTCATAAATCACTCGGAAAATCAAAAAGGACAAAAAACAATCTGTCGCAATTTTAAATTTATATTTATTAAATGAACATAAATTTCACAGGAGCTGTCAAGTTAAAGTCACCTCTGAAAAACAAAACGTATATAAAATTATTATTGCCTTCATTGTTGAAACCCCAAGAGTCTCCAGTGTCATTTATTCAGTGCATCATGCCAGGAGCGCATGGAAATGGCCCTTATTTGTGGGAGTACCCTTAAGAAATGTATTTCAGCATACATTTTGAATCTGTCCACGTAGGGTGATGAACATTTTTAAGCAATATCAGTTTTGAATTACTTTTTACAGAAACTTTGGTAAGGGCCAAACTCTTGTCACAGTAGCTCTTCTGAGTCATTTCCCTATAAAGGTGGAAGTATTTGGCACAGAAAGCAGCCTCCTGATGTCGTATTCAACACCCTGTGGTTCCCAACGTACCCTATAATGTTAAGGGAGGGTCTTTGTCCGAAGGAAAGCAAACAAGCAAACTTTAGGAAACAACATCACCAGTTCACCAACTTTCTAACTAAGAAAGTTCTCACAGGACCTGAAAACGCCAGGCCGCCTGGTCTTTGTAGTCCAAGCAATCTGCCGCCGCCGAGCTGAAGTTCAGTTTCCATGACGACGCCACGGCAGCTTGTTCTTTGTAATCTTTGTAATCCAGACAGTCTGTAGAGCTGAAGGGCAACCCTGTGCTGCCGTAGCCCTGGTGAGTGTGGTGCGGGTGCCCGGTGCTGTGCCCAATGTGGTGCGGGTGGTGGCCTGACACTGAAGTTGTGCCAGCCATGGTGCTCAGCTGTGCGTGATGGGCATGTGGGTGATGGTGGTGGGCGTGGCCAGCCATGGGTGCCAAATAGGAGCCGCAGTCCATGCCTCCAAAGTAAGAGGCAGTGTTGGTGGTCGGGTATCCCTGGGCATAGCTCGGAGCCTGGTTGTAGGGCATGGGATAGGACGGCACTCCTGTGGTACCACCACAGCCTGAGATGGCCCTCTGCATGCATGAGGCGCTGGCGGGCGGGGAGATGTCGGGGAGCGAAGACGGAGCTGGTAGTGGCGAGACCGGAGCGGGACTCCAGATGGAGGAGGCGGGTGTTGTCCCTGAAGAAGAGCTGCTCATGTGACCCAC
Source organism: Triplophysa tibetana (assembly GCA_008369825.1). Classification (NCBI taxonomy): domain Eukaryota; kingdom Metazoa; phylum Chordata; class Actinopteri; order Cypriniformes; family Nemacheilidae; genus Triplophysa; species Triplophysa tibetana. Next base: position 9,356,492 of record CM017896.1, on the reverse strand, counting down.
TCCACTGAGACCGGAGGGGTTGGAGCCTGAGGATGATGAGGAAGATGAGTTGTTTATGGAGACAGCTGGGGGAGTGAAGTGGCCGCTGCTCTCTGACCCCGGGCTCTCGCGGGAAGGAGAGGACTTCTTCTTCGCCGGACGGATCTTGGAACCGCTGTTGCTCTGTTGTTGCTGCCGACACTTTGCCCTTCTGTTCTTAAACCACACCTGTCAAGACACATGTCACAATTAAGCCCTCCGCAGATCCAATAAGCTCAGTTACAAGAGCAAATTTGGAAAAACTGAAGCTAAAATTAACATTGGCACACTAACCTGAACTCTGGACTCGGGCAAATTGATTTTCAAGGCCACCTCCTCTCGCATGAATATATCTGGGTATCTCGTCTTAGCAAACAAATTCTCCAATATATCCAACTGAGTGCGAGTATAGGTGGTTCTCTCTCGTCTCTGTTTGCGGGGATTAGCTGTAATGAAGACAAACAAAGTTATTAAGACATTCTATTTCTTTATGAAGATGTAGGCTACCTTAAAGTCAAAATAAGGTAAATCACTTATAATATTCCAAACAATAATAATTCAGAATGAATGGAATGTGTGCTTACTCGGGTATCCCACAGAAGGATGGAGGAGGTCTATGGTGGCCCCGCTGAGCCCCAGCCCGTTCATGGCATACGGGGCCTGTTTGAGGTATGACATCATCGTAGCGAGACAATGGCGCTCCAGCCACAAATTCAGACCCCTCTTGTCCAGAAAGACACCTGCAACAAAATCGATTATTTTTAATATGTTTTTCTAAATTATTTATTTTCTTTTAAAATTTTATAAAGAATAGCAAAACTATAATTACATGATAGTGTAAGTAAGTGTTCGTGTAAGTGTTCGTTTTGTCTGAATTCATTAAACACAGGTATGAGAAATTGTTAAATTATAAATCCTTTCGTAAAAACAATTAAAACTCATTGGCTTTAAAAATAGCCCTCTTGCCCTGAGAGCGATCAGTCGGGAATATAACTAATGTCCTGCGTTTAATGATCTGTTTATTGACACTTCACTAATCAAGGGCTTCGGACACTAATTGGCCATTTACACGTCATGCCCCGTTAATCGTTCATGATGTCCAACACCGCAAAACTGTTTGATCTTATCTTTTGTGTTTAACACTTTCAAGGCCTGCATATATAACAATTTAATTTTAATCTAATCGTAAGAACTTTCTTTTTTAAAGCTTCAAAATATAAGGCAGGTGGCAAAAGAAAAAGAAAATGAAGAAAACAAATTTATAGCTAAATAAATGTTTGATTACAGAATGTTTTGAACGATAAGTTGTATTTTAGTGACGTGCGCTTTCATCGCGCACTTCGGGGACGCAGCCTGAACTTTGGCGCAACTTAAACACTGCAAGATAATTATGTGGTCAGTCAATAATAGCACGTTTTACATTAACTCATGAAATTGCTTCCATATTTTCTAAAAGCAATTTAGCATTAACTAAGATCTAAAATAGTGAGCTAAATGACTTGCAGGCAGTTTGACCACTTAAAAAACAAGGCAGCCCCTGTAAGTTTACAATTGAGCTGTGAGAATGCAAAACATATACAAGATTCTACTTAGAACAAAGTTGTCTAAATTCATACTTGGTAACGAAAAGCTCGAAGCTTTGAAACGTCTTTACCTCGGGCATGTATGTGGTTAATGAAGAGTGCCCAACAGGCCGGTCCGAGATAAACTCTAGGTTTATGCGCATCTGAAATTATTTGGGAGGACCAAATTGTGTTTCGCTGTAATTGTTATGTGGCAATAGTACAAATGTATTAAGACAAAAGTTCGATAAATGACATGTTGCGCTTTTTCTCCTTCCCTCATGCCTATGAATGGACCCATTAATCTCACGCTGCGGACAGATAACATGGCCCTAAAGACTCCACTGTAATTCCACAATCGGGGTTTAACTATATGTAAATGGCCAGTGAGTGTGCAAATTATTCTCCATAGCCATTTAGATTAGACCCAGAGGGGACTCCATTTGCAGAAGAAAACTTATCAGCTAAATAAACGACACAATCCCCAAGACAAAACATGCTGCGTACGCACACAGACAACTCTGCAAAGTTGTGCGTTAGTCACCAATGCAATTGCAGAATTATCTCCCTTATTAAACCAACTCGTGTTTTCCTAAATGCATATTTTATAATAGCCTTAGAAAAACGAAAATGTTGTTTAACGTATATCTTTAGTTTAATTATTTCCCTCAAATATGCAATTCTGCTGCTTATATGGCCTAATATTTTTAAGCCTGAAATTTTACTGTGAAAATAAATAGGGCCTACATGTTTTATAAACTTTTGGGTTGAGCCCGCGCAGGAAAATATATCAGTTAAATCAGATCATAAAATACTTATATATATATAAAGTACCCATATTTTAATTTAAATTCAAACTAAAACATAAATTTGAACAATTTCTTCACACTTAATGTATATATTTAAAAGTTATGCACTGAGGTTAAAACAGATATTTAAAGCATGATTGTTTTACCTTGTTTTCGTTGGTCTTCAGCTTTGTTGGTTTTTTTAGGTCCTTACAGAAAATCCACAGGAGCAAGAACCACTTTTTGATAAGCCTTGATCCAGTTTAGTACTTATGTCCGCTGTTGTAGGAAGTGAATTAGCCACAAACTTCAGAACTAGTTCCAAAAATCAGCACAAACTCCTTTGTCAATCAAATTTCGGTGCCCGAAGAGCGTCACTACATCAACGTTGGTATCCTCACGTTACGCTAAAGTGATGGCCAATGTTGACGGATTGAGATTGATCACCTTCTTGATGCCCTGTCCGTCTAAGAGCAAAAGACACCTGCGGAACCGCCCACCCCGGCCAATCAGAGGTCTCGCTTGTCATTACAGACGACTGTTCGAGCCAATCAAAACGACGCCCTGCTCATTAACTCCGCCTTTTTAATGTGACGCAATATTGACCTGGAGGGTGAACGTGTGAATCTTGAGGAAAGTAAACTATTTGAATACACTTTTATACCAACCTATCGTTAGCACAGCACTGCGGGAAAGTAAACACACATTAATGATAATCGAATTGTTAAATTGATTTACCGTTTGTCAGATACAAATGTTTCGTTTAGTTTTAGTCATCGCATCTTTTCTAAACATTTATAACATGGAAAACGTTAACTAACATGCATTCGGAAATAATACAATTATGGAAAGCAGCTACTCCCCAAAACACACAAAGATATTATCAGCCCATGTTTGTTTTTAAGAATTTACTGATTTTTAACGTATTTCTTTAACGTATCTTTAGCTTGAACCCTGTAAAATTACCTTTTAATCGTTTTTTTTGTCAGGCATAGGCTATACTTTATTTAAGCCTATTAAAGGAAAAACTTAGTTTAACGTGCCTGTTTGCACCAATTGTAAGCTTTTTGGGGAGTTAAATATAAAAGGTATTAGCTGAATATAGAGAAATAATGTAATATAACTGATATCAAGGGCAGGAAAATGCTTTTCACAATATATTGTTTAATTTAAAATAACGTATATGACTAAAGACATTATAGAAACAAAAGGACAATGATCATATAATTCCACGTCATTAAAGCCACAAAACAAAACATGGATTTCTGACTCAATTCACAACTTTGCTCACACCACAAGGTGTTAAAGACGATGCAATCGATCCGGTAAAAAATCAAGATATCCAGAGACACTAATCTATTGTCGAGGGGGTATTTTGGTAATCCCAAAATGCAGTAAAGTTTCCTGAGCAGTATAAACGCGTAAAGCCGCGGGATCAGCCGGCCTAGCGAGTGTGTGTGTGTGTGTGTGTGTGATTGGTCTCTTTTGCCAGTCGGATTGTAGTGCCTCTTGGAAATTGTCGGTGCTTATTAAAACGATGGTGCATAAAATCCCCTCTAAACCCCAGAGTTGACAGAGAGTTTGGGTGCCAGGACAGGTTTATCTTTCACATGCAATGGTTGGGGTTTCGGTGAGAAGTGGAAAGAAGCAGGTCCGTTTAACACCTGGATTTTAGAGTTCGTCTGGGTGTGGAACAGCAGGTATCCGACTTTTCCATGCGATTCTTTTAGGCCCTACGCTATGTCACCCGGGTTTGTATTAATGGAGATTACCGAGGAGACACCAAAACTGCTGTTTCTTCACTATTTTAAGTAGCCTAATTTGTTATTCTGCTATATTGTGTTTTCTGGTTAAATGTTTAGATGGTTTAGTCATATTTTAAGTTCATTTGTAACTAATACATGTTGTAAACTTCTTGTACGAATATGACATTAAAAGTGTTGAATGCACGAACGAGCGCCTTATTTTTCCCGCCTGATCTAAGTTTTATTATGTTTTATTGTTCTTAAAATAAATATAGGCCTGTTATTGTTAAAATTGCAACATTTAGACAATTTAAGCCTTTGTTCTTTTAAATAAAAAAGGTTTGTATCGAGTAGGCTAATTATTTTCTATTCATGGTCACTAGATTCATTTTTAGTATTAGATTTAAAGCATATTACACAACATAATTTTAGAGAGGCTAACCCACGTAAGAATTATGAAATTGAGTCTTTAAAAGACTTATACCGTTAGGTATAAATTACTTTAAATTAAATATTGCAATGATATACGAAGTATCCTGAGTATCTCAAAAAATCTTAATTGAACCGAGATAAATTGAACTTCACTGCTCAGAAAGATATTTGATTGCTTTGTTGTGCATTTACATTAAATACTCCAGTAAATCTATCTAAAGTTTTTAGCACACACACACACATTTAGGAAAGGCAACAGTTGCCGTTTAAACCACCGAAATGTTTCCTGTAATGAGAAAAAAAGGCAAATTTTACATTTTGACACCTCGTTTACCTATAGTTAAAAATTGCAAAAATGAAGAACTTTTGTTGTAGCACAATGTATTATATGTAACTACAATATTTACAAATTAACATAACTTGTAAAGTCTACGCAATATGCAGAGATGCATTGTTAAAGGAATCATGACAACTTTTGAAAAACTAAGCCTCAGTCAAACACGGCTCAGAGAATTTATGTGCAGGACTGATCTGAGCTTTTGTTCAAGGGAAAATAAAAGTATTAAAGTTTTGTGACCGCTGCCAAATTCTGTGCAGAGAAAACCCATCCCCTTTTAATCTTTTCGGCTGATCTCAGTTCAGAATTGGCCAGATTCATATTATTGGCTAGAAATAGAAAAATAGAAGATCAGATCCCAGATCAGGAGTACTGACCAAAAACATGCGCGATGCAGTCACTAAACATCAACCACTAAATTAAAGATGTACGACAGATTATTCAAATTACTCATTTCATATGGTCAAAAACCTGAGGTGTATTAAATTAAGAACTCGCGACTGCATGTATTGCATGTAATTAATTATTTAATGACAAAGAGTGATTAAATATGGCCAATCCAAATGAATTTCATTTCTTTTATTATGATTTTAAACATCATTCTCTACAGTGTGCACTCAGAAAAAAGTTGTTATCTAATTTATTTTATACATATCTAAAAACTGTTTGGTAGAAATTAAGTACTACATAGAGGGTGATGAATATCTAAACCTAAAAATCAATCTTGATGACATCACAAAATGACGGTGAGTAAAAGCCAAACACTCACTGTGAGTGTGGACATGAAGATAATGGAGAGCAGGGGAGTGTGGAGCTGTCAATCAGAGCACTGGGGTCCCGCCCCCCTCATTAAGAGGGTAAATAGAAGGGAGGAGTGATGAGAGATAGAATGAGAGAAACAGGACTCAGGAGGAGAAACCAGATACACGACTTAAACACACACACAAACACCTACTCTCTCACCCCCTTACTACTCACACAATGACACAACCACTCAACAACAAACTAGGGTGAAACACACAACACTTCACCAGACTCTAAGACTGTTTCAGTGACATTCCAGTAGAATCTTCAAGGGAAAGTTTACTCGAAAGTGAGGATTCTGTGATTATTTTTTGATTTGCCTCCTCCTGTGAAATAAATATTTTTCAAGAATCTTCATGGAGCACTCATCCATATTCATACTCCAAACCTCATCTTTGTAAAGTTCCTTGCACAAAGCTATAATATGGCTTTAAAAAACTTACATAGAATTGTACATCATATAGAATTTAGTGCATATGAACTACATTTATTTACGTTAAAAGCTTTTTCCCTTTGTGGAGCATTACATATGTTGGCACTATTAGCAAACAATCACCCAATTTATACTTTTGGTTATTCCTTTAAAACACAGTTCCACCCTTTAAACTTTGCACATTCCTTTTCATAATATTTTAAACTACAACTCAACATCCGCCAAGAAACGCAACAGGCCCGTCTGAACAACATTTGGCTGCTAAAGGCAGAACTGGAGAGAGCGGATCTACGAGTGTCTCGCTTACTTCTAGGCTTTCTTCCTTTTCTTTTGAAAACTCACGTTAAAACTTGCATGGCTGAAATAATCTCTCTCTCTCTCTCTCTCTCTCTCTCTCTAACAATGCGGTTCACTGGTTACCATGTGAAGCTCATACAGCTTCGCAAGAATGTGCAGGTTCAGATCTCCATGACCCGCCCCACAGAAGACAGAGAGCACAAAACTGAGGGATTAAGACCTGCCTGCAGGACCGATTGGAGGGAGACCGATTAAAAAATGGGTCTGTTGATAGACAGACCCAAAACTACAGGGAGGGAAATCATCTTGGCTGTCGTGATATTGATGCACTATCGTATAAATCGCAGGGAACGACTAGATTTGCATTTGTTGAAGGAAATACCAATGCATGCAGGGCGACCAAAGAACAGTGTTCAAGTGTTAGAACGCTGGATTTGGTCTCGTGTTAAGTGAATATGGGATGTAATTTGGGATTTTTTGACAGTTATTTCATTGTGAAACAGTGTCAAATTTACCTGAAAATGGCATTCTGGTGGAGCAACGTCACACATTGATTTCATTAACTATATCGCTTTTTAAAAACACTGCAACTTGTATGACTTCAGCAGAACACAAATCAAACAACATTGACCCCCTTTGACTTCCATTGTATGACACAAACTTTCTCAAAATGTCTTCTTTTGAGTTTCACAGAGGACAGAGTCATATAGGTTTTGAATGACATGAGGATAAATAAATGATCATTTAATTTTTATTTTTAAGTGACAAGGAAATATTCATTGTCTATGGATCATGTCTAGCAAATGTTCAAGAATTATGCAATTTAAATGAATTATTTTACCCTGATCGTTTGAATCACACAGACAGGATTAGGGATAGAGACAGAAACAAATATTTATATGTCACCTTCAAAAGGCAGCAAGATGAGTTTGGACCAGATGGAGGCATCGTAGTAGACAGAATTTGACACAAACGTTGGATCGTGATGTGTCTTGCTATCTTCCTGTCTCTGTGTATTGCCTTTGAAGGAAGCGGTGTACAGGTGTTATTACTTGAAGAGATCAATCCCAATTCAGCACGCAAACAGAACTAAGATAGAAAGTCGAGCAATTGCAGTTCAATATGTGACAACACACCTATCACTGACATTTTTTAAGAATGTTAAAACAGAATCTTGAAAATGTTTAGTTTTAAAAATAACAAAAACACAAAAATCAAAAGATCTAGAAAGATAGTCTGAATCTATGAAACCAGTATAAGACCTCAACATACATCTACATACATTATCGTTAGGTTAGTTCATCTGAAATTATTTTTTTCATGGATTCGTTATACATTTAGAAATGGACTCTCAAACTATTTCAGTTCGCTATAAGACATTCACCGGAAAATGAAAATTTCTTCATCATTTACTCACCCCCATGTCATTCCAAACCTGTATGACTTTCTTTCTTTTGTAGAGCACAAAAGATATTTTGAAGAATGCTGGTAACCAATCAACATCGATCCACATTGATTTCCATTGTATGGACACAGAACCACTGAGACATTTCTCAAAATATCTTCTGTTGTGTTCCACAGAAGAAAGAGTCACATACAAAGTTCTCAGTTAGATTCATTCATATTACACAATATATTTGAAAAAACTCAGATTATTAAATTGTTCTGCATTTTAGATTGCATTACACAATGAATTTTAAACTGGATAACAGCTCACTTCCTATTACAAAATAATCTTCTGAACCAAGTACGTTTAAAATTGTGTGCACACGACACTCATTATTCCCTCGTATTCTATTCACCAAAGAAGCTATTTAATCTCTGTTTCATAATCTCATTACTTGATATCACACCAACAGATTATGAGAACCAATCTCCTAATTACCATGGAAAAAATACAGCATTACCGTGCATTGACAAAGTTAAGCCGTCTGGTCATCAAACTAATTACAATCTATTGATTATGGATCTGAATCTTTATCTCGGGCTCAGCGGATTCGCCGTGACAACCGGTGCTGCTCTGGAAGGTTGCCAGACAAATGTCGGAATCGATGAGATGGAAATTGACTATTTAAAAAGCTTGCGTGACATATGGACAGACCCTTCGGAATAGTGCTTTTGTACAGGCCTGCGGACAAAATAAAAAGGACCATTTCTGCCACGACCGCTGCTGTTTATAATCAGTGGCCAATGTGTTTTGGCTGGGTTAAGCCGGTTATTGTCACCGAATCGTATGACAAATTCAGATAACAAAGAGGGTGGTTTATTTAATCAGCATTTTGTTCTCTAAATTTTTTAAAATCCTTCAGTGTCCCAAGGCAATTATCCTTAAGGAATAAAGCAATTGCAAGGTGTCAGCGAGTAATGGCTTATGAAAACCATGACATATCTGCATACGAACAGAACGCCTTATCAAAATACCAAACAGATAACTGACTTTGCATTAACATTAAACTTTTTTTTGTTCACAAAATGCTTTTCTTCTTTATGTATTGAATAAATATGTATGTTGCACTCTACAAAAAGGCATAGTTGTGGCCAAAGGTGATGTCCACAAAAAAAGTGATGTTTTCACTTCTTATTAGTTGTTTTAGAAACTTTGAATTCATCTTGCAAAGTTGAACTTGAAATGTAAACCGAAGCTTGGCTTTAGAAAGAATTTAAATAGACTTGGCAAAAAGATAAACACAACACGCAGGATAATGACTACAATATATTCCTACACAAGAAAAAAGAAGCAAAATTATTTTCAGTTTTTCTGAATTTACCATTTTTAGGTATTTATTAGTTAAAAATATCACTTTTTTTTATTCTGTTAACTACAAGCAGTATTTTCCAAAATTTCAAACAAAAATATTGCTTCTATTTGCATTTTGCAGAAAATGAAAACTGGAGAAACAGGATAAAAATATGCTCTGTATTTTTTCAGACCTCAAATATCGCAGAGTTCATATACAACAGTGATATTTGTACACCTATTTAGGAAAAGTTTTTTTATGTAATAAGATGGATCTTTAATGACAGTTTTCATGTGTCTTGTCATGTTGTCAGTCTTTCACATTGTTGTTGATTTGGTTTGTTTTTGTTAACAATCAACAGACAGACTGAAATGGCCATAACATCTAGAAATGCTGATTTAATGAAAGTCTGGAATGCTCTTTTAATTTTTTCCTGACTGTAATGTTTTAATATACACTCTTAAAAATAAGAACTATTTTTGTTTCTTTAGAAAACCTGGAACGGTCCTAAAAATCAGGGCTTGATGATGTCATAGAAGAACCATTTTTGGCTAAATTGTTTCATAAAGGATTTTTTACATCTAAAGAACCCTTCTGTTGTACAAAAGGTTCTTTGTAGTGGAAAAATGTGGTTTAGATTATAAGAAAGTAATAAAAATGATTCTTATCAGAACCTTTATGGAACTAAAGGTGGTTCTGATATGGCATGGCTGTGAAGAAGATTTTGAACCACCCTTTTGGGGAATGTAAAGGGTCTGAATTCATTCTAACCTCTTGCCTCTTCATCCATCACAAAGAAGTTTTTGTTCAACAAAATAATTTTATGGATGTTAAAGGATCGGTATGGGAACTTTTAGGAACCTTTAAGTTAAAATGCTTTACTTTTCAGAGTTAGGGAATATATACAATATAAATTGTTCCCAATAGTAGTCCTGAATAGTGGCTGTGCTTGTTAAAAAACCCACTGAATGTTAACTTGTGTAAACTCATTCTAGGATTACTAACTTTGAGGCATCCTAAAGTTGACTACTGGCCACACATGGACACTTCACAACACATTTATGCATAAATACTTGCACACACATGTTTCATATGTAAAACTGAGCATGTACATTTTTTAGGTTAGCTCTGTTTTATCTATGAAAGTTAAAGAAAATTGATTTGACTCAGGACCATGTGTACCTGCAAATCGATGTTCACACAACTGTCTGAAAAACTGGTACAGTGCGAACGACTTGGGTTGATTTTCAAACAAGTCTCGATGGCTTCCCTTCTTTTGTAGCGAGGGACATATTACAGGGATACGACTTTCACATAATCTGCAAAGCTCCTTAAAGAAGCTCTGTCTAAAACTTCGGCGTCTTTTGTGCACGCGTTTTATTGCGCTTCACTCTGTTTGCTTTAGATAACAAATCTGCTGCTCGCCCTCAGGGTAAAGGGAGCATTACAAATTAATCCCAGCTTTAATAAGTCCGGACTAAGCTTGAGTTTTCCCTGTGTAAGGAAGCGAGCGAGAGGGAGGGTCAGTGGGGAAGATGAAAAAGGAAGAAGGGAAAGAAATATATTAAAGCCTGTGATCACAGCGGCGCGTTTTGTTTGTCATCCTCCATTTTTATTTAATCCCTTGCTCTGTAATCCAATTTGTCTATCGGAGCTTCGCATGGGTCTCGACCTGCCCCATCCACCTTCAAAATGCACACGGTTAATGTCGGAAACTAGGTTTCTTTGAAAATCTACTCCATGAGCTGAAAGATGATCAGGTTTTAACCTTGAACACCTTTGGTGGCAACAATTTTCATACAATATCTTCTGTATACTTGCATTCAGGGTAATATTGTACCTTTTAATGTATATGTGCCTCGGCAAACTCTAAACTATGCGTAATGAAACAAGATCTTGGTTGTTACATGTCTCTAGTACGTAAAGCAACTTGATACTCAATTTTTATAGTTTTGTGATTGATGTGTTTTTATTAAAACGCACCAAAATGAGGTTTTGTTTTGTGGGCATTTGGAAAGCATGCGAGTCAGCAGAACACTTCTTGTTCGCTCGGAGATGAAAGAGAGAAAGAGGATTAAAGATCTTGATTTAATTACTGTGAGAGGTTGAGCTTCAAGCACACCGACTCAAGAGCCACTGGATGGCAAACGGGTGGTAAAGAGGAAAAGATAGAGGGTCTGCTTGGAATAGGGACTGGTTTATGAATTAGAAACTCAACCGGCCACACCAGTCACCATATATCAACATTTGGGAAATTCAATGCAAATGTCAACCCTTAAATGAAAAAAAAAAGGTTTTAACAAAACTGATCGGTCAAATGTCAATATTTGGTAGTTTAAATACCCATGTGTGGTCTCTCTTAAACATTTGTGACGAAGTGACTTACAGTGCAATTAGGCACATCTATAATAATCCGCACATGAAAATTGAAAAAAGAAATACTGGAGCCCCTCCCCTAACCCTGCCCATAACCCTAACATCAATGGTGTGAAAGCAAATCAGACTAAAATGTACGAATGGGAGCGTAAACATCGTAAAATAGATTTGTTTTAGCTGTGAGATTGCGTTGAATTGCTTCTTGTTAGCAAATTTAAATCACATAAATCCTACAAAGCATGTTGTCTCTAAGAAACCTGCAAAAATGTGAGTCGTATAAAAAAAATTATGACTGAAAAAAAGGGGGAAAAATGAAGCCCCTCCCCTAACTCCACCCCTAAATCGTTGGTGGCCCCAAAACAAATTGTACTAAAACATGACTAAAACCAGTAAGGCACCTCATAAAATAGTTACAAATTCCTCTTAGATTGTGTTGAATATACGGATACAAAGACTGCACTGCAATAAAAACTGTCCTTTTATAGAATTTTCACATATTTTTTAAATGCAGTCGAAAAATATTGCATAAATAATCTGCATATTTACAAATTGGGTGAGAAAAACATGAAAAACATTTCATTTTATTTTACTATTTTTTAAGTTATTTGCTAGTGCCAAGCTATCGGAATATAACCGTTTTCTTATGGGATTCTTCACAGTCTGGCTTACAGTAAATGCACTGCAAGTCACTTTTTTGGATGACAATGTCTGCCAAATGTATAAATGGACACAGTGACAGAGAGCTGTTGTAAAAAGACTTTGGCAATATGTTGCAAGATTCACACATATCAATAAAATGATAACCACTAAATAAAAGCTTGAAAATGAAAGTGTTTTAAAGGGATAGTTCACCCACCCAAAAAATATCCTGTCATCATTTACTCACCCCGTATGACTTTCTTTCTTCTGCAGAACACAAATATGACATTTTGAAGAAAGCTGGTGACTGAACAGCGCTGGCACCCATTCACTTCTATGGTATGGACACAAATCCAATGAAAGTGAATGGGTGCTGTTGCTGTTCGGTTAACATCATTTTTCTTTTTTGATCTGCAGAAAAAAAGAAAGTCATAAAGGTTTGAAAAAACAAGAGGGTGTGTAAATGATGACAGAATTTAGTTTTATGGGTGAACTCTCACTTTAATCTTCTGTGAGGCAGGAGCCAGACATACACACACACACACACACACACAATGCCAAACCCAACCTGAGCTCAATCCGCACAGTAGGTTATAGACCAAACAGAGAAGCATAACAGATCTTCATAATCTCATGACAAAAGCTAAAAGGTGTCCCCCTGCCCAGCGAGCAGACTGGGTGCATGATACGTGCAGCCTCCCATGGCTCTCAAAGACAATCTGTAGAGAACGGCGGGGTTTCTACTCTCACGATGAAATCTCATCTCTGTCCACCCTCCTCTCTCTTTACCCAAAAGAAGCTTCAGATATCGCAGAACGGATCGCGGGGGACTCTTTTTGTCTTGGGGTGTGCAATCTGGCTTCCCTTTAAGAAGAAAGCTTATAAAACGCACTTGTGGATCCATTTGGGATTGTGAAAGGTGACTGCTGTTCATGTGATGTACGTCCTTTCTCCGGAGAAGAGAAAAGCTGAGAGTGCTTAAAGTGATAGTTCAACCAAAAATAAAAATTCTGTCATGATTTACTTACCCTCTTGTCAATTAAAACCTGTATGACTTTCGTTCTTCCGCATAACACAAAAGAAGATATTTTGAAGAAAGTTGGTCACCGAACAGCACTTACCCCCATTCACTTCTACTGTATGGACACAAAAACAATGCACATTCTTCTAAATATCTTCTTTTGTGTTATGCGGAGGAATGAAAGTCATACAGGTGTGAAATGACAAGAAGGTGCGTAAATGTTGACAGATTTTTATTTTGGGGTGAACTATCACTTTAAAACACCATCGAGTGTCTATCTAATAACTTTAAGACAAGTGAGATAAAAGCGTTTTAATTTGTGATCAACTGTTATATTCAGAAACCATCAAAACTCTGTGTGAGAGTTTTTTAAAATTGCTCTTGCAAATCATTCGCTGATTCCAAAAGAGCAACATTTGACATCTAATTACTTAAAGCTTTGTTTTTAACAAGATTTTAATATCCAGGGAAAAAAACTTTAATACAAGCTTTAATAAGAAAAACGTCTTTCACCGTCCCTCTATGGATCTCGTCGAGGAACTTTACTCTCACCCGCTAAAAAGACAAACCAGGGCCAGATGTTACTGGACCTACCAACATTTAGAGTGGTCAAAAGCGTCCGAGAAGCGAGGGAGGAGGGAAAGAATAAATTAATTCTCGCTCTTTTCTCCGTCTTTTCCTCTTTGATGGAATTAAGCTCACTCGCTTCTCAACGATCTGCCGTGTGAATGTCCATGCGTTTACTTTTTTCTCTCTTTCTTTCACTGCCAGCCTCTCTCTGTGTCCCGTCCTGATGGAGACCATGAGGCCACCCAGAGGAGATGAAGAACAGAAAGAGAGAGAGAGAGCAGGAGAGAGAGGTAATCCCTCCGTTGTGAGGGGTCCGGGCCCCTGTCCTTTACCCCCACATTATCCTCAACAGAAATCCTCTCCGCTCCCCCCCAGCTTCTCTGCTAGTGTGTCTGCATTTACATACAGCAACAATGTGTGTTTCACAGGACAGATTAGTTGTAAGGGGGAGGTGTTTTTGTGTGTATGTGTGTTTGTTGGGAATCGAGGTTCTTTACCTTTAAACGTTATAACATTTAGTTGTAATATTAACATAAAAAACTCTTGCAATGCTGTTGGACAAAATATCAATATATACCAATGTGTGATGAGATTGGAAGTCAACTTCACTGTTTGAATACCTCATAAATCCAAATAATGTTTTTTTAATTTGACGTCTTATAATACCCACAAGATTAGGCGAGTTTAAATTCTTACTAGAATGAAAACTATTGTGTTTGGGACGTCATATAAACTCTTAAAGGGATGGTTCACCCAAAATGAAAAATTCTGTCATCACCCCGTTATATGATTCTTTCTTCTGTAAGATATTTTGAGAAATGTCTCAGCGTTTTTGTTTCCACACAATGGAAATCAATGGGGGCCAATGTTCTGCAAAATATCTTCTTTTGGGTTGTGCAGAAAGTCATACAGGCTTGGGATGACATGAGGGAGAGTGATTGATGACAGAATTTTCATTTTTGGGTGAACTGTCTCTAAGATGTACAGTATACATGACGCCTATGGACTGTCCCCACAGAGATAATAAACCAGACATGTGTGTGTGTGTGTGTGTGTGTTTGTCCAGGAGGGCACTCATGGGTAATGTGACACTACACTGATTTGTTCCAACACTAATTGCAGAGGAGGGGTCTAAATCTTACACACACACACACACACACACCCGTCTGCGCACACAAACATACACCCTTAGCATTTAACTAATGAATTAATCTCACACTAAGGCATCTTACAATAATATCATTAACTTAAATTGACTCGAGTGTGTTGGGAATATCCAGAGACCCATCTGGGAATTCTGCTCCGTCTAATCTGACTAGTTGTACAATGAGATCTCATAAGTTTGTCCCATTTTATGACAATATGAATATAAATAATACAGCTAATTCTAAGCAAGGCTGCACATTGTTTCTGCAAACACACCAATTCGACAATCTCCCGAACCATTTTAAAGAGACATTTCACCCAAAAATAAAAAATCACTCACCCTCATGTCATCTCAAACCTGTATGACTTTCTTTCTTCTGCACAACCCAAAATAAGATATTTTGAAGAAAAATCTCATTCTTGAGTTGTTCCAAATCTGAATACATTTTGTTGTTTGTCTGAACACAGGGAAAGATATTTGGAAGAACAGTTCTTGGACCCCACTGACTACCAACGAAGGAATTAATACTTTGATATCTTTTTTGTTCTGTTGAACACAAAATAAGATATTTTGAAGAATGTAGGACAATAAACAGTTCTGTGACACTTTTTGACTTCACTATTGTTATTTTTCCTACTATGGTAGACAAAGATGTCCCAGAAATGTCAGGTCCTAACTTTCTTTCAAATATCTTTCTCTGTTGTCAACCAAACAAAAGAATATACACAGGTTTGGAACAACTAGAGCGAGTAATTCATGACAGAATTGTAATTTTTGGTAGAACGATCGCTTTAAAAAATTACACCCGAACCAATTCGTTTCATTTCAGGTCTTATTCATAAAACCTTTTCAGCAGACTTTTTCTCAGGCCTATCAGAACCATCACGTGTCATTCAGCAATCTCAATCTCGACCAACAATTCGGACATCCCGCGAAAACACAAAACAAACACAACAGGCACTAAAGAAAACAAGGGTGCTGAGGTTTGAGAAGCGGAGCTGGCCGTCTTTATCAGGCCGCAGGTAAGAGCGTCTGCTGCAGTTCACATATGAATGAGTCTCTAATTAGCGGCATATCTTACGTGGAGAGCTTTGTGGAGTTAATGACGCTCCATTTAGAAGAGGGCCTTTGGCTAAGATTTCAGATTCCTTCAGGATATCCTGAGTGTTTGTTTATCTGATACCAAAGCAATAAAGGCGTGAGACGGGGAACCGGAAACAACTCTTAAGCCTAACCATAGTTTAACATTGGTATTTAAGATAAAGCCATATTTGCCGCACATTTATACCCTTACTACATACTTTAATAACCCTGCTGAGAAAAAAACAGAACCCTGTCCAAAGCATGACAGAAATGTAATGGATTTAATGGATATAATGGGAATTATTTTGGTTTTAATTAAAACTACAATGATGTCTGCTGGTATGTGATGGACGGTATTGGTGGGGTGTTATCTGGCGGGTTAACTCTATTGAAATATTGCCCAAAGTACATAACAATATTTAATTTTGTAATGGGTTTTAATGCAAAATCTAATAGTTCATATTCATTAGAATTTCTGTGACGGTTGCTTTTGTTTTGTTTTATGCAGGGAAATGCTCCATGGTTGGGTCAGATGGACAAACTTAACTGATGGGCTGAATTCACCTAGAAATTGTCTCAATGATTTTCAAGTAAAAAAGAGATTTGTCCACTTTTTGCCATTTGTTTTAGTCTCAAAATGTATATTAATATTTAGATACTGTATATCGGTAAATATCTTGGTTAGTGGGTTCCAATGTAAAATAATTACTGGTATCGGTCAAAATGTACATGTCATTGCTTCCCGAAAGATATAAAGACAAAGATATTTTGAAGACAAAAAGAGGCGGGACTGAAATGCTTTGTACGACTGTGTACAGAACTTTTGAACAGGTTCATTTAACTGAGTTGTCTGAACAAAATGATACACTTTATTGAATCAGATGCTACAATGCTACATACGGGATATATGTATAAGAAAGTTCTCACAAATGCAGAAAATAGGGAGAGTTACATTTACTGAGTAACTTGCTAATTTATGGCATATTTAAATGTCAATCCAAAGTATTGTTTCTAAAGAATACCATGGTATTACCCTGATTCACTAACAGAAAATGGTCAAAAATGTGCTTAAGCTGTCATTCGGGGGTTACTCTTTCAAAAGGGTGCACCTTTGTGACAGCTTGGAATAAAATAAATTATGACAGAGGCTGGTCATTACAGTTCAGTCAAACGTACATGCAGACCATCAATGTAATGAAAGGTCTGACTCTACAGTCTCATACATCATAACTATTATACGATTCGAAAAGAAAGAGTCTGGAAGGTACTACGACATATGTGAAACCAATGGAGCCATGTGGGAGATTACACGGCAGTCATCGCACAAAAAAACTTTGACTGTTTACCATCGACCAATCGGAATCAAGCATTTCAGCATATTATTGGCTCAATTCATTTGACTGCGCAGTCAAAATCCTGGAGAGACGAACATAAGTGAGCATCCAGAGGGTCCGATGGCAAGCGTCTCTTCAGCTGTACACAGACTCTGCTGAGTAAGAACATACAATCTCCTAATGAATGCATGTTTGCCCCCCAGCCTTTCAGAAACACACCTCCCTCCCCCGTGCTCTGACCACCTGCCCCTTGCTTCTTTATCTCCAGATTTCCAGACAATGCCCAAGGGATCCCAATGCTTAATCCTCTCTCTCTCTCTCTCTCTCTCTCTCTACACCCCACCATCTTCCTCCACCCGGCCTCCCTCTCTTTTCATTTATTCTCCTTTAGAGTATTATTAAATGCAAGAGATGGAAAATATGATGATAATGATAAGGCGACAAATGCATTGAATAAAGAACACATAGTTGTACTACAAGTACATTGCAACTTGGCATGTGGTATGAAAAATTGTGATTCAGTCCAGTTTAAAATGAATCCGTCAAAAATACTTGCAAACCATGCTTTAACCATTTTGGTTTGAATCACTCCAACCTGTTTACCAACTCACATGTGAATCAGTCTGGGAAGCTCCTTAGAAGTACGAAAAACTTTTCTTTACTATTCCATAATAGTTTTCTATTTTTTTCTATTATTTCTACATTTTTCTAATAAATCAGACTTTTCTCTACATTCTAGACCTTTTCTATAAGCTAAAACCACAAAATCCCCCCTACACAAACACACAGCTATACTCAAATCTAGACCAAAAACTCATATTCCCCACAAGTATCCCTTTCCTATCGCGCTCCTCCTCGCCCTTCCGAGGATTTGGAGTCTGAGGACGCTTTTCCCTGACAAACTCTTGAAAGATTATAGCAGTTATCCCATTTGAGTTGTTTAAGAACGCCATTCTTGTGCGTGTAAGCCAAGGCATGGGCCAGGTCAAAGAGACCATAGCGCTGATTACAAGCCTGAAGTCCGGAGTAAAGCTTGGCAGAGTAACATTAATGAATGGTAAGCTTCTTTGGCCGCGTGTTCCCTAAAGAACGGCGCCGATAATATACTTAAGGCAGGATGCAAAGTTGTTTGTGTCAAAGCCAAGGCGGCGCTTTGGACACCCCGCTCACGTAGCGGGGCTTAGCACCAGACGGACTCACAATGTGAAATCATTTACATCACAGGCCGCACCGGGTTCCAAAAGATGTCAATAGCAAGTCGCGTAACAGCTGTTTGTGTCATTCGAAAAAAGCAAACATTGCCGTTGTTGTGTTCGACAATACATGTGAAACAAAATGTAAGTCTGAAAGATATGTAAAGAAAACGTTGTCTCAACTGAATCCAATATTATTTTTCCAGTGTTTTCAGTCACTTAAAATAGCCAATGGTGTAACTAAGCTTTACTACAGTTTGACCGAATAATGGCTGACCAAGTTTTCGTCGACCTTTAATGGGTAGCACAGAAGCGACGCATTCCACTTTTAGTAATAAAGTTGATGTAATGAAGTTCACGCAAAAATAGTTATTTATTATCAACCATCATGTAGTTCCAACCTGCATAGGACTCTTCCTTGTGTGAACCAGAAATAAAGATATTTTGAGAAAAAGCCAATGGAATCTGGTTGTTTGGTTACCAACGTTCTTCGAAATATCTAATTTTGTGTTCTGAAGAAGAAAGTCATACAAGTTTGAAACACGATACTGGGAAAATGATAAAAGAACTTTCATTTTTGGGTGAACTATCCCTTTAAATTCTGTTATATCTGTGAGCACTTTCAGTAACATGACTTTTGCTTTTCTACCAGGACCCATTTATCTCATTAATAAACAGCAGTGATTATCACCTGTGTATCAGTATATACATCATTCAGATGAGCAATTACTCGCTGTGAATGAAAGAGTCGTGTCCGGACATAAAAACCACACCTCTCATTCATTCGCTTGTAAATACATAGTAAATCGAGACAGGAAATACAATGATCTAGAGTCATTAATCACATTCAACTCAACACTTTTTCTTCATAAGTAATTACAGAAGACAAAGGATACCAAGCGCTATAAATTCATTTAAATATGAACCGAAAACATAAATCCCATGTCGGATCAACTTTATCTCTGTCAGTTGTTGTCTCAACTTGTTTTTGTGTTCATGTAAAACTATTGCATTGCATCTCAGATTAATTTTCATTCATCATTGCTGCTGTCCTTCTTAAAACCTTATTTATATTTTGCCATGAATCATATCAAATAGTATTATACCATTTAAAAAATACAGTGTTTCGTCTTGTTCGTATAGAAAGCAATATGGACTTCCAAGGTTTCGGAAGGACAGCAATGATATATGAAAATGGAAAAATTACAAATTAAGCTTTTGTTGTTGTTGCCCTGACACAAATTTACTGGCTGAAAGAGACATTTTGCTTTTTTCTAAACGAACAAATTCCAATTGGTAAAACAAATGAAAATTGGGTCGTTTAATGAGGTCATTGAAACCTAATACATTTTTTAGGTCGTTGAGAAAATTAAAATGTTATTATTTATCTTTTAGTATTTTCCTCATGATATCATAATAAAGTTGAATCTAATCTAATCTAATCTAATAACCAACCACTGTAGGTATAACTCACACTTGTCTAACTCATGTCCCTTATGTTACTGGCCAGCCCTGAAGAAGTGTCCTCTAATGAAAAAGCACTTCATCAGAGCTCTTGATGAGGTCATTAAAATGTGTCATTTCAAGCCAAGCTGTTAACAATGTCCAATCAACAATCAGGGTGTTCACACTTGATAACAAGACTTGTGGATTCACATCTGTGAAAGAAGACGATAAACACATGAGAACAGGGATGGACTAGTAAAGGGAAAGGAAAAAAAACATTTGTCTGCCGGCCAAAACAAATGAACAGAACTGAGAGGAGGCTCCATAAACTTCACAAAAAAAGATTCAACATTTTCTTTTTACGTACATTCTAAAATCTGTTTATATCTGCTTTTAAAGGTTTTGAAAATTAACATTTTTATTTGTATTTTTGCATTTGTTAACCAATAAATAAATAAAATGATAACAAATTAATTATTAATAAAACTTTTGTTGTTTCATCAGATCTTAACATTTTAACAGATCATCGCCGTCCTTCTGAAACATTGTATATCCAAATAAGCTGTTTTTCAGGAAATAAAAAAACACTGAACTTTTTCAATGATTGCATATCACGACTGTGTTGTCAAAGTAGACAAGGTATCTATAGTTTAGATGTTTTCAAAACCCAGCGAGAAACATGAAGGAGGGCTAATAATAATGTTTTATAGCAAATAAATAAAATTATGAAATAAGCAGATAAAAGGTTTTAGAGGGACAGCACCAATATTAAATATTAAAAGAGTACTGCTTTACTACAGAGTATACAGAAAAATAAAAATTCTAAAACTTTACAATATGGGTCCTGACATCAATTAATTAAATCTGTTAACAATGAACTAATAATGAACAATACTTCTACAGCATTAATTCAAAATACCCAATGCATTAACTAATGTTACCTAAAATCTTATTGTATATATAACATCTTAAATCACAAAAGAACAGGAACAAGAAAATTCAGGTAAATATACAATTCACCTCAATACACTTAACTCGACAAGGAATTTCTGTCTGCCTTAAATGTGTTGTTAATTCTCTTAGAGAGCCCCCCCCCTCCCCACTAACAGTCCCAACACAGATAACTAATTAGCTACATTACAGTCATTTCCATTTTAATGCATTGTTTGCTGCCATTGTTTAGAGGCACAATGGGAAGAATTGCAAATGGTAGCGAACTGGTGGGATTCAGCTAATGAAACTGGCCATACACTGCCCTAGCCTCAGGACAAAGACAGACAGAGGCCTGACTTAAAAATGGGACTATTGATAGTCATTTAATTGACAGATATGACTGTCAATGTCCATTTAATGAACTACATGAAGCTAACACTGCAGTGGTGTGGATGCTTTCCAAATGAAAGCGGTGGAATTAAGTTTGAGAAAGCGTATTTAGGCCCTTTTCTCTCTCATTTTTTCTACATTATATTGATAATTAAAATGTTCAATGTAACAATTTTCATTGAAATGATCCACTCCGTTTGCAGTACTGTCTACAAGAAATATCATTTTCAGTACATAGAAGTGACAGTAATACTGCTTAATAATTTTAGTTGTTAAGTGCTTACATCACAGGGAAATTTGTTCTGCCTTATGATTAAACTCTATATTATACATTTAACAATAGCACAATCAACTAAAAAAGAAAATGATCTGTGGTAAAAAATAGGTGAAAAAAATAATGTAATAATAATAAAAATCTACAGAGAATGACAATTGAAAATACAGGGATTTACAAAAAACTCACAGTAAAATGCATAGTAATATTGTCATAATGAGAATTCAAGGGGAAATTTTGCTTAGTTATTGTTTTGAAATGGGCATCCTAACAACCGTTTGGACAGATTCACCAATAAATACAAACAATTATTTTGTTTTCTATTTACATTTTTACTCTTTGAAGAAAGCTGTGGTTTTAAGTCGTAAGGTTTTAAGTGAGAAACAGAAGTCAGAAATCAGGTATGTGTGGAATGTTGGCTACAGCACTAATCTCTAATCCTTCTCTGAGTACCGGCACTGAAGGACCCTGGGTCAGTTACTCTGTCTGCATCTGTGTATGCACACGAGACGGTAAGAGAGAAAGAGGAGAAATTAACAAATTTAGATTTGGCTTTTTTCCTTTAACTTTTTAACAATTCTGTTGACCAATCAACTTCGAGTATAGAGGATACTGTATATGCTCAGGATTAAATTTGTGTTCAGAACATACCAAACTGTATAAATTGTCTACTTGCTACCTTTCTTAAAAGCTTGGACTTCATTTTTAATCATAACTTTATGTTTTGTATTGGGACTCCATATGCACATAAAGTTGACATGGATGGTTCCGGGCTGTTTAACAGAGTCCTTTAAAAGAAGAAATAATCACAGGATTTACCAAAGTTTGTCAGGTTAGTTGCATCAGATTACTGAATCACTGTACAGTTGTTTGCAAAAACAAAACGCTATTTAAATTTTTTGTTGTTATTGGCATTTTTACATCTTGGCCAGAATAAAAGTGAAAGTAAACCAGACGATAGGGTAACCGTGTCTACCACAGAGACGGCCATCAAGGGATTTTAGCCACAAAGACACTAACAAGACCCCTTTAGTTTCTTCATAAGTGTTGCAAGATTTGGCTTTGAGTTTTGACATGGCTTGTGGTCCCTCTAAAGACTTTGAGGATTACGAGGGCCACCCAAGAAGTCTGAGAGAGAGAGGAACACATGAATTAGTAATGCTGAACTATGATCAAAAACCTTCCAGAAAACCAAGATGTACAGAGGGACAGAATATGCCACCTAATGAGAGGTCAAAGGTCAATAGAAATATGTACCACATGACCTCAATTAATTTGTACTCTTTTTAAGTCTTGAACTCTCATCCGAAGACAAATGCTTTCAATTATCTGTAGTACAAATTAACCAGAAAATTGTATTTTATGATCATGCAGTTCACTCCCAATTTTATGACGAGCTCTTGCCCTCAAACACAACATTAGCTGACTGCTTCTGCCCCCTATTGGAAAAGACTATTAATGCACATTCCTCAATAGCGTTCCAAAAAAGTATTTGAACATTAGATAACACAACATGAAACCAATTCAAGCGAAATTCATTTTTCAGAATTTTTATCAAATTCATGTGTCCAAATACCATGTGGGGCAAATGTTTACGGTGAATATAGTACACACTTGATAATTTTCATAGTTGAGATCTTTATGGTTCAGTCAGTCCAAAAATAGGATTTTATACGTAGTAAATCAACAGTTGGGTGTGAAAATCCTCCTGTCTGTCTAGTGAAAGCTCACTCACAGACTCCAGCTCATCATATGAGTGTCTATGGTTCAGTGGGCTGAAGGCCTAAATTCCAACCAATCAAATTACACCCATAAATCCATTTCTGTTGTTGAGGCCATGTCACCCCTCAAAATCCAATACAACCACTTAACTCTCATTTCCATTTTACTCTCTCTCTCTCTATCGAGGAGATGACAATTGTATTTTTAAACCAAAACATAAACCAAAATAATACATTAAAAACAGTGCAAAAAATGATTTAAAGAGAAAATTAGTACATTGATGTATTATGGTCATAATTTGAGGTAGCAAAAATCATTGAGCTGCATTAACATAATTCATCTATGTAGGAATCATTTTTTATTCTGGAACCCTGCTGTTGTGCTGTATTGCCAAGATGGAAAAGAAAAACTAGACAGATGGATAACAAGTTAGGATATAAAGGGCAGAAGACCGTAAAACCAGACAGGGCCTGAAGACCTCAAAAACATAATTTAAAACCCAGTTCCAGTTTTTGCAGTGTGGTTTTATATATGGTTTTAACACATAATGCATTGAGGAAGGAGAACTTTCGAATGAAATTAAAGGAATTTCATCCATTTCTTTGAACTGTCCATAGCAGACACCAATTCACCTTCTATTTAGAGATCAATCACAATCTTACATGCAGATATTTTTATCGTAAGTATTGCTAACATACAACTTGGCTAGACACTTGCTTAAAGG
This sequence comes from Triplophysa tibetana, assembly GCA_008369825.1. Lineage (NCBI taxonomy): Eukaryota > Metazoa > Chordata > Actinopteri > Cypriniformes > Nemacheilidae > Triplophysa > Triplophysa tibetana. Next base: position 9,332,486 of record CM017896.1, on the reverse strand, counting down.
TATAAACATTTCATTTCAAAGTGAAAATTCGGTCATCATCACACTGCAAAACTTTGCTGCACCAGACTTGCCAGAAACTCACTGTATATTCAATTTACAATTTTGTTATTAACATAAACTTACCTAGTTCTGATATATTCTTTTTTTAACACAAGACTAAATATCATAGGTCACTTTTCTTGTTATGTAAATGTATTGTAAATTAATAGATTTTAAATCTTTTTTGTTGTGAAACAAAATAAAAATGCTTAGCAGGAATGTCATTTTTTGCAGTGTTGCTGTGCTAATCCAGTAATGACACCAGTCACTTCTTGATCATTTTGAATCTCAATAATCAAAGCAAAGTTTTACAGTGCATTTATTCTCTTTTGCCCAAAACCTGTGTCTGGCTCTTTCTTCTGTGGAAAATAAGATATCTTCAGGTTTGAACTTTCATGAGGGTGAGTAAATTATGTAAGAATTTTCTTTTTTGGATTAATTATTTCAATAGCAGTATGAATAATACAGTCGGATTACAAACCTACAGACAACTATTCTCTGATATTGTTAATCTTCCTTATTTGTTTTTACTGTATTATTATCCAATTATTGTGAAATTGCAAAAAGTGCCACAGGAATCCATTTATTATAGAATTGAAAGTTTACGGGGCAAAATTTGCGGACATATGGTCTATGCACATTTAGTCCGAAAATTTCGTTTACGTTTTTTTGAATTGTGAAAACGGCTCTCAAAATGCTTGCTACTGATGCGAAAAACGCAGCAAATCGAACCCAGTTGGAACTTTTTTATGACGGAGGAAATTATCGGAGGCAGTGTGAAAATTTGATTGACACAACGTGAGGTCGTATTCATTTTTTAACGTGTAGAAATTTCGGATGCAAATTTCGGACTCATGTGCATTGGCCTTAATAGCAAGAACAGACACTGGATTCAGAACAGGGTGTTTTGATGGGCGTGTCCTAATATGAGCAAGGTAACATAAGCATTTCTAGTTTTTTTTTAGTCATAAATCTCCCTGGCCCGGGCTCTGTTTCACATCGAGCAGTGCATGAAGGGTTCTAATTAAAAAGTGCTAACGGTTAAAGTTGAGAGCAGAGAAGGAATATAAGGAATATAAACCACTTTTGGACTGAAGGGGTGGAGCCTTGAGTTAATCCAAGGCCTTGGGCCTCTCGCTTGGACACACACACATCCTTGGCCTCAAGAAGTTTATTGATCCCAGGGCTGAGATATAGGGAGGTTTAGGTTTGACCGTCCCATCAAAGCCAGAGGGCCACACACACCTGTGTGTGTGTGTGTATGTGTGCGTGTGTGTGTGTGTGTGTGTATAGCTTCACTAAGCCAAGATTAAGCTAAAGTTACTCGTCTCTCTGCCCTCTTGCCATGTCATTCAAACCCTCGATAGCTGGATGGCCACACGGCACACACAAAGACCCTTTCTGGGCCATCCTCAACGCCATCAGCTCTCAAACATCAAACACTGGGGATTATGGGATTGCTAGAAGTCCCCGAGGGTAAACGAGAGACAAAATGGAGTTTGCCAAGGAACTCCCTCAGCCCCGGCGTCTTCTCTCGGGAGATTTGTTTCTCAGAGACAAATTTGTTTCCTTTTATTCCACCATTTTGCCTGACGTTCACCATACCGACGTGGCTGTACAGTAATCCCTGCGCTATGAGAGATTACACACGGCTTTTGTGAATGTGCCTAATACCTTACTGTGATGGAATCGACAAGGTCTTAAAGCACTTAACTCCCTAAGAAGGTTCATCCACACCTGACGCGTGAATACAATCCCGGGGTCGTGTGGTATTTGCTCTGCGAATCAACTATTCATGAAATCCTCAGTGTCATGTTCATGACTCTGTGGACTGTGGAGTACTGTGCGTGTTGATATTGTCAAGACCTGGTAATATAGAAATACTCTGTATAAGTGTGTCAAAAATGTAATTTCGGACCACAAATCCAGTTTTTGGTAGTAAGGGTATTTTTGTGGCAATATCAGTCAAAATTGTACATTATTCTTTTACACCAAAAATCATTAGGATATCAAGTAATGATCATGTTCCATGAAGATATTTTGTGAATTTCCTACCGTGAATATATATCAAAACTTTATTTTTGTAAGTGGATGCAGCAAAATTGCGAACGAAAATGGCCAGAAACAAATTTACAAACTTCACTCGCTTCGGCCCGCTCTTTTGAAATTACCCACTCCAGTTTGTCTGTAGCTATGTCAAGCAGAATTTATAATTTCAGGTTCATCTACTCTCCACAACGTCATAACAGCCGCGAGCTAGCAGCGAGCGTTTAAACAAACCTGTTTCTTCCTAGCAACCGCCTGCTTCAGCGCCTTTGATGGACAACTTTAAAGAGGATTTTCTGAAAATTATTTCTCACCCTCAGATTCCAGATATTCCAATAGTTGTATCTCTGCCAAATATTGTCCTATCCTTACAAACCATACCATCAATGGAAAGCTTATTTATTAAGCGTTCAGATGATGTTTAAATCTCAATATTGAAAAAATGACCTTATGACTGGTTTTGTTGTCCAGGGAAACAAATGAGAATTTTACTTAGACAGGTCATAAGTAAATAGAAATGTCCTAATTAATTCACCCTTCTGTCATTCCAAACCTCTATGAATCTCTTTTTTCAGCAGAAAAACACAAAGCAGCGAGATCCAAGGTCACCGATCCCAATAACTTTTAAATGTGACCCCTCACCCACTCCAAGCTTAAAACCTGAAGGCGAAAATATGTCAAAACTGAAGTGTTGTAACATCTGGCACTAAACATTGTTTCTGCGTGTAACGAATACACCATTGCATTTCATTTTCTGTACAAGAGAAGTGAATGGGGATGAGTGATGTCAAGCTGCAAACTGACAAAGAATCGTAAAGTGGTTCATATGACATCAGACTCGATGTGATGTGTCTAAAGGCGAAATATTTGACTTGAGACTACAACCGAGGGCAAGATTTTTAGTGTACAGCAACTGAAATTTGAGTCGAAGCTATTGTTTGATCTCAGAAGAAGTGGAATATAGTCATACAGATACCGAAATGGTGCTTTTTCAGTTGCTTTTATTTTCTATGGTGCTACACAATCCTATAAAGAACCATTTTTGGCTGAATGACTAAATAAAGAATATCAATCACCTGAAGAACATTTATATTTCACAAAAGATTCTTCATTATATTGGAAAAAGGTACAAAAAATGAAAAATGGTTCTTATAAGAACCTTTGAGGAAATGGTTATTCTATGACATCGCTGTGAGCAACCTTTCATGGTCTTTTTCCTTCTGGTGTGTTTTGCATTTTGCTTATCCTAATAAACATCATTTTGTTTTTCTAAAAGAGAAAGCGTTTCAGGGTTTGATGAATTAGGTTTGTACTGTGTGACATATTGAAACATGTGGTTGAAGGACTATGACTGTGTGTGTTTGTCCTTGAAATAATGAGGTGAAATTGCCTCCTGAGAAGATCAGGAGATGTGACATCTATTGTCCTTGATGTAAAAGTGGATACAAATGATGGAGCCTTTGAAAGGATACATATTGTTCAAATGGTTCAAACCTAATATATTTAAAAAAAAACATGCATACCATGAAGCTGAGCAACGTCATGGTCCATAAATTATGGTCTATACATTCTAAACAGCGAACAGCGTGTCATAATCTTAAGCATTTTCCCATATGACAGCCTACTACGACAAAAGAGCATATGCTGTAATTTCTGTCTCTCTCATCCAATGGTGGGGTGACCTTAGTTTGAATAAAGTCAAAGAGGATTAAGAAGAGGATGTGGGGTGGGGGTGTCTCCATGGCAACAGCAGGTCTTTCGGTCTGGGTAGGGAGGCTGTCGGGTGAGACTGAGAGGAAGGTTCAAAGAGTAACAGATGCTGTCTTTGTGGGACATGGGTGGTGGGTGGAGAGCTTCTCCACTTAGAGGCCAATGATCGTGTGTCTGTTCGAGGAAAGTGTAACGGATCTTCAGAGAGCAGTCGAGAACCGGGGGCCGGATTCACGAAAATGTTATTAAAACAAAATATAAGAACTTTCGTAAGATAAATTATAGGAAGTTCGTAAGAATGTTCGTAAGTGGAATTCTCAAAAATTTCTTAAAACTATCTCAAATATTTTCTTACAAAGATCTTATTTTTTTGTCGTAAGAATAAAATAATATGATTTAACTCGCTTGCTCATGTGGTATATGTTTATCTATACAATAAACTTAATGTGTTTAACAACAAGCACATCATATTCTTATGTAGCCTATATATATTAGCATGTGATGTGTTAAACGGCATTTACGATCGCATGTTAGCTAAAAGCCTACTTTAGCAAGCGTTTAAATTATACTTATAATATAAAAAGCTTTTTAAAAACTTTTTGTATGTTACTAGGACATAAGACTTGTGACCCTCTCCGTTTCGAGTCACATTGTCCCAGAATAATGTTAAAAGCACTATAATAATGAAAGCTAAAGTGAGCTAGACCTTATTATTATATCAGATAAATATTCATTAATGGGAAGTAAAGGTCAAAATTATGATTCTGGCTCAATACAATACACATCACATGTGAAACAACCAAATACCCGTATTCACATGTTACCTTTTGAAATTTAAGACAACCGCGAGGCTGTCTTAATTTTAAGATCATATTTTCGACAGCTTTTGATTCGAGAATTTGGATTCTTCTTAATTTTTTTCTTAGATCAATCTTGAAAAAAAAATGTAAGAACGGTCTTAAGAAGTTTTTTTTCGGGAATACACAACATTCCTAACTTTTTTCTTAAATTTGAATTTAAGAGAAAACATGGCAGTTAAGAATTATTTTCTTCTTAAGAATGTTTTGTGAGTCCGGCTCCGGTTCCCCAAGCATCATTTGGACAGCTCAAAATGGACCACAGAAAAAAAAGAGGTTGAAACATTTTTTTTTCATCTCAGTAATTTACTGCATTTATTTGAGTTAACTTTTTTTATTGATGCAACATTATGCTTTCATCTTACTAATACAAAAAGTGCTTATAATCAACATCAGTGGTTTCAAATTGAGTACCCAACCTATTTTTCATACTGCTTTTCCTATGTAATATCGTGAGGAATGAAACCTGGACAGGTGGCCAGTCCATCACATGTGAGACTTTCTTCACCTGTAATGCTAACATCTAGTGTGAAATTACATGACACTCAAAGACGCCTTCATAATGAGGGCAAACATAATGAGAACGCCCCCTAAACATATAGGCCTATTTAGGTTGAATTTGGAATGATTGGGACACTTTTTGACATTGAGATTAACCTGAAATCATAAATATATTTACAGTCAGTTATATTAAGTGTTGACTTTAAATGGATTGTGGTAAATTGGCGACCATGGTAAATTGGGGACAGGGCTAATCTGACAGTGACCCCTGCTGGTCAACCACGGACATTGATAATTTCTGCTTTTCCTTCACTATTAATTATATGATTATTAAAATTAAAAGGCGTGATCATCGAAACTTAATAAGAGTCAAATGTGTCCAAACGTTCGACTGGTAGTGTATGCATAATCACATTGAAATAACATTTCTGATAGCAAAAAAACAGCACAAAAGTTTGAAATGACAAGAAAGTGATTCAAATATGTATATATATATATTTTCAACAAACCTTGACTTTTCTCACAGTCTGACAAAGCGTAATGTCAGCCCCTTAGGACCTGAATTATGTAATGAATGGAATCTAACGATAGTGACTGACTGTCAGGATAATCAGCCAATCCATCTCTTCATTTTATCCTAGTGGGCGTGTCCTTAAAGACTACTTTACAGATAGCAATCTGTGCAATTTCATGGCGACATTAAATACGGTTACCTATATTTCGATTTACAACCCTTACTGACTCCCCTATATATTTTGGAAAGTACAACAATGTTGTCTATAAACTTACCAACTAGTTGATATGATGTCATGCTGTGCCACTCGGAGCGGTGTCTTTCGAAGGTTCATAATCCATTTACTGTCGCTTATTGTGTCGGTAAAAAACTGTCGTTTATTGGAGCTGGTTCCATCATCAACTTTGTGAGATATCCTTTATTCATCGCTACACGAAAATGCTCAAACAAAAACATAATAAACTTAAAAACTTTTCCGACGGATTCATTTTTGCGTTCGAGTATTATAACTTCCCAGTGTAATAAACGTCGCCATCTTTGATTTCATAGTACGGTCACACAAGTTACCATAGGTGTGCTCGACTTTATGCGGCGGCACAAGAACCGACAGCGGTTGACATCGAAAGTCGTTTTTTTGCGAAGCAAATAAAGGTCGAGACATTGATATATAGCGAAAATAAAATACTTTATAATAGTTCTTTGCAATTCGTGCACACAGTATTCGTCATGTATGTTGTTCAGGACGATTCGCGGTTGACATGTGACATGTACAGCTTTCCTGTGGCTCAGCATTTCGTTAATAACGCAAGGTTGTGGGTTCGATCCCAGGGGATTGCTAATACCTATGTAAAATGTATAGGATAAAGCAATGTAAGCCGCTTCGGATAAAAGCGTCTGCCAAATGCCTAAATGTAAATGTAAGTGTAAATACGGTTGTTTAAAACGGATTGTGTGGACAACTTGTACTAGCAAGGAGCTTAGTCTAATAGTAACTGCGTATTGCCTCTGGGTGGCAGTATAATAAAGTAGGGGAGAGCGGGGTAAGTTGTCACACGGGTAAGTTGTCACACTGTTTATAACTCCAACACTGGAGGCTCTATCTCAAAAACCAAATAGCCACTTTGTGTGACTTCTTTTTCTATAATCAATTTCCTGTTCACATGTGGTCAAGATCACTCTTAAATGATATTAATACAATTTTCTTATTTTTCTGCTTGAAAAGTAAAAAATTGGCACTTTAAATTTTATGCAATACAACTTTGTTAGATATGAATGACAAAAATGATTATTTTGCACAAAATAGAGGAGACATTAACGTGTCTTTTGATACTTTAGCTGACGTGCTATGTTGAGCTAACCTTAAGATTTTGCCAACATTAGCACACATGTCAGTTTGGGGCAAGTTGTCTCAATGACTTTGGGGCAAGTCGTCACATCTGACAACTTGTCCCAGTACAAATATATATAGACATTATAGACATTTCTTGATCATTGGGGCACCTGGCAGCAAAGTAGGGGCCCTGTTTAGTCCTTTTGGACAGCCACGAGTCTCATCTGTCCATTGATGGACTCAATTATGCAAAAGAAAATGGCATAATCATACAGTCATTCCCACCCCACTGCTCAGATCAGTTCCAACCATAAGACAGGTCTGTCTACGGCCCACTAAAGAGGCACATCAAAAGCGCTTGTGATTCCTGGATGAGGGACATCCCTGAGAAGACAATGTCAATTTATGTCATTCCTGTTATTGTGGTAATTGCCTATCCTCTGGCTGCAACCCCCTGAACATTCAGGTTTGCTTTAGGGTGGGTGGGGTTCAACCTTACAACAGAGATGTATTTCTGGAAACCGAGTTTGCATCATCCTACGTCACAGATCGCCCCATTCAGAACCCTGCCTTGTCAGGCCCCATAACCAACTCTGCTGTGCCTAGTATGCCCAGTTATGCTTCTGCTTCCACCAGCTCTCCCTTACTCAGCAATGCCATTGCTGACAGCAGGCTACCAATTCCACAGGACATCCGGCCATATCCGAATGGATCTATGTGCAAGACAGAGAACGCTTGAGTTTGAAGTTCAAAGTAATGTGTTTTGATTGAAATGTGTAGAGTTTGGCTTGAAATAATTGTTTTTTCGAATTCTCTAGGCATGATTGTTTATATTTCCAGTTCTGGTTTGAATATAAAAATGAAAATCAATATTCACAATTAAGTAGTTGTGTTCTTACTTTTAGATAATCTAGTGTGACAACTTACCTGCCGATGGGGTAAATTGTCACAAGTGCACATCCTCTATTCAACAGTCTACAACTCCGTTATGAGATAAGATATGAAAATGTAATGAATACAAATTATGTGCCCAAGACGTCCTTCTTTCATTTGGTATAACATTCATACCGTAGTGATGTATGGTGCTCAGTAAATGTTACACAGTGTGAAAAGTGTGACAACGTACCCCGCTCTCCCCTACTTTATCAGCAGTTAGATGTCTTGGTTGCTCTAGAAATAATTTTAACACTCCAGTACCGAGACCGAACCGAGTCTGTCATCACTGAAAAAGATCCTGGATTTAAAAACCCGACATGATCTGCATGAAACCTATCTGCGGAATGTATTAAAAATGAAAGAAGAGTTCATTTTAGATTCAGCCTTAGGTGAATATACCCTTTTGCATTGTTACGATCCTTAGCAAGGTTTTGTTAAATATAGGTTTAAACTAGGTTTGCTTTTTACATTTCCTGAGTGTCTTATGCCCCTAGAGCTTTTTATATGGAATGACAAATAGCATCATCTATTCTACCCAATGAGTGACGTAAAGCGGGTCGACCGTTCTATTAATTATTTATCGGCTTACAACACAATGTATAGGCAGCCAGGATACATATGTCAGTCTGTGAGTATTTATTTACTTAAGCGATTAAGTTTACAAGGAACGAGAGCTCCATCTAGCTGTGATGGAGAGACGCGCGTGCTTCCTGCTGCCAACATCCACTCCACTGTACGATTAAACTTGATTCGGATGCGCTTTGAAGGCGTGGTTTTATCTCACTGACACGCGACTCTCATTCTTTCATTGATAACCCGTCGAGTGGACTATCTAGTCTGCGAGCAGCGTGTCAATAGCGCATTAATCAAAGGGAATAAGATGATATGAGACAGACGCGCACGTACCAGGTAAGATTTTTCTACGAGTGCATTATCAACTGCAGGTGCTGCAGGAATACGGGGGGTGATGAAATTGCCAACAAGGTCAAGTTATTGCATTTCATAGCTGACGAGTCATAGATTTCTGTGTGTATGTGGGGTTCGGCTGTTTTATTGTAAACAAATGTAATATTTTTTATGGTTAGCATTATGTGAATGCATTTGTTTTTCTTATTATTTGTCATAGTCTTCTAGAGCCTAGACATGATCATTACAGATCGTTTAGAACCAAAACAAACATGTTTTTACATGCATTTTATTGCATGATACTACTTTGACTTTATCGAGCTTTTTTGTCCGATTGTGTGTGTGTGTGTAAGTGAACCGGATCATAACCCAATTTAAATACCACTATGTCTCTTTCTAAATGTATGCATGCATTGCAAGTTAACGTCTTATTTAAAGCCACACTCAATATGCATGAATTGATTATTAAAAGAATGATTTAGGGTCATTTGTGTAGAGTCCTTGAGATAAAGATGCATGGGTTGCATCCGTGTGGCTTGTACAGTATCCTATATATTTACGTGTGATATGAAACTGTCGCTAGAACTTATATCGCACAGTGCGTTCCCCACCCCTTTACCCAACCAGATGCGACCTCGTATTAAAGAGAGGTCGTGATTTCAGACTTCACGTAATTGACTTTCACGGTTTTGGCAGGCGGCTAAAGTGAATATTTCCGCAGCGGCCACTGCACCAAGCTGGCTTTTTCATCTATCACCGATGCACATTATTGGGTGAGCTCGTGTTTTTGCAATAGTAACAAGTGCAACTTGCTGCATAAACCTCTTAAATGCGTCGTTTTATTGATGCACGTGCATGTTTTGTACTTCCACACACATAGAACCTGTAATGTGGACCGTACACCTTCATGCAGATGAAAGTGACATTGCTGGGTGTGCTAGGAAGCATATTTTTAATCTTTGCCTATATTATGACAAAATAAATTATTGACAGTGTTCAGGCTGTTTTCATATATATAGGTAGTATGGTAAAAAAATATCAATCATTTAATTTTATTGCGTTGTTATTGTAGTGACAGGTCAGGAATATTGTTTTCTGAGCGCATTCTGCATGCAATGCCTTACATTCACTTTTTTAACTATGAAAAGAAAACGCCTACATGTAGTGCCCTTGCAACTCATTAGCTTGTGAATAGAATGATATGTGAAGCATCACATGCCAAATAATTTTTTTGGGTAGTTTCAGTCTCAGTGTTTTCATCATAACAAATTTTTTTTGCTCACATAAGTTCAGTTCTTTAAAAAGAGCATTGTATACGGGTCAGTGGCACTACTTGCTATGGCTGAAAACGTCCCATATACAGTAGTTGTGGTCTTATTTATGTATTATAATGTATAATTATAATGTGTTATAATGTATATAATCTATGTTATAATGTTTTTGTTTGCAAAATGTCATTTATATCTGTTAATATAATTTCCTAATTTAATAATTAGTATTTTTGCCATAATAGTATCCGTTTATAGACTTGAGTTTGTTTAGTGTACTTGTATAGTTTACTCTATATCTGTGACAGGCACAGGATTATTTTTTTAATCATTTAATGTAGGCCTAGTGTTTGTTTTGATACAGTAGTTAGAATTAGGTAAACCCATGAACACAGTTTATAATAATGGCATATGTGTTGTTTATATTTGATTCATTTTATTCGAAATATTGCTCTACCATCAACTTTCCATTGAGCTGTATTGTACAGACTCTCCCAGTTATAAATAACATTTATTCAGCATGACTGAACCCATTCGTATTTACACCTTTGTTATATTTTGTTCCAGCTTGCTTTTGCACCTACCTAAATGTGAAATAACTGGTTTGCAAACACAAGAATACATGGGTCATTAAAATGAACATTGATTTATTGTGGAAATATACAGTTTTTATTTAACGTATTTTCATCTGTCTTTTCTAGGGAACCTTTGGAGGTGCCACCGTTGGAATTTCAATAAATTTTTTTGATCACATAAAACAGAATTGATCATGGAAAAGGTACCAAATGCCAAAAGGATTGTGACTGTCCAAATGATGCCACAAACAGCCAGTATAGATGCACTGGGCAATAAAGAGTTAAATGCTAACTGGGACATCGAGCCAAAGTTAAGCATCAAACAGGATTGCTCCTCTGGCCAGAAACCGAAATCAGATCAGGATAATATGAACCTTAAGTCCTCCGTCAAAGACTCCACATCCCACATCACAGTTTTGGGAGAAAAAAACACTTCATCCCATGGCGGTGAAGATCACAGGCAACCTCAAAGTAGTCTCCCAGACATGAAGACATCTGAGATGTGTGCCAGGAGCAACAAAGATAAAAACAAAGATTGTGATGCTCTGTCCAATTCTGTCCTTTGTGCTAAAAACCTGACCCCTGACCCATCTACTGTTGCGTGTAAAGTCGACAGGGAGAAAAATGGCAACAGCAAAACCAAGGCACTTGAAGAAGAGTCAAAAGTACTAAGCAGAGCCTCAGTGGTTGGAGAATCTAATGCAGTTAAAGAGACAGTGCACAATGAAAAACCAAGCCAGGCTAGTCAACAAAACTCCTCTAAATCTGATACATCCCTCCAAAAGAATTTATCTCCCAACACTGACGTCACAAACAAAAACACATTGGTTGTATCTGAATCGAAAGAATCGAGTTTGACCACCAGCGTAAGCCATGCATCCATCATCTGCGGTACCCAGTCCAAGCAGCTCCACATGGTAACAAACATCAATTCTCTAAAAACCAAACACCAATCTGGAGCCACAAACACAACAAATTACCAAACATCTCATCCTGAACAAAACGATAAGGAACCTCCACAAGAGCTCCAGCATGTGGCTGTAAAACAGGACAGCAGTAGCATCGAGTGCATGGCGAAGGATCTAAAACCAACAAAAATCTCTCGAGAGGCTTCCTCGAGGCAGCCATCGGCGTCTCCAAGTAACAATGCAGCTGATACCTCAAGTCATCAAATGAAAATGATGAATGAAGAAGTCCAAAGGCAGGGAGCCGTTCCTGAAGACCAAAAGCAGGTCCACTGCAAACTCTACCGTGAAGCCTCCACCATGACATCAACCGTTGAGTTTGGCAACCAAGCCAATACACAATGCCAAGACGTGGAAGTCCAAGCAGTGGTTGCGGTTTGCAGTCAATCTACAGCTACTAGTCCTAGTCTTCTATCTCTGCAACCCCATCATACACAAATTAGTCTACTTCCTGAGGAGGCTGAAAGCCTAGCGGTTGTTATTGAGGTGGACGCCACAGACAGTTCCTCACGTGTCATTTCAGAGATCTGTTCGACCACACCATCTGTCGTGTCATCCACTAATGAGAAGTCTCCACGATCGGGGACAGTGATGGTGCACGTAGGTGCCGACCTTCAACCGGAGTCAAAGCTCGGGGCCAAGCCTAATGAGCCTGGGGATTCTCAACACAAAGCCCAAAGAGGATTTTCGCCTCTTCAACCTGTTTATCAAATTAATATAGAGACATGCAACCAAAACAAATCTAAGGAAACTAGTGAAGTCACACCTGCTGTCTCAGCATCAGGTCCTCATACAGTATCCATCACGCAAGATCCCATCACAACATCTGCTCAGGTCAAGCCTCCTGCATCTAAATTAACTTTCTCACAATCTGATTTGTCTTATCAAACCAATGTAAAGTTGACAAAACCACCATCAAATATTACAATGCACACTCCTCCAACGTCAAGCTCCACGCCGCAAGGCAAGAAGGCAGGAGCTTCAAAGCCAGAACCTGCAAAAGTGAAAGAAGAGGACAAGGGAGCCAAGCAGAAGAAGGATAGCGTACATGACGTCGTGTGGGACGAGCAAGGTATGACATGGGAGGTTTATGGAGCGTCGGTTGATCCAGAGTCGCTTGGCTTCGCCATTCAAAGTCATCTGCAGTGCAAAATCAAGGAGCACGAAAAGTTGATCATAGCCAAGACGTCTCTCCGAAAATCCTCATCTTCATCTCCTGGCAAGAAGAAAAAGAGGAGGCAGGTCAACGTCAACTTCAGGACCATGTTCCAAAACATCAGGCGACCCAACTGTTGTACGCGACCGTCGGTGCAAGAGTGAAAGACTTGAGGTTTGTTGATAGGTCAGTGTGATGAAATCTTCTGAGACTGCTCAAGTGCAAAGCAGGCTGGGAAGATTTGGTTAAATGTATAGACACATGGTGATTTGATTGTTATGTGGAAAACAGTAACCTTCAAGAAAATATTTTCAGAGAAATACTCAATTATTTATGGCGGTAGTAAAGCTGTAGCAATGTTTAAAGTGAAATGGCAATAATTATAATTAATAGAATAATAGTAATGATTATGTGTAGTAATATGCATGTATATTAGTTCAGAACATATTGTGGGATCCAAGATTATGCACTGTATTGATCAGCAAATGTATGCATATAACTTTAAGTTGAATATATTTTTTAATTCTCAAAGTCTTAGTTTGTTTTGTATACCATATTTTTAATTTGCCAATCCTGAACATGGTAAAAAAGTATCCATTTTATTTTTTAGAAAAGATCAAAGTTTATGCTTGTCATTCTTGTAAAAAAAGAGCCGGTCCGAGGATTTGTCTTTGATGGTAATATATTATATGATTTTATATTAAAACTACAAAATGTTTGAGTCATGAATGATGTACTCCCATCATTTTTAATGCTTTGTGTGTCCATAAATTTTGTTCATCTTTTACAGTAAGTTTTCTGTCACCAACATTCTGGTAATAATATCACTCACATTTAAACAAAATAAACCTAATGCATTGACAACCCTTTCTAAAGGAATGTGCAGAAATGTGAGAACTTACATCTGTGTCATTTGCGGATTTAGGTAATGAAAGATAGAGCTTCAAACTAAATAATTTAAGCTTAATAATAATATTCATCTGGAGGTCCTATAACCCAAATAACCCAGTTAAATATTAAGAAATACACTTTTTAAAGTGTCTTATGTATTATTTATATAATAATTAAGGCCAATACATCTCCTCTGGATGTGATTAGTTTTTGACATTTTCTACAGTGAATTGCCAAACTTACCGCCACCTTCCTAGTGTGTTGCTATGGAGTTGTTAAGGTGCTCTGGGTGGTTGTCTGTGCATTCCTGTATGATTGTTATGGTGTGGTTAGGTGGTTTGTTACAGACTTCGGGATGTTTTCATGCGTTCTATCACCTGTCAGGTGAAAATCGTGGTACATTTTTAATACCTTACTTTTTAGAAACATTTTACAATAACCCAAAGCAGTAGTACTTAAAAATGTTCCTTGAAATGTAAAATGTAATGGCTAAATTGGAAATAGTTTTTGTGGTCGTGAGCCAAAGCAGTGTTCAGTTATGTAACAAGAGTGCGAGAAGTAATTTTTTATTATTTGTTGTCTATTGAATGACTGTTGATTTTTAGATCTTTATTTTACGTCTGTAAAAAAACGATTTATTTGCTTGGGTCATATGCTTTCCTCAGGGGGTAGAGCAGGGTATTAGCAATGCCAAGGCCATGGGTTTGATCCCAGTAATTGCACATACTCAGAAACCAAAAATGTAACGTACAATGCAAGCTAAGTCGCTTTGTATAAAAGTGTCTGCCAAATGCGTAAATGTCATATGTCAACGTGGTTCAAGGACAAAGCCTATGTAACAGTAGTCACTGGGGGGAACTCTGCAGTTATCTGTACTCTGCATTTACAGTTCATTACAGTATATCTCACAGTCTATTCTCCATGCTGCATCGCTGTTCAAAGCTCTCTTAGAAGGAGATTCCATCAGAGCGTCTCTCCTGTTGTCCGATCAGTTTTGCATCACCTCCTGTCCCCGTTGCAGCTTCCTTTTGTTTACCTGCTGCATTAAGTAACTGGAGAGCTCCAGCACTTCCGCTCATGCCGGCGCTCCCTGTGGAATATTTGCCCTAAATATGTTTGTGCAATAGAAAAAGCTCCATTGTCTCTCTGTGTCCATCCAATACACCTGCCTCTATTATTGTCTCTATGTATATACATGTTTCTATGGCATGCATGTTTGTGTGAATTTGTACTGTTAATACTGCATGCAGTATGAAGTTCCCGTGAATGTCCCTTGTGAAACACACACACAGAAAAAACCTGCATGCTTCTTTTTAAGTCTTTCTCTCTGATGTATCTAGCATTATTTGGTGTTAAAAAGTAAGGCGTTGAAAATTATTTTTGGATCTGTATGTTATACCATATGATCCTGTAAATGGTACTCAAAGTCATTTCTAATTCTTAAACTATGACAGATTAACGATATCATTAAATATTGAAAGTTACAGTAGTTATAGGGATAGTTGACCCCAAAATGGACTTTTGCTGATCATTTTCCCACTTTCACATCATTCCAAACCTGTTGGCTTTCTTGTCCAGATCACAAAAGAAGGTATTTTAAAGAATGTCGGTAACCAAAAACACTGGCCCCCACGGATTTTTATTGTATGGACCAAAACATTTCTCTATTTTGTGTTCAACAGAAAGGAGGAGTCATATACAGGCTTTGAACCACGCGGGTAAATTTTTGTGCACACTTTAAATATCTTTCAATGGGGTTTCGGTTGAACTGTGAGCTAAATAGTCTGAAAAATGTGATATCTGCAGCTTGACAAAGCGTCATCTGTGCGCACCTGATCTCGCGCTGAGAACGCGGCTTGCCCTTCACTCTCTTCATCTTAATTAAATACTCACAATATGGTGCTCACAGCTTCAGCTAACAGCCGCACAATCCAAATCAGGTGTCAGTAATTCAGCCGCATGTAGCTCTGTGAGAACTGTTGAGATAATATGTCTTGGATGGAAAAATATCTATTTATTTACATGTTTATTACAAGATCATATTGTTGACTTGTCAGAAAGCTAACACCAAATCTCAATACTGTTTATTTGTACTAAGGCACAATTTTTTTCAGTTATATTTATTTATATTTTTTTCCTTTTACTATTTCATTTTTACATTACATTTACATTACATTTCAGGCATTTGGCAGATGCTTTTATCCAAAGCGACTTACATTGCCTTTATCCTATATATTTTACATTGCATTTGCAATCCCCTGGGATCGAACCCACAACCTTGCGTTGTTAACACAATGCTCTTACCACTGAGCCACAGGAAAGCTCTGCAATGGAATGCAGTGGAATGGCCAAGATTCACTGATGGACTCTATTGAGGGCATATTTTTATACATAAGTGCAAAGAACACAACAATATATAGTACATTATATGCATGAAACACTATATTTTTATATGACAGTATTTTGTATTTTTCGCTTGTGAATTGCATTTACTGTAAAAAACAAGAAGTTTTAAAGAAATGTTAAAGGGGTCATATGAAGATTATCGTTTGTTTTAGATATAATGCAATGTTTTTACATGATTTAAAGCTAAAAAAACCCTGTATTTTCCACATACCGTGCATGTTTGTATCTCCTCCTTGCCCCACTCTCTGAAACGCGCAGTGTTATTACAAAGCTCATCGCTCTGTGCTATGATTTGCTAGTTAACCAGTGAGTAGTGATTGGTCGAATACTGCAAGATTGTGATGGAAATGTATCACCTCTTAGCATATTTGGAACATCAGGTTCCAAGGCATTTGTACTGAAAGGTACGCCCACCCTACTTGCATATATATTTAGGCGGTCATAGTCAAATCAAACTACAAACTGACGTAGATTTGTGGGGGTGTGGTTACACGGGGCGTTTCAGGCAGGTCTGGGTGAGCATTCGCTTTTCGATAGAATGCATCCTTTTTTCCGACACGTTAAATTTTGCTATTTTTCGTGTCTTATACATGCATGGGCAACTTATAACACACCAAAGACACTGAAAAAAAACCATATGACCCCTTAAATAGATGTTCCACGTAAAATGGAGGAAACGGAAATTTTACAGAAAGTCACTGTTTTATACAGATTTTTCATGTCATTTAAAAAATAACTGAGAACGATTGCAAATTTACAAGAAAACTGGGAAACATGATATTTTACAGAAAGAACTGTTATTATATGGATTGTTCTTGGCAGCCTAGATTTTTTACAGAAGTGTTCTATATACAAGTGTAGGGTGGCAGAGTTTGTAACCATTTAGCTCTTAAGACAAAACTATGTCATAGTGATGTCAACAACGTACTGGCGCTAAACGTTTTACGATGTTATGTGTAATATTAACGCAATATCAATAATCACCATTATAAATATAACACTTGTTGTCAATCCCAGTATCGCAAAACCTACTTAAATACTAAATCCAGTTGGGCCAATGATGACTGTTGGTGGTTGTTGAATTGCATCATTTCTCATTCGAAGTTGAATTTTGTCCAAATGAATAATTCTCATATTCTCATGTAATAGTGAAGGACATTACTGTCATGTAGCGTTAGGTTTGAGTTGAGATTGCATATGCTTTTGACTGATATTACATGCTTAACTACAAAGGTGACTTTGTAATCCTATTGATAGTCTAGAGTTCTAGACAACTGTGGGAGCAAATCGTCCACTCATTATCTTTATATGCGATAAAATGCTGTTTGGTGCAGAACTGAGGTCTCTTAGGACCTCAGATAAGAATAATCTAAAAAGTGAAAAATACAAGCAAATTCAAGGGAGGTCTTAACAAACACCATTTATGTTTAGTGCCTCAGCAAATGCCCTTTTGAATTCTCTGCTTAAATACAATAATTACAGTCATGCTGGCCTTCAAGGTATTGATTTTTAGATTAAAAAGATATTTGACAATTATTTGGTCAATTGTTTAATCAGACTCATATGGCGGATAATTGTAGTACTGTATAGTAAAGTGCAGCTTCACAAAGGTCAATGTAAAGAAATCAGACCATCGGCAGGAGAAATTTTCTCAGCTGGCTTCGGTCGAATGCCTAAATCACAGTTTCTCCCTGTGGAACCTTGAGGAACATCAGCACAAATGGGCTCGAAAAAAGGGACGACCACGGTGGAAAAGATTCTAATCTTTTTATTTGTGCTGCTTATGACTGCAGTCTGCATTGGAGTAGTTGTGGTCCATGTCATCGAGACGAACAACTCTACAAATACAGGAGGTGGGTCACTGTAAATCCACAAATTTTGGCGCACTTGTCTTATTTTATCTCTGACGTCCAGAGCCAAGTACAACAGCAGATAATTAATTTCAAGCATCTCGGCAGTAATGAAATCTTGTGGCTGTATTTATGATTAATAGGGTTAAAAATCAATTAATGGCACAGTCAGAAATAATGAACTGTAGTTAGCGAGTAATGAATCTCTGCTGCTAAAGATTCATGATAACAAATATTTACTAGTACTCAATGTTGGTATATGTTATTCTGGAAGAGGTTATTACCATTACTTATGAAACTTTAAATGGCTATTAAATTTAAGATTTCTGTGAAAACTACTTTTGGACTTTGGCAAGCAATGTTGGCAAATCTTTGTCGTACAATCTAATCATCTTCAAAACATTAGAATGCTGGATATGCTTGTAAATTAGAAAAGTGTAATGCATAATACACTTAAAATTATTCTGTGCACTCTCAAGAGCTTGAGTAACCACTTTTTTATTTCCAAGGAGACTGTTTTCACTCTAGGGCACAATAATGCAGAAGTTTCACCTTCAAATTGCACTTAACGTTTTACTGAATGTTAAAAAATGTGTTTATTTAATTTAAAATGTTGTACATAACCAAATGGCAAAGATTATTTTTGCTTCTGGAATGATTTAT
Source organism: Triplophysa tibetana (assembly GCA_008369825.1). Taxonomy (NCBI): domain Eukaryota; kingdom Metazoa; phylum Chordata; class Actinopteri; order Cypriniformes; family Nemacheilidae; genus Triplophysa; species Triplophysa tibetana. The sequence continues at coordinate 9,313,873 of CM017896.1, read as the reverse complement.
TCACTATAACATTACATACTATTAGTATTTTTTGTCCTTTTTGTTCTGGAATTGCCAGATAATGTTGCACTGACTTCCATGAAAAATCATCTCCTGCTGTGTGCAGCTTTGATCAATCTGTTTACACATTCTTTGTCAAATTCTTTCCCGTCTCAGCACGCAGATGATGTGATCGATAAGGGATGTGGGAGTTTGCAGGAGCTCACTGTGGCGTCAGGGGAATTCTACAGCGGGAATTACACCAGCAGCTATGACAGCGATATGAGCTGTAGTTGGCGAATCATGGTTGAAACCGATAAGGTACAGGGTGATGCTTACTTACCTCAGCTCATTATCTGCTTGTTAGGAGACTGCAAGGCCGTAGTTTGAATGATATACACACACAAGTCAGAGGTTTTAATGTATGGAAAATACACCAGCAACTTGTAACTGGTTTAGACCATCAGTGGGTTCCAAACTGGGGTAGACAAATGTTTTAAAATAAAGACTAAATGAAGAGTTTGGTTCCAAAATGAGGTAACTCCGCTATATATTATTTTTCCAAAATCGTGTTTTTTATTATGTTATCATGTATTTATTGTGTTAGTTGGTTGTATTTTTTGTTATTATGGCTTAATCAAAACAAACCAACTGTAGTTTGATAGTATGGGGTTTCCTTACTAAAGGTTTTAAGGTGATTCCTGTGGTTAAAAGACTTCTCTGTGGAAGACTCTGGATTATGTTATGCAGATTTTGACACTCTCAGGCATGAACTGGGAATCATCTGTGAGTGCCTGGCGTGATCGGCGGCCATCTTGTGGAAAACCTTTTTACTTCAGTTCATTACTGTGAGCACAGAACTGATCCGCTTCCATCTATTCAAGAGTCATGAGTAAATTAACATCTGACAGAATAACTTAATGTTACAGGCCTTGCTTACTTGCTTATGTTGAAAATAACGTCCAGCCAAAGCTACAATTTGAAAGAAAATGACAAATCCACAGCTGTATATTTTTTTATATCTTAAAAGAAAGTTGGTGACCAAACAACACCAACACCCATTGTATGGACACAATACCATTGAGACAATTCTCAGAATATATCTTCTTTTGTGTTCCACGCCAGAAGAATCACATACAGGTTTTCGATCACATGTGGGTGAACAAACACTGAGAGGATTTTTATATTTGGGTTTCATATACTTACAGTAAAATTCTTCGGTCTGAAAATGAGCGACGCCTGGTTGTTCCATCACAGCAAGGCACCAAATCACTTGCATAAACATTAACGTATTAGGTTACCCTGTGGTGGAATAAACTGCCAGCCTCATCCCGAACTGCAGCATCCTTCACAACTTTCAAAAAACAGCTCAAAACATACCTGTTCCACATTTATTTGACTAACCAATAACTGTCTATGTTTTTTTTATATGCTCTACTTGTAAGTCCCTTTGGATAAAAGCATCTACCAAATGAATAAATGTAAATGTAAATGATTTTACAAGTTAAATAAATATATTTGTATTCTTTTGAATTATGGTCATTCTAAACTGTGGTATAATAGATATACATTTTAAGAAACTTAACATTTACAACAGTGTTAGTCCTGCAGGGAAGTATTGCGGCTACTCCACACCTAAACCCATAGGAAACAGCCTTTCTATGTTTTTTGACACGATGGACATGGCGCAAAAGGATTCAAACCTCTGTACTGCACCACATCCTCTGAACAGCAGGTAATTATTAAATAATTAACGAACATTTCAAGTGTAACAATATCATCGCCTGCAGAGCTTTATCTATGAGCATTTAACGTGTGTTATTCTGCTCAGGACAGACAGTGGAAGGCTGTTGTATGTGTCTCAGTGTTGTTGACCTAGAAAGAGAATCAGAGTGTGTGTGTGTGTGCGTCTGGGGTGTAATGGGGAGGGGGCTGTCAGAGTATCATTTCGAGTCTCTATGCATCTGACACACGCTCTCTCTCTTTGTATCTTTTTATAGAAATAGTTGGGGCTGATGTTGTTCTTCAAGGTGACCGTGGGGAGCTGTTGACCCGTGGCTTTCCAACGCAGAACTATGAGAATGGAGAGCTCTAGCAGGTGCTTCAGAGGATCAATTTGACCTCCGCACCCTCTCTTTAATTATCACAATCTGCCCATTTCCAGTTTGGGCTCTCTAGGGTCTAGGTGGTTGTTGTCCCTTTTCCATCCACATGTTTATTTCTTTTTACAATGTGTTATATATATACAGCTTTACACAATGAAGCGCTATATAAATGCCTCATTCACATACATATATAATATTCCATAGTCGCAGATAAACCCAGCTTCACAACTAGGGATAACATGGAGACATTTGTGTCTTGCATGAGTGGGATTTCCTGTTTGTTTATGTGTTGGTGTTTAAAACACTTGCATATTTGATTATACTTAATATGGTTAGAGATTTGAACAAACACCAGCAGTTCGAAAATAGGCAGTGCAGCTGCATCATTTGTTCTGTGGAAATGAATGACAAATTAAGTGGCCTGCGTTCAGATTAATTGCAACCTGCTGGCCAACTAGCAATGCCCTAGCAACCACACAGAACGTTCTAGCAACCACCATGAATATCCTAGCAACCACCAAGAACTTCAAAGAAACCACCTGATAATTCTATAGGAACCATTCAGAACACCAAACTACTGACCTAGCAACCACTTACCAATGTGTCACGGTACATGTGGAGAGAACCCAACTGCAGTCAGCTTTTTGTTCCCACAAATACTTTTATTGAAACGATAACAGAAACACCCTACAATGAAGAAAACGAACTTAGGTGGAATAAACTCTACTCAAAGACTTCCTACAAGGGGGCAATCAAAAAGGGAAAGGATCCTTAAACTACAAAAAAAAGACACGACTTGTTACACATTAAACATCCAGACAAGGGGAAGGGTAATCCACAAGGCAGGGTAGCAGCAAGAGCAAGAGCAATAGCAACAGCAACAGCAAGTGCAAGTGCAAGTGCATGTGCATGTGCATGTGCATGTGCAAGTGCAAGTGCATATCAGCATAGCAAACACGCAAAACGAACGAGCACAGGACAATGGACACAAGGGCATTTTATAGGGGACCAAATCAAGGATAATCAACAAGGGACAGGTGTGGGGAATGAAGCACTAATGGAAAGCTAAAGAGGGAATGAGAGGGGCGGGGCCATGGACGAGACCGGAGAGAACGTATATTATTCAGTGACCGACAATCATATGTTTCTCTCCACACAAAATCTAAGGCTCTGCCATGACTCTTCTACAAGACCAAGAAAGACATGATATGATGAGGCAGAATCATGACACCAATGGTCATATATTCAACCAAAACATCCTAGCAACCACCTACCAGTGACCTCCCAATTATGCCACGGTTAGATTTGACTTAAGTTTGAGCATGCGAAATTTGTGCGATTCCTCCATCTTTCACATTTCTGTACCGGGTAATCACCCAGAACGTCAAAGCAACTACTTACTAATGCCCTTAAATTACCCTGAACATCCTTGCAACCACCCAGAAAATTGTAGGAACCAGATGCCTAAAGATTCACAAAGCAATCACACAGAACATCTTAGCAACCGTCTACCAATGCCCAAGAAACCACCAGTGCCCTACCAATCACCCTGAACATCCTAGCAATCCCACAGAACATCTTAGCAACCATCTACCAGTGCCCTAACAATCCCACCGAACATCCTTGCAACCACACGGAACACCATAGCAACCACCTACCAATTCCCTAGCAACCACTTGTGCCCTACCAATCACGCTTAACATCATAGCAATCACCCAGAATATCACAGCAAACATCTACCATAGCAACACCCTACAAATGCCCTACTAATCACCCTGAATATCCTTGCAAGCCCCAGAAAATTATAGCAACCACCCACCAAATCCCTACACTACACCACCCTAGCAAGTTTTTGCACTGGCAAACATTTCACCAAATGTAAAGAAAGTTTCATTTTGTTTTTCGACAGACTATCAAAGGTTATGCATCTTGCGAGGCTTAACTCGGAGGAGATTGTGGAGGGCTTTAGTGAGCAGATTTGATGATCAGTTTTAACATGAGGGGCTTTGATTGGGGAAGTTCAGATTGCTAGAAGCTTCCCTGCAGTTCTGCTGCGCCATCTGGCAGGACATTTACTCACATCAGCTAGTCTACAGCCTGGAACTCAGCCTTCATTTCGAACTAACTACAGATGCATGAGAAAGCACAAATTCACCAGCCTGTCAGAACACCAAAATTGCATCAACAGCTCATCAATCTCTGTATTTAAAGTGTGTGAGGCAGAGTAAGGACTCCAAATTTGCTATTTGCATGTCGTCACTAAGATAATGGTGTTGCAGTCTTTGAGTGGATTAGTTATCAGGTGAGAAGAGTAGGTTGATGATTGATGTTTGTTGTTGCCAAACAAGACGAATTGTTAACGAAACATATTGAATTTGTATAGATATTGAATTTCACAGTTTTTGAAAATACAACTGCCGGATAGGCAACGGGTCCGGCTAACATTCAAAGCCTTTGACCTTGTCCCAGAGTCCTTTGGTGATTTTGTGGACGTCTATGATGGCGCCTCAGATGGTGGCGTCCAGTTGGGTTTCTACTGACATTTCTCGCATCCAAGAAGTTTATATTTGTCGTCTGGTGAACACCTTCTCGGTCATTTCTATCTGCCAACAAACATACATCTAAATTACTGTAGGTGACTTCTGTGGAAACAAGGTCCCAGCTCCAGTGGTGTCTGGCTCATTGTCATGGTGGTTCGTTTCAAATCTGATTCGAACCAGACCGCTAAAGGCTTTAGTGCTGTCTACACCGTAACAACTGCCATGCCCGTTACAATCCTTGTCAACCACCAATGCCACAACTACCCAAACAACGAGCATATCCGTTCAGACAACTGCCCTAAGAGGTAGTACTGTGCTGATGTCACCACGAAACTGTCTAAATGGATTGTGGACACTTTGTGCTTTTTCAGATTAAATCACTGAAGAAAGAATCTATTTTTAACAAGCACAATTTTTGTCAACATCATTGTGTGCGATGGAATTTAAACTTCAGGATGTGATGAAAGTGTCCAGGGAATAACCCTCTATCACTCTCCGTGTAGATTCTGGCTACGGGTCCCCCGGGGAGGCCGTTGGGACGTAAAGGACGGATAACCTCCATGAACAATCCTAAGGCTTATCCTGCCAACCTGCGATGCTCCTGGGACATCACGGTAGATGAAGGCCTCTTCATCAAATTGTACATCACCGACCCCGTTGTTGTGGGTGAAGTGGGCCAGTGCGGTGATGATAAGATCACTGTCTCTGATGGTCAGCAGTCTTTGGAAGAGACACTACTGCTGTTACATTTGGTTTGTTTTAGACATGTGCCGGTACAGAATTATACAAAATATTGCGATAACGAACATAAACTACTCTAATATTTCAAAGGTTATCTGAACAGTTTTGATTTCAAGATCACACATTCGATTTGTTTCATCAACCAGTTCAAACAAAAATCGCAAATGAAATCATTTTGCCTTTTTTAATATTATTATTTAGTAATGTACAGTAATATTGGTTATCATTCCTTTTACAAATAATCTTTATTTTAGTTTCAGCTTAATTTTTATTTTTGGTTAATCATTTTTAATGCCTCAACTTAAACTATTTTAGTTTATTTCTCAGGCAACCTTTTTAATTTTCGTTTAGTTTCCATATAATATTAGTCCATTTATTTAATATTTTTTTATTTATGCGACTTTAATAAACAGAAATGATTTAACTGTCTTATTGTCAGTCAACTATAATATCTTGATTACGAGAGTGACAAAAGCATGAATTGTGTTATTGTAAAAAAGATATCTAATATTATAATTTTTTATCGGATCTAAAACATGCCATACCAGAAAATATTTGTTAAAAAAAGTGTTGTTTTACATTTGAATCTGTCTGAAACTGTTGGTTAGTTTCAAATGTTTTATATTTAAATATTCTTTTTTATTGTGAAAATTGAGCAAAGTGCAACATTACGTTTTTCAATCTGTTTTTGTAACAAACCCCATAATCACGGTATCACACGGTATGGTATTGCACGGTGTAAACATGTAATTACCTATTACGATATGATAATGTTCCAGCTATTATCATGTACTTAAATCTTTCACAAAGCTTAAATTTTCAATAAGTTTTTATTAAACATTTCAATACCGTGATAAAGGATTCAACAATTGGTATCCGAAAACGCACAGTATTGACACATTGCCCTACATGGTCAAGACTAAATCTTAATACTGAATATTTATTTTGATTTATGCTCAAATAATTATTAGCTAAAGTAAACAATATATTGATTTTGAAAACTGTTCCTCTAAACTCAGCTCATCATCCTGCAAACATTAAACAGACCTGCATTCCTTTGACAAAAGAAAACTACCGGTAATTTAATTGCGTGAAACGTGCCAGGACGTATATCCGAGAAGACCTTTGACTTTGTTTTGGGTCCCATAACAAAACTAAATGGCACTTCTGGCGCAAGAGTTGCTGGCGTTATCATGTCTCTCTCTCTCTCTTCTCCCTCTCACAAATGAGCTGAAAAACTGATTATATTCAGTCTGATCGAGGCATGAGCCAACAGGCAAGCGTACTATAAATTACAGCTGCTTATTACTGAACATTAGAGCTGTGAGCAGCCGACACGCTTATCTTTGGGGGCTTTTCAAGGATTGCACACCAGATACCACCGATACGTCCCAGCACAGGCTGACAAAGTGTGGAAGAGAGAGACTGAAGGAAAGATGCAAGAATTCTGAAAACTTCTGTGTTTGCAGTTCAAAACTTAAAAGTTAGTAAAAAAAGTACAATAATACTAATAATAATGAGCGTAAACAACTTATTTATAATTAGAACCTCAGCGTTTTGTAAGCGTTTTGTTTATGCGCTTAATGAAAATCAAAGATTTTATTTCATCAATACAGAGAAAAGGCATGAAACAAATAAATAGAAATATAGTTTTGGCCTTCCTGCAGTCGTGAATTGTAAGGCTCATGGGTCTTCTTGACATTTTGTCCTTACATGTCAGTTCGAAGTGTGTGTGTGCGGCCGTGCGTGTTTTCTCCACATCACTTCCTTTGTCCTGGCTGTCAGGATGAAGTTGTGTGTGAGTGATAGTTCCACTGACAGACTGTGTTACCAGGAAGAGAGAAACAGGACAAATCGTGTGTGTACAAAATGCATTATGAACAAACTGGGCTTGTCTTTCTGAAATTCTAAATGAATGCTGATAATGACAGGCTAAAAGTTTAAAGCACTAATAATTGCATTTGTTGTTGATAATGTGTGTTATTTCCAAGCATAACAATTATATAATAATGTGTAATAAATTTATCAATGCTGAGCCAGTAGATGGTAAGCAATGGAGAAACTGACCCTCTCTCTCTCTCTCTCTCTCACTCTCTTAGGTACACACTGCGGCTTCGTTCTTCCCCCTGTTCTGGTTACATCAGTATCAAAAGTTTTCAATCAGACGCTCGACTAACCGACCACAGATTATCTGCCTCATGGGAGGCTGTGTATCCAGAGGACCTTGCCAGTAAAATACTTTGTAAAGTTATAAAGGCATTTATCTACTCTTACCTCCACACACACACCTCACATGAGCTCTGCTGATGCAGCTATGGGAACTCTGCCCAACGGCTATCAGTGTTCTGTACTTGCCACCTAATGTATCTGTGATGTGTGTGTATTCTTCGCTATGGATATTTTTAAAGGGATACTTCACCCAAAAATGTAAATCTGTCATAATTTACTCACATTCGAGTTGTTCCAAATCTGTATAGATTTCTTTGTTCTGTTGAACACAGAGAAAGATATTTGCAAGAATGCTTATAACAATACAACCCCCCCCCCCTTTGACCCCAAAAGGAAAAATACTTTATTTGTATTTTTTTACAGGCATGTTTTTCTACAGTAGCCCTAAATGGACAAACTGCACCACAGAGCTCATTTCTTAAATAAATCTCCTTCGGCAAAGAAGGGAAAACATGACAACATCTTAGTTCTGTGTCAGCCACCGTAGTGCATCGAAATGGAGGGGTGAGCGGTGGAGTCCCCCGTTTGTTGCAATTCGCAACCCCACCCTAAATTTCATACACTGGACTTTTAAAGGAATAGTTAACCGAAAATTAGCTTTCTCTTATAATTTGCAAAACATTTGCAAAAGAAAAAGAAACCAAACCGTACTTCTTATGTCCTGCAGATATCCAGGGATGCGAAGGTGTCTCTGAGGAGAAAACCGGAATCATCAGGTCTAAAACTGGCTCATGAACTACCCTGCTTACACCATGTGCCTGTGGATCATACGCAGTCCCGAAGGGAAGATCATTAAATTGACGTTCACTGATTTTGACTTGTGGAAGAGGCGGCCATTCTATTCGCCAGGTGCTATGACAACGTGATCGTCTATGACGGAACACAGCCAGGAGCAAAAAAATACGTTGAGGGAGGATGAGAAGGGGGAATTCGACGCAACCTGTTTATGAGGCATTCGACCATATCAAACTGTGATATGTTTATAACCTCCAGAGTTTGTATTTGTTTATAATTTACTGTGCTGGTAATCGTAGGTTGTGGTAAATTATATAAGGCTACGTGGTATTTATTACAGGCCCCTTTTTGTGGCGTTATTGAATGCACCTCAAATGAATTGGTGATCCGTCTCCACACTGATTTTTTTACCGATCTGACACTGATCCTCCGGCACCACCCAACCCATCAGACGACACACGATCGGTGTGAACTAAACGCTTTATTTAAAAAAAATATCGTAATAACTTCATGTTCAAAGTGGAGGAATGTTGTGTATATGTCAATATACAACATTATTAAGTTAACAAATATTTCAAATAAGATCTATATTTCAATCAAATAATTAAAAAATAGATAATAATGACATGTAATCAGGTTATGGGTTTGAGTTCAATGCAAAATCCAATGCATCTTGCATGTCTTACTGAATGTGTATACAAATTCTGGTTAATTCTCAGCTAAAATATTTTAATCACGTAGAAAATTATTCAGATAAATCTTGCACCTGCTGTCATGTATAACTGAAGCAGTTTCATCTCCTCTCACCTTTAACAGATTGGCCCATGAACTGCGGGAAGCCTTCAATCCCTACCACAGTTGGCTCTCGCAGCCCGCCAAAGCTCACTCCTGGCATTGCCAAGTGTCTATGCACGTACAGTTCAACATAATTTAATCTCACACTGGCGGTGGTTCATGCTTATCTTACATCATATCACAAAGTAAATGTTCGCCTTTGTATCTCTGTCTATATACAGTAGATGTGATATGTTTTTTTAAATGGACAAAATATCATTGAGTGCTAGATCAAAATCAACATTATTTAAATGCAACCCATAACTTTGATTAAAAATAAAAAAGTTATTAACCAAGTGCATACAGAAATCTATGTTCAAATCTGTCCTCTTATTATCCCTCGTTTTGCAACAATAAGTTTATAATAATGATTTATTGAACTTCTTTTTAATTATTACCCGACGCTCAACCGATATAAATCCTACAATTTTGAAGGAAATGTCAATTGACTTATTTTAAAGGGATAGTACGCCCAAATATGAAAATCTGTCATCATTTACTTACCATTGAGTTGTTTCAAATCTCTACAAATTTCTTTATTCTGATGAACACAGAGAAAGATAATTGGAAGAATGCTCATAACCAAACAGTTCTTGGCCACCATTGACTAAAATATTTGGAAAAATGACAATGGTAGTCAAAACTCCCCCAGAACTGTTTGCTTTCTTACATTCTTCAAAATATCTTTTTCTGTTTTCAACAGAAAAACTATTTTTTAATCAAATTTTCCTATTAGAGTTCTTTACTTTTTCTGCTGTAAAATTTTCTAAATACAATTTTTTTTATTGAAAATTTGGCCTGAATCTCGTCCCACGCCTGCATTCTTTCACACATGTGGAGGAACTTTCATCCATAAGGACTGGGTTCTGACAGCTGCTTACTGCTTTATCAGGTAAAAAGCTTATTTCTACACATTGATATTTTTTAAATGTATTTATTTTAATTCATGCTCATCTTAGTCTGGGTTTTGATCAGGTATGCAGATCAGCTGCAGCGCTGGAAGATGTGTCTGGGGAAACACAACCTGACCTTCTCCGAGTCGACTGAGTAGTGATTTATCGTGTGGTGCATCTATTGCCACGAGGGCTTCCGGTACCCACAGCTGCCCACGGTGGAGTTAGACAATTGCTTTGGTGCGACTGGATGGAGATGCCACAACAACCTTCTTCATTCATTTCTCCTGTATTCCTTCTGTTGAAGAGGTCCTTCCCGGAGGCAAAACATGCTACGCAAACCGGCTGGGGGGATAAAACAGGTGGGGTTATCAATTCAATCACATGACTGAAATCAGTGTGTTTACAGATATTGATATATAGTAAGAGCATAAACATGCAAACAGATTTAAATATAGTCATGTCTGGTCTATAGCATTTTACTTACAGTATTGTTAGGGTTGTTAAATGCTTTGGTTAACAAGTTTTTTTACCAATGTCTTTAAATAGGAAGCTCTGACATCCATTTGCTGTAAATGCTTTTCACATATGTGTATAAGAATGATTTTATACATAATGGCAAAGACAGTTAAGGAGTTATTCGCCCTCTGCTGGAAGATTTTAATAATGCATCTAGAAACATCACAATTATTTTAAATGAAAATTCTTGCATAATTTACAGTAATGTCATTCCAAAGCCGGTAGAACATACAATAAGATATTTGAAAAAATGTCTTTCACATAAAAACATTTGTTCCTATTGAGTTTCACTGTTTAGACACAAAACCACTAAGACATTTCTCAAAATGTCATCGTTTGTGGTCCACCTATGAATGAGTCATATACAGGTTTTGAATGACATGAGGGTGAATAAATGATTAATTTTTACACATGAGTGAACTTCCCCTTTAACAGTTTTAGAATAAAAATAAGCTTTACGTCTCAATTTGTTGCTCGACAGGTAACAAAACAACTTCTAAAGTAGCTAAAGCATTGAATCAGGTCGCCCTGCCTGTAGTGCCCTATGACACTTGTGAGCGTATGGAGTATCGGTGGTTCCAGGTGAAGCCCTCTATGATGTGCTGTGGTAAAATGTTACACGATGAACTCAAGTCTGTGTGTCAGGTATGACACTATTCTAGGATAAAGTAATGGTAAACATGTCCTAGATGTTGTATGTCAGAAAAAAAAGCCAGAAATACTCCACATGAATGTATATCACGGGATAGGAAGACTCAGGTGGGCCGTTGGTTTGTCAAGACAGCCCATCATCCTCCCCCTCGGAGGTCCATGGCATCAACAGCTTGAAAAGTGTTATAATAAATCCAAATGTTGGAGTTTGAAAAGCCTTTTTTTTATAGGTTTTGGTCATGGAGGACTCAAAGATTTGGTTGGCACCGAAGGTTTTCCATCTATCCTGGTCACTAATGGAGCTTTCTGCCAGTGGAATATCCGTGTGCCTACAGGGAAAAACGTCCATCTCCACTTTAGCAACTTCTCCCTGGAGGAGACCACACTATGCCTACACGCCAAAGTCACTCTCAGCGATAACATCGGCTCTCTAGGTTGGAATATTCCCTGTGGCTGTTCAAGTTTTTCTGCCGTGCTTTCTCCGGTGGGCCGCTGTGGCGTTGGGGGAATAAGGATGATTTATGACCTAGTGTCATATCTTGTCTGTTTCTCTCAGGTACCAACTGTAGCACAGCTCCACCGAGAGATATGGTCAGCTGGCGACACACTCTCTTTCATTTTCTCCTCCAATGAAAAAGTTGTGGACCTGGGGTTCGGTGCCCTTTGGAAAGGAGTTGATCCTAATGACATCGAGTTTGAGTAATAACACAGAGAACACTTTAGTCAACTTCCATTTGAGGTAATATACACTGTGCACTTGAAGTATACTAATAAAAAAGTGGACTTATTATTCCAGAATAATACCTGAATGTATCTACTGCACAGAAACTAGGAAACTTTTTGTTTTGTTCCTATTAATTATTAACAATATTATACAGATAATTATCAATAGATCTTTAAATATCAGTGTAAATTAATATTCATAAAATATCAAATATTTTATGCTATTTAATATTAATATTGTTAATAATATTAATTTGATTTTTAACAGCTAGACCTAAAATCTGTTATTATGGTTTTGTTTTTAGTTTTATTAATGTTAATTCATAAATAGTATAAATACGACTATTAATCAATAATGATTATACATTTTTTTAAATGTCAACACCATTTAATATTTATGCAATTATAAATTAATTGAATTCGATTTTTTTATAATTGTAGGTTTTTATGTACATTTTTGTGCTTTTGTCAAATAAATGAGTACCAATTGTAATATGTTACAACAAAATGTTTTAATAATTGTAGTATTAATAAACTATAATAATCTTGCAAACACTACAATAAACGCATAGCAATGCCCTGGCAACCTATTAAAACAGACTGTTTTGTCACATTGAGTTTTGCATATTTTGACCATCTCATTGGACGTGCGATGTTGTTTTCACAAATATTCTTGATAGCAGTCTTCAAGAAAAGGAGTACGTAAAGTCACGTTATGATGCCAAGACAGTTGGTTTGGAATACTGAAGGTCAATGGCTTTTTAAAATAGTATTTTACCACCTCATGTTTAAAATTAGGATCTTAAAGGTGGTATCCACATGAGAGTAACATAATATTTTGGAGCATATTTTTAATTGTTTTTATTGTTCCTCCAGCCGCCGTTGGTTGCGGGGGGCACTTCACCAGTGAACGGGGGAGTGACAGTCACCAAACCAAGCAGTGTGCACCTGGATTATCTCCATCCCTTCTGCCAGTTTTTATGTGGTATTTACTCACTTTGAACTGCAGTCCGTCAACCTGCTGGGAAAGTGTGTGGATTATGTGGAGATCTTCAATTCCAGTGACTTATCAATGGATAAGACTATAGTATATCCTGACTTATACATTACATTCTGATTTATACACATACATTCCTACTACAGAAGTCAATGGGGTGCAAGAACTGTTTGGTTACAAGCATTTGTCCAAATATCTTTCTCTGTGTTCAGCCAAAAAATTGTATTCATGTTTGGAAAAACTAGAGAGTGAGTAAGAGAATTTTCATTTTTGTGTGAACTATCCCTTTAATGGTCTTTTTAGACAAATTCTGCGGCTTGGTTCCACCATCCCTGAGTCTCCCTAATAACAAAATCACCATCCGTTTCCTAAGTAACGCAGACAGGAAAGGGGACCACAGATCCAGATGTTTTTCACACTCTCCCCCTCCTCCGCCTATAATCCATGGGATGACATTCTAATCAGTGAGTATTTTATTGTGCTGCTATACAAAATTATCACGAATGCGTTCTGCATTTAATCCCATGCAAAATATTGAATGTGTTTGTGGTGAAAAATGCATGGACAAAAATGTTGATTGTATTTGTGAAGTGGTTTTACTGTTGCTGTTTCTGACAGGTTGTCCTAAAGTGTGTGGAAAACAACCTGTATCCCCATACACCTCTGTTACAAGGGTGATAAACAGAGTTGAGGCCAAACCACACTCCTGTCCTGGCAATGGCAAGTGTCCATGCAGATAAACGTGATCATCATTATCAACCAACTTTAACCTGGACAATTTCTTGTTGCTGAATTTCTGTTGTAAGTAGTTCAGGCTATAACAGGGTTGATGTCTTGAGATGTACAGTATTTATTATAGAAAATGTAATAATAAACGTAACAACGTAATGTGTCAACCAATCAGAATGAACCATTCAAAAATAACATGGAATAAATAACACTGTGTGATTTACTTGCAGGCCCATCCATCCATTACCAGACTCACTCATCCATGAGCAATGAATCTTCTGGCGGCTGCTGTGCTTCAATATTCAAATTCTTTAGCCATACTGAAAATGTATGAATTGCAACACATTAGCTACATCTCAACCCAGGTGGCATTTGCTAAATATGACATACTTTACTGGTCCTTTACGATTCCAAATGATCCTTAGATAGTTTTCAATGAATACAGTATGAGGTTCACGCAAGTTGTTAAATTATCCAAAACCTAACAAAAAAATGTACATGTTTTGCGAAAAAAGCAAGTGTATAAATCTAACATGAAGTTTCTTGTAGATTTACAGCTCCTAATGTTTGGCAGATGTGTCTTGGCAAACATCACATGAAATCTGACTTGACGCTCCGACCGATTTCTGCGTCCCTGTCGATGCGATCATATCCCACATGTACTTCATCCACACACAGAACAATGACGTGTCCAGCGACATCACCCTGGTGCGACTGACAAAAGCGATTACCGTGACGCCCGAGATCAGTCAAGTTTGCCTGGCCAAACCTGAGTCCATCGTGCCCGCTGGTCACGTTTGTTTTACGTAATGGGCAGGGGGGATGAGAAAGGTTAGCGAAAAACAAAGAACCATTTATCTGATGTAATGACGGCAATGAATAAACCCTTCAGTGCACATTTCTGGCGAAAATTGGGCCCCTTGGTGTTTGTTTATTGAAGCCACTCCATTGACAAGCGTTTCATGGATGGGGTGTAAAAAATGTGACGGCAATTAAAATTCAATCCCTTTTTTTTCCAAAATGTATACTTTAAAACTGAAATCTGTCTCTATAGCATAACTGTTTTATTCAAATTAGTTTTTAATTGTGAAAGTACAATTTCAAATTTATTTCCAAAATGCTAATACCTACGTTACCGTATGTAAACAATACATATTAACTTTGTATGTTTGACCACATGCAGTTTATTTCCTGTGGTGGCACAGAAGTTAAATCAAGCCCCTCTTCCTATTGTGCCATATGAAACGTGCAGTAAATCCGGTTCCTGTGGGCCGAACTTCTGACTCACCATGATCTGTATTGGTTGAGTCACCGGATGAACTCAAGTCCACATGCCTGGTATAAACCTATAGACACTTTTTCACAAGCTAAACAAGCAGTGTCGCCACATTTTCTCCAGGCGAACAACCATGCAAATTCACATCGGCCTAAACTGTTTTAGAGAGAGTAATCCAGTTGAAATGAGCAAATGTGTGAAAATATAATAAATAACCTACTGTATGATCTCATGCCAGTTTTATGTGAAATGCCCTTCATCTTTGTTAATGCTTAACCATAAACGTGAGGAAATATTTAAATTGTGGAAATCTCTGAACAATCTCCTATTATGTCTCCCCCCCGTTCTCATGTTTCATTTGGGTGACTCAGATGGCCCGTTTGTGTGCAAGGAGTCAGGCATTGGAGCATCATGGGAAGTTCACGGCGTGGTGAGCTTCAGGCCCCGGGGCTGCACTGTGGATAAGAAGCCCTTTGTGTTGATTCGCATTTCAGTCTTCACTCACTTGATGGCCGTAGTTCACCGGTAAGAGCATTGCGTTAACAACGCAGTGTTGTGGGTTCTATCCCAGGGAATGCACATACTTAAAATAATTGAACATGATAATGCAATGTAAGTCGATTTGGATAAAAGAGTATGCCAAATGCATAAATGTGATGGATAGAGGACAACATAAAGTGTTACACCTACTAGAACATGTCTGATGACTCTGAATTGTCTGAGGAGAGACGGGGGTAGTGTACTTACCAGGAAAAAGACAAAAAGAATTGTGGATTCATAAAAAAACATCGAAGATTATCATAGATGGCATATGTCGAAATATTTTGTACAAAGTTCTAATAATGAAAGCATAGTTTTTCAGTGCTTCACAAAACAGTGCATTGTAAAACATTTTTGTTAAATGGATAGGTCACCCTAAAATGAAAATTATGTCATCATTTACTTGCCCATAGAGGGTTTCAAACCTGTATACATTTAATTGTTATGATGAACACAAAGAAGGTTATGTGGAGGAACGCTTGTAACCAAACAGTTCTGGGTCACTATACCAGAGTAGGATAAGAAACTACTATGGTGGCCAATGGTGCCCCAGAACTGTTTGGTTTCCCACATTCTTCAAAATATCTTCTTTTGTGTTTAGCAGAACAAAGAAATGAGGCCGAATAAATAAAGACATCATTTTCCTTTTTGGGCCAACTAATGCTTCAAAACATTACTACAAACAATTTTCAAATGTGAAAAACTAATAAGAAGAAAGAGTGGTGGAGTTATCCGTAGTTTTCAAGTACAATGTATTTATGTATATGTGAAAACCTGAAATTAAATCAAGCACAGTCACATATTCCAAAGTCCTCGACCGGTTGCCAACCGATATTGCTTATTAATTCAGTAGCAGCATGTCCATAGAAATAATTAAAGTTTGGTATTAATAATATTTTTTAGAAACAAATGAAGAAATGTAGATGCAAAAGTTCCCGTTTAGCATAAAAACAAAGTCCCCTCAAAAGCGGTGAATTGGTGAGCTCCCCTCATTTGCCCCATGTGGAGAGAGACTTTCAAAGGTTTGAGCCAGCTGGTCACGTGACTCATGAGACCGGCCAATCCGAGTGCTGGGCTCAGATTTCATTCGGTGAGGAGTCACTGAACTCCACAGAGTAGGAGAGGGAGACTGACTTCTCTTTTTTGCCTCTTAAGTTTACAGCTATGTTGCTGTCCGTTCACGTGGAGCAAAGATGGACTACTCAACACATGAAGACCCCCGGACTTGATAATGAGATGTAGAAAGAAGCAGAATTTGAAGAATTGATCATTCTTTCATTTCAGGCTCTTCCTGGAAGGAGAATGGGGGCTGGAGCTATAACCATCTGTGTAAGTACAAAAAAATGCTTGCAGATGATTCCTTATAAGGGAGAGGGACTCGGCTCACCCGGGCCTTAAAGACAGTCAGTCAGAAAAGTCTGTGAGTGTTGACAGGCATTATTATGAAGACACAGCATCTCTAGATGTGTCTTGAATGTCATCCTGGGCTTAAAAGTGATTTAAAGATGCTGGACTGACGTAATTTCTTCCCACTTGCTCACAATATCTCCAGTGTTGGGTCAGATGGAAATTACAACATCTCTCTGTCATCCAACAACTTTCTGGTTGCAAAAGGAGTGGAAAAATCTTGATTTATAAATCAACAATATAATGTTTTAGTAAAGTAAAGTGAGAATGATGAATTTCTACAGTACATTTGTTTTTCTGCATCTGTTGCTGATATTTCTCACCATAATAACTAGTTGCTTACAGGACCACCCACAGAATGTGTGTGAGAGAAACTGTGTGTGTGAGGCATGAATGAACGTGTTAAGACGCGCTTCTCACCCAACGGAGATGGAGTTCGCAAATTTACACAAGAATAAAAACACAGATTTTAAAACACATCATTTGCAGTCAATTATTTGAACATGACTGAAAATAAGTGGCAAATAAGTGAAAAAGTATTTTCTTTAAAATGCACATGAACCATTTATTGCTCCCTTTTCCCTAACGTTTTAATCACTCATTTTTTATTTTTTAGTTTGAGGGACCTTTTTCCGCAATACAAAGAATTTTACGCAATAGAAAAGTTCTGTTGGTGTTAAAGGATCTCTACAGAACTATGTAGCGTAACCAAGAACCATAAGTAACCTTTATTTTCAAAAGTGTTATCTGGTCATTTGTAAAGAAATTACAAGGACTTGTGATCTGAGGGGGAGGGTTTGAAGAGCCATTCTGACTTCCTCAAACAGTCAAGTGATGGGGGTTATTATCTAATTACAGAACATCGTCTGTCAGTACCTCAGTGGAAACTAGCATTAGGCTACAACGTTTTTGACTTTGAATTACCAGAGCATTGTTTGTTAAAGTATGTGTGAAGTGCTGTAAAGATCCGTGTGTGGGGTTTAAAGGGAATTCCTTGGACATCTGCTCCTGTAGGTCTCTGATGAGTGTAGTAGCTCAGACAGGCTTATGTTCTTAACCAAAAATTCTTAGGTTGAAAGTATCTGTTATGGCATTTACTTGCTTTAGGTGTTTTATATAAATCCCTAATCTGGAAAGAATGTATCTGTATTTATACAGTGGGGTACAAAAATACCAACTGCGTTTTTAATACATTTTTAAACTAGTTACATCTGTAACCAAGTATACAATTTGTATTTAGTGGCACATTTCTGAATATTCTAAAGTGTCACTAACAATGGGATTTGTTAATGCTTGGCTGAATGATTAATGTTAAAGCATATATGGGTCAAAGAAAAAAAAGGGTTTAAGCATTAAATTTGTACAAAAATATTGTGTTACATTTAATGACAATGTTACATTATTCAATTCCAAGTTTTGAAATTTTATCCTCAAAAAGCATAAAGTAGCAATTTACTTACATTTAATGTGCTTTCTGTGGACATACAATCACTTTTGTACATTTCTTTTGATGGGGACATCTTTATGTCTTTGACCCAAATATTCTTAGCTCAAGTTATCCTCCATATTGTACATTTCCCTACTATTGTAATATATATGCAATTAATCCTTTGTATATCCTTGCTGAACTGCATGTATTTGAGTGTGACAATGTGTTTTTATGTGGCTTTTGTCTCGCTTTGGTGAGAAGACATTTGGTACAGGATTTCCAGATTAAAAAGACATCCCCTGTTGAAAAAACAGCATATGCTGGGTTGGGAATGTTTTGATGCTGGTTTAAGATGGTCATGTGCTGGTCTTAACTGGTCATGTGCTGGTTTAAGTTGTTCAAACCAGCCCAGCAGAAGCTGTTTTTTCACCAGGGTCCTCTGATCACAGAACACTGCACAGAATGAGCAGACAAACCCTCTCATTAAGAGAAGGGCCGCTAACAACCTCTGAATACAATCCACTCTTGTGCTCTTGTCTCGTTTGTGTGAGTCTGTGTGTTAGTGACAGTTAAGAGGATGATCTGTGCTTTGATGTTGTGCAGTATTTTATGTGTGTGTGAAACAAGAAAGACTTTGATTAAGCTTCTGTGATGATGCAACACTTCATTTAAAGCATTTCAGTAAAGTTGCAGCAGAAAAATAGGCTTCCGTATTTATAAGTATTAAAATCTATATGCTTATGATTCTCTATGTTGGAATAGGCAAGGCAAGGCAAGGCAAGTTTATTTATATAGCACATTTCATACACAAGAGCAATTCAAAGTGCTTTACATAAAATGATTGACAGAAAGAAATAAAACGTATCTTCAAAATGCAAATGATTTAAGATCACAAAAACTTTAGATTTAAAGAAACATAAAACAGCAATAAAATTGATTAAAAATGTGAGTGTATATATATAAATAATACCCTTTACGCCCATGTCACCAGCCGTTTGTTCGAGTTTACGTCAGAAAAATAAATTAACTTAACCAATTAAATGTTATTATTATGAAGAAGATACAGATAAGATATAGTTTCACAACTGTCCAGCAATATTTAGAGACAATTTACCAGCAAAAAAAAAACAGTGCGAGCAAGCTTAACCTATCAGAAGAACGTATTTTTGTCCCTGCCAATCAATTCGATGTAATCTTTTACGAAGTCGTTTATTGGTCGAGCCGCTGGCCGTCGGCTCATCACGCACTGTTATTAAGTAAAACGCGCGTGTGTAACATTTCGCGAAAAATGTGTCACGATGGAAATTGGACGATGGTCAATGACTGTTGGGTTTGGCTTAATCATGCTCAGACTCGATCACAATATACTGAAGAATGATTTCGTGGGAATGATGTAAGATTTTTCGCGAGGCGCGAGCTCTCTGTGACGTGTATGTATGTTAGTCAATAGTCTACTGTTAATGGTCAAACGTGATTAAGCGCATTATATGAACTTCAAAAATCCAAATATCCATTCATGATACTATACAATAATACTCATAGTTTGTCCGCGTGCGCTTTCCGTAGCGTTTTTCAAAATCCTACTGTTGACTTTCGTGTCAGATGTGTCAATATTTGTGTGCCCTATCAATATTACTTCCTGGATTCAAAACATTTATATCTTTCCTCTTCTAGACCAACATGTTTTGTAGTCACAGCTGAGCTGAACACTGTACTGTCAGTTGCCAGTTTACACGTGTGTTTCTGTGTTTCTTCTAACCTGGTAACAGGTGCATGGCAACCTTCCCTGACGTAGACATACACGCACTGAAGAGCTTCCTGTATCTGTCAGTTTCACCTACACTGACAGTGGGGAAAAGCCTTCATGGTTGACTTTAAGGGCGCTAAAAGGGGGTCTTCACCATGCAGCCCGTCAAAACAGTGGATGTGGTTGATTGCTCTTTTCTCTTCTGTTTTTCCAAGCACAACAAGGCAGCAGTCCAGATTAAGAAGGACGTGAAGAAGATGGTCAAGTTTCCCATCCTCAAACCCTCTCCGGCAGGTCCTGCCACAGGGGGCAAAAAGATCTTCGGGGTTTCCCTGCTGGAACTAAAGGATATGGGGCTTGTCAAGGATGGGGTTCCTGTGGTGGTCCGGAGCATGGTGGAGTACATTGAGAAGCATGGTGAGTGAAGGATAAATAGCGATGAGGCTCTGGACTTGGTTTAGGGTTAAGATTGGGTTTGTTAGATTTGACACTGTCAGTGCGAGGAAATCTGATAAGAGGATGGTGATAAAGAATTTAACTAACCCGAAATGTATAAAGTAACCCGAGTGTTTCTCGAGGGAGATACTGATAACACCAGCATGTCCAGACCTGCTGTTTACAGTCATCAGGTATCTAATATAATTGTTAGAGGGCAATGGACCATCTCTTTGTATGATTTACTGTGGGGCAGAATGTTCTCTGTAGTAACAAATTAGTTCTGTTCTGGTGTGTCATGTGGACAGTGACAAATTAATTGTTACAATGCAACTCATTGTAGTTTCATATGCTTTATTAAACTAGATATGCAATAATTAATTTGCTAAATTATTTAGAAAATGTTGTGTGAATAGTTGAAGTTGAAGGACTCTTGAAGGATTACCTTGGCCCGCAGAGAAAGACTTTCTTAAACAAGAAACACTTTATTATGCAATGAGCGTTCCTTAAGGATGAAAAGTTTAGTTTTTAATACTCTCACTCAAGAAACTGTGGAGACACTGTGTGCGCTTTGACCAGACTGGCTAAAGTCAATGTGTACTGGCATGGATTTCATTTTTTCAGCAGGCCAACAGTACAGGTTGTCACACTTTTTACTGCTTTTGTGCACTATTCTAAGCTTTTAGCAAACAAGCACAAAACTGTGCCTATCACAGCAGCCTATTGCCTAATTCAAGGTCACACCAAATAATAGAGAGAAGAATAGAATAGAGAAAGATTTACTTGAACGTTTACAAAATTAGTTTTTAAAACCAAAAAGTCTTGAAGTTGTTTAAGATCCTGAGAATGTGATTCAGTCAATGGATGGTATGACTGTCATCTCCCTTATGAAACAAAAATACTGTATATGGGAAGATAATGGAAAATATTATACTGTATATTAAATAATACATACTATATATATGTATATATATATGTTTATATATATATATGTGTGTATATATATGTATATATATATATATAGAAATATATCTAAAAAAATAAATATCATACTGTATATATATATATACTATATATATATATATTTATATATAAATATTCTATATTCAAATACAAATATTATACTGTTTATTAAATAATAATATATACTACAATAATATATCGACTAGACTTCATTCTGAAAACCTGAAGCCCACAAAATGAAATGAGTCTTGTTTTCCACTTGATGGCGCTATGACATTTCAGCCCAACCAGCCTGTGCGTTGGACTCCTAAAACAGCATGTTGTGGTGTTGCAACTATTTATATGACTTTGTAAATGAGTTATTTCCAAACTTTTTAAACATTTCACTTTATTAAGTTCCTAATAAATCTTTAAAAAACATCTCATATTTATCAAGATTCAACATTTGATCTAAGAGTGACACAGATTGACTTGTTTGATTAAATGAAGTTAGATCTTATCTGTCTTTTATCTCTCAGGTCTTCATCAGGAGGGTCTGTTCAGAGTCAACGGCAGTGTCCGGACAGTAGAAAACCTGCGGCAGAGGTTTAATGCTGGAGAGGAAGTTGACCTGTTTCAGGAAGCGGATACCTTTGCGGTAGCCAGTTTACTGAAGCTGTTTTTGAGGGACCTACCTGAAGGTCTCATCCATCCCTCCATTCACAATCCTCTCATTCAGCTTTTTCAAGGTGAACCTCCTTTATACTATTTGTGCAGCTGTGTTGCGTTGAAAATAAATAATGAGTAAACTAATACTTGACTATGTTGTCTGAATCCAACAACCTAGTAAATTATGGAAAATCCAATGCTATATCATTAAGAGCTTCTTGTTTCAACCCAGTACATCATAAGTATTTTATCTATGTATCATGCTGTAACTATAACATGCATTTAAGTCATAATTCTAACGTAGAGCTGGTCAGAGGTTTAGTGCTATTAAACGTGTCGAGCAACTGAAAATATTTGGGTCAATGTGACGGTTGGTTCCATCTTTAGCTCATGAGTCAAGTTGATATACACGAGAGTCGCAGTCCAAACCAGTGACATGCACAGCCTTTGCTTGCTGTTTCTGTTTATAAAGATCATTTATCATGCATAGCATATACACCCATCACTGCCATTTAGAAAATCTGTTTCATACCAGCTGAGACGTTCCAGGAGGGATTATAGCTTGCGATCCGTATTAAATATTACATCTTTGATAAACAACCTGGCTGTGAGATATAAAGTGCATTAGATATCTGATTTTGCAGCTGTGTCATCATTTCCTGACCTCTGTGATATGCAGAGAGGATATCTCATTTGATTTATGTCGTTTTAGTTTCAAAGGATAACCGGGTGTTAAGAAACAGTCCATTATGAGGGAATTTTTCCCCCAAAAACACAGTTTGTGTTACATATTTAGCGCTGCTTGTTTTTATTTTGTGTCTCTTCATGTCCATTGGTGTCGATTGTGGCATGTGAGGTACTATATATCCTACGCAGATGGATGCCAGAAACATGGTTTAAAAAACACACATTTGTGTTGGGAATGTTATTTACTCTTGCGAAAAGAGTTGCACAGGAATTTATCACATTTTGCAACGTGATAAATCTCGCCCCGATGGAATCTTGGACTTCATGTTCTCAACTGAAATAAGTCCAAAGTTGTTCAGATTTTGAAACATTTTGAAACATTTCATCTATATTAACATTAAAACTATCCTATATCAGATAATGAAATCTAGCATAACATTACCTTTGTGGCTCCATAACTCCAATAGTAGCTATCAGAGAGACATGCAGTTCATGCGTAATTGCAATTCTGTCCCTTCAGTTCTAACAGTTGTCTAGGGACTTGGAAGCATGATGAGAACATTTTCGCACCATGACACTTCACACGCATCCATACACCATAGCAACCACCCTTCCCCTAATTCTCTTTCCTGAGTCAGCTTTATTCACTTCCACATTTATCCACAAAACAAATAATCTCTATCTCCATTTCCAGATTTTATTGAATAAATAAGATTTCATAGCAGCTTTATCATGTTTCTCTGTCATTCTTACAGAATGCAGTGAAGATGATTTCTGTACGGACGTGTGCGAGCTCCTGCGCAAGCTACCGGAGATTCACCACACACTTTTGCAGTACCTATGCCACTTCCTGTCTCAGGTAGAACAGGAACGTGCCCATAACCGTATGACCGTTACCAACCTGGCCACAGTGTTCGGGCCCAACGTCTTTCAGTGAGTCACAATAACACACAATTTGTAATTATGTTATACGGATCATTGCCGATAATTTGCCTTGTACGTTATATAGTCTGGGTGTCATGTTCTCTCTCTGGCCTCTGATTGGCTGTCGGTTTAGTGCTGAATGCCCGGTGCTCGGATTTCCGAGACACACTTTACGCGACCCCGACCACAGCACAAGTGCATACTTTAAACGTACTCGCAATGATTGATGGTGTATAGTGATATTATGATTTTATACATGGACTTTTAATTACATCTTATTAATAGATAGATTCCTTGGAATACTTCCTTAGGTATAGTTTATCTCACTATTTATGTGTTCTGCAAAACAAAACAAAACACAGATAAATAAATGATTGTTCTGTCAGTTGTAAAGTCTGTTTTTCCGTTTTACGGATGTCACAGATTTCCACACCAATAGAGGGGGCCAAAGTCTAGCTGGCTCATGTAAGAACTAGCACAAAAATCTCTTGTATGCTTTCTATGCTCATAAATTAGCATGCAATGTTATTTTTAGGCCCAGAAATGGAATAACAGCCTCAAAATTCCTCTACAATGCATAACATTCATACAGCAAATTCTGTCTTAAACTGAGATGTTTATTATGCTGCTGCCCCTTCAAGAGATGCACGGATCTAATATAATGTAACGCACACGTTTTGTTACACATGCGTTTTGTTCCCGTAAGACATAATTGATTACTTTTTACAAGGATACTTGGTAATTTTGGCATAATTTCGTATGTCCGATTTAGAGTTAGAAAACATGACAGAGAACTCAATGCAGTATCTGAAACAGCACATGAGAACCGAATCCAGTCTTCTTTTGCATCTTCTTCCGATCGGGCAAGCGACAGTTCTCTCAACTGGCCCGAGGATCTCCCACGCTGGCCCCGGGCCATTGGGCAGTCCTTTATGTCGAGCCCTGCATTGACTTCTATTGTATGGACACAAAGCCAATGCAAGTCATTGGTGACCAATGGTTTGCTGTTACCAGCACTTTTCAAAATATCTAATGCGGTGTTCTGCAGAAGAAAGAAAGTCATACAGGGTTGAAATGACAAGAGTAAGTGTAAATAATGGCAGAATTCTCATGTCAAAGGGAAACTAGTCCTTTAAATGGGCTAAAAGCAAAAACATTGTTCCAAATACATATGGCTTTTCATTTTCGGTGGAACCTAGAAAAAGATACTTATATGAATGAGTTTTTTTTTCTACAAGCACATATTTTAAGTATGTCTTTACCGTCTCCACAGAAAATAGAAGTAACGTGGGTTCTTAACATTATGAGATTTATGTATAAGATCATACAATTTCATGTGCATTGTCCTTAACTTATTCAACATTAGGTTTTATTGTCAGATTCGTAATAGCGACTTGTAAGCGTCTTGTACGCTTATGTTAGCTCGCTGACAGGTGAATAGCACGGTCACTATTAATACATCAACCGGCCCGTTTCAGGGAATCCCGGACACCTCAGCATGTGTGTTTGACAGCTCAGCATGAGTTAATGTCTGGTGATTGTAACTTTAGCCCGTCGAAGTGGAAGTGGCAAAACTGTTGCCCTTTATAGGCACATACCTCTCCCGTTTCTCTGAACAGCATGTTCTCTTTGTCACAAATAATTAAACTACAAATACAGCTGTCAGGAAAGCACTCCGTGACCCCTAACAGTAGCTGCGTTTACTGTACTCTTTATGACACTTTATCATGAGACCGGTGTCTTTCTCTGCAGACCCAAAAACTCATTTCTTTATTCGGTTTGAATTAGTTGTGCTTTCTTGGAGTAAATAAGGTTCATGTAAAAATTCCAATAAACCTGAGTGTTCTTTTAACTACAAAAATTCCCCAAAATGATGTTTCCAAAAGGTCAATGTAAATATCTGTGTGCTCAGTGGCCCGTTTCAATAAGAAAGTTCAAACAACACTGAGTTAAAATCTGAACTCAGAGTTGATTTACTCAGAGAATCGCTACTCTGAGTTTTCAGTTTCAGACCAGCTGATTTGAGTTAGTTCAATCCACTCTTGAGTAAGTTCACCCTAGGTTATGCGCGTGCAGCATGGCGATGAAAATCCATCATCAATTGAGTGAAGATAGCACGATTCACCATGGCAACGCACGTGACAAAAAGCGCGCTGTTCATTTCTCGCCAATCGAATTGAAGGTACTGTTACAAGCGTACGGTTAATATGCAGCAAAAGAAAAAGAGTTGGCGTGGGAGAAAATTGCTTCAAGTGTTAATGCTCAAGTTTATATGTCAATCACTTTTATATTTATTTTGCTGAAACTGTGAAAATGGGAATTATATTTAACTCTCTCTCGCTCTCGCTCTCATGTAGGTGCAATCCTTCTGCAATAAAAACATCTTGGCAGCAGCTAAATATGAAATACAATAACATCATTCATTCAGGAAAGTTTAAAGAAATAAAATGCTCTTGCTAGTAGGATGCCTGATTGGGAAATGTTAAATATACGACTTAAACTGGGCTTAAAAGTTAAGATAAAACGTCCAAACGGGGACTCACAATTCTCTCCCGACATAAATGTAACTCTCTGTGAATTATTGCAGCTTCCTCATCTAAGGGGTTCCTGAATAAACGGACATGCCATTTTAAGGTCTGTGTGACTAAATTGAGCGCGATTAGGAACACAGTCAATAAACAAATGGCGTATGCAATTTCAACACCGCTCGAGCTTCAAAGGGGTGGAGATTGTAACAAACCCTGGGTTTGCGTAATAAAATCCGCTCACGACCAGGTTAGGTTCGCGGAGTATGTTACTTTGGTTACTCACTCGGAGTATAAGATACCTTGATTTCTGAAATGGGCTTGACTTACCCCGTGGTCGCGGCTTTGACATACCTCGCGTTCTGAAACCAAAAACCCTGAGTTTTCCATTTTCTGAAGTTGACCTACTCTGAGTTTGCACTTACCCTGCTTTCTGAAACGGGCCCCAGGTCTAATGTTTTTACAACGTTTTTTTTTTTTTCTTTAGTCTTGATTTGTTTCATTTCGTTTCGATTAAGTTTGTTTTGCTTTGATTCCTTTTTTATTAGTTTTGAATAATTTAAAAAAAAATTGTTTACTTTTATTTAACATTTACTTTTATGCATTTGGCACACGCTTTTATCCAAAGCGACTTTTATACAAAACGAAGAATGTGCGAACCCCTGGGATCTTAGCCATGACCTTGGCATTGCTAACGCCATGCTCTTACCTCTAAGCTTCAGGAAAGCTGTTTTAATTAGTTCTGTTTTGATTTGTCTCGATTTGTTTTGTTTCATTTCACTTCGGCTCCTCAGATCCTGGCGTATTTTTTTTAAGAGCTAAAGAAGGGCTCACACTTTTCTTGGAATCATCCAGTAATTGTTTATATGTTCGATTCAATTTGTTTTGTTTCATTTTGTCTTGATTGGTTTTAATGAGCTTTATTTCGTTTTGTTTTAAATTCATATGTGACCCTGGACGAAAAAACAGTCTTATGGGTACATTTTTCAAATTGAGATTTTTACACCATCCGTAAGTTGAATAAACAAGCTTTCTATTGATAAATCGGTTGTTATGATAAAAGAATATCCGGCGGAGATGCAACCGTTTAAATGTAAACGGAATCTAAGGATGCCAAAAGAAGAAAAAGTAACGAAAAGTGCTTTTGAAGTTGTAGGTCCTTCACTCACAAAAATAAAGAATTGTATATATTTAGGGTAGGAAATTTACAAAATAACTTCATGGAACATGATCTTTACTTAATATCCTGATGATTTTTTGTGTAAAAGAAAAATCGATAATTTTGACATACAATTTATTTTGGGCTTTTACTAAAAATGTTCCTTTTCAACTTAAGACTGGTTTGGTGATCCAGGGTCAGATATTGTTAAGTTTTGTTTTGATTTGTTTCGTATTGATTTCAGATTTTTTATTTGTGTTGTTTTGATTCGTTTAATTTGTTTTGATTCGTTTCACTTTGGCTCAGATAGGGCTGGTGAAGGGCTCACGTTTTTCTGTGTATAATCTATTCATTATTTGTGTGTGTTTTCCCCTCAGCGTGTCATCTGGTTTTGATGGTATACAGGAGCAAAATATTTGTAATAACATTATGGCAAAGCTGATCCAGAACTACAGCACCATCTTCAAGTCTGCGGCCGAGAAAAGTCAAACCCAAGAAGACTATTCCAACATCATTGTTGTCAAAGTAAGTGTTGACAATAACACTTTAATCAGTGTGAGGAACTACCGCTCCACCCACATTCTGTTGACGGTATCCTCAATGCGATGCCATAAAGTAAATCATTAGAGCATATAAAGCATATACAGTTCAGTACACCATGTCATAACAACCTTTGACCCGGAAAACAGTAGCAATGACCCTATGTGCTTTAACTTGTCAAGCCAGGTTGCTCATGTGGATGCCAAGAGTTTGTTTCCACCATCAGACGACACATACGTTGAATATACGTTTTGTTGCTGTAGTCATTGGGTACAAGTGATGTCATGGGAAGTCTCTGAATGTTTTGTTCTGTTCCCAGGAGGCCATCACAAACACTGAAAACACAGAAATGTCACCCTACTCTTCTGTTCCAGAGGCAAACGCTTCAAATCTCAAGAGGATGAAGGTAGGGGCGAAAGTATCAGTGAAGCAGGTGACTGAGACAGATCCGGGTGTGTTTCCACAGCCATATGCACTTTTATATATACAGAGTGAACCATGGGAATTTCCAATGAATTAGCATTTCAGAAACACTTCCAACAACACTAAGCTACAGATCATAAGATTCAGCTTATAACGTGAGCCGAATGATGCAGGTCTCGAGTGAAGCAAAGCCAAAGAGGTTTGGATAACTCTTGGTGTACACTTCTTGCTGACTTTGGATCAGATTCTTGTGACCTTAATTCCAGTTAAAGGCCCCAGTTTGTGATGTATTTGTCTTTCCAATGAAGTATTAATGTTACACCCCTGAGGATAACACAAAAGGTGTTATTGTGGACTACAGGATGTGTTTGCTCCTGTGCTCACTAACAATTTGGGGTTAAAAAAATGAAGAACAAATCTTTGGTATCTTGTAAGCCTACTCATTTTAAGACAGTGCTTGCCCTCTCGTACACGCAGCGCAAGGCGCAGCGATTTTGCTGGTTTCAGCTGACGCAGTATTCATTTTCCGCGCAGCGTTTTTTAAATAGCGAATGCATTCATTTGTGCGGCCATTGACGAGTTGGTTTAAAGAAGAGGCAATTTCAGGCGCATTGTTGGTGCGTCGCTATTTTGAGGAACTGAAAATAGATTGCGCCATAGACCAACTCAAACCTGGTCTTAAGTCAACGGCGCGATATTTTTGTGTTATTTAAGAGTGCGTTAGTAGAAAATGCGCCTCTGGACGGGTCCACAATGCGCTATTACTTGTTACACAGAGGGAAGCGCAGCAGCACACAATCATGCCAAATATAAAAAATAAATGGGTTACAATTTAAAAGATGATTATTATTTACATAAAGATACAATTCCGGCTTGTACTGTAGATGGTCTGCTCGCATGCTTTAACCTCACACACGAGCAGATGCGTTTCCCCTCCGGACAAGTGTCCAGTATTTAAACTGCGCCATGGCGCAAGCTCAACTGGCTCTGAAAGGGAATGAGAGATGAGACTCTGATTGTTTTACTGCATTAAGCCCCAAACATGTCCATGACTCATTAAGAGAATGGGAACAACCTGTTCAGACTATGCGCCCGGGCGCACCGACCGTTTCCCCGTCGTTAAATTAGCAAACGTGGATTCGGATACGCATATGAATATGAATTTTTAGACAACATTAGTATTTTTTTTCTTGATTTTCTGTATTTTCTTGTAGAGAATGATTCTTAAAAAATGAACACGACTTAATTAAAAACTAGTGGTGGGCCGTTATCGGCGTTAACGTGCTGCGTTAACGTGAGACTCTTATCGCGCGATAAAAAAATGTCGCCGTTAATCTATTCTCAAAGTTGGGTTGGGAGCTGGGTCTATACTACGCAAGCTATGATGACTTTCACCTTGATATTTTAGCGCGGATGTAAACATAGATTAATTACACTGTAGGGGGCGAGAACGAGAGTTTTCAACTCGCGTGATTCGCGTCATTCGCGCCGCCTCCATAGTTGCCAAGTCCGCTTATAATCCGCGACTTTGGGCTTGTTTTTTTATCAGGTCGCGTTAAAAATTCATAAATTGCGGGTTGCGTTTTTTTGGGCTTTTTTAAAAAATATTTGTTGCTTGTTAGGAAAATTGACAAGCAACTTCGTTTCTTTAAATGTATGGTCACCGTTTTACTCGCACGCATTCATTGACACTTTCACATTACAGCTAATTGCCAATAAATGAAGTAATATAAATTCTGTAACGTATTTCGTCAAAACTTTCAGCCCTCTCCTCCCCCTCTCCCTTCATTGGAGAAAAATCTAATTCAAAGTGCAGGCGCGTGACGTTGTAATCCACGCGATGACATTTAGATGGACATAAATAAAACATGTAAATTTGAGAAAACAATGGCACCAATAAAGTGGTCCAAGCATGGAAAAAAGTACAACAAAGCCCTTTAATGCTCTTATCTTGTTCTTCTTTTCCATCTCTCAACCCTATTCTTCTCACTGGTCATCGAAGATGAGTGGTTATAGTGTGCCCTCACGTTTTGTTGCCGTTTGCTGATTTTTGCTAAATATCTTCTGCTCTTCATTTTAAAATAAACGAGAATTTCCAGTTTAAATATTGCAGGCGCTTTTATTGTAAAAAATAGTTAATGATAAATTAGAACGATGGTAAAAAAAAATAATCAAATTATATTGGGCTTGTTTTGGGCTTGTTTTTAAAGCTGAGGTTGCGTATTTGTCTCGCGAGAGTTGGCAACTGTGGCCGCCTCATCATCTCATGACCAGGGCTTCATTCGCGCGATTCGCGCCGCAAGTAGGTCTATCGCCTCTTTGCGTTGACTTAACATGTAAATCACTCGCGCTTGAGTTGGTTTAAAAAAACAAAACTTCGCAACAGGTAGTGGTCTAGCTTTAGTTGAAACCAGTAACTTTGTATTGGCACCTAATGTATTATGGCTCCTGTATGACATATCGCTTGTGGCTCCCTAACTCTTTGTAAGTCGCTTTGGATAAAAGCGTCTGCTAAATGACTAAATGTAAATGTAAAGGTACTGTTAGGAGCTCTTCCAGTCTCAAGTACCACCTAAACGCAAAGCATCCCTTAGCTAATGCGGAAGTAAACACAAGTACATCTTATTGAACATAATTTAATTTTCATCACCAAGTATCATAGTAGAACAGCTTTCTCAAGCAGTTTGTGATGCATTTTGGAAACAGGAGATGAGCCCCTGATCTAATGCGCCACCTGGCTTGAGAACCCCGTTCTCAAAGACTTACTTTTAGTGATTATTTGGGTAGCACACATATTCTGAATGACTTTGGCAGAATTCAAATGAGCCATTTTAATCTAGATTAATCTAGATTAATTCAAAAATTAATCTAGACCCACCACTATTAAAAACTGAATTGAAAATTGAACAAATTTTTGTTAGTATGGTTTCTATGCTGGCGATCATGCGTACGTGCTCAGAACCGTAGCGCACAGTGTTTGTATGTCTGCTGGAGTCGGGCTTGGTCTCGTGTTTGTGTATGTTCACCCTATGAACCAGTGCGAACTTTGACCCTCTTAAATTACGGGCGTGACGTTTTCATAACAATAATATTGTTTCTGTAGATTGTAGCTCTTGAATAAGGGTGCTTGTTTAACAAAAAGGGTAAACCTCTGATCCTAAATGCAGACAAAAATTATGCAACTGTTTCTAGCCGTGCTTATGTTGAAATTCTGTTGAAATGTGATGTATTGTGTATGATATAAAGATTGTTAACTGAACGCTTGTTGTTTTGTTAGGCTGCACAATGCACTCCAGTGGAAAATACAAACTCCCCAAGAGAGAAACAGTTCAGTCCGGACACCTCTATACCCACCCCAAGGAAAAAGAAGGTAAGAGTCATTCAAAATCCCTATATATATATATATATATATATATACACACTAAGGTCAATTATCATCATGTTCATCTTGATAAACATAACATTCGTTTATTTGGATATTTATGAAGTCACTAAATGTTGTCAAAAATAAATAAATGAATAAAAACAAAGATACCTCATAAATAACCTAAAAAAAAGTAATTAAAGTATTAATAAGCACAACAGTGTGTTCTTGTATTGTTAATACCAACCGTTCTTCTTTTAACCTGAAGTTGGTTGATCTGCATTGCGTCTGCATTTCTGACTTTCAATTGTAATCTCAACCATTTCGCCATTTTCCACCTTGAAATATCTCAGCCGAAGAAGGGCTTAACACATACGCATATTATGTGTTAGCACTGAAATCCCTAACTATTGAAAGTCCTCTGTTTAGACCGCACCACATGACGATGTAAACAGAGTTTGACCAGATAAGGCCTGTGGGAGAACGGTCTTATTGGAAGGTCGATGTCGTAAACTGGCTGCGAATTGCTGATGGAAAAAACATTGTGTATTTCGTGAAAAATAAGACACTTTCCTGTAGAGGAGACGTTTCCAGTTACATAAGGGGTCAATGAAATCTTTTAGCAAAGCACTCGCTTACTCGGATTACCGTAATTCGTTTTGGAAAAAGCAGCATTAACAAACAGAACTTTATACATGGGACATCTGTTGACATCTCAGCTCGTGATATCAGGACACAGGTGTCAAACCACGGTCCTGTTCCAAGCCTAATCAAACCTCCCCCCCTCCGAAACAAGGGTTACTTGAATATCAGGTATGTCATGGAGAAGAGTGCGTGTTTTATTTATTGCTTTTTACATGGCGTAATGGTTTTATAGAGTAATTCACCCAAATATGTAATTCCAGACCTGTATTACTTTATATCTTCTACAGAACACAATTCAAAATATTTTGAGGAATGCTGGTGGCCAAACAACCTTGGCCTACATTGACTTCCATTTGTTTGGACACAAAACCATAAAGACATTTCACGAAATATTTTATTTTGTGTTCCATAGCAGCATGAGTCATATTTATCTTTTAAATGACACAAGGTTGAATAAATGATGACAGAATTTAAAACTCTGAGATTGTTGATCAGATGCTTAATCATCAGGTCCCTCAAAGCCGACCAGATGAAAATAACACAGACACCCCGAGGGAAAGTGAGTCAAGTCCAGACAACCCTGACAGCACGCCGAGGAAAAAGAAGGTATTCACTAAAAGCAGTTTGGTAAAAATTGACCCAGCAAGTAACTCTATGCTGGGTCACTATTGGCACCAACCCATTGTAGGGTTATTTTAACCCAATATATTGTTACTAGCAATTAAGTATCAATTTACAAGAATCAAATAAATAAATAATCAAACAGAACAGAGGCTAGTTTAGCTTAAAACTACCAAACTGCAGCGCCACCAGGCTTGGCAAACTCCAAAATGTAAATAAACATCACGTTTCAACTCCTTGTAAAAGACGGTCTTTCTCCATCATCATGCTTCCAATAATAACGAAGACTTAAGAATTAGTGGTTTTATCCCCAAACTGCAGAACATGAAGGTCTTCCATTGCTCCTGTTGATATTGAATGATGTTTATTCCACCTATAAACAGATATTCTCTTATATAGTATGCACACATACACAGTATTATTATTATTACTGTAACTATTTAAAATTAAAACTGTAATGTCAAAAATGATGTTTTTGTGGAAAAAAATACAAGCACACTTCAATATGATGAAGAATTCATCTTTACATCTTAGCCAGATGACCTGTAGCGGTCACACTTTTTCTATTGAGTTGAATTGTGACAATTAGGACACAATGTTAATCTCTCGTGTCATATGATATTATTATTATGTACACATCGGTGCTTTTGACTGAGTGGCGCTGTACTGGTTGGAAGCCCTGACGCTTCCACTGTTCCTAAAACCCCAGATTCGCCACCAATTATCTAAAATATGATTTTGGACTTACCTAAAATTTTAGTACAAAGAAAGACAAGGCAAGGGGGCGTCACAAACAATTATTTTTATCTATGTTTGAAATAGGTGGTTTATAAATGTAAGTGTTGGCATCGACAGTCATGCAGATAGTAAAAAAAGTCCACAGCGAGACTTAGGTATGTGTTGCCATGAATAAACATGGCATACAAACATGTGTGTATATATATATACACACACACACACACACACATTTAATAAGTATTATTTATATTATCTCACCTCTCGTCTGTCAGCAGTGCCGCCGTTCGGCCGTTGAAATTTAAAATAACCACTCACGCAGTTCAATCTTATCCCAACTGACTGGGTTGTTACAGAAATGAACCAAATGCATGTTAGAAATAACCCAACAAAACGACCCAAGCTCTCTTACCCAACGTTTTTTTGAGTAATGAATGTGTCAACAAACATCATGTATAGCATAAAAACGCTATAAAATCAGCAAATGTCCTATGCCATTGTCTGACACCTTTTCAGTCTATAATCAGTCACTCCAACGCATTTAATGTGGAACTCGATAAATCAACGATTTTCCTGTTGAACTTGCATCATTAGCACATTAACACATCAATGTCCAGGATCAATATCATTCTCTTTGCTGTTTGTGTTCAGAGTCTTAACTACTTACTGTCTGAACTCTAACACAAAGTGGGTTCAAGATCAATTTAATTGCGTTCCAGTCTGTGTTATGTGAATCTGCTGCATATTTTGTGCTTAACGCGGTGTAGATGCAGACCTCTGAATCCTGTTAGCTAGGTCGAGAATCACATATTTTAATAGCTGTGGTTGGTAATCTTGGTGTTGTTGTCAGCCGTAATGTTCTTTTTGGTTTAAAAGCAATACAGGTTTTGTTCTTTTGAAGGTTAGTAAACTATCGCAATCGCAAACGCTTCAGGCTGCATCGTTCTTAACCAAAGTGGCAATGAGTCAAGCCGAATTTGATGTGGCTCTTGTGCGGGTCAAGTTTTTTAGCTATTCCACTTATTCAAACGGTTTTCAGCATGTACAGCCTTTAGCAGTTAGCAAGGTAAGAGAAATGTTGATTCAGCTTATTTACACCTACACATTTTTTTCTATTGCCTCAAATTATTTCATTTATTTATATCAATAACTCAACAAAAAGAGGCGATATTCGACCTTCTTTTTACTTTAGTTTGTTCCTTTTTTCGTCCCTCACACTTCCTGTTCATTTATCTTTCAGGTGAAGAAAGTAAAGACGGACAGCATGCGAAAACCTTTTCCTAAACCAACACCATCTGGGGTCCCCTTCTCTAGGGCTTGGCCCCATCTTCCAGACAAACACTCAGGGTCTGGACCGCAGATTTCCCCTCATGCTTCAAGGTTAGTTTGCCTTGTATGGAAATGTATGTAAGCCTTGTCTAAAGGGGTCTTTTGTCAAGAACTTTTTTCGTACTGTATACTTTTGGCGTGTTATAACACAGAGCCAAATAACTGATAATGCTTACATTGCGAAGCCATTGAAGTATTTGTTTGCAGTATGTACAGTGGCGGGGTTCCACCAAAATAAAGGGTAGGGCAAAATTTCCTCCGGACATACAACAAAGACAATCCAAACTATCCTAACCATAAATTATATTTAAACAAAACGTGTACAAGAATTCACAAAACTGAAAGAATGCACGAACATGCACGCAGAGACTTACAGATAGTTAAAACATACCCTCATATTGTTCAAAATGTGACTTTTTTTAAGCACTAATTTCTGCAGCAAAAGGGCAACTCCAACAATAATATCAACTAAACCATCTGCCATATACACTGTGAGTGACAATCGCGTCAAACCCCCTGCCAGATGTTGTCATAACGACTACGTTAATCAGGTACGAGTCTAAAATATACAGCAAACATAAAATGAAATAAATATAAAACATGTCTTACATTGTCCCAGTGCTGTTTATTGCATAAACGGCGATGTCGAAGCAGTGCAAAATCTCTGACATCCAAAGGAAAACACAGGTAACCCAAATATTTAGTGCAATGAACTGCGACTGCGCAACACTGGCACATGGTGTACATTTTGGTATTATTTAAAGATAATGTAAACAAATATTATTCATTTCGCAGTTTTTATACGTCTGTTTTGGACAGATGAGATTGTTATGTGACTGTTAAAATAAAAAATTGTAATAATAGCCAATTTATTGGCATATGTCGACAGTAAAGACCTCACTACTACCTCTTACTTTAACATACACTTTATTATTAAGCACATGTAAAGCATTTTTTTTATCTTTTTTTCATTTTCTTAAAAAATAAATGCCTGTATGATTTAATATTTGATGTGAAAATGTAGATCAGGGAAAGGTGGATTCAAACATTGCGATAGTGTCAAAATTACTGGTCAAGTTGAAGCTGTGGTGAGTGAGCATCGTTTTTACACTCAAAAATACACACGCTTCCAACGCCCAAGCAAAAAATATACTGCAGTATAAAATATTTTGATTAACTTTAATGAGCATCAATATGCACACTTTGTTTCCAATGTTTTTTCTTAATGCTAGGGTATGGCAACTGCTATACTTTATATTGTATTAATGCACGTTTTAACTATCAAATTATGTCTTAGACATGTGCAATTCCAATCTGTTTATATTTTACTAAACCCCTGATGATAGAGTCCTGACTGTCACGGGAAAGAAAGACTCAAATGCAGGGATAATCCTCAAAAACGTTTATTAACAAAAACAAATTCAAAAAGGATAACGACTGAACAGAAAGTCAGAAACGACAAATTGGACGGGCACTTCCAGCGCCGATGTTCGACGTGTGGGAAATAGGCAGATGAGCCGAGCGTGTTACGGAGCTCTCCTTCTAGCCGCGATTTCAGAAGCCGAGTGACTAGATCCTTGCCTGTGACTCCGGTACAGAGTGGGAGAGGTCAAAGCACGGCAGACAGCCAGCATACAGACATAACATATAACGAACCCACACAGAACGAAGGCAAGGAACAGGATTAAATAGGAGGGAGAAAAGAAGTTGCAGGTGTGGGTAGATGAGACACGCAGTGCCGCGAGTGAGGCTGATTGCAGAGCATGGCATGGTAACGGCCAAAACAAAAGTGCCACGTGTTGCTGACAGTGACAGCACATGGGAGAGAGGAGGAAGAAAAAAAAAACATACAAGCAAAATGTGACACCAGACATCTGAACACTATCAGTCTATGCATTTGTTTTCTATTTTAAGAGATGGGAAAATGCGCTATGGACGTGACAAAAAAATGCACATTTAGAGGTACAACATACTTTGTAGGATTCTTGTAAATTAAAATGTGCAAACCAGAAGCAATAATACCCAACAAAAGAGGAAGGAATAGCATTTACATGTGCCCTTTTATGAGGAATATGACACGTTATGGATGTGACAATCGACCAAAACCCCAAAAATGCTTAAAAAAATTTAAGAATCGTCACATGGGTATTAAAACCCCCAAAGATTCTTTCACTTTTAAGTTGACATTTGCACAGAATTATCATCATAAGTATACAAGGAACAATGGAGAGCAAGAAAACAAGTCCATATCTATCGAAAAAATCTTTCTCCTCAAGAAATTGCTTATGCTTCATATCTTTATGGCATGGCTTAATGAATGTTAAGCATTACAAAAAGTTACAAATTCAACACATGCAACAATCCAGTAAAATCCAGAAGAGAGGTCAGAGGACAGATGTACAAACTTTTACAGTGCTACTATACATAATAGATATAGGAAGTAGTAGTACATACAGCTTTTTTTTCTCAGAACTGTCCCTTCAATGTGTAAAATATTAAGACCAGTTCTAACTTTAAGAGAGAATGCCGCACGATATTCTGTGTCCAAAAACACAACCGCTCAAATATAGTTGAACAAACCGGTATTCCCTTTTTTATCTTCATCTTTCAATTCTCTGTGAAAATCCATTGCCAGACAAAGTGAAAGAAATGACAAATGATTTTATTGCCCATACATTTAAGTACTTTAAAAAAGAAACGTCCACCATAGCAAGCTATCTGCTTCACTAGAGTACTTTAAGCAACATAAAAAGATTAGCCGTTGTAAAGTTGATTGGTTGTCACCAGTGATGAAATCATTGCAGGAGTGTAATGTTTGGGCCGAGATCTGCAGGGAACACATTTATTGACGTTGTAATCAAATAAGTCCCGAATGAAGCAAAAGTAGTTTCTGGTATATCAGTTTATCTCTCTTAAGACAGTATGTTAATTTTGTTTACAGTATATGATGTTATACAGTGAGCATCTAATCATTTTATGTGCTGGCGTGTCAACAGTGCCTTTAGAATGTCACCTGCTCGAACTTCAGACAGGAAAAACCTGTTTTATAGCACCATTCAAAAAAAAAATATTTGCTTACATAGACACAGGAAGATAAATGGAATGACAATACTGTAGTCTCTGTACCTAACACACTTATGTAACACTGTCGAGGGTAATGACCCGTTCCCATCAAGAACAATTAAAGGGATAGTTTACTCAAAAGTGAAAATTCTGTCATCATGTACTCACCCTCAGGTTGTTCCAAACCTGTGTATGTTATTTCTTCCGATGAACACAGAGAAAGCTATTTGGAAGAATGTTAGCCATTTTTAGTTCTGGGACATTATTTACGACCATGGTAGGAATCAAAATATTGATTTCATTTTTTCTGTTGATCACATAATGAGATGTTTTTAGGAAAACAAACAGTGCTGGGGCACCTTTGACTACCATTTAATTTCATGGTAGTCAATGATGTCCCGGAACTGAAAATTACTAACATTCTTCCAAATATCTCTCTCTGTGTTCAATTTATACAGGTATGAAATGACACGAGGGTCAGTAAATGATGATACAATTTTAAGGTCTGGATGAACTATCACTTTAACTGTAGAGATAATGTCCATCAACGGCTGTATTAAAGCCTTAACTTTTAAGAAACTAGCTAGTTGAGTAACTTAACTAGTTAGAGTACACATGTTTTAAGTAACGTGTGGCGAAAAATCAAGTTTTTAATGTTGTTTATATGTCTGCGATGTTTTTAGTATGCTTTCATATAAACCATATTAAACCACAGACCGTAAAAAATGCAGTGTGAAACTGCCCTGTTTATGACACCCTGGAACCAATCACATTGACTTGGGGCATCTATGTATCAATGGTCCAAGCTCACACGTTTGAATGGAGACGGGAACTAATTTGCATATTCATGAATCCCTGTATTCTAAATGAAGCAAGAGTATATAGTTGCATTCAAGTTGTGAAGAAATTATCGCAGAAAAAAACTTTTACATATGCAATTTTAATGCTTAAAGAGGAGTTTTAAGTGATGACATTTTCGGGACTTTCAAGTCAACACGAAATTAAAGGACCCAATCTTTTACTGTTTTAGAGACTTTGATTATGTTTTTTGGGGTGTTTAACAATAGATATTCATGTTTCTCCAAGGAAGACCTCGCCCTTTTATGGTCTATTCCTGTGGGCGGAGTTTATTAAAAGCACTCGGAATAGTGACATCATGTACCCGGGAAGTAGAGGACTGTAGTCCGATCCAGGCGTTCTCTGTAGCCCTTGAAAAGCTAAAGACAATATCTTGCTTGGTACTGAACCTTGAGCTTTATAATTTTGCAGGTATTGTTTATGCTCTAACAGCAACATTACACACTAACTAAAGGTTGAAAATGGCAACGCGGGGAATGGGATCTTTTAAGCTACTTTATAAGAAAACTTTCCATTGGGCCCCGCCGAAAATCCTGCTGTGTGGGAGCCAGCAAATACGTTCATGAATAAGGTTGGAATTTCCACGGCTGCGTCTCACCTTTGTGCTAAATATCAGCAGGATTACAGCATACCTCTGTGACTGCTGTAGAGTTATCAGATCCAAGGATTTAGTGAAATCTACTGAAATGTGATGGTTTTAGTTAATAAGCCATAGAGTCATGTACTCATATACATTTTAGGTTTTATGAAATTGGCGTTTTTTCAGTCTGCACGTTCGCTGCACTCTTAAAAATGATGTGTTGTTTTCGACCAATGAATCAAATATGGACAGAACCAATAGTTGAGTTTAATTCATCTAAGAAAATGCATTTGACCCAACCATGAGTTGAAAACAATCCAATACTAATGTTTAAACCCATGACCAAGGTGCTTTACAGAATTTTTTTGTATATTTATATACTGGTTTTATTTTGACTTTATTTTTTATACATCCTATTTTTAATTTGTATCTCTGTTGCTTTTTATCTAACCTTTTATTGTAAAGCACTTTGGATCAACAATGGTTGTGTTAAAGTTGTTCTCTATAAATAAATCGACTTGACTTTACAAAAAATATCAGACTTGTTCATATATAGATAAATTCACTGTTTGACTGTCAACAACATCGACAGTTTTACAATATTCTCCATGTAATCAAGGGGTAGTTTTCCATTATGACTTGAGTCCCAGAGCTGGTATAATGCCTTGTTGTTTGCTCAGAGAGGTCGTGGCTGAGCAGGATTTCCGTTTTATAATTCATGAGGGCAGTCATTATTTTAATACCCTCGGCAGACTCTGCAACCCCCCTTAGAAACTTTACTGAAGAGGAAAGTATTTGACTTTAAGTCTGACATTCTTTCAGAAACATTACGAAATGCTTGTTCGTGTGTGTGCGCTTGCCTGCGTGCGTACGTGCGTGACCATAATTTTTAATGGGTTTAACAATCAGATGATGGATTCTATATAGTACACACTGAAAGTTGTGGAAGCGTTTTCAAAGCGAAATGAACTTTCCTATTTTAGGATTCCTGTATGAACATGACTGGAGAGTTTTGATTTACCATAGCCAGAGGTCAGATTGTCTTTCTTACTAAAACAAACTTATTTATAACAACCTTCAAGGTCG
Organism: Triplophysa tibetana; assembly: GCA_008369825.1. Lineage (NCBI taxonomy): Eukaryota > Metazoa > Chordata > Actinopteri > Cypriniformes > Nemacheilidae > Triplophysa > Triplophysa tibetana. The sequence goes on along the minus strand of CM017896.1, from coordinate 9,273,214 downwards.
CACGTACTTATGTCTGAATGGCGTACGTACTCCATGAACCTGTCTTTTAATCATCCACTTTTCAAGTGTTGTCCAAACAGCAGTTATTATGAATAATTATATTAGCCTTTTGTTTTTTTTAACATAATCCCCAGGTTTCTTGGAGATGTGGATTGTTTTGTTCTCAATTGCAATAATAATTCCCAGCAATCGGAAATCTGTGGAACATCTACTGGTGCTGCACATTGTGTTTTGTTGACTGCACTCCAGCATGCGGAGGGGATACATTTTGTTTGAGCTGTAGTAATTACTGGAGACAAGCCAAACAAAAGCTCTGAACTGTAGCGCGAGGTGCGCATTGTTCATAAGACAAAAGACATTACCAGATACTCTGACCATGTGCTCCAGAAAACAGTTTTGTGTCCCCTGGCAAAAAATTTTATGTTTGGACTGTACTGGTTGATGTTACTGACATGTTTTTTTATTTGTTTTCTATTCCAGCAATCAAGAAGATGACAGACCCATATCTCCTTTCTATATTGGGTAGGGCCAAATATGTCACTTTTTTGTCAATCATTCTCTAAAAAAAACAGAGAAAGTTACACAGTGTTACACGTTCAGATTTACAAGGGTGTGTACATATAGCAGATTTTACACAAAATATTTGTGTTTGCTCTGCAAGGCTCAATTTTTCCCATATGTTAGACTCATCAAAATAAGAGAATAACAGAAATGTAACTTTAATATGATTTTTTTTTACAAATGTTATGCATTAAAAAATTAAACTGGTAACACTGAAATTGGTAACACTTTGAAATAAGGTTGTATTTATTAACATTTATTTATTCAGTAACAATAAATACCAATAAACATAAATTATGCAGCATTTATTAATCTTACTTCACGTTAATGTTAGCATTTACTGATTTATTTTTAAATAAAAATAGTATATTTTAATGCACAGTGAAATTGTATTGTATTGACATTAACTAAGATTAATAAATGCTGAAAAACTGCATTAAGCATTATTAGTTTATGCTAGTTAATGGATTTTCAAAGGAAAACAAAAACAACCATACTGTAAAGTAAGGTTTTAGTTTTGAAATGAAGAAAAAATGTTTGCACAATTATATTTTCGCCTTCAAAAGTTATTTACGAACTGGGGTTATAAGTTACCTAACAATTGGAATTCGCCCAGCATCATGTCTGAAACTGATACTTGTGATTTCTGGTTGAATTCAGTCTGAGCGTGATGGATCTGGTTAAGAACAGATGAATGTGTCGACTCATTACATCAGCCGGCTCACGTCGCCTGACGCACCATAGCAACTGACCCTTCACACGTTTCTCATGTTTACACCATCACATAGTTTACTCAACCCAGCCCTTGCTCCGCGAATGCTCTCTCACTCTGGCGGCTGTGGATAGAATCAGACCAGAGAGCCTCAGTCAACTTTAACTCGATTTAAGTCGAGATAATAAAGTTTGAATGATCTGCAGCATATTTGCCACAAACGGTGGAAATCAAATGCAGTAAATGCTTGCTGCAGAATCAACCACAAATAATGTGCCACAAAGCTCAAAAATATAAGCTTGTGGCTGATTTCTGTTTACTGAATGTTTATCAAAATGTTATAATTTTCCAAGAGGAAATGATTGTTTTAAATCGCGTACACCTTATAATAAACATTAACAAGCCTGAACAATTTCTTTAATAAGACTCTTAAATTTAAAATAATATATTTTGACATTCTTGACATCATTCTGCCTTTGCAGTGTTTTTGTTTTGTTTAAAGGGATGGTTGACCAAAAATTTAAATTTATGTCATCTTTTAATCACCTTTGAGTTATTCCAAATCTGATTAATCTCGACACAGAGAAAGATATTTAGAAGAATGTTTGTATCCAAACAGCTCTTGGACACCATTGACTACCATATTAGGAAAAATTACTTCATAATTTCATTGCTTTGTTGAACAGAAAAGATGATATTTTGAAGAATGTAGGACAGCAAACAGCTCCGAGACACTTTCGACTACCATTGTAATTTTTCCACATATGGTAGTCAAAGTGCTCCAAGAACTGTTTGGTGACAAGCATTCTTCGAAATATCTTTTGTCTGCGTTCAACCAAATAAAGAAATGTATACAGTGAGTCATTCATGGCAGAATTTTCATTTTTGGGTAAACGATTCCTTTAATGTAACTGTCCTCAATCAACAGTTTACAGTTATTTGTTTTTTCGTTGACAGTCTTAAGTGGCTTTTCTGTAACCTTTAACCTTTGGTTAATCTATAGTTAAGTATGCACATGGTTGAATTGTTTGCTCGCTTGGCTTCAGTTCAGAGAAAGTGAACAAATCATTGTAGGCTGCTTAATAAATCTCTCACCAGCTGACCTTCTGCTGCTATTTTTGCTCTGGGGTTTTCTATTACCACAATAGATTATATAGTTAGAATGATAATATTATTTTAAAAAAAATTAAAGTTTTATTTCGCAAATTTTTGTATTTATTGACAGGAAAGCAATATAATATACATAACTGTGTCTTCATAGGGCTATAAAGATAACACTTACATAATGAAGTGTTATGCTTTATTACCATAGAATGAGCTTTTTCTATCTACATACACTGCGGGTCCCCTTACATGGAATTCATCATGTTGTTTCAAAAGTAGCCCTGAATGGACAAACTACTCTATAGAACACGATTTATATTGACGACATCTCAGTCCTGTGTCAGCCACCGTAGTGCTTTGAAATTTCATACACTGGACCTTTAAGTATTTATGAGTTTATTATTTTGTAGAAATTGACTTAATATGTGGCACTTGTTATTCACATCACCATTCAAGGGATGTTTATGTATTGCGACACTTAAGATTTTTTTGCTTCTCTAAGTAAGAGGGCCCATTTTTACTGTAAGCCTGCATCATGCAATTAGCATTTTTGGCTTCCCTCATGTTTTTCCCAACACTACGGACTAGATTTGGGAGATGATTGTACGAAAAGAATGACGATAGCACTCCAAAATTAACAAGGTTAATACCCTGATTCATTTCTATCCTGAGTCTGGTGATCTGGTGAGTCTGGTCTGAAGTTCTAATGCCAGCCTTAGTTCCTGGCACCCTCACCCCTCAGCCGTCCTGTTACATAAGACTGACAGAACACATCGTTTCTAGTTTCCCGTCGCAACGCAGAACTGACTGGCCTATTTTGGGTAGCGTTTCATGCCATCTTGGGTGACATCTAAAGATCGTTCATGGGAAAATAGTCTTCTCGTCTGTGTTCTTGCTCATGGTGTTGAAATAGACTACAGTCAGCTTTGAGTGGTTAACTAGTAGTGACCCTGACGACAGAACTGTTGTGTCTGAAGTCACTGCCTGTTTCCGGATCCAAAGATAATGGTGCTATTTATTCCTGCCAAGTCACTTTCTGTCACTCTCTCTCTCTCTCTCTCTCTCTCTCTAGTCCTTGAGTGCTCAGATTTGGTTTTTGTGGCCAATCGTATTTGTTTTTCGGGATTTGGGTGGGTAGATCAACCAATAAATGTTTTCAAATATTGAAACAAATGCCGCGAAAAATGCAGAATTTCGAGAACTTACCATGTTTTCAACCAGAAAGGAAAGAGTGTTTCTAAAATCATGTTGAAAAAGCTACAAATTGACTCTTGATAGACTGAAAGAACTGCTTGGGGTCTTAAAGGTCCAGTGGATAATTTTTGGGAGGATCTATTGACAGAAATGCAATATAATATACATGACTATGTCTTCAGATCTGTATAAAACCTCGATTAATGAAAGGTTATGTTTTTATTTCCTTAGAATGAGCTATTTCTATCTACAAACACTAAATGAAATTCACCATGTTGTTTCTACAGTAGCCCTAAACAGACAAACTGCTCTACAGAGCGCTTTTCATAAATAGGTTATCTCCTTTGGCAAAGAAGCGTTAACGTGGCGAGATCTTCATCCTGTGTCAGCCACAATAGTGCTCAGAAAGGCAGTGGCAAGCGGTGGAGTGAGCCTTTGGTTGCAATTCACAACCTCACCCCTAGATGCCACTAAATTTCCTACACTGGACCTTTAGATACAAATACACTTTCGGAGGGTTATAATGAAATCCAGAGATTTTCTTTCCAATGTTTATGATGTATTTTGAACTAAAAGTTTGAAACCATTTCCAAAGCACGCATCATCTCTTAACACTTCCTGAAGTTGGGAATTTAAACAAACCCCTAACCTTGAACATTATGGTACAGTATGTACTGTATGTGGTCCAGTCGATTAAAGCACCTAAGCAACACCCTGGCAAACACAGGCAAGCCAGCATCACTTGGGAAGTTTTGAATGTCCAATCATTCTTGTAAAAAAAAAAAAAAATCTAGCTGAAAATATTTTTTTTATATTCTCTCTCTTTAGCCCACAGATCTCTTATGATGACTGCAGACCTGAAATACACAGTGAGTAATTACTGTCATAATACATATAACATTTTTCAAATCTGAATATCCAGGAGATTTTCATTATTCATGTAATTATAGCCATCATAATTTTCTTACTGACCGTAAAACATCTTTCTCACTCTCTCTTTGTCTAGTTTCTTAGAGAAGACCATTCGCTCAGCTGTCCAGCAGCACCTTTTCAACGTGCAAACGGGTCAGGGGTCGGACGGCACTGAGCCGACTGCCCATTGTTCATCTCCCGCGACAACGGCACGTGAAAGGCGGCGAAATCTACGAGAACAGGAGGGGAACTTGAGGTAAAAACAGATGACTCTTGAAATACGGCTATCCTTATAGCTGTTACCTTATTCAGTGCATCACAGTGTGACCGCATGGCATCAAGGAATCAATACGGTTCCAGTTTTCCTGGTCACAAAATTTCTTTGTCACGCAAGATATTTTGCAACCCTATAAATTGTCCTTGCAGTGTAGCCCCCAATTCCCACCTGTGATCTCCTCCGTTTAGCGACTCCACCTACAATTGATGGGTTTTGTAACATTGTCGTTTATGATGAAAATCTCCATCCTCTATTCACAGCTAGTCCAGCTAGGGCTGTCACGATGATGAAATTTGGCTGACGATTAATTGTCTATTAAATAATTGCAATTATGGCGATTAATCGTCTGTTTAAAGGCTTTGACAACTATAACGATTAATTGCAATTCATTTTTCCGTTAAATTAAATATAGATACATTAAGAAATGTGAAAATTTTGTAAATAACTAGTTACATTCCCTATAGAGTGACCTTAACTGAGAAAACTGTCTTAATTGAAAAAACTGAGATATGATGATGATGTCGTCTTGCTGTGTAGATGGAACAAATCTGGAATCACTTTAATAAAACTCATAAACAAAAACAGTATAAATCTGATACAACTCAAATGATGAATAAATGTAATTCGAACTTAACAGTGAGTGCAGTTTAAGTATGGTGGATGTAAAATGCTGCAGATCACCCTTGTTTTCTAAGAAATTACAATAATTGCGATTATGTCAAATAATTGTGATTATGTCAAATAATCGCGATTATGTCAAATAATTGCGATTGTGTCAAATAATTCTGATGAATTGATTATTTAATCATTTTGACAGCCTTAAGTCTAGCTAGTCTTTTATTAAGTAGTTTGTTGACAATTAATGATGTCCATTGTGTTTTATTGTTTCCGTGTATTTATTATACAGTGTCATGTCCCAGTGTGTTTATGGCAGAGCAATCTCACAAATCCTGTTGATACAAACTACATGTGACTAAAAACATTAGATTAGTGACTAACCAGTGCTGTCGAATGACACGCTGATGCTATCTGAGTTTATACGAGACGGGTGTAAATAAACCGCTGCTTCAAGTAGACGGTACATTAGGCAGGCTGTTCACATTTTCACTGGAGTTAAATGACAAGCGCAAAAAGTCTGTGGTGGTGTTTTCAGGGTCGGGGGAGATAAAGAGAACGTACCATCTCCAGGCCCGAGGGTCACTGAGGCAGGCGAGAGGCATCTGGTGACTGAAGCGAAGATGAGCAGGAAACCCAAACACAGTCTGACACTGACTAAGGTCTATGACAACCAGGACGTCCTCGCTGTAAGTTTGCCTGTTTCCTCCTCTTTCTTTTTCCTGTGGTTTTATCTTCATGTCCTTCTTTCCTGGAAGTAAGCAAGTGTAGTTACACATAGCAGAACTGCTTAAATTTGCATAATAGCTGCAAGGCAAATATCTGGCAACCCACACCCTGACCACTGCATAGCAACACCCTGGAAACCGCTCTAGGTGGCATTTACACTTGCAGTTTTGTTCGGAACGGGGCACGGTTCGCACAAAAAATCTCTAATGTGAAAGCTGTTATGGAACTTGTACATACAGTAAACACAAGTATCGTTTACTACATGTAAAATGTTAAGTGCGCATAATAGCACCAAATTATAAAAAAAAAAAAAAGATTATCCCGAGGTGTGTTTTCTATCATGTGCCATGCACTTTGTGATGAAATAAAATGAACAAGGGTTAGATAGAATCAAGCTGAGTGTGAAACCAAATCAAAGCTACAGGGGGCTCCAGGGACAATTGCACTTGGGTTCGGACAGCAGCAAACATGCCAAGTCTGAAAACACCCAAATGTCACACATCTGAATGTTTAAAGCAGACTGTCAAACCTCTGAGCCTGAACCAAACAAATGGAAAAGCATCGTTTTATTTGGATCATCTTCAAAAGGAACAATCAGTGAGGAAGTGTTTTTGACAGTTTTTTTTCAGAATATTGCAATAACAACAATTACAACACATAAACGGTGGTACAAAGCTGTAATAGTAAGAGCCAATTATCCTTAAGTCCTTCATGTACGAGTTGTTTTCAGACTGCACACGCAGCATGTTTCTATGGGAGTTAAGTGTTTTGGCGAGGACCTCTCGCAGGCGTGTGTGTGTGTATTTCAGCGGATATAACCACACTGTTCAAAGCACACGCTGGTTTACCACAGTGACGTGCATTAAACATAATTACAGATATTTTACTCTAGTAATGGCTTGTTTTACTAAAACATTTTTTGCCTCATCGCTGAAAAAACACTGAATATTAACCATGAATTTGGCCACTGCAACATGTCAAGGCTTCATTCCATGACATGTTGTTTTCATTTGCATGCCCTGCATTTTGTCTCTTGCCTCTGTTGCACCTAAGAATAGTCTCAATTACATGTATACATTTGACCGACACATTTTTCCAAGACATTCAACATAATTTTTTAGCATGCGTGTTCGCTGAAGATTGAATTCATGACCTTTGCATGGCTAACGCCACCAATTGAGCTTCAGGAACGTTTTAGTTTGAAAGGAGGGTGATTTATGCCAGTGGGATTAATGTCAATGGTGATTTTTCTTTGTGGGGTTTGGTTTGTTGGTCAGTTAAATGCTATTATTGACCATTTTAAGGTGTATGTGTTTGTGTACTTCTAGCCAATGGAGTGTAAAGAATTTACAGCATCAACTCATAACAGGTATTTTACATACACCATCACTTTTGATTCTGTGCATCTTTGAACTTTAAGGAATCCGAGGGCCGATCAGACAGAATGTGTTTTTTGCTGTTAGACGCACCTCTTTTGAACTGTTTTCAGTTTGCAGGGAGCTTTTTTCGTGCTACTTTTGCTCCCGTTTTTCCACCTGGAGCGCCTCGTGTTTTTGGCGCAGCACTCTGAGCACCTGAAGTTTAAACATATCTACTCGGTGCAGAAAAGCGGTTGACGTCAGGCGCCTTTGCCCCCACTGTCTATTCCGTTGTCGTGACGGACATTTACATTTGCTTGAATCGTCCGGAGAGTGCAATGACGAAGGAGAAACTTGTGCTGGCCGACACAGGTTAACTGGGCACGGTCAGAGCAAGCGCCTTTTGCTTGTTCCGGTTTTAGTTTCCCCTAATATGACAGTTAACGGCAACAAGAGTGCGTGCGATATAATCCTTGACTGCTAGAACAGCTGATTCGGTGGTTACATAGCAAAATAAAGAAAACGCAGCAGGTTGATCATATCTGAAAGTCAACAAAAAAAGGTATTGCAGTGCGCCACGTTTTCAAACAGAAAAAGCAGGTTCTGTGTGATCGCCCACTAAGGAGTGTATTATTCAAGCACTGTATCGCTTAGGATGGAACGTTCAAAACGTTGACTATAATGTTGAAAAAGTCATAAACACTCGTGGTAGCTAGCTTTAGCATAGTTTACTGCTTTAAATGTAAAACAATATAAATGCAAATTTCTACAGTAAATCTAAGTACTGTAGTTGCTAATGAAATGTATTTCTTTCAGGAAACACCATCAAAAGAAAAATTCCCAGGTATGATTAGTTCATACTATAATTTTGTGATGTTTTCATCTCATTCTTATTTTGACTAATTCTCACGTTCTTTTCCTGAACGTTTTACTGTGTTTAGTCGATACATGCTTTTGTAATAACAAGCTTTTGATTGTTGTTAAGAAAAAATTGACGACGAAACACCTTTAGGAGGCACCCAACTAGACAGATGCACTGAATGACATCTTACGGCTTTTGTTTAGGCAATATCGTTCTTTCTGGTAGAGAGTTTAAGGCTTTGTTTGTCGAAGTGGATGGGCATTATAATGCCCTTGGGCTGATAACCTGCGTTTGTCATAATATGACATCAAAAATGTATTCAAGTTTGTTGGTGCTACAGTGGGAACATCCTGGATTTGTTGGGGCATCATCAACCTCAAACTCCTGCTGTCATTCCATCTGTTTTTGGCACCATGTGATGTCAGCGTACCAACAGACCAGAACCCATCTGCATTAGTTGTCTACCTGCATGGGTTCAGCCCAGCCAGCTTCAGCTTTTAAAGAAGTTTAAATCTCTTTTTCTTGTCAAACACTTTATGTCATGTCATTTTGACAGATTTGTTTAAAACTATTGTTTTGTTGTGACACATTATGTTAAGCCGCCATTGTGATGCCCCATACTGTACGTTCATATATTCAGTGAGTCGCATGTCATGCGTGAGAGGTGCTTCTTAATACGGTCTAACAGTCAGAACATGTTGTACCCAGTTGTGTCACATATGCAATGCATCGTGGGATAAGTGCTGTTAGGGCTCTTTGATGCATGTTGAAAGCCACAATCCTCTGCACCTTAGAGAAGCTTTACAGCTTTTACGTAGCTTTTCCTTCTCTTTTTTTCTTTTCTTTTAACTCAAAGCAAAAGCCTTGCTTACACAAGTGTTTATTATAAATAATGTCAGCAAACAACTCGATTTAGGTTTTTTGCAAACTTTGCCCAAAAAATTTGTTTTGTTTGCAAAGCATAAATTAAAATAAAATAAAATAAAAAATAAAGTATGAAATACATAATTAAATAAATTAAAATATAAATTATAAAGAAAAAAATAAATTCAAAATATAATATAAGATAAAAGCAAAATAACGTATAAAATATAATATAAAAAATAAAATAACATGTAAAGTATAAGAATAAAATATAAAATATATATATATATATATATATATAAATATGTTTTACTATAAAACATGTTAATATAAATTGAATAAAAAGAAATAAGAAAAAAAAGAAATAAAATGTTAATTATATGTTAAGACAGCATAATCTGGCATAGCTAAAATTTCAGGATAAATAATAATAGTTTAAAAAGATCTCAATAAATAGATGACTTTTTTTAGCATCCTTTATCTAGTTCTAAGAATAGTTTCATTTGTTCGGAACTTTTGAAATGCATCATTTTCCCTCCTACTAAAAAATCCTGAATATTTGTATGGCTACAGATTTCCAAAATTCTAACTCAGTTTACTGCTTACTGTGAATAAAAAGATTTCTAGATTGAATTGTGTATAACCATAATGACATCAGTAGTCTGTTGTCGTGTAAATCTTTGCTGCTTTAATCATGTGTGTGTGAAGGTAATGATATAATTGCCATTGATTATAGAGATCTGCTGTTGATCTTAGTCAACTGACTTACGCTGCTTGGTTTATCAGATCTTAAGTTTGTTTTTCGTTGTGGTTTCACCCTGAGCCTGTGGGTATTGAATAAACATAATTATTCTGTAGTACATTAATCATTACGTACAAACGGCAGTTTAATTCCCGGACATAATGAGTGTTTGTGTGTGTGACGTGTTTGTTTAAAAGCCAATTAAACGGCATGTTTTAGTAAACAGTGCCAGCATGTTTAACACACAGAAAACAAAATCAATTTTAATTTAATAAAAGTAAAAAGGACGTGCTCGAAGGAGTTCTTTTTAACAAATCAGATGTAACCCTTATATTGATGTCCTCCTTTTTCTCATTATTGTTTATAACAGAATTACTTCAGAGCCCAATTACATCATCACATACAGGATTATGGGAAGTCTGGGTGTCTGTCTCTCAATACAGTGCTGTTTCCCATCTTCTTATCTCTGCTGGTTATCCATGACACTTGGCAGAGCGAATAGACCTTCACGAACAAGTCACTCATGTGTGACAAAGTCTCCTTTGCCTTATTTGGATGCTTCAGATATCAAACAAACAGCAGTGATGCAATTATAGTGCATGACGGGACAACGTAACACTGCTTATCAAAAATCACCAACCCACAAATAGCACGTACGCAATGGTACAAGTGTTTTTTAAATCCAGCTGTAATGACGCAGTCGGAGAATCAGGCAACTTGTAGCGGGACTTTTGTCATGCTCTCTGTAATGCAGGGCAGAGAGAAAGAGAGAGAGAGAGAGAGAGAGGGGGGAGAGCAAAATCCCCCTGCCTTGATCTGCTCCAAAAATAGACCCTGTCCCACGCCCCAACGGCGGAAATGAACAAGTGACCGACTTTGAACAAACCTAACGTCTGCTCCCTACACACCCCCCACGCACCATCAAAGTGTTGACAAGCACGGAAGGGCACGAAGTAAAAAGACAAACGTGCGTCTCGATCCTGTGGCGCTGTTCTCAATAACAGACAGGAAATCTGCCTGCGTGCTTTGCGTGCTCCGTGTGTTCCCTCTGTGTAGTCTTCGCCCCTCCCTCTCCCGCTCGCCCTGTCTCCTATGCTACTGAGACAAACAGCTGCAGAGGCGCAGGAAAGCACACAAAAATGGAAAAAAAAGAAAGGGAGGGGTACTGCGAGAAGAAAATGCACAACAGACCACACCCACCTCGAAAAAGGCATGCAGGGTCGGGGCAGGGCGGGCGACCAATCGGCATGCAGGGGTTTGTCCCATAGACCCGCCCCCCCGCCTCCTCCCAGCCTGTAAGTGGACGGGGGCAGGCGCAGGCAGGGAATTGCTCAACTTAAGAAGCTCACAGCCCCCACTTCGTCGTACTTGGTGTTTATCTCTCATTCTCTTCTGTGTTAGACGCCTGCCATGAAGATCCAAGAGGCTCTCTGCGGAGCGGAGCCGTGCGACGACGTCCCTCGTCTTGACTTGACTGCACTGACCGAGAACAACAGCTGGACAGGTCAGTCTCTCTTTTTAAATGTGGTTTTCTTTCACTCATGTACTGCACATGGGCGGCAGCTGCAAACCTGCCTCGCTACCAGCGCGTCCTTATGCAGACGTAGATCTTATAAAGTCACTTTACAGAGACGAAGGAGATGTGATTTTTTCACTGCGTGTTATGGATACTGCATTACCCTCAGCCCGGAGAGATCTTTGCATTGCAACAGCTTGGAGACGTCATGTTGTTTAATGCATTTTTATGCGTTTTTAAAGGTGTAAATAGTGATGAGGTCATCAAACACCCAGGGCCTGTTAAAACCCATGAGAGGCGTTGATTGGGATTCACTTGGGATTTGTCGAGTTTGATGTGGATTTGTGGTGCTGCTCTCGGTTCCTTTGGCCACTTGTTCGTGAACACTCAAAAGGATGTCGATCCATTTCATTCATTCATTTTTTTCTCAATTCAAATCAAACTTTTCGGTAAGCTCACAAAAACGTATACAGTATATGTAGTGTACAGGCTTTAAATTGGTTTGTTGTGGTGGTGGTGGTGTACCGTGAGCCTAGCAACAAGCAGTTGGTTCGGCTCGCGGAGGACCGTATAGTCATAGCAACAGAGGACTGAAACAGGAGGAGATTAAATGCAGGAGCCTGAGAGCCGTTGCTACGTGCACGTCGCTCCAGCGCTTTAAACTTGTCAGGGTCATGCATGACACGCTCGGATCCCTTTCCTGTTTTCTCTGGTGTTGGTGCAGCATGTGCAGCAACAGACATGAGCAAACACGTACGGACACACCTCTTTTTGTGCAGTGACCTTGGAAGTGCGCAAAAGGGAGTGCAAATTTTAGCTTTCCACTTTCGAGGTCTGGCACGGAGACAGTGTTAATGGCTGTTGCTTTGGGTTGCCATGCCAAGTCACAGTTGCCCTTTAGTTTAATGTAGTGGTAAATGCCGTGGTCACAGACTCGGAGATTGTGTTTTTCTGTGTTGCAGGGCTCTAGAACGCCCTCTAGTGAGCGTTTTAAGCTGTTGTTTGTTTAATGGCATAGCTAGTGCAATGCTGGTGGTGAGATTGTCAAAACACAGAGGTACGGTTTTGCAGGATTCTCACACAAGACATTCCTCAGGAGGGTTGGAGATATTTTGCACACGCGTTTGTAGATTTATGTTGGTTATATTTTAGCTTTAGCTTTTTGTGTTTTAAATATTTTTTTTTGATTTGTTGAGTTATGTATTGTGAATGTGCTATATTAATAATGCATTTAAAGCTGCAGACTGGGACTTTTGTGGGTTAAAAATGAACAAAGATTTGTTAAAGTATGTAAAAATCTTTGTTTTGAAGACTGATTTACAATGCTGTGGGGCTGTTCAATGAATAATTGTGAGGAATCGCATCCAGAATAAAAGTTTGTGTTTACATAATAAATGTATGTGTACTGTGCATATTAATTTTGTATGTATATATAAAAAATATAAAAGAAAAAATGTTTATATAAATATATTTATATTTAATTTAAACTATATATATATATAAATATATATTTTTTTTTATAAATTCAAAATAAATACGCACAGTGCACCGACATATATTATGTAAACACAAACTTTTATTTTGGACACGATAAATGGTTGAACAGACCTACAATGTTATATAAGCTGAGCTGCCTAGTCCAGTTCAGGTGAATGTCAGTTTAATGTCATTTTACTTCAACATGCATATAGAAAGGTGTTTATAGTAACCTGCAAGTTTGTGTTTCAAACAAAGATGGCGATGTAGAGACAAAATTCACAGATTGCAGCTTTAAGTATTAATTTATTAAGAATATGCGTTGTAAACATGTCTTTAATTTTGAATTATAATTTATGTCCAAGTCATTTCAATCCAATGTTTTAGTTTTGACCAGTGGTGAATTGTTGTGAGGTTATAAGCTGTGGTTATAGTTATGGGTATGCAAATGTGGATTTTATAGTGGCTGATATGTTGTTATCCACTACAAATCCAGGCTTTTAAGTTTGTCATGTGGACCTAATCGCAGATAATATAAACCCATAACATGATCTGTTTTGAAACAGTGTGTGCTCTGAACAAATAAATCAAATAAAATAGTTTGACGGCCATTGGAATGTTTTGCTGTGGATTTTACTGTTATATTTACTATTGCGTTATCACAGATAAAATGATGACAACTCTAGCTGTATCAACATAGCATTGAGCCGTCAGACCTTTGTCCCAGTGTGGCTGGTGCCAAAACACCTTGTGGTGACTCTTGTGGCAATGTGATTGGTCCATGAGCTCAACCATCCTATTCTATCTCTCCCTGCATCACTTGACTCCACACCGCAGTAAATCGACTTTCTTAGAGCTCTTCTCACGAGAGCTTGTTTGGTTACCTCTGTTTTTCTGTTCCTTTCAGATTCTCATTTCTTTAGCGCCCCGTTCCTTGACTTTAAAAGCCTTTTCCAGCAGAATTACAATGATGGTAAGGGCTGAGATCTTTTGTTTACAACCTGATATCCAAGAGACCCATCTCTCGGTGACCTTTAGACGCTGCATGAAAAACCCATAAAACACTCCACACTGGCATGCGCCCACCCCGCATATAACAACTTGCAGCTTTTGATGGCAGGAGCCACAATATACAGCTTTATTTATGTGCACAATAACCTCACACGCCAGGACTTCATTTGGCAAGCGTCTCGGCAAAAGGATGTCTCATACCACATGCCTGGATGTGTTCTCAATGCTGGAAATCTACTAGCTTCCCAGATATGACAGTAACAGGATTGTTTGCATTTTGAAAAGCATGCTGGGATGTTTGTGTGAATGAATGTGCGTGTAGTAACCCCTTCAAAAAATGCTAACATCATTTATTCATCCTCATGTCATTCAAACCTGAATATGACTCTATCTTCTGTCGATCACAAAAGAAGATATTTTGAGAAATGTTTTGGTGGTTTTGCGTCCATATAATAGAAGTCAATGGGGGAGAATGTTGTTTGGTGCCCACATTATCCAAAAAATATTCTGTAGTGTTCTGCAGAAGAACGAAAGTCATACGGGTTAGTAACGACATGAGGGTGAGTAAATGATGGCAAAATTTTCATTTTCAGCTGAACTGCTCCTTTAAAAAGAAGTGCTGGCTCAGGCACAGATAATACAAGTTATTGTAGATAAGCTTGTATTGTTTTGTTAGTACATCAATATAAAATGTCACAAAACACTCGAACACACCGTTTTATTGCTCGTCTGAATGTGCGTTGGTGTGGCCAAACATTTATAGAAGGCTTGTACCTGTACTTTAGTGTTGTAAACATGGTGGTATCAACTTTATGAGCTGTGATAAGGTCGAATTTAGTCATTCGTGCATGTGGGTGGCTTTGGATTCACATTTTACCACCACAATCCTTGGCATACATCACTAAATCGCTCTGTGACCTTACGCAGCGGTAACGCATGAAAGCTCGATAGCATCACTATAGTAAATAAACACAGCAAAAGTTACCATGTCCTAACATTCATGTTTACTTAACAGTCTGCAGTGTTTGATAGTCGCTGTTTAAGGACACATAGTCAACCATTTATTAAATATATAGAATATTAAAATAAAGAATATTTTGTATTAAATAAAGGCCATCATGTACTTGTGTTTTTCTCAAAGATAAAAACATCTGTCCACGAATGAGCCAAATTACAAAATTTTGCACCATCAGCAAAGAGCTGACCTCAGGATTACAGGACAGGGTCAACAGTGTCAGTCTGGTTAATGTTTCATTTCTTGGTCATGACTATATATCAATAAAGACTGGAAGTGGACGTCCTGTTGCTGTTCTAAGCAATGACTAACTTGAAAAGCATTTTTAATATGATTGTGTTGTCAACTCGTGTGCATTTATTTATCTTAACAGAACCCGTTCCCGCCTACTCATCATGGCAGAGAGAAAGCGTGGAGCGCGAGGAAGCTCATCTCTCGCCAAACGCCAGCGGAAAACTGATTCGACAGTTATTGGAGGAAGACAGCGACCCAATGGTCTCGCCTCGGTTCTATGCCTACAGGGACAGCCAGCAGTATCTGGATGACACAGAGGTTCCACCGTCACCGCCTAACGCCCACTCATTCATAAGGTACGTAAATCACAAACATTTAAAAGAAAGGAGTCTTGCAGACGTCTATTTGATGTGCAATACATCACTGACATGTTCCTCACGTCATATAAACATCTACTGTATAAGATGTATGTAAGATGTTTGTGATTCAGAATAGAAGCAAAACTGCCTTTATTAGGACATAATCATTCAAGTTTTTCAGAGCTAAGGTACATCTGTACAATCCTAAGGTACACACGTACCCGTGCTATCTTGCTAGTTGGCGAAATGTTTATGTGTGAATGTTTTCCGTGCAGTAGGCGGAGGAGTTCTTCTTTAGGTTCTTGCGACGATGAGCGTGAAGAGCTCACCTCAGCTCAGCTTTCAAAACGGATCCACGTGCTCAAGAAGAAGATCCGCAGGTTTGAGGAGAAGTTTGAGGAGGAACACAAGTACAGGGTGAGCCATAGAGATGATGGAAATTACAAGACAGTTTTATTAAAATGTTGACTGTAAATATTGAGTGCAGCGTCTCTCCACAGCCTTCACACGGCGATAAAGCCGGCAATCCTGAGGTTCTGCGATGGATGAATGAACTGGCCAGGCTGCGCAAAGACTTGAAAGGTACGAATCTGACGGTTACGGAAAGGAACGGTTACACTCGTCAATTTTCAAGTTAATCCAAGATTTTTTTCTTTGACGAAGTTGACCCGATAAAATGGTTTTGTGTTCTGCCTTCCCATAGAACACAAGCTACTGAAGTCAGAGGAGGATTTGACGCCCCTCCCACGCCAGCGCAGTAACACTCTTCCCAAGAGTTTCGGGTCACAGCTGGAGAAGAAAACCTCTGAGACCAAAGCGCCCAAACCCCCTGTGGAAAACACATTGGAGACTGTCATGAACAAGCTGCAGGAGAAATGCAAGGAGGCGGGACGACCCGATGAGATTAAAGTGAGACTTTTTTTTGCTCTTTTTTTTAAAATGTCATAATCAAAATGATTGTATAATCATAAATACTTCACTTTTTGGTGGGACCCGATGTAGTTTAATTCTATTTGACAAAATATTTAGTCCCAAGTGTTTAAAATCTGAAAATGTAGAATTTGAAATAGGGCTGTCAAACGATTATAGATGTTTGTGTTAAAATAATATATGTCTGTGTACTGTGCGTGTTTATTTTGTATTTATAAAGGCATATTCATAAATGTATAGATATTTATGAAGTAATTACATACAATTTGAATTATATTTAAATGTTTAATAATTATTATATTTTTCTTAAATTTATGTACGTATTGGTTCTATAAATACAAAAGAAAAATAAACAGCACACAGACATATATTATGTAAACATAAACTTTTATTCTGGATGCGATTAATCATTTGAAAGCGCTGCTTTTTTGGCAAATATCTGACAGATATTTCCATTTTTAACTTCTAAACATACATTTTCAGGATATGACCCGTGAGCAGATCGCAGCAGAGAAGGTGGCCCTTCAGAAAGCTCTTCTGCATTTTGAGAGTATCCACGGAAGACCAGTAAGTTTGCGAACATAACTCAAAAGAATACAATTAAAACAATGATGGCATCGATGTAACTTTCTCTTCATGTTTGAAGGTCACGAAGAATGAGAGGGAGGCCATGAAGCCTCTTTACGACCGGTACCGTCTCGTCAAACAGATCCTGTTACGAGCATCATCCATTCCAGTCATCGTAAGTTCCGTTTCCTTTGGTTCAACTTCCTTTCGTCCTAGCTACAGGGAATCCTCATCATGTTTAAGCCACGTTTGTCGGTTGTATTCATTTTAATTCGGGAAGAAATCTCTACAGCATTAGTGGGGGGAACGACATTAGCCGTTGCCTTTATCCACAGTATTGGTGCTGTGGCAGTGCTTGGACTTGTTAGCGCCGCTAAGCCCGTTTTTAGCAAGAGCTCAAGATTGGCCTTTGAGGTCATATCCTGTGCTGCATATTTGCATTTCTTAAAATTCCTTCCCTACTTAAGTCTCTTACACACTAATTTCCCCAAAACATACAAGCTTCCATTTTGATAAAAGGTTTTGTCACGCCATAGAAAGTTGCATTCCTTTAAAGCCATTTCCTCAGTTAATAGGATGTTTTGTGTTGCAAGTACGTAAAATAACTGCAAATACTATTTCGATGTTTGTAGTTTGAAAATCATATGTATTATTGTATATACATATAAGAAGAGCCCACGAAAAATATGAACAGACACGTGGAAACGGAAAACCCTGCAACATGTATTATGAGTTGCATGAGTCCGTAAGGGTTAATGTTGTAACTTCATTATTAACACCCACCACAGGGCTCGCCCTCCAGCAAGCGCAGAGGCCCCCTGCTGCAGCCCATAATCGAGGGTGTACCAGCACTGTTCTTCAGCGACACTAAGGTGAAGAGAGCTGTTACCGCCCCATCAATCAGTTAAACGACTGACCCCAAAAGCCATCCACCCACTCACTACCCCGGTTTCCTCAATTAACCCAATCATGAACACAGCCTGTGATTCTTATGTGACCTGTCGGATACCTGAATCAAATCATTAGCTGCATGGACTCATGCTGGAATTGCTTACATGAAATTACTTTTGGGAAAATCTAAAAGATGCTTCTCATTGTACTAACACAACAGCTTGTTAGCTAATTCGAGTGGGATTGTGTTGATTTTGCCTTGGGAACGTCAACGCTGATAGCAAAATGGTGTTTGTTGATCATTGAGTTCATCTGAGCGTGAATTAACCAGCACCATCTGCTCTTTTTCAGGAGGAGGAAGAGGGCTCGGATGAAGACAGCGACACTAGGACACAGTTCACGGTCACTGATAAGCCGGAACTGAGCATGCTGGGATTGCTCGACCAGCTGGATGAGGACACCGACGGCTTTATCTCGCCTGTTGATGAACTGTCACCATCTAAGAACACTACGGACATGAGATTGTCCAATTTACACGCCGCTACCATGTGAGTGCTACCAAAATCTATTTACGGAAGTCGTGCCGTTTGGCGGCCATGTTCCTAACGCCTCTGGGCAGCTATTTACATCAAAGCAAGTCCACAATCCTATCTAGTTGACTGGGGGAAGGTAGATATTCCTCTAATCGCATGTTTCCAATCAATTATTCAACATGACATGAACTGCATCATTAATTTGTTTTGCTAAGCTTAAATTGCGAGATCCCCGCCCCTTTATTAACATTATTGGACTTCCTTCACTAGAGCAGCCATATTGAGCGTTGCATTCCTTGCCATTCTTTGAAAAGGCAGTGGGGCATCTTGTTAGTTCCCGTGAACCGGATGTTGAGATCGTTTTTACTTCCATATTTTGGGGAGGAGTTACCGGATGCTCCGCCCAAGCCGTCTAACAAACATCATCTAAGATGGATAGTTATTACAAGACGGAAGTGCATTTTTCGCAATATTTCACGAACAAATAGGCATTGTTATTTTTAATTACACTGGGACTTTGATATTAATAAACCTTGGTGCTACCCAACCCAATTCTTAAAAGTCTTACTAGTCAACTGTTGCAACGCATCGACATTGCAATCCGGCCTTTGGGTATTGCATAAAAATACCATCACAGACATGCATTCACATGTTACGCTACAGAACTGCAATGTTTGACAAAGGAAAATCACGCTACTTGCAATGAATTGCAATTTTTTTCATTGTCGCTGAAAGAATCTAAAAATGTCACTCTCTTCTACACAAACACACAGGCAGGAACTGGTGGAGCAGCTCCAGGAAGCCCGTGAGGAGAAGAAAAGAATCCGTAATAACCTCCGGGAGTTCGAGGAGGAGTTCTTCAAGCTGAACGGCAGGTAAGGCCTTTTGTCCTCAGAAAGACTTGTGTGTAAGCTTAACAATCTGCAGACAATCACATTAGTTTCACATTCTACTTTCTTTGTTCTCATAGGAACGTGCAAAAGGAAGATCGCTCACCGTTGGCTGGGGAATACAATGAATACAAGCACATTAAAGCCAAGCTTAGGTTGCTGGAAGTGCTTATAAGTAAAAGAGGCTCATCCTAATTCATCTTACGCTCATTGTGATCGTCCAAACAAGGACAAGACATTTGCTTTCATAAGCAGCGCAGCATGTACACAGACGCTTCATATTTTGGATCTCAGTAAACGCATGTTTCAGCAAAATCAGCTCTGCGGTGCCGTTATTGTTCAATCGTGCAACGAAAAGGACTTCTGGTTTCCGCTTCTATGGATGAAGATTTGTTCTCGTGTACTATACAACTCTGGAATTAAAAACAATGAACTCGATTCCCTTTGAAACCCTGCTGAATGTTTGTAATATATTTTGTGTTGAATCATGTGACAGTTTTTAATGATTTTTAGATAGTTTTCTATCTTAATATTGATAATATAGAAACAGGAGTTTTCCTAATCCGACAAAAGCTTTGAAGAACATTAAAGGCCCCGTGAACCGGAAGTTGCGATCGTTTTACTTCCGTATTTTGACACATTTCGGAGTGAAAAGAAATTTTAAAGTAGAAAATGCGTGGGCGTGGCTTGTGTTTTTCACTGCAAATTGATTGGATGTGTAAACACAGCTGTTGCATTGATTTTGAAATGAAGTTGGCTGCAGACTGACAGTTGAAGGGGAGGAGTTAAGCCGTCTATTTTAGGTCATGGCAGATGGATAGTCATTTCAGGGCGGAAGTGCATTTTCAGATTTAAACTGAAGATTATGGTGGTACATGAATTTGAAAAAGAAAGTGACCCACATTGATAAGCTATTTACCATAACGCTGCAATATTTCTTGAAAAAATAAGAATGATCATTTTTATTTCACTGGGACTTTAAAGTCTTACGTCTTAACTAATGTGTAAATACTGAGGACACTGGCATTTAAAAACACGTTTTAAGAAATGATGACGGCGACAGATGTTTGGAAGGAAGGTTTTCTGTATAATTTTATTGACCCTGGTGCCATATGTTTTTTTTTAATATTGATGTTTCTGAGAAAATGCGTTGTTTGTACATGTTCATAATTGAACATCTTTTTTAACATTGAAGCTTTAAACCATGGACTTAGCTAGAATTAACACGCAGATAGATGATTAAAATTAAATAACAACCAAAACAATAAAAACACTGTTGTAATGTTCTAGAAACAATCGGTGGAACTTTGAGATACAAATGATATGTTAATTTGTTTGTTTTTTTCCAATCTCACAAAATAAATGATCTCCTGGTCCTGACATTTTCGCTGTTTAACAGTGATGTGGTTTTAAACCCCTTTAGAAAAGTACGAAGAGGCAAAAGCCAAGAGGCGTACGTGCAGTTTTGTTCTTGGTAGATGCAGATCCCGAGCGAGCTCGTAACCCTTTTCTTATTCTCCAGATTGGAAGCTTGTAGTGTGACCTTTATTTTTATGGAACGTATAACGCTGATGGATAAAAATGAATACCCGTGTACATTTTAGTACATGGTTGTATTTGTATTTTGTATATATAAAACTATTTTTTCTGAACTCTTGTTTTGTATTCTTTTCAATATATCTTGAACTGCTATAAAATGTCAGCTGATTGGTCTTCACTGGGGATTTGTGAAATAAAACGAGCACAACACAGGATGAGGCGAAATTATAATTTTATTATTCTGGAACAAAAATAGATAAAACAATATATTTCATTTGAAAGCTATAAAAGTAAATATACTTTACTAAAATAACAATGCATCTTTAGCCACTAAGAAGCCCTTGTTTGCATACATTGACAGAAAGGAATAAGTTGGATAAAAACACTTGTGTGTGTGTGTGACTTTCCATCATACAAACAAACACGTCTCATGCAGCTAGATGCGAAGCAACACGGGTCACCTCAGTAAACGCATCACTGTGGTCCCTTACAGACACGTTTCATTCTCTGTCTTTGAACACATCAAAAACTACTGAGGAACCGTAACAAAGTCACTTTGATATTTTCCCCAAAGCAAACCAACAGCAAATCAACCTTACTGAGAGAGAACGTGATCAATTCAACTGAAAACTGATAGATTGAATGTAAAAAATAATGTGACTATTAGTTTATTCACATTTGTTGGATTAAAATGCAGATAGCCATTAATAAATCCCATGAAACGCACGCAAATGTCAACCAGTAGTTATTGCCGATTTCACATCCCACAACATTATCTCAACTGAAAGCTTTCACGAAAAACTGCAAAAGATGCAAAATATATATTTTTAAAAAGCAGCATCCACCTGCGGCGTGGCATAGTCACGTTGTGTAATGATTTATGTACAAAGGAAAGGAAAAACGAAAAATGGATTCAGGAGATATGAAACTGCATAATCTGTCCAAACTGTGCAAAAAACACAGAACAAAAGGGATTATTGTTTGGTGGGTTTAAAATGCTTTGTCTGGTGGGGTTCTGATTTTTCTCACATCTTGATCTCGGACAAAACCCCAAGGTGACGGTTGTAGTGACAGCCTATCTTTCTAGGCCTTTAAAGGGATAGCTCGCCCCCAAAAAAATAATATTTACACTAGTATTAGCATTTAAAACCTTCATGACTTCCTTTCACATGTGAAACACAAAAGAAGAAACTATTTTTAGAGAAATGTGGTTTTGTGTCACATGGAATACAATGGAAGACAATAGGGAAGACAATAGGGACAAAATGTTGAACGTTCTTATCTTCTTTTGTGTTCAGCAGAAGACATGAGGTGGAATAAATCATTTTAATTTTTGGGTGAACTCTCCTTTTCTGGTAGTAATGATGAAAGGAGGCCATTTTGTGTTTCAACGACCAGATTTGTTCCAAAACAGTCTAAATAAAATTAATTTACACAATAAATTCAATATATTTAAAAAACATACAGAAAATGGAATATTTATTTTACACACTATGCCATCCTAATCTTCGATATTAGTTTGTCATTATTTAAAAAATAGAAACTTTACCACCCACACCCCCCCCCCGCGCCAAAAAACATGAGAAAAAGAAACATTGTGCAACCAAATCAGCAAGTCAGTCTGTAAAAATAGAAAAATAACAGATTTACTCAAATCATATTCGGTATGTGCTCGTCTGCGCTAAATACGAGAGTAGCTTTTCTTCCGTATCTCCAAAGGTTTAAAGTGCAGTTCCAGCATATGGCAAGCAATCTCTCTGGTTGACTTCCAGACCATTCCCCCCAGTCCAGGTCAGACCAGACTGAAGCCCTCGTACTGCTCCACGGCCTGCGTGAGACGCTGGCCCAGGGTCTCTTTGGTCTGGTAGCAGGGCATGTCCAGCATGTTATAGCAGGTGTGAGCCACGGGCAGATAGTGCTCTTCAGCAGCGGTGGACTGGAGGACTATACGTAGACTAGCCATGCCGTGGATGGGGATGCGGTCGCTGCCTGTCAGGAACACTAAAAGAACAACAAGATTCGGTTTGCATTCATATTGCAAGTCAGAATTGTGAACAAATTTCTATACAGGCCTTCTTTGCAGAAAGATCTATTCATACCAAGAATTACTTCAACTTACATAAAAACTGCTTCTTTTTCTCCAGCGGAAACTCATGAAACACCTCCCAGAACATTCCGACGGTTGGGTGGGAGGCAGTGAACTCGCCCTTGTAAGTTGCATTCTGGGTATAAAAATAAATTGATGTTGATTTATACTGTGTGGATTTTTCATGTCTTTCCAAACATGTTTCATATCACTTTGTTAAACGCGAGACCTTTTCCATCTCCTCCCAGTTATAGTTGTTGTTGCCGACCACCATGGCCATGAGTTCAGAGGGCTGGAAGAGAGAGAGAATCTCTCCACCGCAGACCTTCAGGAAACCGCTAGAGAAGGCGGAATACTGCTCCTGTACCGAGTCGGTGAACACATACTGCAGATATGCCTGAACAAACTCCTTCCTGAGAGTCAAAACACCAAGTGTACGGTCAAATTTGTCATGTTGATACTTTAGTCCTCTCATATCGTCCCTGTCAGACTGAAATCTTGTATAGGAAATGATAAAAACATAATTTTTTAGAATAATTAAACCCCGTGTTCTCAAAGTTGTGAGACAAGTTCTTTTAAATATTTTTTATTGGTTCAATATTACACAGCAAAATCCACAGTGTTACGTAAAGGGTGACCAATAGTAATGCTTTTTGAAAAAACTAAAAATCATTAAAAAATGTGAAGCAAGGTTTCAGTCTCACAGCGAGAAAATATTATTTTAATTAAACGGTATTACAAACAAGTATAACATCAAATAATACAAATAAATCATTTATTACAAATATGGACAGTTTTGTCTATTCAATTAATTTCTGTGAAGGCAAATCCTAATGCTACGGGATACAACAGATTTCTAAGGAATTGTGCTTCGTAATTCTAAAAATCGTGTCTGAATGAAAGCAAATCCCAGCAGCTATGTTGCAACATCAAGTGCAAATCCTTCCCAGAACTGTGTAAACCACAGCAAAGAAAAGACATAAAGCTTGTGGGTTTACAATTAAATGAAATGTCTTCACATGTGCAGTATAATGCATGATATGACTTACTAACATTTACAAACTGTAAACACGCACCACCAAGGCCGTACCTTGACAAGAATACTGAACTCCGCATCAACACTGTAAAACCTCTTTTGCCAAATTAGGCCAATGCACGTATTAATCTCTCTCTCTTTTTCTCTATCTCACTCACGCACGCACGCATACACACACACATCTGAATGTGAAGTTTGGGTGAATAAGTGAGCATGTGTTAACCAAATTCTTCTTAAAAAAATAATAGTATACATTCATGCTCTAACAATATCAATACAATATTATAAGGTAAAAAAATACATGTAAAACATCAAGTTTCTTTAGTAGTCATAAAATGTCTCAGCCCATTTTAACACTTAGACAGTACAAAAGCATTGCAACAATGTCTGGAGTCCGTTCAATTTTGCAATTCCATCCCTCCTCCACCCATGCACTCTACCACACATGCATGCAGGCACGCAGATGATGACATCTTTCAGCTGTCTATTTAAAGAGACACACACCTGTTTGTTTTGTCCACAGCGATAGTCTTTCCTCCCTGCACCAGCTCTTTAACCTCTGTGATCCCATAATACTCCCTTGTAATCTGTGGAAACAATCACTTCATTTCGTGAGTCGGTATTTTGATGTCTAATGACATAAAACATCAGTAACAACATGTACTGTAAGTCAGAAGCACATCACTGGGAAATTCACACACTTCATTTCAATGTTTACACTAATTTTAATTTTAATACTTTAATTCTTTTTGGATAAAAGTGTACTGAATAAATAAATGATAAATCTGTTTTGAGCATCGTAGAAACAAGAATAACATTTCATATACAGTGTGTGTGGGTGATGAAGAGAAAAACTATGGATACGTTTTTATACATCCAAATAGATCTACATTTAAAAATCTACCTCAAAATGTCAATTTAAGAGGTCTTACACAGTTAGAAAGATGTTTTTGATATCTTACTGTAAAGTTCAGACAGAAGGTCTCCTCAACATCGCCATCAAAGTCTAGCAACTGCTGAAGACTCCTGCAGAGCATACAGAAGAAACAACAGACTTCTTATAGGGACAGTACGCCCAAATATGTAGTTTTCTTGTTTTAAAATATTTTTGTTCTAAATCACTGTGACTTTATTCTAAGAACAGTATATACAAGTAAATGACGAATGACTTTGTGTGATGTTTTTATCATCATCTCTTTTTATCTCCGAGTCATGGATATAAATGGTCTCATGTATAATCACAGTTGAGAGGACACCAGCTGCAGGATATAAAGCAAACCTCAGGATTACCAGCGCAGGGACACGCAACATCATCTCCTACTTATAACAAATGACAGAGATTTTTCCTGTGACATCAGTGGCCGTACAGTATATAAACCATGACAGGTTTGGAGTGGCATTGTAAAGAAGAAACTAAAATCAGTAAAGGAAGATATTTTGAAGAAAGTTGGTAACCGAACAACGGCCGTCGCTGATCAAATCATCCTCTTTTGTGTTTTATTAAAGAGACAAAATCATACAGTTTTGAAATGACAAGAGGGTGAGTGAATGATGACAAGATTTTTGAGTGAACTATCCCGTCAAAACTTAAAAAAGAATAATGTTACAAAAAACAAGACATGTTCCGCATGGAAAACTAGGTTTATTTACGTCTCAAATGTTTCAGGCACTATAAAGAACAGCCTAGCGGCCGAGAGAAAGCAAGATTCCAGACTTGGACTGACTCTACCGTTCTCTATCTGCAACCAATTAGTGGCCTGATGTTGACTCACAAACCCCTCAGAACAGCTTTTTGGTTGGCATTTAATTAACCTTACATAAAAACAACTTGTTTATGTAGTGCAGAAAGAGGCCAAACTGTTAAAAAAGGTTCCTCTTGACCGCTCTGTGCAGACGTCGATTTCCCAGTAAAGCCTCAGGGGTCAGAGAAACTCTATTGATTTCACTTAACAAGGGCTGTGATTTAGTGAACCACAGAGTGTGGGAGGTCTGGATGATTCGATTAGAGACCGAGACTAACAAGAGCCGAGTGGTACGAGTTTAGACACACACTGCTCCTCAAGAACTGTCTGTTTTTTAAGCTTTGTGTAACTGGTTGAGAACAATGCAAGACACGCAAAGGTCACAGGTTTGATTCCTAGGAAACCCATGTATAAAAAATAAAGCATAGTTCACCTAAAAATAAAGATTGCGTCATCCTTTATCCACCACAAGATCTGTATATAACACTTTCTTCTGCTGAACACAAAAGAAGATATTTTGAGAAATGTCTCGGTGGTTTGGTGTACATACAATGGAAGTCAATGGGGGTCAACGTTGTTTGTGTTCTGCAGAAGAAACAAACTACAACGGGTTTGAAAAGGCCTCTTGACCTTCAATAAAACTTCAAAATGTCGACAGAATTTTACTTTTTTGGATGAACTGGCCCTTTAAGATGAAGTCGGATGATGTCAGCATTGTGCGTTTTACCTGCCCTCCGTAGGAGAAAGCTCTTTTAGGTCATCAAGCATCGGCGAAACATTCAGAAGCTTCTTGTAGAGCACCAGAGGAAAGTGGAGGTCCACCACAGTCGAGTTATAGATGGCCAAACCACAAATGATTCCAATGAGGTGAAACCAATTGTGCTCCACAAAACACTGAAATGTAAAGAAGCCATTAATTATGAATACAAGCTTTTAAAAAAACAATCATTCACTTAAAGGGACGGTTCACACAAAAATACAATTTCTGTCATCATTTACTAACTCGCGAGTTGTTCCAAATCTAACCAAACAGTTCTTGACCGCTACTGACCATAGTAAGAAAAATGACAATGGAAGTTAAAAGTACTGCTTGGTTACATCATTCTTCCAAATATCTTTCGTTGTGTTCTTTTGAACAAAGACTTTTATACAGATTTCAACTCGAGGGCGAGTAAATGAGGTCAGTTTATTTTTGGGTGAACCGTCCCTTTAAGGATTTTAACAATTTAATTTCACCTAGCAATCAGGGAAATCAATGAACGCATTGTGTAGAATCACATGTTGTGTTCACATGCAACATCATGCCATGAAGTAATCCAGCAGAATAATCATGTTTGCAGTAAAAACAGCTGAGCTGGACTAAATATTTAAAAAAAATGGCTCAATAATATTCTATTGATGATAAGCAATATATCCCAGGTTATTTTTTATCAAACTATTGAATAATTGAATGAATATTGACTCTGAAATCACTCATTTTATCGAGAAAGATATGGAAACTAAGGCCTAAACTCACTTTATCAGAGAACCAGAGCAGATTGGAGTCGGTGTACTGCGTGAACATGCCATAGATGGGATCCATCAGCTCTTTTAGAAGGAGCAGGAAGAACTCCTTAGTGACTCCTCCAGCATCTACAGCTTCCTCTCCATCAAAGATGACCTATAACCATCAATGACTGTGTGTTATTATGGGGTATGCTGCTACAAAAAAAAGCTGTTTCATCTAATTCATTGCAGAACTTATAAACTCTTAGGTTCCAGAGCATTGAAGGGCCATCTGAAGTGTGCTGGACATTTTTGAGGAGCTTTCGAAAATCACAAGTTCATCTGATCAATCTGATTGGTCGGTTTCCCCACAATTTATTTCTGCTTAACAAAAAAGTGAAGGTGTTTACAAGCTACCAGGCTGTATTATTAGACTCTAGCCAGATACCAAACGCAGAATAGAAGTAAACTTCGGGACAGGCACGTGTTAAAAGAAAACATGATTTACAACATTTTTGCAATGCTGCAAAGTTTTTTTCAAGCCTTAACATAAGAAAATACATTCTGTATTCTTCTTGCTGTATTTTTCCATGCTTTTGTCTCTAAATGCACTTTTGTAAGCAAACAATTCTGGCGGCTAACAAATTTCGCTTTTACCGTTGTCTCACAAATCTCTTGTCGAGCTTTGCTGTGGTAAGCAGGAAGGCGGATCTATTGTTTTGTAACCAATTGTAACACGGTTCAAAGTAGGGAGTAAGGAGGCGGGAACCGGCGAACCTTTAAATAAAGTTTAATCAAAAATAAACAAACCATAACACGGAACTAAAAGACTGGCAGTCGACCGTGAGGTGGCTGCCGGTCTTTTAGTTCCGTGTTATTGACTGTTTATTTTTGATTAAACTTTATTTAAAGGTTCGCCGGCCACAAGAACATCAACAAAAAACTAAACCGGGCCCGGTTCTCTCTTCAGCAGTCCCTTAGCTCATCCTCTTATGCTCCCGATTTCCTCCATGAGATATGCGGGACCGGTGTGCGCACAGCTGATTCCAACTATCACTCAAGCCACCGGCCCCGCCTCCCAGCTCCCGTCCCGCCTTCCTCACCACACCAATCAAGTTAATTTTGTAATAAATTAAGGTTCTTACTGTAATTAACGAATTACGCCTTTTCTACTCTTTCACAAGTCTTACCTTGAGCATGCAAGTTTCTGTTGAACCATTTTATTTTCATATACTTCTCACACAAAAAGAATGCAAACTTTACAAACCTTGAGCGGCTTCTTCAGGTCTATATCGTTGTAGACGGTGAGCTCCCGCAGAGCGTCGCTGACTAAATGATTCCTGCGTACGTGAAGCACAAGAAAAGGATTCCTGGCCAGCAACGGTTCCATGGTCAAGAGCATGAAGACGTTGTGCAAGTTAGCGCCGCTTACCGCCATCTTATAAAACAAACAAACAAACAAACAAATATAAACTTCCTGACCAATGGAACAATATATTATTGTAGTGTATACCTCAAAGTTCACAAAACACACATTAAAAACTGCTAAAGTTGTGAAAAAAGGAAAACAATTCAGAATCTAAAGCGGGTTGTTTTCAGTACCTGCATCTGGAGCTCGGCATCCGTCTGCAGCACGGTTGTCTTGGCTTGAGCATTCAATAAGAACGGATAGGCACATAACGTGACAGAACTCTGAGGAAATAAATCACTTGATCAAACAGAGACCGCCACGACTGTCCGAGAACCCTCTAAAATGTAAAATCAAACATACCTGCACCGGAGGGTATCGCATTTTCTGTAGGAGGAAAACAACGACACATGACTGTTGCATTCAAAGTACTTTATATTTTCATTTTTTGATAAGCAAAGTGGCATTTATAAATGTGACTCGCATCCGGAAAGCAAAGCGACACTATACGCACAATATCGGCTTTACGCAGAAACCATTTGAGGTAGTCTTCCTGGATGTCCACCAGGCTGGCGATGTCAGGGATGTAGAAGTGGTTGTATTCCACACGATGGGCTTTCAGGTTGACCTACGGCAAAAACGACACTTAAATATTGAGCAGTGTTCGAGAAGTAAGTGTTGAGGTTTGAGAAGATACCTTGTGCAGTTTCTCCAGCAGTTGTAACGCGGCGCTGATGTAGCTCTCCAGAAACACGGGCATCAGGAGTGCTCTCCCACCAGCCAACAGAAATACCACGATGCTTTTATACATCTCCACTAACCTGGAGAACACTTCACAATCCATCAGAGACCACCAGTTATCTGTGATAAAGAGACAAGGCCGGAGGTGACCACCTTGACATTACAATGGCAAACGTCGTATTGCTTAAAACGAATCAGGAGCATCATACCGAGCACTTTGCTGGGGTTGGCGTCCAGTCGGAGGATGGCCATGGCGAGAGGGATGGTGAGAGAGATGTAGTTTTTGGAGTCTTGGAGCGCGGGACATTCCGACAGGATCAGGTAGATCCTCATGGCCTCCACGTCTGGAGGAGAGCAGGGCAGCTGAGGGATCAACAAACTCTCGAAACTCTTCGTAACCTTGAAAAACAGTTGAGAGATACACCATCAGATTTGTGTGATTATGATTTATAAGATAAATGTGCGACATGGCAGTGTATTTGTTTTTAAATTACGCATCATTCATATGCATCATTTATCAATGTACAAAAGATGGAAATTCGGATGGTTTATGTTCACGAGGCTTCTCATGTACATTTGAAGAAATCCACTGAAGATTATTTGAAAAGTTTGGTTCCAAAATGAGATCGGTCCATTTTAATTCTTTTTCAAAAATCATGTCTTTTTATTTTGCATTCCAATTAATATCAATCAAACTGCAGTTGGTTGTTTTGATTTAAGCAATAATAACTATCAAATACAGCTAACTAACATGATAAAACACAATAAAAACATGATAAAATATTTTTTTAAACAAAGTTATATCATTTTGGAACCAAACTCTTCATTTGGTGTCTTTTAAACATCAATTTTATGAAATTTAGCGACACCTAGCGGTGAGAGTGCGAAATTGCAACCAACGGCTCACTCCACCTCTCCTCCTTTCTTTCCAAGCACTACGGTCACAGAACTAAGATGTCGTCAAGTTTTTGCTTCTTTGCCGAAAAAGATAACGTATTTACGAAACACGCTCAGTAGAGCAGTTTGTCCCTTTAGGGCTACTGTAGAAACAACATTCCGAATTCCATGTAAGGGGACCCACGGTGTAGATAGAGACAGACATATCGCTTCATCATGTACGCTTTTTATATACCTCTGAAGACATAGTTATGTTTATTATATCGCATTTCTGTCAATAGATCTGAACCAGATCTTAACCCGACATTATAACACACACACACCTGCTCCAGAAGTCTCGAGAAGGTCGGTTTCATGAGAGTGTCAAACAGCAGTCGGACTGCATCGAAGTCGATGCCAGGGACTTTAGGGTTGGTTTTGAAATGGCCATCATCACTATGATAGAAACAGGTTAAACTTTTACTTTCAAACATTGTCTTGACCCTGTAAAGCCGTAAAATGTTTTCCACAATTGAAGCAGTGACTGTGCTGCTTTACATATAATAATGTAAAATCAGCTATTTTGTCAACAAAACAATCCTATATTAGGTCCCTGCGTGAAAACCAGTAGGACAAATAAACAGAGCACCGGCTCTTATGTCTTAAATCTTTGGTTGTGAAGGGATAAAGGGGGATCACGCTCTGGGCGTCAATGCAAATCTGCAGGTGCGTAAGTCTGAGGAGGATCTCTCCACACGAGCATATAAACCTTAGCCAAGCGTGTCAATCATCTCTCGTCCTGTCCACGCGAATGACTCCCAAACACATTAAGCCAAAGACTGATCCCAGAACAGTTTCGAGCCATTGTTGATGGTTTCCATTTGGTTGTCAAACCAATTTGATCCATTTCCTTTTGATTCCACTGATCAGGTTTAATCCGATAAAAATGGATTCAAACCATCTGATGCGATTGATCCAGGTCATTTGGTTTTAACTCAATTCTATTCCACCAGTTTAATTCAATCGAAATAGATCTAATCCCATTCAAATTCATCTTCTCAACTGATTTAATTTAACACTATCTAATTTGATTTGTAAAAATTCAGCAGGACAGAAAATAAACCTAAAAGAATCTTCATTGAGAAAATGATTATAGACAAAGGCACCGTATGGGCACTTATATGGCCCATAACACTCACGTCTGAATGCTCGCAGAACCAGTTGCCGTTTATGTAATCAGATAATCTCTTGAAATGTTTTTGGCCCAAGATTATCGACAGTGTACGCCAGCAAGCACTGGATCACGCACAAGCTTTTTTTATCAGACTATCAGGCTGCTGAACACTCAGAACTACAGTCGCACAGCACACCATTCACAATGCACTTTAACACCATCACTAAAACAACCGCAATTTTTAACAACTGGACTTTAATGACTTTAACACAATAACACTATAACACAATAATATTCTGACAATATCTATTTACCAAGCATTACATCTACAACCATTCTGTGCATAATTTATAAGTTGTTTTCTTTTGCAAATTATTATTTTCTTTTAGTTTATATACTGTATATGAAAGTATACTGTTATTTGTATAATGTCTTAATATGTATATTGTTATTTGTTAAATGTGTAAATTGTATTCTACACTGTCTTTGGCACGCTCCCAAGCTTTCACTCAACATGGTGACGAGACAATAAAAGTGATTTGATTTGATCAAGGAGAATGAGGTTTAAAGTATCTTGTTGAGAAAACAATCATCAAGCAATGTAACGTGCACACTTAAAGACGCTTTTTTTGTTTGCTGATTTGTTTACAAAGAATTGGTATCTGGCATTAACTGTGGATATATCAAAAATGATCAGCTCTCCATCAGGAAGATCGGCTCACCTTTGGTCCAAGAAGCTGGCGTTCCAACAAGCGGTGGAGGATAACAGGATTATGATGTCACTAGATGAAAGAGATGCATATATTTGAAATCAGCTGTGAAATCTGTCTAAAAAACAGTTTTTAATCAAATTGATATTCATTTTGAAAAGAGCGATATTCAGAATATCATATTTTAACAAATGTAATAACATATTTTATCATATATTTATATATAAATATTTAAATATAAATACATGATATTATATAAATATATAACATATTTAACTTTCATTGCATTTGAGATATGTTTATTCATTTATAAAGCGTCTATACCGCCAGCAAATCAGAAATAACTACAAATTACATTTTTTTCTCTTTGAAAATAAAGCTTCTATTTAAAAAAGAAAGTAGACATCCTCTTATAATTTACTCCAACGAATGCCATTCCTTAAGTATATCATGCAATAACTAGACATATGAGATGTCGTCGATCTGAATTTAGATCTCAAATGGACTCGTTTTGGTTTCAATATCACTAAATAAGATCAAAGTATTAGTTTTAATTTCAAATATGAATAATTTTTAGTCACAAACCTATAATGTCACTTAGGATACTTACGTGTTGTTATATTGTTTTGTGTGTATTCATAAATGTTATATATTTATTAATGTGTGTGTGTGATTTTGACACAAATATCAAATACAAATACAAATACAACTTCCTAAAAATAAAAACAATTTAGCTTAAAAATCTTAAAATATAAATTAATGTTTTCATTTGTTTGCTGAAAATAAGGAAAAATACATCTGGAATAGCAAAAGGGGAGAAAATTATAGCCTTGAGAAAATGTTTATTTTAGGGTGAACTATTCCTTTAAAGATCCAATTCCACGCAATCCCATTTTTCAACACTTAGTTAGTGTGTACTGTTGCTGTTAGAGCATAAATAATGTCTGCAAAATAATAAAGCTCAAAGTTCAGTGCCAAGCGAGATATTGTCTTTAACAGAATTCACTTTTCAAGGCCTACAGAGAACGGCTGGATTGGATTACAGCCCTTTATTTCCTGGGTACATGATGTCACCATTCCCAGTGCTTTTAAAACCTCTGCCTAAAGGAATACTCCAAAAAAGGGGCGAGGCATTCCTAAGAGAAGAGGAAGAGCCGCTGGAGTAGTGTGTGTTATTATCAGAGATCGTAAACATTTGACTAAGCCACGCACTAAACTACTTTCCCTTTCATCACAGTCCTACAGCTAGTAATAAGAATTCAGATAACCAACGGTCAAATAACAGCTTCCAAGACTTTAACATCGGCTGTGAGAGCTGTTCTGTGTAATACACTGACATTGTGTGTGTGCGCATACCTCTAAAACCTCTGGTCAATCTGCTTGTTTTATTATCCAAAAAAGGCAAAACTAACGCTTCTGTTATTAGTCTTAATTAATTTAACTGGTCTGACGCCATTCGGTCCGGTGTCATTTCCCTCGTCATAGTACGACAA
Organism: Triplophysa tibetana; assembly: GCA_008369825.1. Lineage (NCBI taxonomy): Eukaryota > Metazoa > Chordata > Actinopteri > Cypriniformes > Nemacheilidae > Triplophysa > Triplophysa tibetana. The sequence continues at coordinate 9,239,572 of CM017896.1, read as the reverse complement.
ACAAATTGCGATCTCTAACAAACATTGACGTTTGCGTATGCACTAGCAGACCTCCGTTATACTTCCATGGATCTGTATGTTTTTAACTGATAAAGTGAAGTTGGGGTATTGTTACTGTTTATTATTAAAAGCCAAAGTTTATGAATACACGTGCACTGAGAGGGGGACCGACCAATCACAACAGCCTGAGAAGCGGCTGAGCCACTCTAAGCGGGGAGCCAATCACGACAGACCTGGTCAGCTTTACCAATCAGAGCGTTTCAGAAGGAGCATGGACATGAACATCCATTGGTTAACACCCAAAAAAAATAATCAAAGCCTCAAAAACAGCAAAAAAATGCCCCTTTAAGCAGTGTATCAGTTAATCTACATTAAATCACACATTATTACTAAAAAATAAATAGTGATTGTGTCATTTTGAAGTTATTTACATGCATTGTAACTTAACTGCATTGGATGAATTTAACATTGTAAGATGATGCACCGTTTGCTGAGCTCTTAACCTGACTCTATTTACTGCCTACCAAACAACGACAGACTCACTTTGTGATGCTTGAATCGCAGTTGTCGTGGAGTTTTATCCTCCAGCTGTCCAGACTCTCAGAATTAATCAGCGTGATGCTCTTGGTGGTATTCATAATGCGAAAATCCTCGGGACAACACGTTCTCTGTTCCCACACACACACACACGGAAATATAACAACATACCTACAGCACAAACCAAACAAATGTTGTGTCCTAGAACGAGTCCTACTTCCTAATTACCCTGAACAGTGACTAAACAAAAAATTTAATTAAACACCCAACAACAGCAGCTTTGTTTGCCATGTACGTGTTTCCATAATAATGAGGTTACAGTGCCCCCATGTGGACAGCGGGATGTACTGACTTTCTCTCAGATTATTACATGGTAGCTTAAACATTCATCACAGATAACCCGATAATGCGAGCAGGTAGGATGAATAAACACGCCTAATACCCCTAAGGAACATAGTCATTTACATAAACCTATCAAAGTACTTTAATACCCTCTGTGTTTTACATCTCTGCTGACATTACTGTGATAAATGGCAGGATTACCTCCTTGTTAGACAACAAAAGGAAATTGTGATCGCCCCCGCTGTGAATTTTACTGATGTTGTAGCGTTCTGCTTCTGCACACAAAGAAGATATTAAGTTCACTCGGCAGTCACGTATCAACACAAGTGATTTGTTCAAAGCTATTCTTTAATCCGAAGCAATCAAGTGTCATTTGATATCCTCATCCGTCAACGTAATCGTGTCTCACAATGGGATAGTTGCACTTACTTGTGTGTGTATTTCCAGTGCACAGGGGATGGTTGTTGCGGACAGGAAGTGGGCTCTTGGAGTTTCCTGTGAGGCCGGTGCCCAGCTGCCCCTGAGTGTTGCAGCCGAATGCGTACAGCAGACCTGTGGAGGGCACGAAAGCCAGGGTGTGATGCCTGGAACGCACAAAGAGAAATACATGGGCCTATCTGAAAACTGATAGATCGACACACAGAGGCCCACAGATGGATTGTGAATTCTTACCGTCCACAGGCGATCTGAGACACCTCAGTACCCATGAGCTCCATGACTCGCCGTGGAAGAGGCTCACTGTGTGTGGAGTCGTGGCCCAGCTGTCCTCTCGAACCGTTTCCAAATGTGAACAGACCTCCTTCCTGAAGTGAACACAACACAGTATTGATCAAACTCAGGCATGAAAGGTTCTTTTTTCTACATCTTATATTTAATCAGACACAATTTGACGTAACTTTCTTGTTCAGCTCAAAACTGACCCCAAAACAGCTTTATGAATAGTTTCCTGATTTTATTTAAAATAGGGAGCAAGAAAATAAATGTACATGGTAAAAAATTTTAAGTTATTTTGTTAGTTCTATTCCAATACCTTCTGGATCTAGAGCTTTGTTTTGCTTTTTTTATTTGGAAGCATCTATGAAAATTTTTTTTAAGGTCAAGTAAAAAGTAAAATGAAAAAGTAAATTTTAATTTTTAAGTTTGCTTTACTTGTACTTTACTTTTATTAAGGGCTGTCTGTTGATTAATCGCGATGAATCGCATCCAGAATAAAAGTTTCTGTTTACATAATATATGTCTGTGTACTGTGCATATTAATTTTGTATTTATAAACACAAAAACACACATACATATATAAATATTTTGGAGAAATCTAAATGTTTTTATTCATTTGTTCATTTGTTACCAATAATAAAAAAATGATATAAAAACATTTATATTTTTTCTTATGAATATGCATGTATGTGTATGTGTATGTGTTTATTAATACAAAATTGATATGCACAGTACACAGAAATATATTTTGTAAACACAAACTTTCATTCCTGATGCGATTCATCGTGATTAATCGTTTGACAGCCCTACATTTATTTTCACCTTACTTTAAAATTGTAGGTGGATAAATTGTGAGTAGTGAAAGCAAATAACAATTTCATTTGAATAATTTATATATAAAAACATTTGTGGGGTTAGTATAAAAATTAAATCATTGCTGAATACTTGACAGACAAATGAGAAAAAAAAACTTTGTATTAGAGCTTATTGTATTATTGCTCCTGTATGAACTATCGCTTATTGCTTCCTGAACTCTCTGTAAGTCGCTTTGGATAAAAACGTATGTTAAATGACTAAAGCCAACAATGGCTAAATGTGAAATTTGCACTTAACAGGATGGTAAAATATGAAAATGTGTTCAACTTGGACAATTTATATCTTTGCTCTTTTTTCAAATAGTTTATTAAAGATGTTCTAAAATGTATCTATTTTGCATTGATGTGTTTTGAGTGTGAACTGAAGCTAAGCTTCAAATTTAATTTAAGATTTTAAGGTGCCTTAAATATAACATACAACACCCCTGCACAGCCCAGAAGATCGACTCCAAAATATAACAACAAGAGAGGACCAAAAATTTAAAAATATTAATAATTTGCTTAATTCCCTGTGAGCTTTATGATTTTCTATGTTTTTTTGTATATAAGAATAAAAACCATATTCCCTTAAATGCTGTTGTTTGCTCTTTTGAAAAATAATAATGTCCGATAAATACCTTACATTTTTAAGTGTTTTGTCCATTTTGTAATATCAACCTCACATTTTGATGTTTTGACCTAACCTAAGAGTACATTAAAGCAAATAATGCACAAATATGCCACCCCAGACATCATATTTGCCCACTATTGTAAAACGACAACTGGGTTGCATTAGATGTTCATCAACATTATGTACGTAAGGTACCTTAGTTAATGCAGCAGTATGTTCCTCTCCACAGCTGATGAAGACGACTTTCTGTGACCTCAGAAACTTTATATGGCAGGGAACAGCCCGATCTATGTGATCACACACACAAGAATAAGACAACACTGCCTGACAGTCCTGTTGTCCGTTATATTGGCATGCTAGAGTGTTTCCCGCTCTCTGTATGATGCTGCCCTATAAAGTAAAGCTGAAGGCCACAAAGAACTTAAAAAATATTTAAGGGACTGCAAACCCAAAGTAACTAAAATGTCTGAAAAGAAAACCCTATTTACACCTGCTATTAACACCCGAGTGGACTCTAGACCAAACTGTCAACCATCTTTCAGCTTTACCTAGTTCATCATCGAGTCCCAGCTGCCCGGCGCTGTTCCTTCCCCAGCCGAACACGGCTCCAGAGAGGGACAGAGCGAAGCTGTGATCTCCTCCAGCGCTGATCTGAGCCAGTGGAATCCCACCCAAAGATTTGAGAGGCTGGGGGGTCCGAGTGCTCGGCTCTCCCTTCCCTAAACCCAGCTGACCGCTGGCGTTCTCACCCCACACGAATACCTGACCGTCTGAGGGGAGCGGTAACGTCAGATTGGTGCAACGACAGAGATGCTGATAGAACAAATGAATCAGCTCTTACCTTTTGAAAGTGCTATACAATGTTGGTTGCCGCACATAACTTGTGAGATTCGATGTTCGCCCAACTTTTTGATCAACCTAGATAGAAAACAAGAATAAGTTGGTATATGTAAGGGGTAATGACCTCCGCTTCGGGTCCCAATCACACTGTCGGGGCTTATTTCTGCGATAACAACCGGCGGCGTGTACATTATACCACTTATTACATACTTAGTTGCCACATGAGAAAAAAATGTACAATGTTTTTTGTATTTGTGACCCTGGATCATAAAACCAGTCTTAAATAGCACAGGAACATTTTTAGTAAAAGACAAAAATACTTTGTATGGGTCAAAATTATAGATTTTTCTTTTATGCCACAAATCATTAGAATATTAAGTATAGATCATGTTCCATCACGATATTTGGTAAATTCCTACCTTAAATATATAAAAACTTTTTATTTTTTTGTGAGTGAATCTCCTGCCACAGTGCCCCTGATCAACAACCTCTAAGGCAACTTTCTCAATATTTAGAATTTTAAACTGCTGTATCTCAGTCAGATATTGTCCTATTCTAACAACTCATACATCAATATTTATACAACTTTCAGATTATGTTAAAATCTTAATTTCGAAAAATTTACCCATAAAACTGGTTTTGTTGTCCAGGGTCACAGTTTATTAGCTAATTTTTACCAAATGCATTCCTTCAAACATTCAAATGTCACGAAGAGGCGATATGGTTTAATCATTTGTAAATATGACGTCATATACTGTATGTTATTAAGAGACATATTTATATTTAATTTGTCAAAAAAAATGTAAATATGATTTGCTGCATCCGAGTTACTGTGTTATTAGTTTTGAGAGGTTATTTTCTGGGAATAACGAATCTGCAAATGTCGCGGATGGCCAATCAGAATCAAGCATTCCAACGAGCCGTGTAATAAGTCATTTTAACATACTACTGTTAAGTCGAGTTCAAAATCGTTCTTGTGGTCCATGAAGAAGCAATTAAATGTTTAACCTGGGCACACGGACCGCCTCCTCGGCTGTACCCAGACCGAGCTGTCCTCCTTTACCGGAGCCCCAGGCAAACACCTGACCCTGCTCATTCACAGCCAGAGAATGAGTCTGACCACTCGCCACTCCAGCTATCTTCTGAGCATCCAGAGATCCAACCAGCTCTGAGAAAGCCACACAAAATAAGCATTAAATACATCATAACATCATCTTTATTTATTTGTGGACATTTGCGAGTGACCTGGGGAGTGTTTGTTTTTTAAAGCAGCTTGTGTCAGGGCGGGGAATATTTGACTTTGTTTAGCATCGACATACCACATCAAATAGTCTTTCAGTTTTAATGAAAGAGAAAGCAAAGAAAATCCCCTTTGGTGTATGTGATTGTGGAACAATGGCATGTTAGTAAAAACACAACCAAATCAAGGCTTTCCGAACTTTTCAGTGACATAATGATAGTGGTGAACCTGAATTTCTTTCAATTTCTTTATTGAAACATTGATGCTGCATTTTAATTCATCCATGCATAACATACTACAGTAAAAAAAGTCTGCTCAAAACATTTAAATTATAATACAGTTTTATAATAATACAGACATAGAAAAAACATTTTTTACCAGGGTGTCTAGATGTATTTTGGCCGTTACAGTCAAATGTCTGTTGAATTTCAACAAAATCAAACCTCAGAGGTTACATAAAGCCATCCAACAGCAATGTGTACAACTGACAGCATGACAAACACACGAGATTATCACATTAAAAATAATAATAATATTTTGTAAACATTTCCTAAATGCATGTGCAAATATTACTGTTGTGTTACTTAAATTCCATATTAACGTGTTTTCTTTGCAATATTTGAGGTCTAATAAAAAAAGAGCTTGTTTTCTGTTATTTTGAACCGTTTCTGCAAATAAATCTGCAAATAAAGTATTTATTATTATTTGACTTTTGGTGGAAATATTGTAGTTCACAGAATAAAATAAACATGATCCTTTTACCCAAATCATGTACCTAGAAAACGTAATTTCTGAAAATAATTTTGAAGTGGTCCCTTCATTTTTTTATGGCTTTGTGCCATTTTAGCTTGCCAGATTCCTGACCTCCTGTCCTGCATCCATGGAAGCCCCTCATACCGACACACACACACACACACACACACACCCAGAACAGAGCCTGCTATTGGATAAATGGCACTTGATAGCATTCATTAACACCGACATGTGAGAGAACCGTCTGCTGCTCGAAATAGTTTTCTTATAAACCGGATTAGCAACCATAAACTGAGGAGTCACAGTCATCCCTGTTAATACAATATGATGCAACACTAATAACATAAGCAAGCAGACAATGATTTTATTGGACTGTCCATGTCTCATGATTGCTTCACTGTTTCATCGCCGGCAACCAACATAAATAACACAGCATTGTTGACTTGGCATACAGTCGACCGTAAGATCACATAAACAATTTAGCTAAAATTTCCAAATGTTGCTATGTGGTTGCTAAGGCTTGTGTAGTCTGCTACGCAGTTGCTAGGGTATTGCTAGGTGGTTGCTTACCTGGTCTGGATCCTCCTTTGTCATGGCCCAGTTGACCATGACTGTTAGAGCCACAAGTGTACACACTCCCGTCATGCAACAGGAAGACCGAATGCTGGGTTCCGCACGCAACTTCTTTAAGACCCCTCCCGTCGAACACGCAACAGCTCCTCGGCTCGGCAACAGTCCCCTCCAACATGCCGATTCCCAGTTGACCCCAAGAGCAGCTTCCCCAGCACAGCATCATGATTCACATATATAAGAGACACAGATGGAACGATCCGGAATTAGGAGCTCCTATGGTATACAGCCTTGCCCTCTCCGCCTGTAGACGACAGACCTGGAGAACAACAAACAGCCTGAGATGAGAAAAAGATTTATATCTGGAGAAGCAAATAACTAAGAGGGACGGGAGGCGGACACACCCCATTCCTTCTTCCATACCGAACAGTGCATGTGTAAATGACAGCTAGTGAAGACGGTAGGGACTTGTGAGGTATCTTAACAAACTACCTGGTGTGGTTACATTGAATAAGCAATTCCAATGCCATTAAGAAACATTAGTTGTTTTCCATTAAAGCCATTATAAAATTCCTTTATTTGGTGTGCTTTGGGTCGTATTGAGGTATTCCAGTTGGATTTAATGGTGTTATGCAAAATAACATCCCACCAATAGATCCCAACACAATACATTACTAGTAGAGCCTAACAGACTCCACTATAACCAACACAATTCCTATTACAACCTTTTTAAATCCATTAGAATGGTTTAGGTGAAATTCGTGAAGAGATGGTTAAATGAATGTAGATTGTATATTGTGGGTAAAATAATCTACATGTGTGTAAATTTGATCAGAAATCTTTGTTCATGTTGACTTGTTAATAGACTTGGTTTGTCATTTCTGAAAAGGATGCTTTCGGACAATTCCAGCATTATGTATGTGACATTTTCAGTCAAAAATTGAAATATAAATTCTCAGAAAATGTATTTATATCCAGAATACTGAATCGTCTGTTTATATTAGACCTAAAATATAGATCAGTCTATGCATGTGAGAAAAATTCATGAGTTATGGATGTTACACAGATGGACACGCTTTTTTGAGAGAACCATACTTTGTGGGATTTCTGTTGTAGTGAATTCAATGAGGAACAGAATTATTTAAACACTATTCTTCATCAAATATGTAAGAATTATCATGAGCTTTGATCCCAATTATAAGTAATATTTTCTCCACCACCCTTTGTAAGGGAAACAAATATCAATCCAAATTGGGATGAATTTAATTAATAATGATCAATTATTATTATCTGGATCAAATTCATGATTTGGGGAAATCACTTAGCATTACGAGCAGGTAGCAAGAATCGGCATGTTTAGGGACTCCGGATTATGAGCATGAACTACAAACAACATCACGTGTGAAATAAAACAGGACTTTATTATCTAGACTAGACACATACTAATCTAACATACACACACATACAGTTAAGCATTAGAAGATGGTTGAAGTTGAAGCAGAGAGAAGAACGGAGCATGGATTATGGCAGTATATGATATTCAGAAGATCAATAGCCTGAACTAAACATCAGTTTCTTCTTGTAAAGGACCTTTGTTAAAAGGATTAATGATGCCCTATGCATCCATTAATAAGACTAAGTTTGATACTTGCACGTCTAGCCCATCAAAGAAAGAAAGAGTCCTGATGCAGTTTGTTAAGGCTCCAGTTGATCTTGGCTGAAAGTGATCAGAGAGAACCAGTTTTATGCAGAGGATCTGTATCTGGAAAGACGAGGCCGCAGCCTGGCACAAACTTATGGGTTAAAGGTGAAGTCTTCTTCTAGTCCATCCTTTGGAGATGCAGAACGCATGGAGAGAAAGAAGAGCAAAAACCAAGAGAAAAGGAAGCGCGAGGAAGAGAGAGAAAGAATCTTCTCGTGGTCTCTTTTAAACTGTGAGGATGTCACATCCTACAGACGTGACTGTTCCAATCAGGAGATGGCAACTTTGGAGGGAAAGTTAACTGTTTTTGTCTTTCAGATGGTGTTTTGCATGTGAAAGCTGATTGGATGTTCACTAGAAGACTACTAAGAGTTTGATAAAACTAATAAGAAAAGAGTTACCAAAACACAACAAACATCAACGCGAAGGACATCACAAATGTAGCTCATAGACACCAAACATGATCTAAATATAATCTTGGTTAAATGAGTTACTACAAATCTAATAATTCCAGTAGTTAAACACACATTCATGGATACGTTGGATTAATGTTAAAACAGACATAACAACATGAACATTAATACATGGAAATGTTATAAATGAATGTGTACATTTCCATATAAATGCAGCTATAATTGTAGGTCTATCCCCAAAGTGAGTAAAGAGAGTTCAGCTCCTTACATTCCAATGGGTCGTAAAATACTCTATCTTGATGAATTGGTGTGAGTTGCTATGGTCACCAGAGATCTTGTCCTGCCCTTGGTGTAAGTTGCAGATTGGGGGTTGACCCCCAAGCGACTAGCGTGCTGGTGGGGTGAGGGGTGTTGTTGTAATATTTAAGAAATTTAAGTAGTTATGCATGTCTGATCCGTCTCAGGTACTACATATCCCCCCTTTCGCACGTTTTTGTCTGACCTAATAGACAACAACGAGCGACAATTAAGATGTACATGATGATCAAACGTGCCCCGCACGCACTGCAGGTAGCTCGGGTGGACTCCTTGGCCATCGGTGCTTCCTGGAGAGGTGGGACACGTTTGATCATCATGTACATCTTAATTGTCGCTCGTTGTTGTCTATTAGGTCAGACAAAAACGTGCGAAAGGGGGGATATGTAGTACCTGAGACGGATCAGACATGCATAACTACTTAAATTTCTTAAATATTACAACAACACCCCTCACCCCACCAGCACGCTAGTCGCTTGGGGGTCAACCCCCAATCTGCAACTTACACCAAGGGCAGGACAAGATCTCTGGTGACCATAGCAACTCACACCAATTCATCAAGATAGAGTATTTTACGACCCATTGGAATGTAAGGAGCTGAACTCTCTTTACTCACTTTGGGGATAGACCTACAATTATAGCTGCATTTATATGGAAATGTACACATTCATTTATAACATTTCCATGTATTAATGTTCATGTTGTTATGTCTGTTTTAACATTAATCCAACGTATCCATGAATGTGTGTTTAACTACTGGAATTATTAGATTTGTAGTAACTCATTTAACCAAGATTATATTTAGATCATGTTTGGTGTCTATGAGCTACATTTGTGATGTCCTTCGCGTTGATGTTTGTTGTGTTTTGGTAACTCTTTTCTTATTAGTTTTATCAAACTCTTAGTAGTCTTCTAGTGAACATCCAATCAGCTTTCACATGCAAAACACCATCTGAAAGACAAAAACAGTTAACTTTCCCTCCAAAGTTGCCATCTCCTGATTGGAACAGTCACGTCTGTAGGATGTGACATCCTCACAGTTTAAAAGAGACCACGAGAAGATTCTTTCTCTCTCTTCCTCGCGCTTCCTTTTCTCTTGGTTTTTGCTCTTCTTTCTCTCCATGCGTTCTGCATCTCCAAAGGATGGACTAGAAGAAGACTTCACCTTTAACCCATAAGTTTGTGCCAGGCTGCGGCCTCGTCTTTCCAGATACAGATCCTCTGCATAAAACTGGTTCTCTCTGATCACTTTCAGCCAAGATCAACTGGAGCCTTAACAAACTGCATCAGGACTCTTTCTTTCTTTGATGGGCTAGACGTGCAAGTATCAAACTTAGTCTTATTAATGGATGCATAGGGCATCATTAATCCTTTTAACAAAGGTCCTTTACAAGAAGAAACTGATGTTTAGTTCAGGCTATTGATCTTCTGAATATCATATACTGCCATAATCCATGCTCCGTTCTTCTCTCTGCTTCAACTTCAACCATCTTCTAATGCTTAACTGTATGTGTGTGTATGTTAGATTAGTATGTGTCTAGTCTAGATAATAAAGTCCTGTTTTATTTCACACGTGATGTTGTTTGTAGTTCATGCTCATAATCCGGAGTCCCTAAACATGCCGATTCTTGCTACCTGCTCGTAATGCTAAGTGATTTCCCCAAATCATGAATTTGATCCAGATAATAATAATTGATCATTATTAATTAAATTCATCCCAATTTGGATTGATATTTGTTTCCCTTACAAAGGGTGGTGGAGAAAATATTACTTATAATTGGGATCAAAGCTCATGATAATTCTTACATATTTGATGAAGAATAGTGTTTAAATAATTCTGTTCCTCATTGAATTCACTACATAATTGGTGGAGAATGAGGGCATGATTAAACAAAAGTTATGAGCTTAAACTACTGTCATCCTAAGTGTGTTTTAAATCAAGACGTTATGATGCAACATGCTATACACATGTATGTTGCTATTTGCGGCTTGTTTAATGTAGATAGTGATAGATTGATTTGGTAGTTCTGCTATGAATTAAGAAGTCTTAACATAGATTAAATGGTATCAGTGTAAGGTAAATCTGATTTGGCGAAGAAATCCCAATTTCAGTATTTAATCAATGCATAAGTCTATTCTGACGAAGGAATCTCAGATAAGCTGCATGTGAAACTGTTCCAGAATCAATATGCTTTGGCGAAGAAATCCCAATTGCAATATTGTTTAACCTGTTTTCTGACGAAGGAATCTCAGTACAGTGTTATGTAAAGGTAGATTTGAGTGATGCTCCTCTTTCTGCGTTGTAAGGACCTTTAAATTATAGTCAGAACTATGCCAGTCATCTAAACTTTGACTCTGCATATACAAGTTTAGCTAAATGGTGATCAGTACTGTGTTACAATTGCCGAATGAAAATAGTGTGTTTCTCAATTCTTCAGTATTTGTGTGTAAGGCACAAACAGCTGTATGTATGTAAATGAGTGTAAACCTACAGTGAATGTGTAAGTACTCCTTAAAGAAGGACAGGAAACCTGTTTAAAGTACTTGTTTACAGAGAAGCGAAAGCATACATAATAAGAATTAGTGAATGCATCTATATTTGCATTTAGGCTTGCTAAAGAAAAGCGTTGAATTGATTTAAGTGTAAGGGCCATGTTGTAACCAACTGTGTACCGCTTTTATTATTTGAGATTGTTTGAACGGTGCAGACACTCTTTGAGAACTAAAGTGCCCTGGGGTGCACTGGTTCCCATGACAACGACTTGTCAACCAGTTTGACTCCACCTACCATAGGTGTCATTGACTGGTGCCATATTGTAAACAATCTATATTTGTTCAAAAAAAAAAAAAAATCTATATTTGTTCGCTAAGCTAAGCTAACATGACCTAGCGGCCTTAGTTGAGCTTACTAATACCTAACTTCAATAGTTAGTGGTTAGCATAGCATATGTAATTGAAGTCATTAAGTAGTGCGTGCGTGTATTGCAGTGTAAAGTGATTTAAACTATTCCCTCTTAACAAAATCTCTATTTTCTGATTTCCACTCTCTTTCCTTAATTCTTCTCAGACTCACTTTAACTAACTTCAGGTGCATTCCTTCCTGAACATTGTTGCTCAGTTACTCATTTAATTGAACTTAATTAAATTTTAACTGCCTACTCAGAGAATAATTCTTATAGGTATTGGGGATTTTGAATAGAACATTGACCCTAAAGTGCACACACATGTAATGGCATAGGCATGGGAGCTGAACACGCAGCAGCCTTAGCCAACAATGGAGTGATGCCCAACACTGACCTATATGGTTAAATGTCAGTACTATTAATTATTCCCAGTACTAGATCACTTCCCTTCTATTTTATTTTTTACTGGTTAATTTTACTATTAGCAGTCATCTATTTTTTTATTTTATTTATCTATGTCCAATCTCTTTTTCTTGATTTTGCTTATTTTAAATATGTGCTCCAGAAATATGACTCCTATTGCTACACAATCTAGATGATTAATAAGGCATAAGTATAATTCTGAGCACCACTAATTGACATAATCAGAATCGGCAAGGCTCTCTTCTCTCTCTCTCTACTTCCTGTTCTTCAATATTCAGAGATCAAACCTGTTAAGAACCATCAGTATGTTTTGAGTTTTAATTAAATGATTTAGACTAGTCTTACATCATTGTTAAATCTCTGGTTGCATACAAATCTTGGCTTCCTGCCATAGGCAGTTAAGATAATAATAGTGTACACACTTCACTAGCTACCTAAAGCAGTTAACCACACGTGGTAAAACCTAGCTGCACAATATACACCTAGCTTTATTTCTAAATCTTTTATATGGTCTTGCATTAGTCTCTTGCCCTAACTCTCAGAACAAGTTTGCCCCAATGTCTCAGATGGAAGATCTAATGGCCTGGCAAGGCATGGTGATGGACGCCCTACCACCTAGAACTGCTGATGACCTTCCTCACCAGAGACAGGTGCAACTGGACAAAGAGGGAAGAAGACAAATGACACATGGTCCAAGCCAGAGTTATGACCACAAGGAGCTGACCAGCATCATCCTCTCCTTAGCCCACAACCTCACAGACCTGAGAAATGAGGTGAACGACCTAAAGCTGCATGCAACAGAGTCCCAAGAGGAACTTAAGCATGCTCAAAGTCGCATAGCCCAACTGGAAGGTGAGACCCAGACCACACGAAATAAGTCTGGTAAGATGGAAGAACAGGAGGAGGTTAACAGACTTCAGATAGCTCTCTCAGCTGCTGAGCAAAGAAAACTACTGGAAAAAGCAGCCAAAGAAGAGCTGGAAAAAGAACTGTTTGATGCAAAGTCATTATTAGTAACAGCCCATTTTGAACTATCAGATAGAGATGCCAAAATTGAATCTCTGACACAGCAGCTGGACAACACAAGAGACAAGCTTGACAGGGTCCAAAGAGAACTCGAACACTCATACAAGCTGCAATGGGAACCACAGTGGAAGACACATCCCCCACTGTCACAGCAGGTAAGCAGAGCAAACTCCCTCAGCCCAGTACAAAGATACAAAGGGGGGGGGGGCTGACCTCTCTGCTTAACACCTCACCAGCCAGCATTCTAAAAACATCTGAAGCCACAGAAGGGAAGGGACTTCTCCAGATAATCCCTGAAACGGTACATGGAGCGACCCTTAAAGACCTCAACAAACTGGCTAGAGTCATCAAGTGCTTCATTCCAAATTCTGCAGGAGACCTCGATGTCCATGCCTACCTGCGGGATATAGACTTTCACCTGCATATTATGCCGAATGTGACCACACAGAAGAGACTCCACCTGCTTTGGATAACTTCTGGTACAGAGGTAAAGAGCTTTCTAGAACGGCAGCCTGACGCTGTCAAATCCGACTACCACCGGCTGAAACAAGCTCTTATACAAGAATTCTCAGACCCAGAAACAGAATATGGACTGGTCGCTGCCCTGGACCTCAAACAGGGAAGACAGGAAACTCCCCGAGTTTACCTTAACAGACTCAGACAAGCTTATTTTGGAGCTCGCAATGAATCCGAGATGGAGGAGGATATCAGCTTCAAGAGCCTGTTCCTCAGAAATCTACATCCAATTGTTAGCCACCATTTAGGCATCATGGCCTGCCCTCATACGATGACCATTCATCATTTGCGGGACCTGGCACAGAAGGCCTTTAATAAACATAAGGCCACATCTGAAAGAAAGGCCTCTACGGCACCATTGAGTCTGAACTGTAACATTCAAAAGTTTGCACCAGAAGGCAGACATTGTCACTACAACACAATGTCCTTCAACGATATGCCAGGAAAGCTTCCAGCCAGAAGACAAAACCGTCACCATCGTAATAGGCCCAGATACCAGACCAACCACTGGAAGAAACCATGGAGACGGCAAAATTCTTCATTGGAAACACCACTGGCTGTCCAACAGCCACTGACAGCATCATCCGATGCAACACACAGGTGCCGATCTGAGTCCTCACAAAGAGAGCCGGACTTACCTACGCCTGAGTCACAGGAGCTGCTGAAACTAGTAAGAGAGCTCTTCACACAGCTCTCACCCAACATCTGATGATGTCTTGACACCTGCTGTCCCACCTCTCCAGGAAGCACCGATGGCCAAGGAGTCCACCCGAGCTACCTGCAGTGCGTGCGGGACACGTTTGATCATCATGTACATCTTAATTGTCGCTCGTTGTTGTCTATTAGGTCAGACAAAAACGTGCGAAAGGGGGGATATGTAGTACCTGAGACGGATCAGACATGCATAACTACTTAAATTTCTTAAATATTACAACAACACCCCTCACCCCACCAGCACGCTAGTCGCTTGGGGGTCAACCCCCAATCTGCAACTTACACCAAGGGCAGGACAAGATCTCTGGTGACCATAGCAACTCACACCAATTCATCAAGATAGAGTATTTTACGACCCATTGGAATGTAAGGAGCTGAACTCTCTTTACTCACTTTGGGGATAGACCTACAATTATAGCTGCATTTATATGGAAATGTACACATTCATTTATAACATTTCCATGTATTAATGTTCATGTTGTTATGTCTGTTTTAACATTAATCCAACGTATCCATGAATGTGTGTTTAACTACTGGAATTATTAGATTTGTAGTAACTCATTTAACCAAGATTATATTTAGATCATGTTTGGTGTCTATGAGCTACATTTGTGATGTCCTTCGCGTTGATGTTTGTTGTGTTTTGGTAACTCTTTTCTTATTAGTTTTATCAAACTCTTAGTAGTCTTCTAGTGAACATCCAATCAGCTTTCACATGCAAAACACCATCTGAAAGACAAAAACAGTTAACTTTCCCTCCAAAGTTGCCATCTCCTGATTGGAACAGTCACGTCTGTAGGATGTGACATCCTCACAGTTTAAAAGAGACCACGAGAAGATTCTTTCTCTCTCTTCCTCGCGCTTCCTTTTCTCTTGGTTTTTGCTCTTCTTTCTCTCCATGCGTTCTGCATCTCCAAAGGATGGACTAGAAGAAGACTTCACCTTTAACCCATAAGTTTGTGCCAGGCTGCGGCCTCGTCTTTCCAGATACAGATCCTCTGCATAAAACTGGTTCTCTCTGATCACTTTCAGCCAAGATCAACTGGAGCCTTAACAACCTGCATCAGGACTCTTTCTTTCTTTGATGGGCAAGATGTGCAAGTATCAAACTTAGTCTTATTAATGGATGCATAGGGCATCATTAATCCTTTTAACAAAGGTCCTTTACAAGAAGAAACTGATGTTTAGTTCAGGCTATTGATCTTCTGAATATCATATACTGCCATAATCCATGCTCTGTTCTTCTCTCTGCTTCAACTTCAACCATCTTCTAATGCTTAACTGTATGTGTGTGTATGTTAGATTAGTATGTGTCTTGTCTAGATAATAAAGTCCTGTTTTATTTCACACGTGATGTTGTTTGTAGTTCATGCTCATAATCCGGAGTCCCTAAACATGCCGATTCTTGCTACCTGCTCGTAATGCTAAGTGATTTCCCCAAATCATGAATTTGATCCAGATAATTATAATTGATCATTATTAATTAAATTCATCCCAATTTGGATTGATATTTGTTTCCCTTACAAAGGGTGGTGGAGAAAATATTACTTATAATTGGGATCAAAGCTCATGATAATTCTTACATATTTGATGAAGAATAGTGTTTAAATAATTCTGTTCCTCATTGAATTCACTACACTGTCAATGGAAAAGTACTAAACAGATGCGATAATTCTCCATATATGGAATGGCTGTCAATTTCGTTATGAATGAGACAAACAAACTTCATCTAACATGGGTATATAAACAACCAAATATTGACATCTGACCTATCAGTACAGTGAAAACCTTTAGTAAAAAGTTTTAAGTGGAATTGTCCATTTGGGAAATTTCTGGCTCTTTTTCTCTGACAAATATCCAAGTCACATGACACGTAGGGAAATGATTCCATTTTATTTTCATTTAAATCTCACTGATGTCTAAGACATGAACCACTAAAAAAATTACGACTTGTCTGTCAAATCTCTTGAAACAAATGTGAAATAGGCATAACATACATATTTCAAGCACGCGCTCTTTACATTACACAAACATGACGCATATAATGAAGGTTACGTGTGAAAACATACCAAGCGTCCTTCCAAGACAGCATCAAAGGGAGCATCACTTTTCTAATTTTAATCACGTCTCTTGTGACCAAAAGCTGTTGCCTTTACGAAAATTAACTAAATATACACATTGTCTCACCATCACAACAACCATCATAGTTAAATCATAGTGTTTGTAACACTTCATAATATATAATAACCTGCAGTCAATCAATCAAAAAAATATTTCTACAATTTTACTACAATAAAACCATCGTTTATTCACTTCAGGGTAGGTTGGCATCTCACTGGGTGTGGAAACACAACCCGACATCATGTGTCGGATGATGAGCTCGGCCTGTAGGAACAATCCTGGCACATTACAGTCTCATTCTCCTCATTAACTTTAACCAACCCGTTAACTTTTATAATGCAAACACCATCACTAACACATCCGATAAAACTGTCGTTTCGGAATTAAGTTCATATCCTCGATCGTGACATCTGCGATATAATAAAGCACAAACAAACTGACACATCGCACTGACAGTCACGCAAACACGTCTTCTGAATAACGTAAAACAAAAACGAGCACTTGCTAAAATGGGTCGTTGAAAACAAAGGTGTTACCTGGTTAAACGCATTTCGTCCCCCGTGTGTTTTGATCGTATATTCGTGAAATGGTTTCAGTTCAAAGGTTCCGACAAAAACAAGGAAGTTACGACTCAGATTAGGGGCGTCACTGATCACGTGACTCTTGTCAATCTGCACTGACGCCACTGGCCGATAGAGAGCGACAGAGTAGCTTTGTTAAAGCACAAATACTTGTTGATAAAATAAAACAGAATAATTTAGTGTTGCATAGGTTTACTTTATTTATAATTTGACAACAATCAATAAATCTATTACAAAGCAATGACGTGAAAATAAGCAACAAAAGAATGTTTTGAAGACAAGGATATTTTAAAATACATTTACATTTAGTCATTTGGCAGACGCTTTTATACAAAGCGACGTACAGAGCACTTATTACAGGGACAATCCCCCTGGAGCAACACGGAGTAAAGTGTCTTGCTCAAGGACACACTGCTGGTGGCTGCTGGGATCGAACCAGCAGCCTTTTGATTTACCAGTTCAGTGGTTTAACCCACTAGACCACCATCTCCATTAAAAATAAATTGACTTGATGTTTTGTTTTTTTATCAACATAAAAACTGACCCATGGCTTTATATGCTGGGTTTGTAAAAATTGTTATATTGAGAATATCAGAAATAAGCAGCAGCTTGTAAAATCAAAAAGTGCAGTTTGTTTAAAATATAAATAATAACACTTTTAAAAGATTACTGAAATACAACTTATAGCTTCATAAAAATACCACATCCCATAATTTGTACCATTTGATGTCAAAGTGCCAAAGGTTTTCAACTGAAATAAATGTTTACACAAAAAAAAGGTTTCACCTTGAAATTCTTTATCTTGTAAAAACTGATTTTTTAATTATACAAAGCTACAACATTATTTACATGACAGAATTTTCATTTTTAGGAGTACACTATCACTTTAAAATCACAACAACTCATTCCTCCCAGAAACCCCTCCTGTGGTTGAGGGCTTCGATGAGTTTCTCCTTAAGTGTCGCTTTGCTTTGATAAATAGGAAGTTCTAACAGGGAATGACACGTCAGGGCCTGTGGTAGATGTTCCTCAGTTGAGTTAAACAGGTTCCTCACTCTCATCTTCACCTCACTCATACCCAGAATGGGAACTCGCTCGAAACCCGTCAAGAACACTGAGGAATCAAAAATTTTTAATAATATTTTTTAATTATTGCAGTTTTCTAAATTGTTTTTATAGATGTATAGTTTATTGAAGCTGTATCTGCTCATTTTTATTTTCTTAAAATTATATGATTTAAGTGTTAAAAAGGAATATAAAAAACACATTTGAACAAATATTAAACACAGTACTTTGTAAAACTCAGAAATAGCTAACTTACATAGGAAGGTCTTCTTTTGGTTTGATGTAAGTTCTTCAAACACCTGCCAAAATGAGATGACGGTCAAATGCTCGGCAGAAAGCAATCCTTCATATGTTGTGTTCTGTTGATCACAAGATTACAATTTGTCAAGACACATGGTCAGTTGTATGTGCTTACATGCGATAACAAATTTGCTTTTTTTAAAATGGTAAATGATGCCTTTATGCTATGTAAAATGTATACAAAACACATTTTTGTTCGTGCACTTTGTTCTTTATTATTATTTTGTTTTGCTTAGCTCAAGATAGAAAAACATGCATAACAAAAATACAATCTATAAATGTGAATTTCAAGCTCGCTTAAAAAACTTTTTTAAGTCTCAACCTCATACATTTCCAGGGAAATCAAAATTATATTTGTTTTTCTTTCAACTTTTTGATGAGCGTTGACCTGTTTGAGTATGTCCCAGTCATAGTCTTCATTGCCCAACAGCAACCCTCTCAGCTCCTCGGGTTCAAACATCACCACCAAGTCTCTGTCACATCCTTTGAAAAAGCCTGTCTTGAATTCCTCAAACACTTCCTCCACGGATTTATTCAAGGTGTAATCCACACAATTGTCCACAAATTCTGTTCTGTTGTGAAATGGATACAAAATGTTGAAAATGAAGCTCTTTTCATTAATTAAAATATTTCATTTAAAAAGTGAAAACTGACTTGTTAGAATTTGAAATAATGTTTCCTAGATTAGTAGGATCCAGTTCCACCTCTCTTCCATCCCATGGGACCTTATTTGGAAAACAAAAGTTTTGTTGCTTTCTTTCTGTTTAATGTCTTTAAAAGATATTTCGAAACGATATTTTCAAAAACGAACTCAACCAACCGTGAAAGGCATTTCGCATCTCTCTAAAACATCATGGCTGTAATTGAGAACATGCTCCAAACTCCTGTGTTTCAGAATATATTAAACATTGTCATTTAATAATAAAATATAATAATGTATAATAAAATGCATTACACTGGTTCTATAAGCGCTGTCTAAAAACCAAGATACATTGACATACAGGACATTGAAACACTCACTGGCCAAGAACTGTGTCAAACTCCTTCAGGTCTTGAAGAGTTGGTTTGACGTTGAGAAGTTTTTTGAATAAGGCTAATGGAAAGGGACAGGTGCACAACACAATTGTTGTTGAAAGCCAAACCACACAAAATCCCAAGCAGTAAGTACTTCTCCTTTTCCACGCTCGGCTGGAGTACACAAAAATAAGACACAAAATATAACATTGGACTAAGGAAAAACTAAGGTGTGTTTGTTTCATTTAAAATCAGTCACAATATCAAGCATCGCGTTAGTTCAGGCAGGTCACGTGAGTTTAGATTGCTCCAGCTGACAGTCAGCTGTTCCGAAATGCACCAATCCTAATTCGACACACAGCACAGCGCTGCATTTAAATTCCCATTCATTTCCGCATCACAGTCTCTGCAGCAATCGCCGGATCCCACCCTCCATCCCCAACTTCACCTCATTTACTAAATAAAATTGGCCGTCCAGTGATCATGCGTTTGTGTATCAAATGCACGTATATCATGGTTTTTTTACATATCCAGGGGGGTTTCGACTCCTGATCTCCCCGCCCCGTCTAGGAAATCGTGCCGGACGAGCGCTTGGAGTCGGCCCAAAACAGAACCATAACCCCAATACCAAATAGATGCATTACTATTCAATTAAAATATGTTCTTAAACGTAAGTGGTCCTGACTGAAATAAAAGTCTTTGTCTTGCCTGTGTTGGGAACCAGATCATAGATTTGTTGTCATTGTACATGAAGAACTGAGAGTTCGATTCACTCAAATCCTTGAACACGTTGAGGAAAAAGTCACTCCTGTTGACATTGGATCTATATGTGACATCCTCAGCATAAAGAACCTAAAACAGAGATTCAATTTTTTCCAAAGCAATTAACAGTGTATCTGTGTGCATTATCATATTTAGTTCTTTAATAGCCAAAGTTTAGCTTATTTGCATCAATATCAATGTTGTATTGTATAATAAAGATGTTGAATCTAAACACATATCGCTTTATGTGATATTGCATCAATACTTCAAGTTTTAGATGATGCTAGATTGATAGATTAGGCCTTTTGGTGAGAATTATTTTTTACCGTCAGCCATCCTTTGAGCTGTTGATCAGTGGCTCTTTTCAACTCCCTGAAGCAATCGTCCAGAAGTGCTGTGCGTCTTAACACCAGCTCATAACAACTCTGTAAATAAAGTATTTTATTACTATTTTATGTATTTATTTAATAAAATGATTATTCAATAATTAATCATTATAATTAATTATAATTAATATACTTTCATTATTATAATTATTACAATTATATTTTTTTATATAAACTATAAAGAAGAGTATAGGCGAAAAGAAATGTTGGTTAAATCACAATTACCAGATGTAATGTGTTTTTCATAAACGTGCATTTGGCTTCCAGGTTAAAGATGCATGGAAATGATTTTAGCTTCTTTAACGTTTGCTGTAAAAAAAGCATATAAAAATATTATGCTACTCTAAAATAAACTCGGGCCTACAGATAAATATCCTCGATAGAATTATGAAAATGGAAATTACTTACATCATAGTAGCTTTGCAGATCCCTCAAGGCTTGAAGGTTTCCGTTCCAGGTATGCAACCACAAGTTGTTGTTTAAATCTTCAGTGATGGATTGTAGCTGTTGATAAAGGAGAACGAGCAATACATTATTGTTTATTACATGTTTATTGGTTTGCTCTGCATGGCTAAATTGACTGAATAATCAAAAGATACAGTGTATTTTCATTTTTACATATTTTTGACAAAGTTATAAATGAAATAAAATTACATAAATTATAAACATATATATATTATAACTTCATCTATCTTCTGTACGATGTATTCAAGTAGTGGTCCCAATATTTGGCCAAGCGTTTTCTTTTGTAATGCTGTACCTGTGTAAAATGACATCCCAAATCTGCCAAGATGATCTTTGAATTATTTATTTGAAACAAAAAAATAACTCTTTCTGGTTCTCACCGTATCAAGGAGATCATTAATCTCATTAATGATGAAATGACTCTTTGTGATTTTGTTGTGGGCATTGCAGCAGACCTTCAGAGCACAAACACAAATGTTTATCATATCTTAAACTCGACAGGTCATATTAGATGATGAATAAATGTGTAATGAAGGCACCTTATAGAACATCTGCAGGACCTGGGCAAGTTGCTCCAAACGTTTTGATGCGTTCAAGTTTATGCCGTCAACCGCAATCCTGCCAATTGACTTTGAAGTTTCTTTGCGAAATAACTTCACCAGGCCTTTGAGACAATCGTGAGGGAGTTTGGACCAGTACGTTTCTAAGAACAATACAAGACAAAGTCAAGCAACAAAACATAAAAGCAATGTGAAGGATGACATGAAATGACAGATTCACCTAACACTTTAAGAGCATCAGAATTCAGCTGAAGAATATTGGAGGCGAGCCCTTCAAGAAGTTTAGCTCTGTGTGGTCTCTGGCAAACTCGGATGAGCTCTGGGAGGAGAAGATAAACTCTCAGAGCTTCCACACTAGCTGGACTAGCCGGCAACGTTGCACTCCCAACAGTCTCCACAACCTGAGTTTCACAAGAAGAAATTTGACTTGGTTATTGTGCTTTCATTACAAAACGTAAAGCTTTTTAACATGTTGATGACAAATCTGCACAATGACATGATGCTTAAACATCTTTTAGGTTTTCTGATGTCAGATTTGTCATTACCTTTGACATGACACTTTTATTCACTGCTAATTTTGCAAATGATTTCTTGACCAGGTCAAAATCCAAACCACAGAACTCAGCAGAAGTCTGGTAATGCTCATCACAACTGCAATGACAAAAATGGTATATTGTAAGCAGACTTATTTCGGGCACACATGGGAAGATAGTAGGTCTACCAGGTTCTAAGTTACCTTGTTTTCAGAAAACTTCCATTCAAACAGGCAGCAGAAGAAAAGACTTTGCTTATTTTCCTGGACAAAAAACATTTGATTTACAGTAAATCTCAATAACACTGCATCTCCATACAGACAGGCTGTTCTGATTGAATAGTGTGAATATGCAGTAATGTTCACCATCTTTTATCCATATCACAGCACAGCTCTTTTCCAAGTGTTTATTTTGTAGTTTTTGCAGAAATCAAGGTGAAAACTAATGCTGCCACTTAGAGGGTGTACAACCATTAACATTTGTATACAATAACTTCTCTGTCCGCTTCTGAATACCCTAAAGTGACCTTTTCAAATCTAAATGGAAACACTCACTTTTGTGTTGTTTTCCATGCATTTGAATCACATTCAGACACCCATTGGTCGATCATTTTGTCATCTAATGTCACAATCCTTCTGCTTTGATCGGGCTCAAGATTTGTTGACTCCTTTCCATGTACCTCAAAACAATAAACATACACAATGCATAAATGATTTGATTGTAAAAGTATTTGTGAATGAAAACGATCTGGCTTACCTTGTAGAACAAGACAAAGGAATGGTTCTCCCCAGCAATGACTTTTCCAATTGCATATTCATCATAAAATTCTGTATTAATATTCAGTATTTAAGGTTAGAGGTCTGACTGATGTCATTAATATAAAAATATGAATCTATTATTTAACTGGAGGTTTGTGATTACCAGGTGGAAGGAGTACAGGTGATGGCACAGACTGGTTGATTTTTTGTCCATTTCCCAGCTGCCCTTGCATCCCACATCCAAATGAGTAGATCCGCTTTGCTGATGCTACTAAAACAAGTGTGTGATGTCTTAATACAAACAAAAAAAATAACAATGATTAAGTTTATCAGACCATAAATCTTGTATTGTAGCTAACAATCTGTAAAGTTTACCTCCCACATGTGACCTGTGACACTTTAGAGCCCCACAGTTCAGGAACCACTCGTGGAAGATGTTCATCTTTAAATGAGTTTTGTCCAAGTTGACCAAAAACTCCTGATCCAAATGTGAAAACAGTGCCTCCCTAAAAACAAATCAAATTCTCATAAGAGCATTATTTTTGTACGGTTGGATATTTTCTTTTACAGTCACATTGATTCATATTAGTTATTAAAGTTATCGAACAGCATCAGCCTACCCCATTTCAAATTACACTCAACTAAAGGATTATTAGGAACACCATACTAATACTGTGTTTGACCCCCTTTCGCCTTCAGAACTGCCTTAATTCTACGTGGCATTGATTCAAAAAGGTGCTGAAAGCATTCTTTAGAAATGTTGGCCCATATTGATAGGATAGCATCTTGCAGTTGATGGAGATTTGTGTGACAAAGCTCCAGTTCCACCACATCCCAAAGATGCTCTATTGGGTTGAGATCTGGTGACTGTGGGGGCCATTTTAGTACAGTGAACTCATTGTCAAGAAACCAATTTGAAATGATTCGAGCTTTGTGACATGGTACATTATCCTGCTGGAAGTAGCCATCAGAGGATGGGTACATGGTGGTCATAAAGGTATGGACATGGTCAGAAACAATGCTCAGGTAGCCCGTGGCATTTAAACGACGCCCAATTGGCACTAACGGGCCTAAAGTGTGCCAAGAAAACATTCTCCACACATTTACACCACCACCATTATTGCATTAATGAGAAATTGAACAAGTGTTCCTAATAATTCTTTAGTTGAGTGTATGTGATATGTAAAATTTGACATTTTGTGTTAAAATACCTTTGATAAAGTTGCAGTGTGTTCTCCTCCACACGAGATGAACTTAGTTTTCTTCCCATTCAGGCTTTTTACAACTGTTGGCACATGCCTGTCTGTAGTTACATAACACATAAAATCGTCACTTTTAAATATGGCAAATTCAAACTGCAGTATACCACGTTGTCACACTTCAGAGTAGGTACCTGTAGTGTCTCCCAGACCCAACTGTCCAGAAGAGTTCTTCCCCCAGCCAAACACAACACCAGAGAGAGACAACACAAAGCTGTGATCTCCTCCAGCGCTGATCTGACCCAGTGGAACCCCATCCAGAGACTGAACGTGTTGAGGAGTCTGAGATCTAGATCGACCTTCACCCAGACCCAGCTGACCATGAGAGTTCTCACCCCAGACAAACATCTGACCCTCTGAAAGGACAAGAACAAACGCTGAAAATCTCAAAAAGGTAAATTTATAAACTCTTTTTTTGAACTGATGTTGATTTAATAGCTGTGAGTACCCTGGGTTAATGCCATTGAATGCTGGTCTCCACATGAGATCTGAATCACATGTCTGTTGGACAGGTCTTTGAGAGGTCTGCAGGGATTGACACAGTTCATACAGTATTATCGTATGAAATATTTATAGGCCTACACTTATAAATACTGTTGTATGGAAATGCAACTGGTGTTATAAAACAACATACTTGTACTCAAGAGGAGATTCCATATTAGTGAAAACATTCCCTCCATGAGTAAGAAGAACAGCAGCAGATTCTCCACAGTCTATTAATCTGAAATTGTCTTTTAAGGGTGGACTTTCTAGAATATAAACATATACATGAAATAACTATGTGGATAAAGTCAGAGTCAAACTCAAAATAAATAGCATTGATACATATATAATATATATAATAAATGACACATCATATTACTTTGTTATGCATTGATACAGTTTGGAATGAATGCATTTAACGTGTAGCCTATTAATATTTTACTGCAGAAACTGAATTTAATTATCTACAAAATGTAAACAATAAAAGCGTAATTTAACTGGTCGATATTAAAAGTTTTCACAAAATGTTACCATACTTAGTTTTCCATCATGACCATCGGGTTCACCGCGCAGTCTGAGGACCGAAACTTTCCCATTCCGAATGAATCCAACAAAGCATTTTCCTGCTGACATCTCCTGAATTTCCGATTTTGGACACACGCAGAGTATTCCGTCATTCACATGTTTAACTTTGTTAGGCAAACCGATTCCCTCACGGACCGGCGCTCCCCAATAACACAACATCTTCACAGCTGATGAAAACGTCAGTGGCAAATTAAACACTAAAGACTGGACTTACAGACCAGTCTGAGAAAGGCACAGCGACTTCCCACAAAACGAAACTTAATAGGGAAACATACTGACTCAGTGTTCTTGTTTTGTATTGTTTGTATTAATGACGAAAGGGGTGTGTGCTTTAACGATTTGACTCGAAAACGAAAGCACAACTTATGCTGTGCATCCGTGTTGTGAAAATTGTATTTTCCTTAGGTCACATATTCACCGACACGTTAACCATTGCACGGGTCTACGTCTGTTACTATTCACAAAATATATTTATTCGTAGGATTATTCATTCAAGTAATTCAAATAATTGAATGCCTCTGCCACCAGCGAAGAAAAAACAGTTGATGTAGTTAGCTGACCTCATTCTTTGGGCACATAACGTTGCTGAACCTTGACCTAAACGAGAGAAATATCGTGGGTTATGGATGTGACAAAAAAGGATGCGTGTTTTTGTGAGACAGAATTGCCTATGTAATTTCTGTGAATTAAAATGTACAAATGTACAAAGCAATAATACCCATATATATAGTTATTTTTATGTCCCCATTTATGAAGAATGCGGAATTTTATAGTTGTGACAATTCGCTTACTTTAAAAACACAGAAAATGCTTTAAAGGTTCAATAAAGACCTCACATGTGAATTAAAACCACCAGATATTGACATTTTACATATCAGTATGGTAGATTATTAGGTTGCCATTTGCATGAAAATGCCCAGTATTGGAGGTTACCAGGACAAAAATATTTGTGTGCCAAAGGTCTTTCTGATACCGATGTAAGGTTTACATGATTATTATTAGTGGGAAAGTGGAAAATAAACACAATTTACAAACATAATTCTAATCAATCTCATAACTTCATGACCATTATGTTTTAGAGCAGAGGAATGAGATCAAACGCCTTATGAGCAAATATGTCTTTTTATTTGTCTAAAAGTAAACATTCATGAATAACAATACAACATTAAGCACATTAAATGTGATTCCAAATAAAAAGATCCAAAGAATATTTAATTGCACAACAGGAATGTATGTAACAGAAAATGTATGTAACAGAAAAAAATGTTTCTTTAACATTATAAAAAGGATCATATGGATCTTATAAGAACTAATGACTGAAGGTTCAATGGGGAACCATAATTGTCCTATTGATACAAAGAACCCAAAGAAGAAATATTACTTAATTTGTAACGGAAGTGTATTCGTACTGAACAATCACGAGCTGTCCCGAGGAAACTTCCAAATGAAGTCATCATTCCTATGTTTGCACTACTCACTTCAGACTTTGGAGTGAACAGGGCCTTTGCGTGACATTATGTCGACGTTTAGAATGCACTTGACAAAGGGAGCGACGTATAATTTCCACATTATCTTCAGCATAAAACCTAAATGTTTGTAAATAAACGAAACCTTTTATATTTTTAAAACTTTGATATATATAAGTGTTTTATATTATATAGCATATTTTTAAAACTTTTACAAATATAAAATGTATGACTATTTGCAAACAGTATTTATGCTTAAGTTATGACATTAAAACACTGAAATCTTCTGACGGACACAATAGGCTTTTTCGACTTGATGCGGCGCTTTAAGATCCGACAGGCCGGTGACATCATAGTACCACGAGAGCGATTCGAAAGCAAATTTCTAATGTTTTTTTCGAATCGCTCTCGCGGTACTTTGATGTCATCAGCCTGTCGGATCTTGTGGCGCCACATGAAGTCGAACAAGACAATGCTTCGTTGTCACGGAAAAATGCCAGCTGAAAATAATGAGAAAATGACGTTGCTCACTTTGCCAAATGCATTCCAAACGTCTAGATAATGGCACACAGATGCCCTGTTATGTCGAAAGTCTTAAGTCGAAGGGAGTAGGGCGTAGGAATGATGACTGTATTTGGAATGTTACCGATGATGGTTCGGCACAAATACACGTACCGTTCACACCGATGCTTGCTTTATTTGTGACTGAAAGAAGCAAAGTGACTTCAGTGCATTCAAGATATACATTTTATCAGTCCATGTTTTCTCTGAGAATTAAACCAAGACATGATATTATAAATGCTAGAACTGTGCAACTGAGCTGTAGGATTTGTTTCACGTAAAGAGATACGAAAGGCAGCCATCAGCCTACTGCTGATCACATCTATTTGGGGTTTGGTGCGTTCTAGCATTGTTGACCTTCTCAATCCTTCCAGAAACCTCACAAAAACTGATAGCACGTATTGGTTTTTTACAAAGTGTGTTTATGTCACTGTATTTGGGAAGACGTAATGAGCCAAAACAGGTTTGTGCTTCTGGGAGATGATCATCTGAATAAGTTTTGTTCAACTGCACAATCTTCAGAGTCAGCTTTGAGAGACCTCCAGCAGGAACACGACACGTCCCACATGAAAACTGTGAGGACACAGTATACGCCAATAATATAAAATAAACTATACAACATATGCATACGTTGGTTGCACAACAACTTAAATATGGGAAAATTAAATATATTAAGCCATTTAGCAGACACCTTAATCCAAAACGATTGAAAGATTGTGTATCATTCTGAGGACAAATGTTGTTTTGGATACGAAGATGTTAACTCACTTCCTCAAACATGTCTTCTTGTTTGCTTCAGACAGCTTTACAGAAAGTTTACACGCCCCAGCTCTTAATGCATTGTCCTGCCTTTTTTAGCATCAGCAATATTTAATAAAATATTATTAATTAAATGCTGAGGAAAACCAAGTCCTCTGTTTGCTGATCCCTTTGTCTAACACACCTTATTGGTATTTACAAGTGTTCTTAAATATTTAGATGAGATAATTGAAACTGTAAGCTTTTGTAGTGAAATACATTTTAAAAGTAACTTTCAAAGCCCTGCACATCCTCGATCGTAACATCGCCCTGACAGTCACACAAACACGTCTTCTGAATAACGTAAGACAAAAACGAGCACGTATTAAGATAGGTCGTTAAAAACAAAGAGTGTTACCTAGTTAAACCCATTTCGTTGCCCAGTGTGTTTTGATCGTATCTTCGTCAGATGGTTTCAAGTTCGAAGGTTCAGACAAAAACAAGGAAGTTACCACTCAGATTAGGGGCGTGACTGATCATGTGACTCTTGCCGATCTGGACTGACGCCGCTGGCCAATAGAGGGCGACAGAGTGGCTGAGGAGCTTTCTTGAACCACTTATAATTGTTTATAATACATAACAATTTAGTGTTGCACAAGTTTACTTTATTAATAATTTTACAACAATCCAAAAACCAATTACAAAGCCATGACGTGAAAATAAGAAGTAATAAAATAATGTTTTGAAGACATTTTACAGTGATGTTTACTTGAAAACTGACCCATGGCTTTTATTTAAGTCACACTGTGTGAATTAAACGCTGGGTTTGTAAACATTGTAATATTGCACACTTGGTTACCTTGGTTTAAGCAGTAGGCTAATATGAATGAGGTTTGATTTTTCATTGTTTACATTTTTTAAGTATCAGAAATCAGTAGCAGCTTGTAAAATCAAAATCTGCAGTTTGTTTGAAATAAAAATATTTTAACAAGACAACTCAAAACAACTTTTAACTTCGTAAAAATAGCACATCCCATAATTTGTCCCATGTGAGTTCAAAGTGCCAAAGGTTATCACCTGAAAAAAAAAACTTTTACCTTGAAAATATTTATGTTTTTTTAATTATACAAAGCTATAACATTAAACACATGGCATCAAATTTTAAGTGACAGTAAGTGGAGCACCAGAGTTAAAGGGATAGTTCACCCCAAAATGTTAATTCTTTCATCATTTACTCACCCTCTTGTCATTTCAAACCTTTGTGACTTTCTTTCTTCCGCAGAACACAAAAGAAGATTTTTGAAGAAAGTTGGTATCCGAACAGCACTGGACCTCATTCACTTCTATTGTATGGACACAAAATAATTGCAAGTGAATGGGGTCCGGTTAACAATTTTTTTTCAAAATATCTTCTTTTGTGTTCTGCGGAAGAAAAACTCGGTTTGAATTTACGAAAGGGTAAGTGAAATGATGACAGAATTTTATTTTTCGGAGTACACTATCACTTTAAAATCACAACAACTCATTCCTCCCAAAAACCCCTCCTTTGGTTGAGGGCTTCGATGAGTTTCTCCTTAAGTTTCGCTCTGCTCTGATGAATAGGAAGTTCTAACAGGGAATGACACGTCAGGGCCTGTGGTAGATGTTCTTCAGTTGAGTTAAACAGGTTCCTCACTCTCATCTTCACCTCACTCATACCCAGAATGGGAACTCGCTCGAAACCCGTCAAGAACACTGAGGAATCAAAAAGATTGTTCTCATTATTGTCTGGTTATTTAAAGGCATTCTGTTTGATTTGCTCATGCATCACTGCACCACAAGAACAGTTTTCTGAATTGTTTTTATTGATGTATAGTTTATTGAAGCTGTATCTGCTTATTTTTTAATTTATTATTATTTAATTTTAAACACAATTCTTTGTAAAACTCTGATATTACATCACATTTAAATCACATTTATTCATGTGGCAGACGCTTTAAACCAAAGCCATTTACAAGTAGGAGACCATATAAACATTTTGTCAACATGCTAAACAATATCATTTGTTTACAAGGCCATGTTACTAGGAGAATTAAAGCTGGAAAATAGCTAACTTACATAGGAAAGTCTTCTTTTGGTTTGATGTAAGTTCTTCAAACACCTGCCAAAATGAGATGACGGTCAAATGCTCGGCAGAAAGCAATTCTTCATACGTTGTGTTCTGTTGATCACAAGATTACAATTTGTGCGTCATTGTCAAGAAACTGTGCCAGTTGTCTCAGCTTACATGTGAATACAAATTTGACCTTTTATTGAAATGGTAAATGATGCCTTTATGCTTTGCAAAATGTATATAAAACACATTTTTGTTTGTGCACGTTTTTCTTTATTGTTATCTTTTCATGCTTAGTTCAAGGTAGAAAAACATGCATAACAAAAATCGAATCTATAAATGGGATTTCAAGCTCGCTTAAAAAACTGTCTCAACCTCATACATTTCCAAATAAATCAAAATAATATTAGTTTTTCTTTCAGTTTTGTGATGAGCATTGACCTGTTTGAGTATGTCCCAGTCATAGTCTTCAGTGCCCAACAGCAACCCTCTCAGCTCCTCAGGTTCAAACATCATCACCAAGTCTCTGTCACATCCTTTGAAAAAGCCTGTCTTGAATTCTTCAAACACTTCCTCCACGGATTTATTCAAGGTGTAATCCACACAATTGTCCACAAATTCTGTTCTGTTGTGAAATTAATACAATATTTTGAAAATGTAGCTCTTTTCATTTAATATCATATTTCATTTAAAAAGTGCAAACTGACTTGTAAAAATTTGTAACAATGTTTCCTGGATTAGTAGGATCCAATTCCACCTCTCTTCCATCCCATGTGACCTTATTCTGAAAACAAAAGTTTTTGTTGCTTTCTTTCTCTTTAATTTCCTTAAAAGATATTTCAGTGCATGAGAAGAACAAAACAAACCAACCGTGAGCGTCCTTTTCTTTTTTTCAAAATCATCATCGCTGTACTTGAGAACATGCTCCAAGTTCCTGTGTTTCAGAATATATTAAACATTGTCATTTAATGATCTGCATTACACTGATTCTATAAGCACTGTGTAAAAACTCAGGTATATATCTAGCAGATGATCAGAACATTAAAACACTCACTGGCCAAGAACTGTGTCAAACTCCTTCAGGTCTTGAAGAGTTGGTTTGACGTTGAGAAGTTTTTTGAATAAGGCTAATGGAAAGGGCAGGTGCACAACACAATTGTTGTTGACGGCCAAACCACACAAAATCCCAAGCAGTAAGTACTTCTCCTTTTCCACGCTTGGCTGGAGAATACAAAAGTAAACAGAGACACACAATATAACATTGGACAGTGCATAACTAAGGTAAAACTAAGGTGTGTTTCCGTCATTTAAAAATCAGTCACAATGTAAAAATCTGTGTCTTGCCTGTGTTGGGAACCAGATCATTTTTTTGTCATTATACATGAAGAAATGAGAGTCCGGTTTACGCAACTCCTTCATCACGTCGACGAAAAAATCCCTCTTGCTGACATCAGATCTATATGTAACATCATCAGCATAAAGGACCTAAAACAGAGATTTATATTTTTTCCAAGGCAACTTACACAGCATGTGTGTGCATTATCATAATTAGTTCTTTAATAGCCAAAGTTTAGCTTTTTGGCATCAATCTTAATGCTGTATTGTATAATAAAGTTAGAGATGTTAAATCTAAAAACATATCACTTTATGTGATATTGCATCAATCCAAAGAGTTTTAGATGATGCTAGATTGATCGATTGGGCCTTTTGGTGGGAAAATGTATAATTGTTTTACCACCAGCAATCCTTTGAGATCTTGATCAGTGGCTTCTTTCAACTCCCTGAAGCAATCGTCCAGAAGTGCTGTGCGTCTTAACACCAGCTCATAACAACTCTGTAAGTAAAATATTTAATTATTATTTTATGTATTTATTTTACATTTATATTATAGAAGACAATATGCTAAAAAATGTTGTTTATATCATAATTACCGGATGTGATGTGGTTTTCATAACCCTGCATTTGGCTTCCAGGTTAAAGATGCATGGAAATGATATTAGCTTCTTTAACGTTTGCTGTAAAAAGCAGATCAGAAAGATTATGCTATATGCCCAGACCTACAGATACAGTAAATACCCTCAATAGAAATATGCACAGAGAAGAATACAGAGCAATGACGTTGTTTAAATCTTCAGTGATGGATTGCAGCTGTAGATAAAGGAGAACGAGCAGTAATTATTTGTTTATTGCATGTTTATTGCCTTTCTCTCCATTGTCGTTTTGATTTGGAACTATCTGTGGTTTTATTTCTTTTTTTGGCAATACTTAACCATGCCGGTTAGTTCCTTGTTCCCATCCACAATTAAATAAAAAATGGCTAAATGTACTGATGATTCAAAAGTTTTCCGTTTTTATATATTTTTAACAAAGTTAGAAATGAAATTATATTACATAAATATAAACATATAACTTCATCTATCTCAGGACGATATATTCAAGCAGTGGTTACAATATTTGGCCAAGCGTTTTCTTTTGTAATGCTGTACCTGTGTAAAATGACACCACAAATATGCCAAGATGAACTCTGAATTATTTGTTTAAAACTAAAAAATTACTTTTTCCAGTTCTCACCGTATCAAGTAGATCATTAATCTCATTAATGATGAAATGACTTTTTGTGATTTTGTTGTGGGCATTGCAGCAGACCTTCAGAGCACAAACACATATGTTTATCATATCTTAAACTCGACAGGTCATATTAAACGGTGAATAAATGTGTAATGAAGGCACCTTATAGAACATCTGCAGGACCTGGGCAAGTTGCTCCAAACGTTTTGATGCGTTCAAGTTTATGCCGTCAACGGCAATCCTGCCAATTGACTTTGAAGTTTCTTTGCGAAATAACTTCACCAGGCCTTTGAGACAATCGTCAGGGAGTTTGGACCAGTACGTTTCTAAGAACAATACAAGACAAAGTCAAGCAACAAAACATAAAAGCAATGTGAAGGATGACATGAAATGACAGATTCACCTAACACTTTAAGAGCATCAGAATTCAGCTGAAGAATGTTGGAGGAGAGCCCTTCAAGAAGTTTAGCTCTGTGTGGTCTCTGGCAAACTCTGATGAGCTCTGGGAGGAGAAGATAAACTCTCAGAGCTTCCACACTAGCTGGACTACCCGGCAACGTTGCACTCCCAACAGTCTCCACAACCTGAGTTTCACAAGAAGAAATCTGACTTAGTAAGCGCGCTTGCATTACAAAACGTTAAGATTTGTAACATATTTTGATGATTACAAATCTGCACAATGACATGATGCTAAAACATCTTTTAGGTTTTCTGATGTCAGATTTGTCATTACCTTTGACATCACCCTTTTATTCACTGCTAATTTTGCAAATGATTTCTTGACCAGGTCAAAATCCAAACCACAGAACTCAGCAGAAGTCTGGTAATGCTCATCACAACTGCAATGACAAAAATGATATATTTTAAGCAGACTCATTTTAGGCACAAATGGGAAGATAGTAGGTCTACCAGGTTCTAAGTTACCTTGTTTTCAGAAAACTTCCATTCAAGCAGGCAGCAGAAGAAAAGACTTTGCTTATTTTCCTGAAAAAAAACGTTTGATTTACAGTAAATCTCAATAAAACTGCATCTCCATACAGACAGGCTGTTCTGATTGAATAGTGTGAATATGCAGTAATGTTCACCATCTTTTATCCTTATCACAGCACAGCTGTTTTCCGAGTGTTTTTTTTGTAGTTTTTGCAGAAATCAAGGTGAAAACTAATGCTGCCACATAGAGGGTGTACCCACAGTAAAATTTGCATATAGTAACTTCTGTGTCAGCTTCTGAATACCCTGTAAAGTGGCTTTGTCAAATCTAAATGGAAACACTCACTTTTGTGTTGTTTTCCATGCATTTGAATCACATTCAGACACCCATTGGTCGATCATTTTGTCATCTAATGTCACAATCCTTCTGCTTTCATAGGGCTCAAGATTTGTTGACTCCTTTCCATGTACCTCAAAACAATAAACATACACAATGCATAAATGATTTGATTGTAAAAGTATTTGTGAATGAAAACGATCTGGCTTACCTTGTAGAACAAGACAAAGGAATGGTTCTCCCCAGCAATGACTTTTCCAATTGCATATTCATCATAAAATTCTGTATTAATGTATTATATATGTAAAGTTAGAGGTCTGACCAATGTCATTAATATAAAAATATGAATCTATTATGTATTGATAATGGGAGGTATGTGATTACCAGATGGAAAGTGTACTAGTGAAGGCACAGACTGGTTGGTCATTTGTCCATTTCCCAGCTGCCCTTGCATCCCACATCCAAATGAGTAGATCCGCTTTGATGACGCCACTAACACAAGTGTGTGATGTCTTTATACAAAAAAACTAATGAGAATGTTGATCAGAACATACATCTTGTTTTGTATCGTACACTCTTTTAAAAATTGATAAATGTGTGAATGTTAAGCATCAAAGATTAAGTGCAATAAAAATAGATGTAAAAAAATAAAACAGTTTAGTTTACCTCCCACATGTGACCTGTGATACTTTTGAACTCCACAATTCAACCACTCGTGGAAGATGTTCATCTTTAAATGAGTTGTGTCCAAGTTGACCAAAAACTCCCGATCCAAATGTGAACACAGTGCCTTCCTAAGAATACAATAATATTTATGGTACGATTGGATATATTCTTTCACATTTACACTGATTCAAGGATACATTAAGATCATCACAAAAGAGATCCCCTTTTATTGATATACTGTATAAAACATAGTGTCTAAAATACCTTTGATAAACCTGCAGTGTGTTCACCTCCACATGAGATGAACTGAGTTTTCTTTCCGTTCAGGCTTTTTACAATCGTGGGGACATGCCGGTCTGTAATCACATAACACATAAACTCATCACTTATCATAACTTCAAATTCAAGTGATATTTCACATTATGTCACACTTGTCTCAAATGTACTGTGTGATGAAGAGATGTGTTACTAAATGGATACGATTAACTTATGAACACTAACGTTAATGTTAAACTTATAAACAGATACCTGTGGTGTCTCCCAGACCCAACTGTCCAGAAGAGTTCTTCCCCCAGCCCAACACAACACCAGAGAGAGACAACACAAAGCTGTGATCTCCTCCAGCGCTGATCTGAGCCAGTGGAACCCCATCCAGACACTGAACGTGTTGAGGAGTCTGAGATCCAGATCGACCTTCACCCAGACCCAGCTGACCATGAGAGTTCTTACCCCATACAAACACCTGACCCTCTGAGAGGACAAGAATAAACTTTTAAAATGTACATTTATGAACTTTATTATTGAAATGGTGTTGATGGAATAGCTGTGAGTACCCTGGGTTAATGCCATTGAATGCTGGTCTCCACATGAGATCTGAATCACATGTCTGTTGGACAGGTCTTTGAGAGGTCTGCAGGGATTGACACAGTACATACAGTATTATCATATGAAATATTTATAGGCCTACACTTATAAATACTGTTGTATGGTAATGCAACTGGTGTTATAAAACAACATACTTGTACTCAAGAGGAGATTCCATATTAGTGAAAACATTCCCTCCATGAGTAAGAAGAACAGCAGCAGATTCTCCACAGTCTATTAATCTGAAATTGTCTTTTAAAGGTGGACTCTCTAGAATATAAACATATACATGAAATAACTATCTGGATAAAGTCAGAGTCAAACTCAAAATAAATAGCATTGATACATATATAATATATATAATAAATGACACATCATATTACTTTGTTATGCATTGACACAGTTTGGAATGAATGCATTTAACGTGTAGCCTATTAATATTTTACTGCAGAAACTGAATTTTATTATCTACAAAATGTAAACAATAAAAGCTTAATTTTACTGGTCGATATTGAAAGTTATCACAAAATGTTACCATACTTAGTTTTCCATCATGACCATCGGGTTCACCGCGCAGTCTGAGGACCGAAACTTTCCCATTCCGAATGAATCCAACAAAACATTTTCCTGCTGACATCTCCTGAATTTCTGATTTTGGACAAACGCAGAGTATTCCGTCATTCACATGTTTAACTTTGTCATGTAAACCGATTCCCTCACGGACCTGCGCTCCCCAATAACACAACATCTTCACAGCTGATGTGTCATAAATCTCAGTGGCAAATTAAACACTAAAGACTGGACTTACAGACCAGTCTGAGAAATGCACAGCTACTTCCCACAAAACGAAACTAAATAGGGAAACATACTGACTCAGTGTTCTTGTTTTGTATTGTTTGTATGAAAGACGAAAGGGGTGTGTGATTTAACGATTGGACTCGAAAACGAAAGCATAACTCACGCTGTGCATCCGTGTTGTTAAAATTCATTTAGATTTTCTTCAGCTTACATCCATTGCGCCGGTCTTTTAAAATATTATACCGTACATCAAAAATATACCGTGTGTAGCCCTATTACTATGTGTATTGAAGCCCGTTTCCGACAGGGTTGGGAATTTTTTTAGAATTAGTAAGTCATAATAATTACTTAGTTTCTCATAATGACTTATTATCTCATAATAATGAGAAACTAATTTGAAATTTCGATTTAGTTACTCATAATAATGACTTAAGTATCTCATACTAATGACTTAGTAACTCATAATAATGACTGATGTAACGGGGTAAAAAAAGAACATTTGATTTAAAGAGTATCTTGTGAATTTCATAAAATAAGGCATTTGGTTATATTTATTGGTGTTAGAAGGCTTCCCTCTTGTGGCTATTAAAGGTACTGTAGATATTTTATTTTGTCGCTCTTCTCTTGCCGTACCGCAGCAGACTTAAGTGGCGATGCTGTAGGTATGTATAGTCTTTCACGCTCTGACGAATTAACTAATTAATTGAGAAAATTATAATTTTCGAGCGAATCTTTTCGACGCCTTATATTTCATACTTGTATGTGAATATATAGACAATGCATTTAGCACTTTAACACAAGTGTTGAGAGTATTATAAGGTGTATTGAATTTCCATGTGCGTCTTATGTGCGAGCACGGATTCATTTCTCGTGATGTTTGCGTCTGTTCTAACTATCTGACGATTATGTGTATTATGAGTCGAGTGAATGTGTATTTTCTATCTTTCTAGTCCATATCAATGTCTGCAGTATCTCTTCAGCCAATGTAAATTCTTTCTTCTTGTTGTTTACAAAAAAAAGGTATGTTGCTTCTGTGTATATTTTGTTATAAATGTTAATTGACAATTAATGCAGTATCACTGATGTTGTCTGCCATTAACTATTCTGTACATTTACATAAGTGTATTTCTCACTAGTATTGTGTTAAGTTTTTGCCACAGACTGTCTGCGGCGCTACCGGCGGACTTGCGGACTACACGCAACGCCAAGGCATTAGTGGTCCGTCAATAATCTTTACCTGATTTAAAATTTCAAATAAGAGGAGAGACCTTAAGAACGGTGTGCTTTAAATGCACGTCCTCCTGAGACCCCACAAGTACAAAATGTTGCTACATTCATTCCCGTGGCTCATAATGATTTACATTTTATAAAGCGATTTAATCGGTGAGTCCAAGAAACTTAATTACAACATTATAATCAGCAGAGCATTGCACAGCCACAGGCAGTCGGATTGCGCACGCGATAGGTCGCGTTCTATAACGCGTTTTGTGCCCTTGAAAGTAGGCTGACTGTAGGAAGGGTACATCACGTGAACGGTTGTCTAAGATAGGGCAGGAATTACTTTTGTGTTGAATTAATTTTAATTAATTAAACCAAATTGCTTCATAAACATCTTCTTGAAAAAATAATGGCAATCACATACTGGGTTAAGTAACGCATTAAGGAATATTAAACACAATTAAAACGACAATATCATGAAAAGGCACAAATGGATGTAGCCTACTGGAAGCAATATTTGTGTGCATTTTTTAATATATGGCCTATAAGTAACAGCAACAAAAACAGTATAAAAGGAACAAAACGCAATAAATAACAGAAATGCAAATAACAGAATAAATGATGATATATTAAAAACGGCCTACATACAATTCATACTTTTGGAATCTGGCTCTCAAAGAAAAGTAGTTGAAGACCCCTAATGTAACGCAATGCACACGTTACATACAATCATCACCCGCCCGAAATTTCGGCTCAGTAACTCATTATTATGAGTTACTTAAGTCATTAATATGAGGCACTATGTCCTTATTATGAGTTACTTAGTCATTATTATGAGTTACTTAGTCATTATCATGAGCTACTAAGTCATTATTAGGAGTTACTAAGTCGAAATTTCGACTTAGTTCCTCATTATTATGAGATTCTTAAGTCATTATTATGAGATACAAAGTCATTATTATGAGATACTTAGTCATTATTATGACTTACTAAGTCAAAATTTCGAAATGGTTTATCATTATTATGAGATACTAAGTCATTATTATGACTTACTAATTCTAAAAAAACTCCCAACCCTGGGGGAAACGGGCTTCCATACTATTCTTACTATGTTTAATTATATTATATTTGTGTTTTTTATGTTAAACTCTTAAATTATGTTATCAAAATTGCCACTGCAAGTGGTATGGGCTGTTATGGTTGCGACATTATCAGTATGGTAAAGCTAGATTATTAGGTATCCAGTTGCATGCAAATGCCAAGTATTTGAGGTTACCAGGACAAAAATCTTTGTGTGTGGCAAAGGTCTTTCTGATTCCGATGTAAGGTTTTCATGATTATTATTAGTGGGAAAGTGGAAAATAAACACAATTTACAAACATAATTCTAATCATCTCATCATAATTTCAAGACAATTATGTTTTATAGGAAAGAAGTAAGCCTTACGAGCAAATATGACTTTTTGTTTTTCTAAAAGTAAACATTCATAAATAACAATGCAACATTTACATTTACATTTAGTCATTTGGCAGACGCTTTTATCCAAAGCAACTTACAGTGCACTTATTACAGGGACAATCCCCCTGGAGCAACATGGAGTAAAGTGTCTTGCTCAAGGACACACTGGTAGTGGCTGCTGGGATCAAACCAGCAACCTTCTGATTACCAGTTCAGTAGTTTAACCCACTAGACCACCATCTCCATGGTACATGGAGCAAATTAAATGTGTTTCCAAATAAAAACATCCAAAAAAATTGCACAACAGGTATGTAACAGAAAAATGTTTCTTTCACATTATAAAAAGGACATGGATCATATAAGAACTATTGACTGAAGGTTCAATTGGGAACCCTAATTGTCCTATTGACACAAAGAACCCCTTTCTGCAGGAAGCAGAAGGGTTAAAAATATTACGTAATAGGTGGGTGTGTTATGTAGTGCCACACGGTCTGTGGGAAATAACTCGTCATTTTATTTAGCTTACTTCATGTAAACACCACCTCCAGATGCAAAGGGGGATTGGATTGTTCGAAAAAACGATACTGTCTCTCAACTTTTTTGAGCTTCGTTTTATCCCAAAACGCAGAATGAAAGTGCAATTCGCCTGGACTATGCCGAGCCCTTAATGGTTTTTCGAATCGCTCTCGCGGTACTTTTATGGCAACTTGCGCAACACATCAAGTCGAACAAGCCTAATGCTTCGTTGTCACGGAAACATGCCAGCTGAAAATAATGAGGAAATTACATTTTCCCTTTGCCAAGTGCATTCCAAACGTCTACATAATGGCACGCAAATAACCTGCTAACTCCAAATTCTAAATTCCAAAGGATCTGACCTTCGAAGGGAGTAGGAATAATGACTATATTTGGAATGTTACCCGTGATTATTCGGTATGAAATACATGTATTGTTACACCCCTACTTAATTCATTGGTGACTGAAAGAAGCAAAGTGACTTCAGGGCATTCAAGATTTACATTTTTGTCACGGTTAGGGATTAAGGGGTTTAACACAAGATTTTCTAAATAATAAAGACAAAACAAAAAGCCCACGCGGGGTTAAAATAACAGAACAAGGGTATTAACATGAAGGGTAAACAGGAACATGGACTAATTACAATAACCTATACAAGACTACATGCAACACTAGACATAAACTATAACTAACTAAACTAAGTAACACAGCAATACAAACCAGGAGGTTGACACGGAACAAACGAGGCAGACTGATCCAGAACAAGACAGAAAACACAGGGGCATAATAAAGGGGTCAAATCAAGAGGGGAACAGGTGCAGGGCATGAAATCATTAACAAACAATAATGAGGAAACGAGGGGGCGGGGACAAAGACGAGACCGGAGAGAGCGCATATTATGTCATGACAACAATAATATGCCTCTCTCCACACAAAACAGGAGGCTCTGTCATGATCGTGGCACTAGATCAAGAGAAACATGACGTGTTGAGGCAGAATCATGACACATCTTATCAGTACATGTGTTCTCTGAGAATTAAACCAAGACATGATATTTCAAATGCTACAACTGTGCAACTGAGATATAGGATTTGTTTAACATTCCATAAAGAGATACAAAAGGCAGCCATCAGCCCACTGCTGATCAAATATATTTGGGGTTTGCTGCATTCTAGCATTGTTGACCTTCTCACCCATTCCAAAAACCTCACAAAAACTGATAGCACGTATTAACTTATTACGAAGTGTAATGATGTCACTGTATTTGGGAAGATATAATGTGCCAAAACAGGTTTGTGCTTCTGGGAGATGATCATCTGAATCAGGAGTGTTCAACAGCACGATCTTCAGAGTCAGCTTTGAGAGACCTCCAGCAGGAACACGGCTCGTTCCATACATGAAAACTGTGAGGACACAGTATACGCCAATAATATAAAATATACTATAAAACATATAGGCATACGTTAGATGCACAAAGAACTTAAATATGGGCAAAAATATTTACATTTAGCCATTTAGCAGACACCTTAATCCAAAGCGATGATTGTGTTTATTATTCTGAGAATAGTTGTTGTTTCAGATATGTAGATGTTACTTACTTAAAAATTTCTTTTTGTTTTCTTCAGACAGCTCAAAGAAAACGGTCCAAAAATTCTTCATCAACTCATCAGAGGGAGAATAGTCTTGGTAGGTAGCACACTAAATATAAAGCAAAACTAATTAGTACACTAAACATATAGTAAAACCTGACACACTTTTACATACAAACATGCAGATTTTCTTTTAATTTTGATCTTCATATACCTTCTGAAGGTCTTCCCACTCATACTCGGGAAAACCACTGAAAACTTCTCTGAGTTCTTCAGGGTGAAACATTTTCCAGGCTTTGACCGGACAGCCTTCAGAAAAACCTGCAGAGAACGGCTCAAACTGGTTCTTCACTGACTTGTTGAAAATGAAATCCACATACAGATCAACATACTTCTGTCTGCACAGAGATAAAAAAATCACTGTTTAGCAATGATGATCTATGTTATCTATAGCCATATTTTCCTGATCTGTGACATCTCTTCAAGTAATACAGTCTCTTTAGAAAGATCATAAGACAATGACGTAATCATTCCTACCGATTAACTGGGGTTATTGGAATCTGAGCACCATTTGGAATGAGCTCTTGTCCTTTGATCTTAAAGAGATGAAACAATGTTATAAACACATTCATCCCATCAACAGCTACTCTACATTAGACTCATGAAAGACTGAAACTCAATCATCAATTACTGTGAAGTCTAAGAAAAGCATCTCCACCACGTCCTCTTCTTCCTCCAGAAGATTTCTCAAACTTCTGATTTTGGATTTAAAAAAAGAAAAGTTAATTTGAATTCAAAGATAAAGCTGCAAGTTGTATGAAACTCACACTGTGATGAAATGTTATTTAAAAGTGGCCGGTAATAAACAGACTCAATAGAGCACAACCATATGGTTCATGAGTTTTCAGGTTGTTTTAATACTGGCATGTTTACCTGGCTTCCACAGGGGATATTTCCTCAAGATCACTCAAAGTGATGCTGAGGTCCAGTAGTTTCTTAAACAATGCCAGAGGGAATTCTATGTTCATGTAACAATGACTGAACAGCGCCATTCCACACACGACGCCAAGAGAGTAAAAATCTTCTTTGCATGTGTCCTAAAGGCATTATTGTAGAAGTATTAGTGTACTTGTCCTGCTTTTAAAAATGACCTTATCAATTTAAAGATTTAAAAAAAAACTCTTTGTTATAACAGTCTGTTGCATTTTCTGACAGCAGGAGATACCTCAGAATTGAACCACACCAGCGAATTTTCCACTTTCAGCAGCTTCTTCTCCCATGTAAGGAAGGATTGTGAAAGCAAGGTGAAGAATTCTGCAGAAAGAGCCCCTTCATCTATCCCATCCTCACCAACAAACTTCACCTGTGCAGGAGACATTGTTACCATGCATGGAAGACAAAATATGACCGACAGAAAATGCCAATG
This sequence comes from Triplophysa tibetana, assembly GCA_008369825.1. Classification (NCBI taxonomy): domain Eukaryota; kingdom Metazoa; phylum Chordata; class Actinopteri; order Cypriniformes; family Nemacheilidae; genus Triplophysa; species Triplophysa tibetana. Next base: position 9,196,980 of record CM017896.1, on the reverse strand, counting down.
TCAAACATATTTCAAAAGTTCCAAAATTCTAAGATCCTTTGCTGTTCTTTCTGTGGGACTACCTTCAGTTGTTGGTGAAATGAGTGGTTGTCTTGTCTGATATACTGTAGCGTGTCCTTCATTATTGAATTCCTGTTTATGTTCAAAGTGCTGCCAGTCAAAAATGATGTAAGCTGTGTGTCCCGATAGCTTTTTCCGATGAGTTTATCCTGTAAGTACTTAGAAAAGTGACATTAAGGTAAAAAGGTCAAGTATTTTCATTAAATTACAAAGTTTCATTTAGAACAGCATGCTTAAGATTGTCACTTCATTAGCACACTTACTTTAAAAATTCTCCATTTAGATGCTGTGTCAGCCACAAAAGGGAAATTGACCAAGATTTCAATCGTTTTCTGAAAGAAAAGCAAGATTGCTTATAAAATGTTGTCATATTCATCATACTCATTGTCAGACGTTTGTGATACTCACAGCAAAGTGATCCCTCAGCATCAGCATTTCATTGACATTATCGAACAAGGAACGTGACGCAATGTCTTCCAGAGTTGCTTGCAGCTGTTGAAACAGAAAAAGATGAGAACGCTTTTGGGGGGGGTTCTTAGAAGGAAAGGTTCACCTGTAAAAACTAAAATATACTTCATACACACCCTCATGCCATCCTAGGTGTATATGACCTATTTTCTTTATTCAAACACAATCATAGTTATTTAAAAAAATTCCTGGCTCTTAGGTTTGCAATGCCAGGTTTGCGTACGATATATTCAAGCAGTGGTTACAATATTTGGCCAAGCGTTTATTTTTTGTAATGCTGTACCTGTGTAAAATGAAATCACAAATATGCCAAGATGATCTCTGAATTACTTGTTTAAAACTAAAAAAAATACTTTTTCCAGTTCTCACCGTATCAAGGAGATCATTAATCTCATTAATGATGAAATGACTTTTTGTGGGTTTTTTGTGGGCATTGCAGCAGACCTTCAGAGCACAAACACAAATGTTTATCATATCTTAAACTCGACAGGTCATATTAGATGATGAATAAATGTGTAATGAAGGCACCTTATAGAACATCTGCAGGACCTGGGCAAGTTGCTCCAAGCGTTTCGGTGCCTTCAAATTTATTTCGTCAACCGCAATCCTGCCAATTGACTTTGAAGTTTCTTTGCGAAATAACTTCACCAGGCCTTTGAGACAATCGTCAGGGAGTTTGGACCAGTACGTTTCTAAGAACAATACAAGACAAACTCAAGCAACCAAACATAAAAGCAATGTGAAGGATGACATGTAATGACAGATTCACCTAACACTTTAAGAGCATCAGAATTCAGCTGAAGAATATTGGAGGCGAGCCCTTCAAGAAGTTTAGCTCTGTGTGGTCTCTGGCAAACTCTGATGAGCTCTGGGAGGAGAAGGTAAACTCTCAGAGCTTCCACACTAGCTGGACTAGCCGGCAACGTTGCACTCCCAACAGTCTCCACAACCTGAGTTTCACAAGAAGAAATGTGACTTAGTTAGTGCGCTTACATTACAAAACATAAAGCTTTTTAACGTGTTGACTAAAAATCTGCACAATGACATGATGCTTAAACATCTTTTAGGTTTTCTGATGTCAGATTTGTCATTACCTTTGACATGACACTTTTATTCACTGCTAATTTTGCAAATGATTTCTTGACCAGGTCAAAATCTAAACCACAGAACTCAGCAGAAGTCTGGTAATGCTCATCACAACTGCAATGACAAAAATGATATATTTTAAGCAGACTCATTTTAGGAACAAATGTGAATATAATAGGTCTACCAGGTCCTAAGATACCTTGTTTTCAGAAAACTTCCATTCAAACAGGCAGCAGATGAGAACACTTTGCTTATTTTCCTGAAAAAAAACATTTGATTTACAGTAAACCTCAATAACACTGCATCTCCATACAGACGGGCTGTTCTGATGGAATAGTAAGAATATGCAGTAATGTTCACCCTCTATTATCCATTTCAGAGCACAGCTCTATTCCAAGTGTTTATTTTTGAGAGTTTTGCAGAATTCAAGGTGAAAACTTAAGCTGCCACATGTGTACCTACAGTAACATTTGCATATAGTAACTTCTGTGACAGCTTCTGAATACCCTGTAAAGTGGCTTTGTCAAATCTAAATGGAAACACTCACTTTTGTGTTGTTTTCCATTCATTTGAATCACATTCAGACACCCATTGGTCGATCATTTTGTCATCTAATGTCATAATCCTTCTGCTTTGATCGGGCTCAAGATTTGGTGACTCCTTTCCATGTACCTAAAAACAATGAAACATTAACAATGCATAAATGATTTTATTGGTAAAGTATTTTTGAAAGAAAACAATCTGGCTTACCTTGTAGAATAGGGCAAAGGAATGGTTCTCCCCAGCAATGACTTTTCCAATTGCATATTCATCATAAAATTCTGTATTTATATATTATATATATAAAGTTAGAACAATGTCATAATATAAAAACATGAATCAATTATGTATTGATAACGGGAGGTTTGTGATTACCAGCTGGCAGGTGTACTGGTGATGGCACAGACTGGTTGGTCATTTGTCCATTTCCCAGCTGCCCTTGCGTTCCACATCCAAATGAGTAGATCTGCTTTGATGACGCCACTAACACAAGTGTGTGATGTCTTAATACAAAAAAAACCTATTGAGAATGTTGATCAGACCATACATCTTGTTTTGCATCTTATACTCTTTTAAAAATTAATCATCAAAGATTAAGTGCAATAAAAATAGATGTAAAAAAATAAAACAGTTTAGCTTACCTGCCACATGTGACCTGTGATACTTTTGAACTCCACAATTCAACCACTCGTGGAAGATGTTCATCTTTAAATGAGTTGTGTCCAAGTTGACCAAAAACTCCCGATCCAAATGTGAACACAGTGCCTCCCTGAGAATACAATAATATTTATGGTACGATTGGATATATTCTTTCACATTTACACTGATTCAAGGATACGTAAAGGTCATCACAAAAGAGATCCCCTTTTATTGATATACTGTATAAAACATAGTGTCTAAAATACCTTTGATAAACCTGCAGTGTGTTCACCTCCACATGAGATGAACTGAGTTTTCTTTCCGTTCAGGCTTTTTACAATCGTGGGCACATGCCTGTCTGTAACCACATAACACATAAACTCATCACTTATCATAACTTCACATTCAAGTGATATTTCACATTATGTCACACTTGTCTCAAATGTACTGTGTGATGAAGAGATGTGTTACTAAATGGATGCGATTAACTTATGAACACTAAAGTTAATGTTAAACTTATAAACAGATACCTGTGGTGTCTCCCAGACCCAACTGTCCAGAAGAGTTCTTCCCCCAGCCCAACACAACACCAGAGAGAGACAACACAAAGCTGTGATCTCCTCCAGCGCTGATCTGAGCCAGTGGAACCCCATCCAGACACTGAACGCGTTGAGGAGTCTGAGATCCAGATCGACCTTCACCCAGACCCAGCTGACCATGAGAGTTCTTACCCCATACAAACACCTGACCCTCTGAGAGGACAAGAATAAACTTTTAAAATGTACATTTATGAACTTTATTATTGAAATGGTGTTGATGGAATAGCTGTGAGTACCCTGGGTTAATGCCATTGAATGCTGGTCTCCACATGAGATCTGAATCACATGTCTGTTGGACAGGTCTTTGAGAGGTCTGCAGGGATTGACACAGTACATACAGTATTATCATATGAAATATTTATAGGCCTACACTTATAAATACTGTTGTATGGTAATGCAACTGGTGTTATAAAACAACATACTTGTACTCAAGAGGAGATTCCATATTAGTGAAAACATTCCCTCCATGAGTAAGAAGAACAGCAGCAGATTCTCCACAGTCTATTAATCTGAAATTGTCTTTTAAAGGTGGACTCTCTAGAATATAAACACATACATGAAATAACTATCTGGATAAAGTCAGAGTCAAACTCAAAATAAATAGCATTGATACATATATAATATATATAATAAATGACACATCATATTACTTTGTTATGCATTGACACAGTTTGGAATGAATGCATTTAACGTGTAGCCTATTAATATTTTACTGCAGAAACTGAATTTTATTATCTACAAAATGTAAACAATAAAAGCTTAATTTTACTGGTCGATATTGAAAGTTATCACAAAATGTTACCATACTTAGTTTTCCATCATGACCATCGGGTTCACCGCGCAGTCTGAGGACCGAAACTTTCCCATTCCGAATGAATCCAACAAAGCATTTTCCTGCTGACATCTCCTGAATTTCTGATTTTGGACAAACGCAGAGTATTCCGTCATTCACATGTTTAACTTTGTCATGTAAACCGATTCCCTCACGGACCTGCGCTCCCCAATAACACAACATCTTCACAGCTGATGTGTCATAAATCTCAGTGGCAAATTAAACACTAAAGACTGGACTTACAGACCAGTCTGAGAAAAGCACAGCGACTTCCCACAAAACGAAACTAAATAGGGAAACATACTGACTCAATGTTCTTGTTTTGTATTGTTTGTATAAATGACGAAAGGTGTGTGTGATTTAACGATTGGACTCGTAAACGAAAGCACAACTTATGCTGTGCATCCGTGTTGTGGAAATTTATTTAACAACACGGATGTGTTGTTGAGATACTAAGTCATTATTATGAGTTACTAACAACACGGGTCTTATAACATAATATACCGTACATCAAAAAATTGACCGTGTGTAGCCCTATTACTATGGAAGTCCGTTTCCGCCAGGGTTGTTAATTTTGTTTAGAATTAGTAACTCATAATAATGACTTAGTATCTCATAATAATGACTTAATATCTCATAACAATGAGATACTAAGCCGAAATTTCGACTTAGTAAGTCATAATAATGACTTAGTATCTCATAATGACTTAGTAGGTACTATCTCATAACAATGAGATAGCGTATAAGTCGAAATTTCGACTAGTAACTAATAATGACTTAGTATCTCATAATAATGACTTAATATCTCATAACAATGAGATACTAAGCCGAAATTTCGACTTAGTAAGTCATAATAATGACTTAGTATCTCATAATGACTTAGTAGGTACTATCTCATAACAATGAGATAGCCTATAAGTCGAAATTTCGACTAGTAACTAATAATGACTTAGTTTCTCATAATTATGACTTAATATCTCATTATAATGACTTAGGAACTCATAATAATGACTTAGTATTTCATAATAATGACTAAGTATATCATAATAATGACTTAGGAACTCATAATAATGACTAAGTATTTCATAATAATGACTAAGTATATCATAATAATGACTTAGGAACTAAAAATAATGACTTTGTATTTCATAACAATGACTAGCATCTCATACTAATAACTTAGTAACTCATAGTAATGAGAAACTTTCTCATAATAATGACTTAGTACAGGGGCGGAAAAGTCCAGAAAGGCCGTGCCACAGACTGCCTGCGGCCGCTACCGGCGGACTTGCGGACTACACGCAACGCGAAGGCATAAGTGGTCCGTCAACCATCTTTACCTGATTTAAAATTTCAAATAAGAGGAGAGACCTTAAGAACGGTGTGCTTTAAATGCACGTCCTCCTGAGACCCCACAAGTACAAAACGCTGCTACATGCATTACGAATGTAATTCCCACGGCTCATAATGATTTACATCTTATAAAGCGATTTGATCGGTCAGTCACAGAAACTTAATGTTATTTACAATGTTATAATCAGCAGTGCATTGCACAGCCACATGCATCGGATTTCCGCACGCGATGGGTCGCGTTCAAAAACGCGTTGTGTGCCCTTGAAAGTAGGCTAACTGTAGGAACGGTAAATCACGCGAACGGTTGACTAAGATAAGGGGGTAAAAGAAGTGTTGTTTGCATTCATTTATGTATAACGACTATATTTAAGAAAAACAGCTGTTCATCTCCACCTGAACTCGCACTATACAAAGAATCTTGCCTGTAAGTGCGTGGGGCACATAATTGCGATTGGATTTCACCCGAAGATGTGATGATAGCGTCCAGTTTCTTGCACAGATCAATTGACTCGCTTTATAAAACTCTAATTTAACGTCACGAGGGGCAGGAATTACTTTTGTGTTGAATTAATTTTAATTATTTAAACCAAATACCTTCATAAATATCTTCTTGAAAAAAATAATGGCATCCACATATTGGGTAAAGTGACGCATTAAGGAATATTAAACACAATTAAAAAGACAATATCCTTTTTAATTTAATATCATGAAAAGGCACAAATTGATGTACTGGAAGCAATATTTGTGAGCATGTTTTAAAATATGGCCTATAAGTAGCAGCAACAAAAACAGTATAAAAGGAAGAAAACGCAATAAATTACAGAAATGCAAAATAACAGAATAAATCAAGATATAGTAAAAAAACGGCCTGCATCCAATCTATACTTTTGGAATCTGGCTATCAAAGAAAAGTAGTTAAAGACCCCTAATGTAACTTAATGCACACGTTATATACAATCACCCCCCCCCCCCGAAATTTCGACTCAGTAACTCATTATTTTGAGATAACAAAGTCATTATTATGAGATACAAAGTCATTATTATGAGATACAAAGTCATTATTATGAGTTACAAAGTCATTATTATGAGAGACAAAGTCATTATTATGAGAGACAAAGTCA